>CM053030.1:165292400-166492400 GCA_028564925.1 Lithobates sylvaticus | reverse complement strand
GCGGACCTGAACGGACCGCCTGTGTGAAAGGGGCCTAAAAGGTAGTACAAACTGTATTTACTTTTTTCCTCCAATGGATAGGCTACTGACCTGTTTTGATCGGAGACATAAAAAAGTAAATTTAAAGTAAAGTCCACCCTTCCAACCACCAATAAGGCCCCAATGAAGATGTTACACTCTCAAAACTATTCTACGGAGAGTCCATCCATCATTTGGTTTGCCCCAGCCTTGGCTGTTGCACGTAGGTAAGAATTCTAGTCAAAGAGATATAAAAAGCCAATCTTCCTTACAATTTGACAGCAACCAATAATAGAAACATTCTTATGTGGTTATATATGTAAAATGACACATTTCTGATATGGGAAGTGTTATATGTCCAAGTGACACACTGGCAGGCCTGACCACTGATACATGAGAGGTAGAGGCATCTCTATACTTACACACTGCAGACCATATCTATACAATTAAAGATATGACCTTGTACACTTGTTTTATAGCTGAGATATGGCATTCTGAGGAAGAATAGCGACACACAGGTCCTTTTGTTTAATTTTTTCCTTCTTCGTGTACCTAAGTGTTAGAAACATGGGGCAGTAAAAGGAAACACACCTCAAATACGGATGCAGATTGTTGGTATAACTGAACAGCTTTTTCCAAATTGACGTTCTCGATTAGCCTAGGATACAAAAGAAGAATGCTCATAATATTTCACATAAAAAGTACATATAAAAAAGGTAAAACATTTTATTTTTTTTCAATAAACGTTTTATTGGACACAGAGCATGGTACACCATATAATATAAATGTAAGATAAAGACACAAGGTTACATCGTGCCGTCTCACAGGGTAGTATGGTAGTAAAATAGGAGTATTAGCTTCCATAATTCCTTAAAAGCCCAACTCCAAGATATTAGCAACTCCCCCTCCCAAGCACCTCTAACTATCCACTAGGATTAAAAAAAAAAAAAAAAAAGGCCTACTTTACTTACATTGAAGTCATGGTCTTGTGACGATCCTTCGCTCTTCTGTTCCCTTCCTGGGGTCCTTCTTCAGGTGTCCACATCACTGTCTGCTATTGGTGGACAGCAACACTTCCAGCAGCTGGGTCCTTTCTCAAAGACACCAGAGTAGGAGAACACATGGGGTGGTAATGGAACCAGTGCCCAAGAGGATAACAAGCAGCAAAAATAAAAGCTGGTCCCCAGGGCAGGAAATTAACTTGACTTAACCACTTCGCATCCAGGCCAATTCTGGCATTTCTCTCCTACATGTAAAAAACCATCATTTTTTTTTTTGCTACAAAAATTACTCAGAACCCCCAAACACAAACATATATATATATATATATATATATATATATATATATATATATATATATATATATATATATATATATATATATATATATATATATATATATAGTAGCAGAGACCCTAGAGAATAAAAAATGGCAGTATTTGCGCTACAATTTTTCAAATGCTATTTTTTTTGAAAAAATACACTAAGGATTTTTAATGCAAAAAACAAACATAGATAACCCAATTTTTGGTAAAATACAAAAGATGATGTTACGCTGAGTAAATTGATACCAAACAAGTCACGCTTTAGAATTGTGCACATTTGTGGAATGGCGCAAAACTAGGGTACTTAAAAATCTCCATAGGCAACGCTTGAACATTTTTTACAGGCTACCAGTTTAAAGTTACAGAGGAGGTATAGTGCTAAAAGTATTGCGCTTGCTCTAATGTTTGCGGCGATACCTCACGTGTGGTCTGAACGCTGTTTACATATGCGGGCACAACCTATGTATGCGTTTGCTTTTGCGTGCGAGCACGAGGGGACGGGTGCATTTTTTTTCTTTTTTAATCACTTTTATTTGTCCACTCCCGATGCCTGTAAAAGCCATCTAGAGGCTCATGAGCCGCTAAGTTGGCTTATCAAAGATGGGGATGGCTAAAAAAGGATATCTGGATGATGCCTGCAGCTGCAGGCATCATCCAGAAACCACAACTTCAAGTCCAGGACATCATAGGACGGCCTTCCAGCGGGAAGCGGTTAAAGAGGAAACTGTAAATTTGACTTTTACACTGCAGAACGGTTTAGGAAGAGGTTTTGGAAGCAAGACTGAGAAATAAGGCAATTGATGCACAATGCACAACCTAAATTTCATTTTTGCCTGGAGTTGGGCTTTAAACACTTGGAAGTAAACTTTACAAATTGGATATTGAGATTGGGGAGGGTACAACAGGGTCAAGTGGATGTCTTTGTCCCTCTGAAGACAGTTCCCTTTATTCTCGACCCATTTACGGACAGTCCTGATCGAGAGGAGTCAATCTAATGATTAAATCTTATCAAACAGGACTGCTGATGAATTCCGTTCGATCAGCGCTGCAGCACTGATCAGTTTATTCTGACAGCGGTGAGTCCCACAATCAGAATCTAATAGCACATTGGAGGAAGGAGAATGGGAAAGACAATAGAGAATATTCATTCACTAATGTCACACAAGTGGGTGCGCTCACCCTTTTTTTTTAAGCCTATTAGAGCCCCAGGCTCTAATCACCTGCTTAAAAAAATAAAAAGAAAATAAAAAGAAAATAAAGAAACCCCCATTGGAATCCATGCGTCTGGCGCCCGACATGTAGATTAGGGGGGCCGGACACATGAATTGGGGGGGGGGGGGGGGGGGGGGGGCATTGGGGGCAGCCGCCACAAAGGACAAATACAGAGGGTTAATCTCCCCAGTGGGAACACGACAGCACAATTAAAACATTTAGGCTTCAGATATCTTTTAATACAAGTTGATTTTTAGGCCCATTGGCTTTTCATAGGCCGGGGATCAAGCTTGCATTAAACAATATCCGTTTTACTTAAATTCTGCTTTAAGCAATCTAGGAACGATGTGAATGTTTAACATATTCACTTACTTGCCAGCTCTCTCTAGTGCCATGGCAGCTGTGTCAGGGGTGCCATTCTCCAGAAACATCATGCTGGCTTTCTCTATCAAATAGACGGCTTCTGGGAGCTTCTGCATCTCCTACATTGTGACATCACAAAAAGAAATCCTTACTTGGACAGAAATCTTTATTTTTTCCCATCCCTATTTACTCCCGTATAGGTTGTATCATATGCATGTAACTACTGAAATGTATTAAAACGCACTGCCTTATAAAGGTAAGCTAAAGAAAAAAACAAAAATGAAGATTTGAACAAGCTGTAAATGGTTAATCAATAGTTTGGAATTATGTCAAACATGGTTGCATTATTCATACAGGCATTCTGGGTGGCTCTACCCTAAGTTTAAGCTATTAAAAACAATACAGCAACACCACTACATTTTTCCATCTAGTTCTTAAGAATATAAGTAAAAAGTAAGAAGCGACAGTGGCTTATCTTAAAACAATTAAATGAAGACAATTTGGGGGATTTTGGGTATGTGGGAACATGTGACTTTTTGCATGTAAAAGTGCTTAGCCCTAAGCAGCCAATCACTAGACCTGAACACTGTCACATGGAAGATAGGGGAGGGAGGTGGACAGTGATGTCATTCACCCAAGTGAGCTTCAGCACCACCAATGCTCATTCAGGGTGGACTCCTGCAGTGTGGACTACTGCAGTGTGTAAGGAGTATGTTTTGGTGAGTATACATTGCTACAATGTGGGCTATCAGGCGATATTGGGGTTGATTTACTAAAAGAAAATAGGCTGTGCAGCTGCACTCTGCAGGAGCAGTTGCTCCAGAGCTTAGTAAATGAGGAGAAGCCTTGCACGTGATTGGGTACTCAGAAAATTTAAGCTTTACCTCATTTACCAAGCTCTGGAGCAACTGCACTTGTAGGGTGCAACTGCACATTGCAAAGTGCACAGCCCCTTTGCCTTTAGTAAATTAACCCCATTGCCTCATAGAACTCCCATAAACTGGAATTCAGCCTCGGGTGGCGCCAACATCCAACATAAACAGACATAAAGATGTGCTTTTAGTGCAAAACCACAGGACAGGTCAGAAAGCGACCAAGTGCTACATGAATTTCATGCCTGGGGATTAAAAATAAATAAATGACCACCACCTCCCCAACCCTCAAATTTACAAGCAACTTTCAGTTCCTTGTCCAAAAAAAAGTTTCTAACACTAGTACTTACCTTCATTCACAGTCCTATGATGTTCCTTCCCACCAGATACAGCAGTGATGAGTCCCCTGAATCTGCTCTTCAAGCTAATCTCTGACAGATCTTGTAAAAAAAAAAAATATTACTGGAAGTCCTAACCCTTTTCCACTCTACAAAAATTGTGATTTTGTCTGTATACACGTACTGACCCATAAAAAAACTTGACAGAGGCTCTAACTCTTCCAAATCTACCTATATCCAGAAAATATGTTTTAACTGGTGTTGGACTTTAAAGTAGATATTCAAGCTAAACCTAGTCTTAAAAATGCTCCCTCCCCTCTCCTAACACCTAGGCTGACTAACCTGTGTAAGAAAGATGTATATACTTACCTATTGATGGTAACTCCTGGAGCGGCGACATCACCTATAGGCTGATATGGCTTATCCGTTGTCGGCACTTCCTGCTCTCTCTTGCCAGAAGACAGGCAAGTGTATAGACCTATCTTACACAGGTTAGCCAGCATAAAAGTGTTAAAGGGAGGGGAAGGAGCATCTAGTTAGTTAGCTTTGAAATTCTGCTTTAAAGTGGTAGTAGCCCGACAGGGCTTCCATCTTTGGCTTCCTTCTGGAAGGAGTCACAAATGCAGCACAGCACTCTGAATGGAAAGCACAGTCAACGGCACTTACAGCGTAGGGCGCATGCGCTGGTGAGGTCAATGGATGCTACAAATGTGCATAACTCCTAAACAGTGCAGGTTTAGGAGCTATTCACTGTACCTACAGCTACTGTAAGCCTTATTATGGGCTTACCTGTAGGTATAGATGAAAAAGCGGACTTTACTACCGCTTTAATGAAAATATGTTTGTCCAATGTAAAGTTAATAAAAAATATTTCCTACCTTTAACATCATCCCTGCTTGTTCAAAGGCCCTGTTAAGAGCAAGGCAAATATTAAAAATGAACATACAATCTCAGTACTCAAAATACACTATTCATACCATTTGTTCCATGCAGCAAACAACATGGAAACCGATGTGTATGTATAAACTGAAAGAAAAAAAAAAAACCTGATGTGTAAAGCACAACCTGAAGAAGGATTTATAATTTCACAGCTGCAAATTACTTTTCAGTAAATCAGGTTTTGATATGATCTAAAATGAAACTTGTACCAACAGAAATATAGAAACGACTATTGCTGACTTCTCCAACTTGTTAAGCTGATCCCATGGTTTCATTAGGCCAATATTCACAAATAAGTCAGATTTTTTCAAATTCATATATTAGAGTCACTGACCTGATTTAGAACTTTACTGGTTGCATGCTTGCTCCAGATTAGTAACCAATAAAGCACTGAAGCCAGAGAACTAGTAGTTTTCAGGTGGTAGTCTGCAATGGCAGCGCCAATATTTTTATTTCAGTAGAGATTTCCTTTACCGCTGTACAAGATGTTTATATTTACACTGAAACATGGCTGCATGGGGTCACTAAAACACTACCAAACTGTACTGGTAACAAGGAGCACCGATTCGGCATAAACCATATACGGTTGGATGTTGCTGTAGCATGGTGTCAATAAGGACTGACAACATGATAGGCAATGATGCAGGCTAATTTAGCTTTAGTAGCAGCAAGCATAGTTAAAGTCTTACTAAACCCACAACAGTAAAATCAGTCTGTATATGCAGCATAGCATGCTTGTTATGCTCACTGTGGAATATAAGGGGTTAATCATCTGCATTGTGTAAAAAGGCTGTTTTATCCTGTATGCACAGATCCTCCCCCTCCTGCAATGTCTATCTGGGGAAGGCCAGCTAATACAGGCAGGGTAGCCGACCTGCACATGCTCAGTTGTGTCTTTTATGCTGGAGAGAACAGTTTTTCTGACAGCCTCTGCTGGCAACATTCTGTAAACATCAGTATATTATTACGTCTGTGTGCAAGAGGCCAAATAGAGACAGCGAAGCAATACAAACCTGGCCAAGGTCCGAACGCCTCACCACTCAATCCAGAGTTTTGGGCTTCCGGTAAGCTTTAACAGTACAGTTCTAAAAACCTTTTAAAAACAAGTCTGTGTTCTTAAAGAGGAGGTCTGGTTAAAAAAATAAAAAATAAAAAAGTTTAAAAGTCAGCAGCTACAAACACTGTAGCTGCCCCCGAGGCCGATTCGTCCATTGGATTGGGTCCCAGTGCCGCTATTCAAAGTAAGGGAAACAGGCAGTGGTTTCCTACTGCGCATGCGCTAGTCGCGTGGCGCTTTGTGAATGGCCGGCTGAGTTCTGGGATGCACAGTTTCCAGAACACACCACGCCACCTTCCCCAGAAGACAATGCAAGGATCATCAGACTGAAGATCACCGCGGTGTAGAAGGTGGCAGATTAGGACGATCTGCCTAGCAACAGCCATTTCTGGTAAATAAAAAAAAAAATTCTATTTTTTTTTTCACATTTTTAGGAGCATTTTAATGCAATTTTTTTTTTTTTTTTTTAGGGTGGACCTCCGCTTTAATAAAAGACAATAGATGTACACAAAACTGGAGAAATATGTATTGCCTATAGCAACCTATCCATTTCTATGCAGCACATTTAACAAAAATCCACAAACATGCTGGGCTTCATCTCTTTCAATGTACTGTTGGTATTGTAAGGGGAGCATATATCTAGAACACACATTGATACACATTATACTCACTTGGCAGCATGGAAGAGTCTGAATAGAATAATTGATTAAGGCTTTCAAAGGCAAATTATATAATCAAAGTATTTTCCTTTACTTAAATCACTTTAGATGAACCACAACAAGACTACATATTTCATTTCTGGTAAATAAAAAAAAATCATTTAAAAAAAAAAAAAAAAAATCTAAAAGTTGTTAACCCTGATGCAGAACAATGTAAAAACGAAGGATTAAACGTACAATTTAAGTGCATGTTAAGCAAAAACTTTTTTTTTTAGTTTGGATAAACTTTGGATTTAATCTAGCCACTTCAGCTCCGCAAAGGTTTTACCCCCTTC
The DNA here is from genome assembly GCA_028564925.1 of Lithobates sylvaticus. Lineage (NCBI taxonomy): Eukaryota > Metazoa > Chordata > Amphibia > Anura > Ranidae > Lithobates > Lithobates sylvaticus. The sequence goes on along the minus strand of CM053030.1, from coordinate 166,485,282 downwards.
CTGACCAGAGCACTTTTTACAATTTGAAATGCTGTACCCAAACAAAATTTGCATCCTTTTTTTCTCCTTAAATAGAGATTTCTTTTGGTGGCATTTGATCACCTCTGCAGTTTTAAATTGTTGCGCTATAAAGCAAAAAAAGAGCGAAAATTTTGAAAAAAAAAACAACAATATTTTTTTACTTTTTGCTGTAATAAATATCCCCAAGTTTAAAAAAAAAATAAAAAATTTCTTCATCAGTTTAGGCCGATATATATTCTTCTTCATATATTTTTGGTATAAAATAACTAAAAATTGCAGTAAGCGTATAATGATTGGTTTGCGCAAAAGTTATAGCTTCTAAAACTATGGGAAAGATTTATGGCATTTTTTTTTTTTTTTTACTAGTAATGGCGGTGATCTGCAATTTTTAAAATCGGTATTACGACGGACAGATGGGTCACTTCTGACACATTTTTGGGACCATAGGACATTTATACAGCGATCAGTGCTATAAATATGCACTGATTACTGTGTAAATGTCACTAGCAGGGAAGGGGTTAACACTAGGGGGCGATCAAGCGGTTAAATGTGTGTTCCAACTGTGGGGGGATAGGACTGACTAGGTGAGGAGACATATCATTGTTCCTACTTAAGAACAAATGATATGTCCCCTCTGCCCTGACAGCACAGGGATTTGTGTGTTTACACAAACTCACTTATACACACACACACAAACACACACACGTGCACATGCGTGCGTGCTGGCACTCGTGCATGCGACCGCGCCTGGCCGGCAGCGATCGCGCATCGGGTCCCCCCGCCATGCAGTGGGCGCGTGCCTCCAGCAGTGTGCACGTGCCCTATGGCGGCCACTTAAGAGAAGGACCTACCCATACAGGATTTCGCCCAGGAGAGCCATTCTGCCACAGTTTATCTGTGTGAGCTGGTCGGGAAACGGCTAGAGAGCAGGATTTCTCAGGATTTTTCAACAAACATTCTCTGGTGGAGACTCATTCCCTGTCATCTAAAACACACGGAACTGGAGGATTTATATGCATCGATTTGCTGAGGACTCCAGTGGCAACCTGTGAAGCTCTGGTGAACTCCATGCCCAAGAGGGTTAAGGCAGTGTTGGAAAATAATGGTGGCCACACAGAATATTGACACTTTGGGCCCAATTTGGATATTTTCACTTAGGGGTGTACTCATTTTTGTTGCCAGCGGTTTAGACATTAAAAGGTGTGTTGAGTTATTTTGAGGGGACAGCAAATTTACACTGTTATACAAGCTGTACACTCACTACTTTACATTGTAGCAAAGTGTCATTTCTTCAGTGTTGTCACATGAAAAGATATAACAAAATATTTACAAAAATGTGAGGGGTGTACTCACTTTTGTGAGATAGTGTGTGTGTGTGTGTGTACTGATGCTGTTCCTACCAATATTTGACATGAAAAACCGTGAGCGACAAGTATTTTTGCGACAGTCTTTTGACTAAAATGCCATTTTATTTTTAGTCGTATTTTAGCCATCTAAATTGGTTTAGTTTTTAGTCGTTTTTTAATCAACTTAAATACTATAGTGTTAAATTTAGTTGACGAAAATATTTCCATTAACACTGCATGGCAGGGATGTTTATAGAAATAACTTATAACTTATTAAAAAGGTACAGTGTTAAAAAAAAAGCATCCCATGTCCCTCCCGTGATCATGCGAAAAGGCGAACGTGCATGTATGTCCCACACTCATCTGTAAATGGCGATCACACCACACAATAGGCAAACGTCGGAGTGAGAGCAATCATTTTAGCACCAACTCTCCTGTGCAACTCCAAACTGGTAACCTGTAAAGGCTCTTAAAGTATCGCCTATGGAGATTTTTTTTTTTTTTTTTTTTTTTTTTTTTTTTAGGTACTGTAGTTTGTCGCTGTTCCACAGGTGTATGCTATTTTAAAAAGTGTGACATTTTAGGTGTCCATTTACTAAGCATAACATCATCTTTTACATTTTACCAAAAATTGGGTATTATATTGTGTTTGTGAGAAATAAAATTCATTAAAGTGTATTTTATTTCCTGAAAAGTTTCATTTGATAACCTGCTGGACAATAACCATTTTATTCTCCATGGTCTTTACTGTAAAAATATATATCCCTCCCTCTTATGCCCCATACACACGGTCGGAAATTCTGACGGAAAATGTTCGATCGGACCATGTTGTTGGAAAATCCGCCTGTGTGTGGGCTCCATCGGACATTTCCTACTCTCAAATTTTCCGACAACAAAATCCGATCGGACTTTTTCCGATCGCGTGTAGAGAATTCCGACGGACAAAGTGCCACGCATGCTCAGATCAAATTATGAGACGAAAGCTATTGGCTAATAGCCTCTACGTAGTTCCATCGTACGCAGCGAACGTCACCACGTTTGGAATGATCGGATTTTCCGACAACTTTGTCCGACCGTGTGTATGCAACACCAGTGTCGGACAAAATCCGTCAGAAAAAATCCGACGGATTTTGTGGTCGGAATTTCCGACCGTGTGTACGGGGCATTAGATTGTAAGCTCTAACAAGGAGGGCCTTCCGATTCCTCTTGTACCAAATTGTACGGTCTGCCTTCATTTAGTTTACAAACTGTTGGCACTATATAAATCCTGTATAATAATATTAATAATAATTTAATGTTTGGGGGTTTCAAAATGATTTTCTAGAAAAAAAAATCCGATTTTTACGTGTATGTGAGAAATGTCAGAATTGGATTGGGGGTCAAGTGGTTAAATATTTATTATTATTATTCAGGAATTATATAGCGCCAACAGTTTACGTAGCACTTTACAACTTGAGGGTAGACAGTACAAATACAATACACTTTAATACAGTAGGAATCAGAAGGCCACTGTATGGAGGTATGGATTGTTGTATCTTCTGGTGACCAATTCTACATTTGTAGCATAATTAGTAATAGTATTTAAGATAACAGAAATAAGTAGAAGAAATAATAGTATTTAAAATAAAAATGACAATTATTTTAGGCTGCTAACGACAGGTCAAACATGAAGGATACGTTTTGTTATTTTCATACGCTTCGGCTTCCTTCAAAAATGCATCTTTAGCTTGATCATACTGCTTAGCATTCTTAAAAGCAACAGCTGTAAAATAAAACAAATGTAAATATTTCATGCCATCTAGAAAAATACAAATAAGTATTTTATGTCATTTTATTACCTCTCCAAGACTGGCTAGGTTTACAGATGTACAGGTCATAAACTTGTACATAATCACACACGTTTCCGACCCACAGGCAAAACATGCTGCTCTTTTGCAGACGCGCAAGTGTCACACACATCGCATAAGGTGGCGCGTTATGGGGTGTACAAAATCAGCACCATGTGGTTCTATGTGGCTGCGATTTTAAAAAACGGGGTCGGGCGTTTTGCCTGAGTTTCCTGCAGGTAGAGCAGCCCATTCAACAAGTGTTAACGTAGACTAAAAAGTAACTGCAAACAACTCCACATTAAGGCCCCTTTCACACTTGTGCGACTTCAAAGTCGCACGATTTTACCGCGATTTCAAGGAATGCCTGTGTAAGTGGCATCAAAATCAGACCAAAGTAGTGCAGGAACTACTTTGAAGTCGCAACGACTTAAAGTCGTAGTAATATGAGTGGCTGTCATTGGAAATCATGGGGAACGACTTGTCATGTTACTTTACAGTCCCACATCGTGGGACAAGTCATATAAGTGTGAAAGGGGCCTAAGGCTGCTTTTAACACTGATCCACTTTTGTTCAGTTCTTCAGTTTAAAAAAAGCAGAAAAAAAGTAGATGAAAAATGGATCCCTTTTAAACCCTATATTGCTCTTCACACCGGTCAGTTTGCTTTAGTTGCATTTAAAAAAATCCTGCTTGCTGCCTTTCTGTTGCATGTTCAAGTAAAAAAAAAAAACACACCTCCCCACTGAAATGAATGGAAAACGCATCAAAAACACAGTACGCCTGTGGGAAGGTGTTTGTGATGTAAAAGGGAGCGAGTTAAAATGCAACGCAAACACATCAAAAACACACCATATTTTGCATTAAATTAAAAGTGTTACTAAACCCACAACAGTAGAATCAGTCTGTTTATGCAGTAAAGCACATGTGATCAGTTATGACATCAGCCACTTGCTAGATTGACAGTTTGGTTGAGAGCACAAGCAAATGTGACGTTTACATTCTTGGCATGACGGGAACGTAACTGTTTTTTTGAAACCGTTAAATCAATGGGTTTAGATCTGCTTTAAAGCAGATTCTTGATCTTTTCAACGATTCTGTGAAACTGCTGGTGATCTGTACTTATGCAACCGTCATCCTCATTGGGCTCCATTCAAATCTCTGTGCATGGGGGCAACAATCGCTGTAAAAAACGCACAAAAAGAATCGCGGGACGCCTGTCGCCCAAAAGTAGCTCCTGTATTTCTTTTGGGCGACGGGCATCCCGCGATTCTCTTTGTGCGTTTTTTACCGCGATTATCGCCAGACAAATCCTGGAAAAAATCGTGCAGAGTTCGGGTGCTATTAAAATCAACGGGCAACGCACCGGGAACGCACGGGCGTCCCGCGATTCTCTTTGCACATTTTTACCACGATTATAGCCAGATGAATCCTGGAAAAAATCATGCAGAGTTTGGGTGCTATTAAAATCAACGGGCAACGCACCGGGAACGCACGGGGGTCCCGCGATTCTCTTTGCACATTTTTATCGCGGTTATAGCCAGACGAATCCTGGAAAAAAATCGTGCAGAGTTTGGGTGCTATTAAAATCAACGGGCAATGCACAAGGAATGCACGGGCGCTATTGCGAATCGTGGACAGATTTGCAGCGATTCCACCTGCAATTCGGAGATGTGAACGGACCCTAATTGTAAACAATACACATGCATTGTACAGTTTGCCACCAGCCTCCTCCATTTGGATGTCAAAAATGTCTTCAACAAAATAGTTTCTGAAAAAAAAACTGACTGAGCTGATCAGCCAAGTAGTGACTGCATATTACCAGAGGAAGTCACTGTTGGGGTATTCAGGGAGTTGTAGGTGTCATGGCCGCCCAGATGCAATAGCCGCAGTGGAGATTTCTCCATCCACACTGTTTAGGTTGGATAGGAGAATCAAATGATTTTCCGATGATTGAGAATATGGAGCTAACTTGCTTTAGTTCTGACAAGTGAACTTGAATTGTCCTAGAGCTGAACTAAACTCGATTTAATGGTTTCCCACAATGTAAGGCATGTCTTGAATATTCATTTCTCACAGTTGCTTGTGCTCTAAAATGAACTGTCAAGTCATCAATCAATTGGTGTCATAACTGATCACACATGCAGCACCATGGCAACTGGATGATCAAACAGAAGCTAAGATTGCAGCTTCCTTGGCTGTAAAGGATAGGAGGATTTAGTTCCACTTTAGAATAAATAAAAAGAAAATCTTCCAATAAGGTCGCTATGCATCCCATGACATGCGTGTTGGTAGTGGCTTTATTTAGTACATACCCGCCTTGGCGTATTCAGAGGCTGCACTGTCATAGTCCGGCTTCCATTTTAGAAAACTGGTTTTTAAGCTAGAAATGAAAATCAGAATGATACAATGTAACTGACCCGTAACACACAATAGAACAGGCATGTGTCAGAGGAGGAGGAACACATAGACAACGAGAAAAACAACACAGATCTGGGATGTCATCACCCATACTTCACTGTATATGAGATTATAGACATGCCCATAATGTCTTCTATTTTATCTCTTATTTGGGGAAGAGATCAAATCCATGTCTTTTTTTTTCTGTCTGTGACCCCCGCTGAGAAGATGTCTGTTTCTGTGACACCAATACAAGAAATGGTGTCATGGACAGTGACAGAAATAAAAATATTGTCCAAGTTTCTATCATTACTCTAATAAAGTGTGTATCTCTAGCGGAGTAATCAGTGGATATGGACCGCAATATGGATCTCTATGGAAGTGTGGGATAGACATGACAGCACTATATATCTCTATGGAAGTGTGGGATAGACATGACAGCACTACAGATCTCTATGGAAGTGGGGGATAGATATGACAGCACGATATATCTCTAGGAAAGAGGGGGTAGACATGACAACACTATAGATCTCTAGGGAAGTGTGGGATAGACATGGCAGCACTATAGATCTCTAGGGCAGTGTGGGATAGACATGACAGCACTATAGATCTCTAGGGAAGCGTGGGATAGACATGACCGCACTATATATTTCTATGGAAGGGTGGGATAGACATGACAGCACTACAGATCTCTATGGAAGTGGGGGATAGACATGACAGCACTATAGATCTCTAGGGAAGTGCGGGATAGACATGAAAGCACTATAGATCTCTAGGGAAGCGTGGGATAGACATGACAGCACTATAGATCTCTAGGGAAGCGTGGGATAGACATGACAGCACTATATATTTCTATGGAAGGGTGGGATAGACATGACAGCACTACAGATCTCTATGGAAGTGGGGGATAGACATGAAAGCACTATAGATCTCTAGGGAAGCGTGGGATAGACATGACAGCACTATAGATCTCTAGGGAAGCGTGGGATAGACATGACAGCACTATATATTTCTATGGAAGGGTGGGATAGACATGACAGCACTACAGATCTCTATGGAAGTGGGGGATAGACATGACAGCACTATAGATCTCTAGGGAAGTGGGGGATAGACATGACAGCACTATAGATCTCTATGGAAGCGTGGGATAGGCATGACAGCACTATAGATCTCTATGGAAGCGTGGGATAGACATGACCGCACTATATATTTCTATGGAAGGGTGGGATAGACATGACCGCACTATATATTTCTATGGAAGGGTGGGATAGACATGACAGCACTACAGATCTCTATGGACGTGGGGGATAGACATGACAGCACTAAATATCTCTAGGGAAGAGGGGGGTCGACATGACAGCACTATAGATCTCTAGGGAAGAGGGGGTAGACATGACAGCACTATAGATCTCTATGGAAGTATGGGATAGACATGACAGCACTACAGCTCTCTATGGGAGTGGGGGGATAGATGTGACAGCACTATATACGTCTATGGGAGTGGGGGATAGACATTTTCCAGCGTTAATCCCATGTATTAATAGCACCCATGGTCTCAGTCGTCCATTCTCTCTCTGTTACCATTTCTCTGCCTTGGCCAGGTGCTCCAGCCCTTCATTGATCTTCTGAGCCGCCATGACAGCCCCGGGAATAATACCATACGTCAGGGAGGAGGCGGGGCTCAGGCTGGGGTGGTCATCATACATGGAAAGTAACTCCCTCTGTATGGTGAGGAGGGGACAACCTTCATATATTGTCTATGGGACGTTCTGTCCCTGGATATGTCCGCAGCCATGTTTGTGGAGACCCTGTATAGAAATACCACAGTCGGCTTCAACAAAATGGCTGCAATATTCTACCTAGGAGCAGACAGATACAGAGAATATTGTAGTACTGGGGACAGAGCTGGAATTACTCTGAAGTCTATGTACGCCATGGGAATAGGACATGACTGTACTAGGAGCTGACATAGGTCAGACATGGTGTGTAGACCTGTGTATCATCATGTAGGCAATGGGGGAAGTGAGTGCGGACTACATTTCCCAGGATTCCCGGCTCTACCTTCTCCCACTTCCTTCATGATCTGGGAGGAGAGTTTGTCACGGTGCAGCTTGTTATCAACATTACATTGCATGGTAAGTAGGACACAACTCAACCCAGCTCCCTTCACGAATGTGCTTTACATCAAATTCCATGTTGTCCTTGGTAATACAATGCTTTGTGTTCTCTTAAATAGAAAACAAGGTGCTGTTATTGAAGACTTGGGTGCTGGGGCTCATTCACACCATGTCCTGTGGTAGTAATGTCAGACATATAGAGAACAATGGTTTTCTACACGCCTTCTTCATGCCACAGCCACCATGCCCTGTCTGCGCCTTTCACCACTTCAAGTCCAGGCCAATACTGACATTCCTCTCCTACATTTCAAAAAAATTGTTTCTGCTAGAAAACTACTTGGACCCCCCCACACGTATATTTTTTAAGCAGAGGCCCTAGGGAATAAAATGTTGAGTGTTACATATTTTTATGTCTTTTCATTATTTATGCAGCGTTTTTTCCAAGCTCAAATTTGTTTGGGGAAAAAATAACCACTTAAGGACTCATTATACACCCTAGAAAATAAAATGGCGAACATTGCATTACTTTTTGTCACACCGTATTTGCGCAGCGGTATTACAAGTGCACTTTTTTTGGAAAAAAAATCACTTTTTTGAATAAAAAAAAAAAATAAGACAACAGTAAAGTTAGCCCATTTTTTTTTTTTATATTGTGAAAAATAATGTTACGCTGAGTAAATTGATACCCAACATGTCACGCTTCAAAATTGCGCCCGCTCATGGAATGGCGTCAAACTTTTACCCTTAAAAATCTCCATAGGCAACATTTAAAAAATTCTACAGGTTGCATGTTTTCAGTTACAGAGGAGGTCTAGGGCTATAATTATTGCTCTCACTCTACCGATCGCGGCGATACATCACATGTGTGGTTTGACCAGTGTTGGTCATCTTACTTTAAAAAAGTAATTAGTTAAGTTACAAATTACTTCTCCCAAAAAGTAATTGCGTTAGTAACTTGGTTACTACATTAGAAAAGTAATTAGTTACTCAGCAAAGTAACTGCGACAGCGGTGGCAGCGCTGGTACTTGAGGGGGTGGCAGCGGTGGTACTTTATATGGATGGGGATAATAAGTGGAGAGCATAAAACAGCTGATAAAGCTTTCAACGTGCTGGCTTAATTCATGTGTATTAAAATGTATAAAACATATATATATGAACATGTAAAAACATGGGTCACAAAATATGTAAAAATAACACATAAAATTTCCATAAAAACCCCAATATATATAAAATATTAAATATAAAAATATTTAAATATTCGAAGAACTCCGAAATAAATATATAAATTATAAAACCTCGCTTTTGTTAATATAAATACATAACAAATATATATAAAAGCGGGCTAATACTTATATATAAGAGTAATTAGATTTAAAATGTATAAAAGTATATAAATATATATTATAAATGTTATGAATGTTTGAGGGCAGCAGCAATTACGGATAGAAAGGATTATAATGGTTATAATTATTATTATCCCCATCCATATATATATATATATATATATATATATATATATATATATATATATATATATATATATACACACAAACTCCCTATTTTTCCCATATATTTGACACCCTATAGGATGTATACAAACTAGAATATGGCAAAAATGTATGTGTGTGCACAGGTTTAGACATGGGTTAAGGGGTTAATGAGTGACCCCCCCCTCCGTTTGTTCACATATTTCCTAACCTGTTCTAAAAAGGCAACATTCCACATATATATTCATCCTATTCCTTTATTAAATTGTCCAGGCTCAGCCACATTTCTATCTAATTTCTAAATTACTAGAATGAATGCCCAGCAGTGTCAGCAACAAATGTCCGGTCTGATGGAGATATGAGCGGCACATGCGCACTTGCGGGAGTTCAGCCACTAATAAAACTCATCCCTGTATGTTATAGAGCGGCCGCGAGGTGCTGTTATTGCGCGCGGCCGCCCCGCCCTTTCCCACAATGAGGCTTGGCTTAGACAAAGCTTAGCCAGCGGCCGGCGAAAGTGACGTCATGACGTCACGCGCGCTGCGTTCCACCGCCGGAAACCACAGGACCGGATCGAGGAGACAGTACTTACTGTGTCTCTCCTCGATCCATTATAAATTTAAACATACGCATATTATAATGCTAATCCCCATCATTTATACTATATATCCCCATACATACAACAAGCTTTTACTGTAAATATAAGAGCGAAATGCCGCCGGACCGGAAGTGAGGTCAACTTCCGGTCACACGAGTTCACAAACAGATTGGGGTCACTCTCCCTATATAAATGCCTGCTGATGCTTGTAGTCCACACCCCAGACGAAGTCCCAGAGGACGAAACGCGTCGGGTGGACTACAGCAGCAGCACTATCTGACACCTATCACCATTCTATGAGCCTGAATATTACTTCCAAAATGTGAGTGTTTTTATTCTGTTTTTACCTCATTAAAAGTATTTTTACGGTATCACACTATGCGAGCTCTCTTTTCTCAAATATGACCGAATGTTATTGGAGATTTTGACGACCGCACCCCTCCTGCCCATTTACGCGCATATTTCCAGGAATACATCCGTGGACTAGGGACCTGGTAACCCTCCACACACAAAGCCTGTCACGACTTATGAGGCGTATGTCTCATTTAGTCTGTGACTTCTGGTAAGCCTCCTTTTCAATAAGTGCTGAAGCCGACCAAACAGGATCACCATCACCTGCACCTAGAAATTCCACTTTTTTTCGTCTACAGCTATTCACAGATATTGTGTCACTCATAGGACTATATACTGTGTCACCCACTGGACTATACCACTGTATCAACATACATATACAGTTTGGCGACCTTTTTCACTTTATATTCACTTATATTTATTTATTTATTTCAAATGGTTTTATGTTTATATATTCACTATATTAACAAACTGTTATTATCCACCATTTTGAATTTTATTGAATTTTATTTGTCACAGGATCACCCTCACAATATTTTTTCACAATTTTATTCAGTTTTATTACTGTTCCTTTATATAATTTTATAATTTTATATACAGTTTGAATTTACTTCATTTATTTATATTTATGCTTTTATCACAACTTACCTGTATGCAAATATTATGTAGGAGTGAATTTTCACGTATACCATCCTCTGAGCGCAACATATATACCTTTCTAAGTTTGTTTTCATGAAAAAGGAATAGGTGAGCTAATGCCAAATATCCTGGCCACCCCTCAGGACCCCACTGCGCATAGCTGTTCACACCAGTGTAACAGTCTGTATACTGCCCCAGAGTGAGTATTCATCATAATGCTTGCAGTGGCAGCCACGTGACCATGTTCACCAATAGGGATGAGCCGAACACCCCCCCGTTCGGCTCGCACCAGAACCCGCGAAGGGACCTAAAGTCCGTGCGAGCTTTAGAACCCTATTAGTTATAATGGATGCGAACGTTCTTTAAAGGCTAATATGCATGTTATTGTCATATTTTTCAGGAGCAGTGATTTTAATAATGCTTAAATTGAAACAATAAAAGTGTAATATTCCTTTAAATTTCGTACCTGGGGGGTGTCTATAGTATGCATGTAAAGGGGCGCATGTTTCCCGTGCTTAGAACTGTCTCTGCAAAAAGTGTCATTTTTGCAGGAAAGAAAGCTATTTAAAATCACTCGCGGCTAATGTTAATTGACGGCTCCCGTAACACAGAGAACAGTCATTCATTGAAAGTCATTGATAAAAAAAAGTCATTGATAAAAAATAAAAAAAAAAATAAAAATAAAAAAGTGTGGGGGTCCCCCCAAATTCAATAACCAGGCCCTTCAGGTCTGGGATGGATATTAAGGGGGACCCCAGCCAAAAAAAAATGTCGTGGGGTCCCCCTCAAAATCCATACCAGACCCTTATCCGAGCACGCAACCTGGCAGGTCGCAGGAAAAGAGGGGGGGATGAGAGCGGCCCCCCCTCCCGCCTGAACCGTACCAGGCCACATGCCCTCAACATTGGGAGGATGCTTTGACTAAGACCCCCAAAGCACCTTGTCCCCATGTTGATGAGGACAAGGGCCTCATCCCCACAACCGGTGGTTGTGGGGGTCTGCGGGGGGCTTATCGGAATCTGGAAGGGGAAACAAGGGGACCCCCAGATCCCCCCCCTGTGTGAAATGGTAAGGGGGTACAAAAGTACCCCTACCATTTCACCAAAAAAGTGTCAAAAATTTTAAAAATGACAGGAGACGGTCTTTGACAATTCCTTTATTAAAATCTTCTTTCTTCTTTCTTCATCCTTCGGTTTCTTCATCTTCTCCTTCCGTCATCTTCTTCCATCTTCTTCCATTTTCTTCTTCCTCTGATCCACTTCTTCTTGCGCTGGTCTTCTCGTCCGGCATCTTCTTCCATGGCGTCGGCATCTGTTCTTCTGTCGGGCCGCTCCTCGCAATGGGAGGCTCCCGCTGTGTGAGGCTTCGCTCCGTCTGACATGTCTTTTTAAACAGAGGGCACCTGGTGTCCCCGCCCCCTCTGACGTCATGGGGAAAGCCATAAGGAATTCCCCATGATGTCCCCGTGCGTCAGAGGGGGCGGGGTCACCAGGTGCCCTCCATTATAAAAGACCTGTCAGAGGCAGCGAAGCCTCACATAGCGGGAGCCTCCCATTGCGAGGAGTGGCCCAAGAAGAGACACTGACGCCGACGCCATGGAAGAAGATGCCGGACGAGAAGACCAGCGCAAGAAGAAGCGGATCGGAGGAAGAAGAAAATGGAAGAAGATGACGGAAGGAGAAGATGAAGAAACCGAAGGATGAAGAAAGAAGAAAGAAGATTTTAATAAAGGAATTGTCAAAGACCGTCTCCTGTAATTTTTACAATTTTTGACACTTTTTTGGTGAAATGGTAGGGGTACTTTTGTACCCCCTTACCATTTCACACGGGGGGGTGGGATCTGGGGGTCCCCTTGTTAAAGGGGGCTTCCAGATTCCGATAAGCCCCCCGCCCGCAGACCCCCACAACCACCGGGCACGGTTGTGGGGATGAGGCCCTTCCAATGTTGAGGGCATGTGGCCTGGTACGGTTCAGGCGGGAGGGGGGGGGGGGCGCTCTCGTCCCCCCCCCCTCTTTTCCTGCGGCCTGCCAGGTTGCGTGCTCGGATAAGGGTCTGGTATGGATTTTGAGGGGGACCCCACGCCATTTTTTTTGGCTGGGGTTCCCCTTAAAATCCATGCCAGACCTCAAGGGTCTGGTATGGATTTTGAGGGGGACCCTACACCTTTTTTTTGGCTGGGGTCCCCCTTAATATCCATCCCAGACCTGAAGGGCCTGGTTATTGAATTTGGGGGGACCCCCATGCTTTTTTTTTTTTATCAATGAATGACAGTTCTCTGTGTTACGGGAGCCATCAATTCATTAGCCGCGAGTGCTTATAAATAGCTTTTTTCCTGCAAAAATGACACTTTTTGCAGGGACAGTTCTAAGCACAGGAAACCTGCCCCCCTTCACAGGCAACCTATAGACACCCCCCAGATGTGATACTGCAATGCTGTACTAACAGCACGCACACACAAATCCCCAGAAATAAAGCCCATATTGTCAGCAGCACACTGACACGCGGACACTGAAACACAATATGCGAGGCCGCCGCAGCGGCGGCCTCTTATACCGTAGGGCGTGTACTAAAGCCCCTGAGCTATAATTGGCTACAGGCATCCTGCCTGTAGCCAATTATGGCTCTCCTCGCTGCCGGCGCTGTGATTGGCCAAGCATGCAGGGTCACAGTGCATGCTTGGCCAATCATCAGCCAGCATTGCACTGCGACTGGCGCAATGCATTGCCGGCCGCTCGCATCACACGAATTTGATGCGAGCGGCCCAAATAGTTCTGGGCTCGCCGAACGGGCGAACATGGGGCCCATCCCTACTCACCAATGACAACAGCGCATCTGAGGCTACTGAGGCTACTTCTGCTAAGGTGTCCCAGGAAAAAGAAGTGCTTCTCATTGGTCAGCACAGTCAGATTGTCCCTCTGAGCATTGAGCGGGGGTGGCCAGGATATTTGGAGTTCGTTCTCATTTTCATTTTTCGCACAAATGTGAACTTGCCCATTGACACAACGCACATGTAAAAGCAACGCAACTGCACCATATCAATGCAGGTCACTGCAAGGGCCCAGAGAAAACAATGTTTTATGTGACTCATTCACACCACAATATTGTGTACATGTGCATTGCGTTAAAATGCAATGCAATATAAGGGCTCATTCATGCTGCTTGCGCGCTAAATATCAGTTTTAGCATGCGGGCACTTGTTGGTATGTACTTTCAGTGAGCTGCGGTGAGGGAATGGTATGATTCACATTTCAGAGCATTTCTTTTTTTAAATTTAATTTTTTTACTTTATTTCAAGTGTAACAATGTGACAATTTGTGTGTCTGCACGGCAGCATTTTACTACAGTTCACTACATGGCAAATCCTGGCTGCATTGCAGTGTTGATTGGCGACACAGATAACTGTTGTTTCTTTATCATACATCACAGGACACAGAGTTAGGCTATTATTCCTTACTTACTGGATTATATGCCATCTCTAGGTGAATGGACACTGGTAGACCAAAGTCTTAAACTGGAAGTCCGCCCCTATATAACCCCTCCCGTACAGGAAGTACTTCTGTTATTTCTTTTCCAGTGTCTGCAAGGTGAATGGGCATGTTTAAGCTCTCTCGAGCTCCAGGTCTGAATCCCAATACTGGTTCCAAATGAATCAAGGGAGTGACCGATCGGATCCGTTTGAAAAAGAGCTTATATGCTTAAATAAATGGTACCCGAGCCTCCTAGGTTTTGCCTGTAAAGCGACCTTTGAACACTTGACCCTGCGTAGTGGAATCCTGGACACTGCAGAGCTAAGGCATTTGTGCAGGGTGCTGTACGTGTCCAAGGGAGTGGACCCTAAAACATGAAAAGTACCCAGACCTTGAAGGTCCCCAAGTGATGGAACCCGCCATGATGGGCGACGATTTGGCTCTTGGTTTCTAAGGTTTCCCTGCGCCTGGACAGTTAAGTGAAACCCCTTTATTACTTATTGTGGAGTGCCCCATGTGTTGTAACAATCTGTGCTAGACACCGGTGTGGTGGTGACCACAGGGAGAGCTTGGGCTAGTTGCTGGTGTTTTGTGGGGAATAATTTTTTTTATTGTCTTGGCTGTCATTCCACCCTGCGCACCACCATCAAAGGACAGCTGTGGGAAACGGAGCAGGCTCTGGACCATTCACATTCAGTGGTCCATTCCGCCTTACCCAGGTCACGTGAGTCCTTCCAGTGTTGGTTGGCAGGCTAAGGTACTTAGCAGGATTGTTGCATAGGGGCTTAATGAGCCCTTTTAAGGGGTCTCCCTTCTTGGGTAGTGTAAATATTAAACCCAGGTATTCCCTTTTTGTGGCTTGCAATGTCTTCAAAAAAGAGTGGGGCTAACACTACAGGGAAGGGCACATCTGTTTCATCAGCAGCTCCTGAGGAGCCTAGTTGAATCCGTAGTGTTGCATCCCCTGAGAGACTAGAGGTTTCAGGGCAATCTGAGTCGCTGCGCCTGTCTGTTGTGCCTACTGCCAACGCTGCTGCTTCAGCCTTTGTCACTAGGGATGATCTGTCCTCAGCTCTAGCCGGATTAGAGGACAGGATTGCTGGCATTATTGCCTCCATCTCGCAGGGTGGCAGGAAGCATGACCGATTCCCACCTCCCTTTTATCCTCCTAACTTGGAGCAGGAATGGGTTGAAGAAGGGGAAGAGCTAAATGCTAAGGATTCTGTGGAGGGCTAGGCAGATGAGTCTGCTTATGAGGCATCTGAGCTAGAAGATGTCCAGTTGGTATCAGCCTCTCATTCGCAGAGGCATTTGATCCAGACTCTTACCAAGATGATTTGTTCTGCCTTTAAGTTACCTCCTGCAGAGGTTTCTGAGCCTCCCTGGTCCTCTTTGGGGTCCCTGATGCCTCCTCAGGTTGGACAGGCTTTCCCCTTGCACACACTGTTGGAACAGGTAGTATATGCTGATTGGGAACATCCTGACAGGATTTCCATTCCTCTTAAGAGGTTGTTTCCCTATCCCATGGAGGAAAAGTTTGTTAAGAAGTGGAGCATCCTTAAAGGATCAGGTCAGACGGCCTGATGGGCCAAACCAGGAGGATGATACTGCTGAAAGTAGGGCAGATATATTTTGAGCACTGTGTTTTGCTGTAGATGCCTTGAAGGATTTGATACAGCAAGTCTCTCGTTTGGCTCTCCTGTCTGTACACATGCGCATACTTCTGTGCCTTAAAGCGGTAGTAAAGCCGCTGAACTTTTTTTATTTTTTTTTAACACCTGTAAAGGAAAAGGCATAATGAGCTAGTATGCACCGCATACTAGCTCATTATGAAATACTTACCTTAGAACGAAGCGTCGGTAACTCACCTGGTCCACGCCGAGGTTGCTGACATGTTGCCTCGGCGTGTCTTCCGGGTATCGCGGCTCCAGCGCTGTGAGTGGCTGGAGCCGTGATGTCGTCACTCCCGCGCATTAGCGCATGGGAGACTTCTTCCCGGCAGGGTTCGGATTCTGCCGGCTCTTCAGCCGAGAATCCCCCGTGCGCATGCGCCGCTGCAGTCAGCGGCGCATTGCACGGGGAATGTCTCCTAAACCGTACAGGTTTAGGAGATATTTTTTTTACCTACAGGTAAGCCTTATTATAGGCTTACCTGTAGGTAAAAGTTATATTTTTGACTTTACTTCCACTTTAAGAACTGGTCAGCCGAGCCTCCCTGTAAGAAGTTGTTGGCAGGGTTCTCCTTCCATGGAACGCTTGTTTGATGATTTGGACAAATATATCCAAAAGATTTTCGGAGGGAAGAGCTCTCTACTTCTTGTGAAGAGAAGGACCCGGCATCACTTGTTTAAATCCTCAGGGACCGCTTCCTTAGGTGTCTCAGCATCAAGGCAGTTCTGCCGCCAACAGGACACTAGAGCCAGGGGCAAGCCGCAGGGCCAGAAGAAACCCTGGGTCCAAAACTCTTCTAAACCCGGCACCAAGCCCTCCTTTGAAGGGACGCCCCCGCTCCTATCATTTGGAGAACAGTGGTTCCGGACGAGTGGGTCACCTTGACAGTATTCCGCGGTTACAAGCTGGAATTACGGGGGTTTTCTCCTCAGAGGTTTCTAAGATCCAGCGTTCTTTTGGATCCTCCAAAAAGAGACTTATTGTTTCAGACACTAGATCATTTAGTGCATCAGGGAGTGATTATATAGGTCCCTGTATCCGAAATGGGCACAGGGTTTTGGATCTAAGATCCCTGAACCAGTATCTATTAATCCAGTCCTTTTCAGATGGAGTCAGTCCACTTGGTAGCCTCGCTCCAGATGGGAGACTTCATCGATATCAAGGATGGTACTTACACGCACCTATCTTTCAACTTCATCAGAATTTCCTGCGGTTTGCAGCAGGGGAACTTAATTTCTAGTTTGTGGCTCTGCCCTTCGGCTTGCCTTGGTATCTTGGAATCTTGGAATCTTGGTGCTCAGATACTTGGACAAGCTTCTACTCAGAGTTCACTCACTGCAGGCCCTAGAACAGAGCGTAGCCTGCACAGTGCAGTATTTAGAAAACCTGGGCTGGGTCATAAATACTGAAAAGTCAGCTTTGAGACCAGCTAAGAGTCTGAAATATTTAGGCTGATCCTAGGTACGGTCCAGGCAAGCGTATTTTTGCCACCCGTAAAGATCAGTGCCCTGAAGGATCAGGTGTGCGTCGGGTAAGGGGCACCAGGCAACCCTCCAATCGGCTCTGTATGAGTCTTTTGGGAAGGATGGTGGCCCCCCTCGAGGCTTTTCCCTATGCCCAGTTCTATTCCAGGCCTATACAACAAGACATCTTGTTGGCTTGAAACAGGAGAGTGTAAGCCCTGGATTACTCTTATCTCCCCGCGTTAAGCCTAAGCTGGTGGTTGCAGGATCAGAACCTGCAACGGGAAAGCATCTTCCTCCCAGTGTCTTGGAGAGTGCTGACCACAGTTGCCAGTCTTTCGGGCTGGGGAGCGACCCTAGAGTGGCTCACAGCTCAGGGGAGATGGTCAAGAGCAGAGCCTCCCCATCAACATCCTGGAGTTGCGGGCCGTACATCTGGCCCTACGGCCCTAGACGATGAAGCTTCAGGACTGCCTGATCAGGGTTCAGTCCGACAATGCCACTACGGTGGCCTATATCAACCACCAGGGCGGTACCAGGAGACGTTAAACTCAGGAGGAGGTGAACCACATATTTTCCTGGGCAGAGGGACATGTGCCGGTTCTATCGGCGGTCCATATCCCGGGGGTAGAGAACTGGAAGGCAGATTATCTCAGCCACCAGCAGATCTGTCCTGTTCTGGGAAATCTACCAGCGTTGGGGATGGCCAGATGTCGATCTATTGGCATCCAGGTTCAACAACAAGCTATATCAGTTTGTGTCTCGAGCAAGAGATCCCCTGGCAAGTGGGGCAGACGCTCTGGTAGTTCCATGGAGCCAGTTCTCCCTGGTTTCCCCCCATTCCCTCTCCTTCCACATTTTTTGCACAAGATTTGAAAAGAGGGGGTTCCAGTCATCCTAGTGACACCAGCCTTTCCCAGAAGGCCCTAGTTCCCAGAGATTGTGAGATTGGCAATAGACGGGCCCTGGACGCTTCCACGCCACCCTGATCTGGTCTCAAGGTCCTATATTCGACCCCAATTTACAGTCTCTATTTTTTTTATTTGACGGCATGTCAATTGAAGCCAGGGTGTTGAAGGATCGTGGCATCTCGGGATCGGTGGTGTCTAGTAAATGCCAGGAAAGCGGTCACTGGGAAGATCTATCATAAGGTCTGGAAAGCTTATATTGCTTGGTGTGAAGCCAGAAAATGTCATTCTCGGAAATACGTGATTGAGAGAATTCTCTCTTTTCAAAAGTCGGCTGTGGAAATCAGATTGGCTTTGAATACAATCGGGGGTCAGATTTTGGCCTTGTCTGTATTTTTCCAAAGGCCTTTAGCCTCCCATTCCCTAGTCTGAACCTTTATGTAGGGGGCAACTCATTTGTTTCCCCCATTAGGTCACCTATGTGTCCTTGAAATTTTAAACCTGGTGCTGTCTATTTTACAGAAACGACCATTTGAGCCTATCAAGGAAATTCCATTAGTCTTGATTTCAGGCAAGCTAGCCTTCCTGATGGCCATCACCTCGGCTAGAAGGGTGTTGAAATTGGCAGCCCCTTCGTGCAGGGAATCATACTTGAACCGTCACCACGACAGGGTCGTGTTACGGCCTATTCCATCCTTCTTGCCAAAGGGGGTGTCTGCATTTGAATCGGGACATTGTTTTGCCTTCTTTTTTCCCTCGTTTGTCACAAGAGAGACAACTGCACAACTTGGACATAGTGCAGGCAATCAGTTTATTTGTCTAGATCTGCAGAGATCAGAGAGTCAGACTTCTTTTCTTTTCTTTTTTTTTTTTGCCAGAGGGACGCAAGAGGTGACAGGCAGCTTTTAAAGCTTCCATTTCCCATTGGGTCCCCCAATTGGTCATTCAGGCTTATGGTCTGAAATGTAAGGCTCCTTCCTTTTAGGTAGAGAGCTCATTTTACCAGGGGTGTGGGAACCTACTGGGCTTTTCTCCATCAGGTATCTGTGGCTCAGATTTGTAGGGCTGCTACCTGGTCTTCAGTGCATATGTTCACAAGATTTTATCAGGTGGATGTTAGCACAGCCGGGGATTCAGATTTTGGACGTAGTGTACTACAGGCTGCCATATAAAGTCTGGCTATTTTGATTTGTTTTTTTTGTCAGGGTGTCTCCCTCCTCTCAAGGCTATTGCTGTGGGACATCCCAGTAAGAAAGGAATATAGCCTAACTCTGTGTCCCGTGATGTATGATAAAGAAAATAGGATTTTTTTCATCATATTTACCTGTAAAATCCTTTTCTTCGAGTACATCACAGGACACACTTTTTTGAGGATTCAGTGCTACCAGTCCATTCACCTAGAGATGGCGTATAACCCAGTAAGTAAGGAATAATAGCCTAACTCTGTGTTCTGTGTTGTATTCAAAGAAAAGGATTTTTACAGTTAAATATGACGATAAAATCCTATTTTTATCTAATAAAAATACCAGTTATTGCACTGGTGTGGATATGCCCTAAAAAGTAAAGCCTGGTACACACAATGAAATTATCGTAAGAATAGTCATTGTCTTTTTTGCATGCTAGTCTCCTATCAAAAATTAAAAGGTTACTCCACTTACGAAAATTCTCGTGTGACAGAATACAACTTCGGAAGTGATGTAATGTATTCTTTTGTTTCCAAGCATGCATAGTCTTGCTCTTACGATTTTCTTCGGATGAAAACTGTGCTAATTAAACGAAAATGGGACGTTGTGTTCCCATACAACAAAATTTTTATAGCATGCTGTCGAAAGCACTATACTAACGATCATATAATCGACTGATCATTCAGCGTACAAATATTTACTGCCGATTTTCTTATTGTGTGTCTATGGGCCTATAGTGTTAGTATTTTGAACCATCCAAGGACCTGTTACTTCACAACCAGTGACATAAAAACATACCCACATGCAAAGAAAGTCAATGTAATGCAACACAAGGTGCATGAAAAGCATATTATAGAGTATAACCAAAACTATTTTGGCTATACTTCTCCTGGAGATCACAGGAGTGCAGTTCATTCTGTACTCCTGTGATCTAATTTCACCCGACAGCGGGCTAGAACTCGCTGTCAGCTGATGTCCACAGAGCAGGTCCGGGCTCTGAAAAGATCCCAACCATATGATTGGGATTTTCCCAGAGCCCTGGACTGACAGCTGGTTGAGCCTTTCAGTGATCTGCTGGGAGCCTGAGCCAGCCCCTCCCACCCCCTCCACAACACATCGCTCCAGTGTTCTTTCCAGTGCATTTTCGATGCATTACAGTGAGTTTGTATCAGAAGTATGGTGTGAAAGGACCATGTAGTTCTTTTATTTCTATAAAATGTGGGACCTGGCCAGTAACACATCTCATCGCTTAGTGCTGGGTGTAAAGCGCAGAATTTGTTTTTATTCTGGATGTACAATAGCTCTTGTCTGGATCTCTGTGCTGTAATTCTCCGTACATGTTACTATTCAACTTTTTACCAACAATCTCTAATAGTTTTAATGCTGTGTACATGGCCAAATTCTTAGGCATGGTTCACATAATGAATCACACCGGGACGCGCTGCGCATTGCTGTTCCATTAACATACAATTCAGTACAGTGCGATCGACCTACATCGCACCAAAAGTAGTGCATGCACCGCTTTTGGAGATGCAATGCAACCGGATTGTATGGTACTATGGTTCCATGCGATCCAGTGCAGGCAAAAACCTGGGGTGTTGTTAAAGCGGAGTTCCACCAAAAAGTAGAACTTCCTCTTTAAGCACTCCTTCCCCCTTACATGCCACATTTGGCATGTAATTTTTTTTGGGGGGGGGAGTGGGTGACTACTTTAGAGAGGGACTTCCTGTCCCACTTCCTTCTTCCGCCCACAGGCCGCCTAGTCGACTACTCCTTTCCCCTAGGCGGTCCCTCCCTCACGGCAATTTTCTGGGACATGTGACAGGTCCCAGAAGATTGCCTGTCCACTGGGAGAGTGCAGCGCGACTCGCGCATGCGCAGTGTGCACCCGGCCGTGAAGCCGCAAGCTGTCACGCCCAGGTGCCCACAGTTCCAATAGATGCGTCGAGGAGAGGGAGAGGAGTGGGGCTCCGTGCAGCCGCATTGCTGGACCGTGGAACAGGTAAGTGTCTTTTTGTAGCTGCTGACTTTTAATAAAAAAAAAAAAACGCCTGGAACTCCGTTTTAACATTGACATCTGCTATAGATCGCATTTTAAATGCGGTAGGGGAAACACGCACAGAACGCTGGTTTCCCAGCACTGCCTTCTATTGTGCCTTTACTGTCTTTCTGTATTCTGTATGTTTAGATACATTGACAATCTTGCATTAGAGCTATTGCACATGGGGGAAAAAAATTAACGATCTTAGGCATTCCGTTTAATTCTCCGATCTAAACACAGGTTGCATTGTTTCTATGGCTCATGCACACAGTTACTTTAAAAAAAAAACAGTGTCACTGTTCCTAACGCCGGAACACACTACATGAGGCCGCCGGCGCGGCGGCCTTATATAGTGTGGGGCGTGTACTAAACCCCCTGAGCTATCCTGCCTGTGGCCAATTATTGCTCTCCTCGCCGCTGGCTCTATGATTGGCCAAGCATGCGGGGTCACAGTGCATGCTTGGCCAATCATCAGCCAGCAATGCACTGCGACTGGCGCAGTGCATTGTGGACCGTTCGCATCACACGAATTTGATGCGAACGGCCCACATAGTTCTGGGCTCGACGAGCGGTCGAACGGCCGATGTTCGATTCGAACACCGGGCCCATCCCTAACTGTAACCCCCCTGTTCATCTGCCCCATCAATGTACCGCCTTTTCTCATCTACCCCACCACTGTATCCCCATGCTCTTCTGTCACACTACTGAATCACCTCATCTGTCCTAACACTGAACCCATCTGCTCATTTGCCCACCACTGTAACCTGCTTTCTCATCTGCCCCACCAATGTACCGCCTACACATCTGTCTCACCTCTGTACCCCCTGTTCATCTGTCCAACCTCTGTTCCCCCTGCTCTCCTACCCCACCAATCCACCCTTTCACATCTGCCCCACTGCTCTACCCCCCTGCTTTTCTGTACTGTTACAGCATGAACAAAAATTTCAAAGGTGATAGCAAAGCGCAAGTTAGTCTGTATTTCCTAAGAACTGTTCATGCTGTAACAGAACACTACCTTATGTTAAAGCGTATCTAAACCCGAAAACACAAAGTTATTTTAGTATGGCAGCTTACTGGTCCCTAGATGTGGTGGCTGCACTGGTTTCCTTTTCAGTTGGTAATCTTGCCAGTAACACACTGTCTGGCCTAGGGTGACAACTGTACTGAGTAACATTGTCACCCCAGGACAAGGTGTGTGTTAGGGCTACATGACGCTGTGGTAGGACTACAAAACACCTCCTTTTCTTCTTCTTTATAACTGGGAGAGGTGTCTTGCAGGCCACAGCGTTAGTAGGGAATGTTACCTGATAACAGAGACAGAGAGCCCAGGAAGTTATCAACGCACAAAATTTCTGGCTGGATGAACAGCTAGTGTGTGTGTGTGTGTGTGTGTGTGTGTGTGTGTGTGTGTGTGTGTGTGTGTGTGTGTGTGTGTGTGTTTTTTTTTTTTCATGCACTTGATATAGTAAAACAATTTCAATTGGAAATTTAAAAGACCAAAAGGGAGCAAATAAGGCAAATGTATTGTTAGAGTTTACATATACTGTAAGAGCTTATTCACACATAGTACAGTGACTGGTGGTTTTCCCCACTGGATCAGCTCCAGTCACTATAGCATCAGTTTTTTTTTCAACGTATCATTCCGTCAACATCAAATTTTTGTTCACCTCGACATGTGCAACTTCAAATACTCAGCAGAGTCCCTCCGCAGACTAAAAAATTTGACCGCAACTCTACCGATCTACATTCAAAAAATATTACAAAAAGAACGACTACTAAGGATTAATCCACAATCAACCATCAAACATAAGAAGACTACAATTCAACCTCAACAGTTAGCATGCGCCTTGATTAACACCAGATCGGCAGTCAAGCACAGACACGAAATCCATGACTTTATTACACAAAACAACATAGATTGCCTCTTCATCACGGAAAGCTGGCTAACACCGAACTGCAACACTATCCTAACAGAATTAGTGCCGGAAAACTACAGGATCCTAACCGAGCATAGGAAAGGAAAAAAAGGAGGAGGGCTAGCAGTGATCTTCAAAGCTCACCTGGCGCTCGCCAAACCTACGGTACTGTCACGTACCTGATGGTGAAAGCCCGAATTGCAGAGGAGGGCCTCCCTTGCGGCTCCCACTCCTGGCTCCCTGGTAGGGTGACAGGAGACCCAGGAGTGAGGAGGAGCACGGGTGCCTGGCAGGATCAACAGACCGGTGGAGCGACCCAAAGTCAGCTCAGCGGACAAGGTAAGTAGGTAGGCCGGATCAGTATAGCAGACTGGACAGCAGAGCAGACTGGATCAGCACAGGCAGACTGGATCAGCAAAGCAGGCTGGATCAGCAAAGCAGACTGGACAGCAGAGCAGACTGGATCAGCACAGGCAGACTGGATCAGCAAAGCAGACTGGACAGCAGTGCAGACTGGATCAGCACAGGCAGACTGGATCAGCAAAGCAGACTGGACAGCAGAGCAGACTAGATCAGCACAGGCAGACTGGATCAGCACAGGCAGACTGGATCAGCACAGGCAGACTGGATCAGCACAGGCAGACTGGATCAGCACAGGCAGACTGGATCAGCAAAGCAGACTGGATCTCAGAGCAGACTGGATCAGCACAGGCAGACTGGATCTCAGAGCAGGCTGGATCAGCACAGGCAGACTGGATCAGCAAAGCAGACTGAATCAGCAAAGCAGACTGGATCAGCACAGGCAGACTGGATCAGCACAGGCAGACTGGATCAGCACAGGCAGACTGGATCAGCACAGGCAGACTGGATCAGCACAGGCAGACTGGATCAGCACAGGCAGACTGGATCAGCACAGGCAGAATGGATCAGCAAGGCAGACTGGATCAGCAAGGCAGACTGGATAGTCGGGACAGGCCGGGTCGGGTATCAGGCTGGCAGCAAGGTACAGGTGGATCAGGCAGGAGGATGGTCACAGGCAAGCCGAGGTTGGGTACAGGCAGACAGATGGATGGTCACAGGTAAGCCGGGTCAAACACAGGTAAGAGGTATCACAGATCAGGTTACAGTCACCACAACGCTGTAGAGCAGACAGCGGGGACCGTCTGCTCTGGTTGGATTTAAATAGCCTACCTGGCGCCAACAGGGGCGCATGCTCGAAGACCCCATCGCCACCACCTGCATCAACCAACTGGAAGACCTAGGGCTTCAACAACTAATAAATGCTCCCACACATGGGTCGGGTCACATTCTGGACCTCATCTTCAAACAAAATATGGACATCAACATACTAGACAACTTATCGCTACCATGGACAGACCACCACGCTATCAAATTTGAAATCACCACTAACACCACCCTCCAAAAACCAAATCCAGCAGCAACAACACATTGGACCAGATCACATAAGAAACTACACTCAGAAATCTTCAAAACCACACTATCAAACAAAATGGCAACACTAAATCAAAACCACTCAACAGAACGATCACTCAGCTCCTTAAACAAGGCACTACTACAAACAGCAGACGCAGTCGCCCCGAAAAATCGAGCACCCATCCGCAAGAAAAATTCTGGATGGTTTAATGGCGCTCTTACTCTACTGAAACGGGAACACAGAAGAGCTGAAAGAGCCTGGAGAAGAAATACTACAAAGGAAAATCACACAAACTACAAAATACTCACCAAGAAATATCATAAAGCAATTTTTAAAGCAAAAACATTTTTAAAGCAAAAAAAACATGCCTCAAACACCCTCTCAAAAGCATTAAACCGGCCATGTGAACTTTTCAAACTAGTCGCCCAGACTATGAACCCCACCTGCCTTGAGCCCCTAGAAAATGAAACTCAAGAATACTGCAACGAGTTATCGGATTTTTTCATCAACAAAATCGACAACATTCAGAAAATAATAAAATAAAAAAAACAACAACCAATCTTACTCAACCAAACCCAGGTAAGGAATTTTACTCGCACATCACACAATCACCACATTTGTCGCTTCCCCCGATCACCACGGATGAAACCAAAAATATCATCAAGAACCTCCGAGACAGTACATCACCAAATGACATTATTCCTACAAAACTCTTGAAAGAATGTTCCGACATCCTGGCCCCCTCTATTACACACCTAGTAAATCATTGTTCAAAGAAAAGTCGTTTAAAGAAGGGTTGGTTCCTATTTCCCTCAAGCAAGGCATCATCAAACCACTCCTAAAGAAACCCAACCTCGACCCCAAAGACCCTAACAATCGCAGACCGGTAACAAGCCTGAACACCATCTTTAAGATTATGGAGAAAGCAGTAGTACAACGGCTTCAACTCCACCTGGACACACACAATCTCTTGGACCCACTGCAATCAGGCTTCTGCCCAGGCCATGGCACAGAAACGGGACTTCTGAAAATATGGGACGACGCCCTGGAAGCAGCTGATGACGGAGAATCGTGTCTTCTGGACATTAGTGCAGCGTTCGACACAGTGGACCACAATACTCTTCTCAGCCGCCTCAAGGAAGTGGCAGGAGTTACAGATGTAGATCTTTCATGGTTCGCTTCCTTCTTAGGAAACCGGTCACAGACAGTGAAACTAGGAGTCTTCACTTCGGAAACCCGGGCAATTTCTTATGGAGTCCCTCAAGGATCACCTTTGTCACCAGTACTCTTCAACATTTACATCCGGCCACTCTTCAAAATTATTAGCAAATCGGATCTATGCTTCCACTCATACGCTGACGACACTCAACTGTACTTCCATATCACCGGACAAAAAGACCAATACCATCGAACTCGAAAAATGTCTCACACTGATATATGACTGGATGACCACTAGCTCCCTCAAACTCAATGGATCAAAAACAAAACTGCTGCTCCTCAATGCAAACTGAAGTAAAAAAACGAAGACCCCATGGACACCACCAACCATCCTTGGACAGACCATCCTTCCAAGCACCAAAGCCAAAAGCCTCGGAGTCATCTTTGATTCAGAGATGACCATGGAGGCACAAATAATATCAGTAATCAGCGGATCTCATCATCTTCTCCGCCTGCTTCGCAGACTTATCCCATTCATCCCGGAAAAGGAGAAAGCAGTAGTAGTGGGAACTATCATCAATTCGCGACTCGACTACGCAAATTCCCTCTACATAGGACTACCTGATTACCAGATTGCACGCCTACAAGTCGTCCAAAACACAGCAGTAAGACTAGTCACCGGAAAGAAACCCTGGGAATCCATCTCCTCATCCCTGAGGACCCTCCATTGGCTCACGGTAAAAGATAGGATCACATTCAAGACCCTCTGCCTCACCCACAAATGTACACAAGGAAACCCTCCTCAATACCTATGTGAGAAAATAAAAAAAATACATACCAAATCGCAGCCTTCGATCAACAAACCAAAACCGCCTTCTCATCCCCAAAGCCTGCTACAAATCTAAGGGAGAACGAAGATTCGCAGTACAGGGACCTCGGCTATGGAACGCTCTACCAAACAACATCCGCTTGGAAGAAAACCATCGGGCCTTCAGAAAAAAACTCAAGACCCACTAAAGCAGGACAACAAGCACAGACCAAGCGCCTTGAGGCGATTCAGTCCGCATTTGCAGCGCTATATAAATCATTCATTCATTCACTACTACGGCACATAAGAAACAACTGTGTTTTATGTACCCCACCTTACAGTACAACACAAGCAGCAGTTGTGTTGCAGTGAGCTGTGATAAAATGCAGACTGTGGCGCACCATAAGGCACTGCCTGTCATAGCACAGTAGAGCTCTGTGGTGCAGACATGATCGAAGCGTCACTTTTTGACACTTCAAATAATGTTTTTAAAAAGTAACCAGTGCGGTGCGCTGAAATGCTCATCACACTGCTCCCTCGCCGCAGCCCACTGCAAACTAAAACTGACAGCTTCCCACACACTAAAATGGGTCATTTAAATTGCAAGCAGTGTGAATGAACCCTAACTGTTCCAGCATGAACAAACAGCTCAAAGGCAACCCCTCATATAAACTGATATACTGTATGTATTTCCATTTATGTGAGGGCAACCTAAGGCACTGCAGCTGTTGATAAACTATATTCATGATTTAAAGTTTCTCATACAAAGAAATGATTCCCAAATCCAGGCATGTGGTGAAATATGTCGTTTCTCCATGGCTGAAGGGCTGGTTCTGCTTACACCAGGTATACTATTACTGAACTATACAGTCTATATGCTATAAATTATACTACACTATACAATATCAACAGATGACAGATACATACATACAAGTTATGTAAACAACTACACATACCTGAGTGTCGGCAATAGCCACTTCTCAGCAGACAAACTCTGGTATCCATCCGCATGAGCTTTTGAAACAGAATTTTTTACCAGCTTGTCAAAGATCTTCTCAGATAAAGCCTACAAAGCACAAACAACAATTGAAATTGTGATGCAAACAAATGCTAATGCACCATCCATATAAGTTAGCCCCCCAAGATAAATGTGAAGCTACACTTGTGTAGCATACAGTAAGTAGTTTATAAAATGTTCATAAGGAGTTCATAAAACACAGTGTACTTCAGTAGGTGGCTACATCTGAGACAGGGACGCAAATCTGCAATTACAATAAGGAACACAAGGGGGTGCCTGCTATGGGCAGCATCACTGGGTTACTAAGATTAAAACGCCAAATGCAAACTCGCAGAAATATAAAATTAAAGAGCTTATCTGCAGCAATGCCTCATTGGAGGCCATTCACTCGAAGAGACGCTTTTGACAGCAAACAGTGAGGGTTATTTACGAAAGGCAAATCCACTTTGCACTACAAGTGCACTGCAAGTGCAACTTGGAAGCGCAGTCGCTGTAAATCTAGGTGGTAGATTTGAAATGAGGGGAAGCTGTCCTGATTTTATCATCCAATCATATGCAAGCTAAAATGCTGTTTTTTATTTTCCTTACATGTCCCCACTCGGATTTACAGCGACTGCACTTCCAAGTGCACTTGTAGTGCAAAGTGGATTTGCCTTCCCAGCGTGTTGTTGGTGAGGAAACTTAAGTTCAATGTTCCAGGAAGTGAGGAGAGCCACTGTGGAGCACAGGGCCTGATGTGATGTCACACCTGGGGTGTGTTGATTGCAACCTCTTAGCCTCTCAGCGAGAGGGCTATGAGCGCAAAAGGGGAAGAGCAGAGAGCCGGTGACTGTCGGTAACCAGCTCCCTGCAGGGTGAAAACTACGAGCTGAGTATCCATCTAGATGAGTATCATTTTTTTTGTCTTTCTGATTTTTATGATTCCCATACTTCTTTTTCAAGGCTAACATCCACTCCATATTGCCCTGTAACAAATCTGTGTTCATTATTATGAAAATGTTACACTAGTACTTTGCCTGTAAGCTTTTCCAATATACAGAAAGCTTAAGTAAGGACTTGAAAGAATTGAAGTATGTTTTTGTGTGTGGCATATACTGATGTGAATAGGTGCCTAGGAAAGCTTCAACATCTTCTGGGAATTCTTTATCGACATCTGTAGCACAACTATTATTGTGGGGTTTGTTCTGAGCTACAACAATCTTTTTATGGGTTATTGGGAGGACCTGTTCATTTGATCTAAAAACAAGATAACCTTCAGACAGCCCACTATCCTACAGCACTGAATTTGTATCATAATTTAAGAGTAATCCCTTTGGGATTGCTCAAGAGAGACTTCAACACACATTCTCTTCCCTTTCATGGATTCGAGTACTACAGTGACACCTAGTGGAATGATAATTTAAGTACATGTTTGATGTAATATTATCTGCTCATTAAGATTCAGCCATTTAAATAATTATTCCTTAGATAGTAATTTGTTTTATGGTTACTTTGTAATTTCTATTATGGTTTTATACATTATTTATCGGAGTCTTGTGTATATTTATAATTTACATGCAAGCGGTTCTCTCCTAAGCCAGTTAGTTCAGTGCAGGAACCTCAGTTATGGCAGCTACAGTCTGTCTTTTTACATAAGAGCTTCATTTCCACTCCCAGCTCCCTAGCCACATTTCCACAGGCACACAGGATTGAATGACTTGATAGCAAGTCTCAGTCAGGCAGGCTTCAAGTCCTGGGCAAAAAAGTGTGGGAACTCCCACCCAAGATCCACTCACCCACCAAAAAAAAAAAAAAAATGATACGCTCATATGCACGAACGCTTCAAAAGTGCTATTTTTCATCCAATTTTCGTATTGTGTGTATGAAGCCTAACTATTATTACATAAAAAAAAAGAAACCTCAATAAACATAAATACGGTAATTCTCTGAATAATCAGCATTCATACAATTGTGCTTCCATGCGAATGTGAACATCATGTTCTGATCTTTATTGGGGAATGTTATTTTGTATATAGAGTGTTTATGTGGTGAGTTTACACTTTTCATTGAACAGAGTTTGGATAACACAGGGTTAAACGGAAAGGTCATAAATGAACTGCACATTATCTGGACAGAATGCTTGGGGAGATAGTGATGTGTTCCTGCTTAGGAGATGTATGTTAGCTTGGGGGGGGGGGGGGGCTGCAAACTCTGCAGGGCTCCAACACACACTCGCTGCTATTCCAACCCTTCACATATTTCCACATAAACTTCCCTCCTGGCATTAAACGTTGCCAGGTATTGTGCTCAGCTTACCACCCCAAACTGATGTTCCTCCCTCAGCTCACCTCTCTCCCTGCATGTCCTGTGAGCAGAATAGCTGTGCTCCTCCTCTGGGTTCTCTCATCATATGGCACTGAAGATAGAGGAGGGGGGGGATTCAGCGGGACACACAGAGAAAGTATTCAGGAGACTGGGGGGAGGATGAGGAGACAGAAAATCAGGAGGGGCTGGCGTGGAGGAGGGCATCACGAGAGGTCTTACTAAATACAATCTCTTGGCAGCAGGGACCTGATCTACCTGTCAGCTAGCTGTGATTGACAGGTAGATCAAAGCGAAAGCTGTCATGGGGCCTCCTACTGGCAATGCCTGAATGGTCAGGTGTGCGGCACTTACTATTGCGAGCTGTGTCGGCGGCTGCTGGTGTAGCACCTGCCCCACAGCTCGCATACTTCAAAGTCTTGCAGGACACGGCTGCTAACGGGAACTGAGTTCCTGTTGTGGAAAAAGTACAGGAACTCCGTTCCTATGCGTTCCCGCAGGACTTGAGCCCTGCAGTCAGGGCTGTTTATTTTATTATGCAAGTATCTAATTGTCTCCACTCTGACAAGGGGGCAGGGCCACAGAACATTTCAGTGGAGGTACTGCAATCATCCAGCTTGCCTGCTCAGTCCCTTGAGTTTATAATTCCCTGGACAAGCTGAGGTATAGGGCATATCACTTTCTGTGTACAGAGTCATTTACAGTTCTATTTAATCTGCATTCTCTATTTCTACTTGCCAGCTTCATTTTGGAGATAGTCAGGGCTTTTTTCTCAGAGATCAGGTGAAGGAACTAATAGGAGTGCATTACATACAGAGTGCACATTTCAGGAGCGTGCTACACCAGCCATTGTGGAATGTATTTTTATGTTAGGAGTATCCATTTAAGTATGGAGTGTATAATGGTGTGTGCAGGAAAGGAGTGCAGCGTGTATAACAGTGTGTGTGCAAGAAAGAAGTGCGGCGTGTATGAAAGTGTGTGCAAGAAAGGAGTGTGCCGCTTAGGATGGTGTGTGCAGGAAAGGAGTACAGTGTGCATGAGAGTGCGTGCAGGAAAGGAGTGCGACGTGTATTGTGGTGTGTGCAGGTAGGGAGTGCGATGTGTATTGCATTGTGGAAAATAAAGAAGTGTGGGGCGTATGGCGGTATGTGCAGGAAAAGAATAGGCATTGTATGACGTTATGTGTAGGAAAAGAGTCCAGAGTGTATGACAGTGGGTAGTATGTTCAGGAGAGGAGTGTGGAGTGTACGAAAGCAGGTAGGATGTTCAAGAGAGGAGTGTGGAGTGTATAAAAGCAGGTGGGATGTTCAGGAGAGGAGTGCACAGTGTATGAGCAAAGAGGCAGCAACTGAAGTTATACACAAACACCTCCTTCTGCACCTCCCTGCCACCTTAACACCTTGCCACCATAACAGCTTGCCTATCTGACACCTTAACACATTTCTAGCCACCTGACATCCCACACCCCGCCATTTTACTTACCAATACACATCCTGGAACAAATTACTGAAGGTAATATCCATCTTGGCAGTATATCTCGAAGGCTGGGCAATGAGCTCCCTTCCTGTCCACACATGTCAGCAACAGGTGCCAGCAGTATAGAAGTGTAGAGAAATTCTGCCACTACCTCCTGAGCTCTTGATGCAGCCAGTACCAATTCGCACTGAGCGAGAGTGCTGGGGGCAGATGAAGGGGAAGAGAGAGCAACAAGGGTTCTGTGGAGCCAGCAGGAGAGGAGCGTTCTCCCTTGTAGACACAGAAGCTGGGCTTTTGTGTTTAGAAGTGAAATTTGCAAACATCAAGCACAAGGCCAGTCCCGGAGGTAGTGGAACTCCATTCCGCCACATTCTGTCTGAAAAAAAAAGCTCTGGGGATAGTTCTTTGTCTATTTATGGAAACTGTCACCAGAAGAGAGTTATTGTCCTGCTCTGTTTAAAGCAGAACTTTACACAAAAAGAGAAGTTCCCCTTGTTTGCATCCTCCCCCCTCCACTTCCACATTTGGCATTTCTTTTAGGTGGGGGGGGGGGGAGTAGGTACCTGGTTTTGATGGGTACCTGCTCCCACTTCCAGGTCAGATGCGCCGCGGCGATCTGAGATGGAAGTTAGGCCCCCTTCCTTCCCCCACAGCCTTCTGGGACACATCACAGGTCCCAGAATACTACAGGATTATTCAGAAAGCACAGTGCGCCCCACATATGCACAGTAGGTAATCGCCCTTCCCTTACTTAAGATGCCGGTGCCTGCACCCGAAGCTGATTAAAGAACCGTCTCGGATGAGAACATCGCTGGATCCCTGGACAGGTAAGCGTCCTTATATTAAAAGTCAGCAGCTACAGTATTTGGGGGGGAGCTCCTCTTTAAGTTCAACACTTTGTAAGTTCATGTTTTTCTATATTTTATCTATTAAAAGTTGTTTATCTGCACTATCCAGTGCACTTTGCCTGCCTAAACTGAAATTTTTTGCAGGTAAAAAAGTGCATTTATTATAATTTTTTTAATTATTTTTTTTACTAGGGTCTGCAGAGCATTGCACCCATGATCAGCAGATTTCAGGTGCAATGTCAGGCTCCTGCATAGTTTTCATTTTAGCTTTGTGCCTGTATCCCCATACAAGCTTTCTGTTGCAAAGCTATAGGAAAAAGTACCGTATTTATCAACTTATAACACGCACCCCAAGTTTAGGAGGGAATTTTAAGGAAAAAAAAACTTACATCTAAATGCCCATCAATGAAGCCTTATCAGTGTCCATCTGCAGCCCTGTCCATCATTGCAGAATGATCAGTATCCATCTGCAGCCTTGCCCAGTCTGATTGGAACCTTGCCCAGTCTGATTGCAGCATTGCCCAGCCTCATTGCAGCCTGATTGTTTAAAATTGGCGCCGCCGAGATACACAGAGCCGGATGTCCTGTGTATCTCGGCTCCTCGTGCAGTCCTGCCCAGTCCCGCCCCTTTGCCTGGCTCCTATGATGGACATAACACAGGTGACCGTGCGCGGAGCCAAGAGGAGCCAAGCCTAGCTGAGTACACTCGGTCCCCCGACCGAGTGTATATCAGCGGCGCTTGCTCCTCTTCCCTCACAATCAGTGGGGATCGGCGTATAACGCGCACCCGCGATTTTTCCCTGATCTTAAGGGGAAAAAAGTGTTATACGCCAATAAATACGGTATATCTCCTGTGGTGGAAGATGATACTTGTAGTATTTTCTTTTACAAGTTGCTGTGAATGATACGGTTGTGTGGGTGGAGCCCTGCACAGTCACGCTGCGGGGTGGGGAGAGGATCCCTCATCCACTGTCGCAGAGCGGGGAGCATGGGCGGCGGGTGCATAGGAGCATGTTACACCCTAAATATGGGTGTACCATACTCCCTAAAGGTGAACTTATCCTCTAAACATGGTAAAATGCCCGTTGACCCGACCAGGGTACTTTAGGTAACACATTAATGGGAAGGCATTTTTTGGTTGAGATTGATTGTCGCAAACTTAGAAATGGAGGCCATACAGAGGCTATGCGTATTACTGGACACATTGTTGTCTCTCCTAAGCAATTAGAGCCTTCTTAGTGTCAGTTGCTCACAAAAACACCCTGTTTTGGAGAAGGGGCAGCCAATCCAAATAAAACTTGTATTTTTTTGAAAATTTGCTACTGATGTACAATATGCCTTTATAATATGGCACTGTAATAACTCTCAGTGGTTGATAAGTAAGAAGGCCAGTATGGTGGCCTGAATTTATGGGAGGAGGCCGGGGAGAATTTAAGCAGCCCACTCATCTGTGGCCTTTGTCGGTTCCGGTGCACGATTCGTTACGTCACTAGGCCAACTCTTCCAACTCACTCAGTGTTCGTGAGCTGCGTGTCCGTACTTTCAGAGGTTTTCGGTTCTCCATTCATGGTTTTTCGTAGATCTAGTCTTTCTAAAACTGTCACAGATAGGATTCGTATATAATTTCTTCATTTCACGCATCGTTGTTTGCCAGGTACCTCGTATCACCGAAACCCCGCTACGGAACTTACGAGTCTCCGTATGCAACCTTTTTAGCCTAGTGCAAAACCACAAACTCTTGGCTAAGTTTGTGAGCACAAACATCGGTTGCATTCGTACATTCTTATACATTGTTGTTTTACGCCACATAGTCGGCCCATTTCACTTAAAAAAACACTGTCTATCATTTCAGTTATTTTAGTTCACATTACCGTACACTCCGGTCCGTATCTGGGGGGATCCGTAGTGGAGAAGGATCTGGGGGTTTTGGTAGATCATAAGCTCAATAATAGCATGCAATGCCAAGCTGCGGTTTCCAAAGCAAGCAAAGTCCTTTCTTGTATTAAGAGAAGTATGGACTCCAGAGAGAGAGATATAATTTTGCCCCTGTTCAAATCATTAGTAAGACCTCATCTGGACAATGCAGTTCAGTTTTGGGCACCAGTTCTCAAAAAGGATATCGGGGAACTGGAGAAAGTGCAGAGAAGGGCAACCAAACTGATAAGAGGCATGGAGGAGCTCAGTTATGAGGAAAGATTAGAGGAACTGAATTTATTCACCCTTGATAAGAGGAGATTAAGGGGGGATATGATCAACATGTATAAATATATAAGGGGTCCATATAGTGAACTTGGTGTTAAGTTATTCACTTTACAGTCAACAAAGAGGACAAGGGGGCACTCTTTACGTCTAGAGGAAAAGAGATTTAATCTCCAAATACGGAAAGGTTTCTTCACAGTAAGAGGTGTGAAAATGTGGAATAGACTCCCTGCAGAGGTGGTTCTGGCCAGCTCAGTAGATTGCTTTAAGAAAGGCCTGGATACTTTCCTAAATGTACATAATATAACTGGGTACTAACATTTATAGGTAAAGTTGATCCGAATTTAGCAAATTGAAGCATGCGCTGCTGGGTTTTATTTGCCTTCCTCTGGATTAACTGTGGGTATTGAATGGGGTATATGGGATTGTATGATATATATATTTTTTATATTTGTGGTTGAACTGGATGGACTTGAGTCTTTTTTCAACCTAACTAACTGTAACTATGTATCCAGTCGCATAAGCGACTCACTGATTCGTCCTGGCTAGTTTTGTCATGTCATCTCATGCCATGCTCCGCAATCCGGTTCGCTGTCAGTCGCAATCGGGGCACACCGATTTGGGTCTCTGTCATGGCATCCATTGTTATTTTGCATACCCTTCACCCTGATTCGAATCCAGACGCATCTGCGACGCACCAATTCATGTCGGCTCATTCTGGTCGTTCCATCTCATTCCATTCCATGCTCCACAGTCCGGTTCATTGTCAGTTGCAATTGCAGCACACCAAGGGATCTTGATAAAGTCACGTGACTGTGACGATACGCGTGGGGTAAAGAGCCTAGTGACAGCCTTCAGTGAGGATAAGCAGGGCAAGCAGCCCACGAGTGTCTGACTGTAATAAGGCTACCGCATTAAAAGCGCTGGGAGTATGTGAGTAAAACACAAGCCTGCACTCACCCCTTATTGTACAGACAATACTGCGCAATGGTATGTCCTTTTTTCTGTTTCCTTCCCCTTATGTAAATTGGAATTCTATTAGGAGGCAAAAGCAAACAGCCATCCAAAAGGACCACAGAAAGCAAAGAGGAAAAAAAAGGGAAGTGTATCTTTTTGTTTCACTTCTATGTTAAAGTATCTTTTTTGTTTCATTTTTGTTTTTATGCAAAGGCTGAATAGAAGCAAACCATATCATCTGTAACAAGTTTATTACAGACATAATCACCACTGGATTGTTTTATGATAAGATGTTTGCCACTTGCACATAACACCTGATCAATTGGATCTAGGGAGATTGGCCAGTGTATGGTTGGACTGAGCAATACGTTTAACAAAACATCAATGCATTTTTACAAGGAGTATTTATTTTGCTACACCACTGATTTTTATTATTTATTTCTTAAACACAGCAGTTTATTTATTTATTTTTTAACACAGTTGAGGATTAATTAATTTATCTATACATTTGGATTTTTCCTGCATTATTTCATTGCACTAGTTTTTCTATTCTAGTTTATAGGAACAAGGCATGTTCCAGGCCCCACATTGCACTTTATTGCACTAAATATTTATTATTTATTTATTCACATATGGATTTTAGTTTGTTTTAAGATCTACTATTTATTATTATAAGGTTGATTAAGCGCACCAATTGTTTACTGGTTATAGTCATTCCATCTCATACAGTTCCATGCTCCACAGTCCGGTTTGTTGTCAGTTGCAATCGCGGCACACAGATTCATGTTTCTGTCTAGGCAATCATTCTATTCCTCTCATATACCCATCATTCCAATTCAAATCCAGTCACATCTGCGATGCACCGATTCGTGTCGACTCATTCTAGTAATTCCGTCTCTTGCATTCCATGCTCCACAGTCCGGTTCGTTATCAGTCACAAATTTCGGCACACCGATTTGTGCCTCTGTCATGGAAAATCATTTAATTTATTACATTTCACATACCCTTCACTCCGATTCGAATTCAGACGTGTCTGCGACATACTAGTTCACGTCAACTCGTGTTAGCCATTGTTATTTCCTGTTCCTCAGACAGGTTCCCTGTCAGTAGCTATCGCGACACACCGATTCGCGCCTCTGTCATGGCAATCATTTTGGTAATTTCATATACTCCACAAGCCAATCCGAGTCCAGTCGCTTTAGCAGCACTCCAATTCGTGTTGGCTTAATTTCACTCATTACGCTCATTTCATTTCGCCCTAGGTTCATTGAATATTCCACAGTTCGATTCACTGTCAAGTCACAGTTACGGCACACGATTCGTTTTACCATCACTTCAATCATTCAGTGGTCTTATTTCGTATATTATCTGTCATGTTCTCCTTAGGTTCGGCAGTCGCTTCGTGTTGGGTCATTTGTGCATTTTTTGTTTCTGTTATCCTGTCATACGCTCTACTGTTGTTCAAGGTCCGTCGCCTCAGCGACGCAACGGTTCACTTTTAAATTCAGATCACTGTATGATTTGTCATGTCATTGACGGTCACCACTCAGTGCGGCTCACCCTATGGTCCAGTTCAAAACCGTTGCAACATCGGCCCACATAGCTTCAGACCAACTTCTCAAAGCCGTTTTCCTTCAAATTCCGTTCATGATTTCAAATTCGTTTGTTTAACCATCATTCGCCTCTCGATAAGGTTTCCCTTGCAGTCACTATAAAAGCATCTCAAAGTCGCACGACCTGGTCACTCATTAACCTCCTAATGGCATGTAATAACAGAAACAAAAAATGCACAAATCGCCTTTATCACCGCAGGTAGTAACGTATGCCGTTGCCTCCACAGGTTTCACTGCAGTTTTTGGCCATCATTGGTTTGCAGGACCGTAGCCTCCAGAAATGCTCCAATACCCGATCGTGGCAGCCGCTTAGGTCTGGGGCCATACCTAGACCGGACAAATGGTGGCCTTCGCCACCGACAACCAGGCCATTGCTGATATCATTAACAAGGGCAGGTCCAAGTCGCTCCCTATTATGTCCTTCCTACGCAGGCTGGTACAATTATCCCTGCAGCATCAGTTAAATGTGCACTGCACATAAATTCCAGGCAAGTGCACTCAAAGCCTACCACACAGCTTGGAACACCTTCTGCAAGTTTCTGGCATCCTGCCCCGCGGCAACTTTAACAGACACTAAGCACATCCTATTTTTTATTTCATATTGCCACACTCAATTGGCTCTATCACACATCACCATCAGACTATACTTAGCCAGCATCCAACACTTCCTGGCCTTACAGGATCTCGCAAAGCCATCCCCGTTTGCAACCCATGCGATCCGAGCCATTTCTGCACGGCATTCAGAAGCCGCAGCCCATAGCCAACTCCAAACGCTTGCCCATCATGAGTACCATCTTCAGAGAAATGTTGTCCATCCTCTCTCATTCCCCATTTGGCTTTCCTCCCAGCTTGGTCATTCAAGCGGCCATCTACCTGGCTTACTACGGTTTCTGCGGCCTAAGCGAGTTTACCTATAATAGCCCTGCAGGCCAGGTACTGGGTAGACGTCACCTTGCTCACTTCCAAGATCATTTCATTCTCCACCTCGCAGTATCCAAAACCCAGCAATCTAGCCCCGGGGTCAACATCTATCTTTTCAAGACAAACAACAGTAAATAACACTAAACCAATAAAGAGCTTTCAACCCCACCTGAATGTTTTTGCCCCCTTTTTTGGTATACCGACCAGCAGATCAGGGCACACTTCAGGTCCATTTCATGATGTAACGTCTTGTGGCGTGTTTATGTGGTTCACATCCATCCCGGTTGAAGGGCTTCAACCATAAATACGGTACCTATTATTCATTATGTACAGAGAAAACTTAGACGCATGCACAGTCTTTGTTCCAATTACTTCCAGAAATGCATAAAAGCACATGGTTCATCAACCTGGACAGTTTTTTCTGAAGCGTAACTAAGAGGAGAGATGTATTCAGCATTATATTGGCTGAAATGGGCACCAATATGTGTGAAGAGCACATACTTTTTCAGGCGTGAGAAAGCATACAGTTTGCACAAGAAACATTACTTGGTTGAACGTGTTTTATTTTTTTTTAGCCTTTGCTGTATTTGGCTACCTGCTTACTAGGGGAACGAAACCTGCTGCTGTGATTTTACAGAGGGCATATGTGTGGGATCTCCAAAGGCAATCTCTTCAAAATGCACTAGTCTGAGCTCCCTCCAGACTTACTAATGATGAGGTCCACACATCTGCTTTACTTGTATTGCTTGAAGTAATACATGTCCCTGAATCAGTGGGCAGTATAAGTAATAAATGCCCCTGTGTTAGTGGGAGCATTGTTTTTTTGTCTGTTATTGGGATTAATGGTGCCACTGTGTCAATGGGAAATGTTTACCCCCACACTGGTCTTAAGTGAGGCTTATCTTGGAGGCTCCATGTCATGCAGTAATCTTCTTTGATGTCACAGCCTTGACTATACAGGCACTCCACTTGCTGGTGCCTGTTACATTGCCTTGCATTGCCACTCTGTATACAGCAGCTCCCCCACTATGGTTTGCAATGAGAAGGCCCTGCATGCAGAGCCTAAACTCCACCCAGTGCATTTCCACCAAATGGTCATCGTCGGGGATAAAGATGTGTTTTCACTTATCATATGCTTTTTAAACTGTTCTTTTCAATTATATTTTATGGAGTTTACATTGTTATTTGTAGCACTTTAAAGTGATAGCACACCTACTTTTAGGATTTTTTTTATTTTTTATCTAGCATTTGGATATTTTAGTGTGCTGCTATTACATTTTATTTTTGTGCAGGAAGATTTCTTTTGTTTATATACGTGTAGATTTCTGGGTCAGCAGTGATCCTTTTTTCACAGCTGCTTGAAGAGGAGGTCCACCTGAAATTTTTTTTTTAAAAGTCAGCAGCTACAAATACTGCAGCTGCTGACTTTTAATAAATAGACACTTACCTGTTCCAGGTTCCAGCGATGTTGGCAGAAGATGACGAGCGATTGCTCGTCTCTCGGCTGCCCCCGCCGCCATCCTCTGTCAGGGAATCAGGAAGTGAAGCTTGTGGCTTCACTGCCCGGTCCCTACTGCGCATGCGCGAGTCGCGCTGCGCGTCTTTATTGGTCCCCGTTGTGTCCTGGAAACTGTGTGTTTCCCAAGACACAATGGGCATCCTCGGATATGGGCGGGCATCCTCGGATAGGGGCGGGGAAGCTAGTCCCGGAAGTGGGTGCAAATACCTGTATTATACAGGTATCTGCACCCCCCTCCCCCCTGAAAGGTGCCAATTGTGGCACCGGAGGGGGGGGAATCCGATAAGCGGAAGTTCCACTTTAGGGTGGAGCTCCGCTTTAACATACAAAACAATACTTCTAGGATGTTTTAAAGAAAAAAACGTTAAAGCAGAACTATAGGCAACATGTTTATTTCCATTTTGAATAGCATAAGGGAGGGTTATAACCCCTGTACTGTTTATTTTTGCCATCTGTGTCCCATTGGGGAGATTTACCATGAGTTCCTATATCATACCCACTCTAAAGTGAGGGAATCCCTGGTTGTCATCAAAACTAGTATCTCCATTGGACAATATCCCCACTATTCCCATTCTGGGGACAGCCCAACATTTGGTATTTTCTTTCACTTTCAGTGCTCATGGTAAACAATACAAATGAGAAGGGTGAATCTCCCAAATGGGTACACAGTAGAAAAAATAACAGGCGTTCTAATCCCTCTCTACTCTATCCAAAACTAAAATAAGTGTTGCCTTTAATTATACTTTAAGTGAACATAGCAAAATATTTATATATGATCCCTGTTGATTTTCATTCATGCTAGCATATTATGTAAAACACTGTCTAATTTTCCAAAACGTTGTAAACCTGGTACTTGTAACTCTAGTTTATGCCACAAGGTGTCACTACATCCCCCCACATCTGAAATGTGACAATCCTGAGTTGCAAGTGGTGATGCCGCTGACCAGTTCTTAATTGCGCTTGTGTTTTGACTTAAAATTTTTAATTGCCGATAGTAATTTGGCTGCAAACCTGTGCAAAATTGTTTGTTGCCCACCCAGAAATAAAGGCACAGGGGTCAACAATATACATGTAGAGCAGACTTTTCCAATTCACAGCCTGCCTGATTTGTATTTATATATGTAGGTAATGTGTTTGATAAATGTCCGTCATTGAGTTTTCCACACCTGCAGTGCCACATTATTGGCCCTTTTCTCTAAAGCAGCACAGTTTGCATTGTACTTATACTCTATATTTATAAGAATTATTCATATACAGTGTGATGTCACATTTCAAAAAGAAGTTAACCTAATTTATTAAAAGTAAGCTTGGATAATGTAATGTATAATGCATTTCTTCTTAGTAAAAAAAAAAAAAAAAAAAAAAAAAAAAGATATAAAACATTTAGGGGTCAATTTACTGAAGCTGATTGCATGAAATATTGGTATCACATGACCTATTTGCATAAATTATCTCATGCGAAAATGTAAGAACAAATTAATGAGTTAACAACCCCTCATTACTCCAGAAACTCAAATCTCTCTTACAGAATTGGACTAATTATATTTTGTCTTGGCTGGGACACATAGCATCAATAAAAATGACATACTTGCCCAAATTACAATACTTAGTCCTAGTCTTACCGATTCCCGCGTCGGGGCCCGGTTCACACTGGTGCATGATACACTCCGACTTTGGGAGCACATGTCGCATGAAGTGTACAAAGTAATGGTTCCCTACGGGAGCCGTCTTAACTGGTCCAACTTTAGAAAAGGTTCCTATGCTGCTTTGGTCCGACTTTGGTCTGTTTTCAGCCCATTCAATATCATTGAAGTCGGATCAAAGTCGGATCCTCGTTCTAACAATTCAACTTGTGACATCCGACATGGTGATTACAGCAGCAGTAAAAGGAATTTATGTCACACTGGGATTGTTTTGATTGGTCAAAGGACAAGTCGGACTCTTAAAGTCAGAGCAAAATCATATCCTGTTCATTCAAGTCGGGTGGAAGTAGGACAGCAGTTGGACCGATGTTGAAGGGCAAAGTAAGATGATGATTATTATTATGCAGGATTTATATAGCGCCAACAGTTTGTGCAGCGCTTAACAAAATGAAGGCAGACATTACAGTTGCATAACAATTTGGTACAAGTGGAATCAGAGGGCCTGCTCATTAGAGCTTACAATCTAAAAAAGAAGGGTCAATTGATATAAAAGGTAATGGCTGTGGGGGATGAGCTGATGGAGGAGGTAACCCAGTGTATTAGTTAGAAGCAGGGTAGGCTTCTTTAACCACATGCCGACCGCGCTATAGTCGAAAGACGGCCACAGCGCGGTCGGCTTGTTCTAAGTGGACATCCTACGGACGTCCTCCTAGAAACTTGCTCCCGCGTGCCCCCTGGGGCGCGCACTCGGGAACATCCGTGACCGCCGGGTCCCGAGGACCCGGCACATCACGGATCACGGTAAACAGCCGCTGATAGCGGCCGTTTACCACGTGATCGCTCCGTCAAATGACGGAGCGATCACATGTACACAAACCGGCGTCACGTCATGACGCCGGTTCCTCCCTCCCCTCTCTGTACCGATCGGTACAGAGAGGGGAGAAGCGGAGAGGGGGAGAGACGGGACCAGCGCTGTGGGCTGGATGTGTAGTGCCCACAGCGCTGGTCAATACACTGCCACCACTGTGCAATGCTCTGCAACCGCTGTGCAATGCTCTGCAACCACTGTGCAATGCTCTGCCACCACTGTGCAATGCTCTGCAACAACTGTGCAATGCTCTGCAACAACTGTGCAACACTCTGCCACCACTGTGCAATGCTCTGCCACCACTGCAATACTCTGCCACCACTGTGCAATGCTCTGCAACCACTGTGCAATGCTCTGTAACCACTGTGCAATGCTCTGCCACCACTGCAATGCTCTGAAATTACTGTGCAATACTCTGCCACCACTGTGCAACGCTCTGCCACCACTGTGCAATGCTCTGCAACCACTGTGCAATGCTCTGCCACCACTGTGCAATGCTCTGCAAACACTGTGCAATGCTCTGCCACCACTGTGCAATGCTCTGCCACCACTGTGCAATGCTCTATCACCACTGTGCAATGCTCTACCACCACTGTGCAATGCTCTGCCACCACTGTGCAATGCTCTGCAAACACTGTGCAATGCTCTGCCACCACTGTGCAATAC
Source organism: Lithobates sylvaticus (assembly GCA_028564925.1). Lineage (NCBI taxonomy): Eukaryota > Metazoa > Chordata > Amphibia > Anura > Ranidae > Lithobates > Lithobates sylvaticus. The sequence continues at coordinate 166,442,417 of CM053030.1, read as the reverse complement.
TCTACCAATACTGTGCAACACTGTAATACTCTGCCAATACTCTACCAATACTCTGCCAATACTCGCCAATACTCTGCCAATACTCGCCAATTCTTCTGCCAATACTCTGCAATCATTTTTAATAGAAACAAAGAATTTTTTTTTTTTTTTTTACCAAATTTTCTGTATTTTTTGATTTATAGCGTAAAAAATAAAAAACCCAGCAGTGATTAAATACCACCAAAAGAAAGCTCTATTTGTGTGAAAAAAAGGACACAAAATTCATTTGGGTACAGTGTTTCATGACGGAGTAATTGTCATTCAAAGTGTGAGAGCACCGAAAGCTGAAAATTGGTCTGGTTAGGAAGGGGGTTTAACTGCCCAGTGGGTAAGTGGTTAAAGAGAAGGGTTTTCAGGGATCGTCTAAAGATGGATAGATGCGAGGACAGTCGGACAGTTTGGGGCAGTGAGTTCCAAAGTATGGGAGAAGCTCTGGAGAAATCCTGGAGGCGAGCATGGGAGGAGGTGACAAGGGACCTAGACAGCAGGAGGTCTTGGGAGGAACGAAGAGAGGGGCTTGGTTGGTATTTTGGGACGAGGTTAGTGATGTAGCTGGGGGCAGAGTTATGGATGGATTTGTAAATTATTGTTAATACTTTGAATTTTATTTGTTGGGTGAGTGGAAGCCAGTGGAGGGATAGGCAGAGAGGGGTGGAGGACACTGAATGGTTGGTAAGACGAGGACCCGGCGCATCACGGTAAACAGCCGCTGATAGCGGCCGTTTACCACGTGATCGCTCCGTCAAATGACGGAGCGATCACATGTACACAAACCGGCGTCACGTCATGACGCCGGTTCCTCCCTCCCCTCTCTGTACCGATCGGTACAGAGAGGGGAGAAGCGGAGAGGGGGAGAGACGGGACCAGCGCTGTGGGCTGGATGTGTAGTGCCCACAGCGCTGGTCAATACACTGCCACCACTGTGCAATGCTCTGCAACCGCTGTGCAATGCTCTGCAACCGCTGTGCAATGCTCTGCAACCACTGTGCAATGCTCTGCCACCACTGTGCAATGCTCTGCAACAACTGTGCAATGCTCTGCAACAACTGTGCAACACTCTGCCACCACTGTGCAATGCTCTGCCACCACTGCAATACTCTGCCACCACTGTGCAATGCTCTGCAACCACTGTGCAATGCTCTGCAACCACTGTGCAATGCTCTGCCACCACTGCAATGCTCTGAAATTACTGTGCAATACTCTGCCACCACTGTGCAACGCTCTGCCACCACTGTGCAACGCTCTGCCACCACTGTGCAATGCTCTGCAACCACTGTGCAATGCTCTGCCACCACTGTGCAATGCTCTGCAAACACTGTGCAATGCTCTGCCACCACTGTGCAATGCTCTGCCACCACTGTGCAATGCTCTGCAAACACTGTGCAATGCTCTGCCACCACTGTGCAATACTCTACCAATACTGTGCAACACTGTAATACTCTGCCAATACTCTGCCAATACTCGCCAATACTCTGCCAATACTCGCCAATTCTTCTGCCAATACTCTGCAATCATTTTTAATAGAAACAAAGAATTTTTTTTTTTTTGTTACCGAATTTTCTGTATTTTTTGATTCATAGCGTAAAAAATAAAAAACCCAGCAGTGATTAAATACAACCAAAAGAAAGCTCTATTTGTGTGAAAAAAAGGACACAAAATTCATTTGGGTACAGTGTTGCATGACGGAGTAATTGTCATTCAAAGTGTGAGAGCACCGAAAGCTGAAAATTGGTCTGGTTAGGAAGGGGGTTTAACTGCCCAGTGGGTAAGTGGTTAAAGAGAAGGGTTTTCAGGGATCGTCTAAAGATGGATAGATGCGAGGACAGTCGGACAGTTTGGGGCAGTGAGTTCCAAAGTATGGGAGAAGCTCTGGAGAAATCCTGGAGGCGAGCATGGGAGGAGGTGACAAGGGACCTAGACAGCAGGAGGTCTTGGGAGGAACGAAGAGAGGGGCTTGGTTGGTATTTTGGGACGAGGTTAGTGATGTAGCTGGGGGCAGAGTTATGGATGGATTTGTAAATTATTGTTAATACTTTGAATTTTATTTGTTGGGTGAGTGGAAGCCAGTGGAGGGATAGGCAGAGAGCGGTGGAGGACACTGAATGGTTGGTAAGGTGGATGAGTCTTAGCTGAAAGCACATGAATAGTCATACAACAGTCGTGTTGTACCCGGCCTCAGTCATGGGCTCAATTCAAAGCCAGGTGATGCACATTATTTGACAAGGCTGCAGGCCGACCATCACTAAACATGTTTTAAACCAGACTGAAAGGAGGGTTTGGCGCCCTGAATTTCATGAGTTACTACCAAGTTGTGCAAATCACACAATTTACTAAATATCACGCCAGCTCTAAAAGCCTGCTGTGGATTGTGCCCCATGTCCATTCATTACCTACTGTGGTTACATTCCTGGGATTGGAAATTGCTTTGGAACACCATTACACTATCACACAGCACTCAATGCAGTTGTGGGACAACATCAAGTATTCAGGAGGTCTGCTCTCTCCTCACCTAATGCTACTGTCCATCATTCGCAACTTCTCCTTCATCCCAGCTTTTCAATCACCTGGGGTCCTCAAACCTTGGATAGCATCAGAGGTTACTCACTTTTACTCTCTGTTGACCACCAGAGGATTTATATATTTTTCTGAACTCCTAAGAAGTTATCACCTACCTTTCGCTTCACTATTTCAGTATTCGGAGGTTAAACATTGTGACTTACCTTGGTGAAGCCCCTTTAAACTCTTAGCGTCAGCGCCTCCCAGGAGGTAGGCTATGCTCCCTATACACATCTCAAGGTTTAATTTTGGATGTAGTGTACTTTTAAACCTAAGACTGTTTGCTATGTTACCAGTCTGTTGTATACCTCCCATTTTTTCCCCCATTCACATGCTCCAGAATGTAAACAATATTAGAACCCCTTATGTGTATCTACAGGGACTCAACTAACTGAAAGTTAGATTCTGTACATGTGGGATTTGTAATGGTAACAGAAAAAGATTCCTTTTGGTGTGTGATCTTTTATTGAACCAGCATGAAACAGTGTGTAAGTATTCCTATGTTTGAGTTTCCTGAGCTCAAGAGGTCTCTACTCCAGATGTGACTGAGATAAGCAAATCTAAAGAGGAGGCTCTTTTTCTAGGTCTAGATGCTCTTGTGGAGAAATGGCTCACTATTATTTTTGCTTGAATCCAGGGAAAGTGACAAAAAAGCAATTGTGGTATTATTTTGAAACAAACCACTGAGCATTTTTCAGTTTGTTACAATAAGCATTAGTTCAACAGTGTGATGTTGCTATAACAGCAGAGTAACATAGCAGGCAGGTTTGACCCAACCACATTGCATATTTTTTTTAAAAAAGCATCCAGTTCCTATACAAATCTATTGGTACTGTCGGACCTGGGGCAGAGTAAGGCTAGGCCAGGAGTGGTAAGCTGTGGCAACTAATCAGAATCTAGTGCCACTGACTTCAAGTGATTCTAAACTTAATTTTTTTTTCTTTAAAATAACAAACATGTTATAATTGACTGCACTGTGCGATAGGGGCACTCGTGAGGGCTCGCTCCCGAACCTCACTGTTTGCGTATATTGACCCTCATTCAGCTTCCTCCTCACTGGCTGTGATTGACAGCAGCAGGATCCAGTGTCACCTGCTGTTGTCTCAGAGCCAATGAGGAGGGCGAGAGCAGAGAGAGCCTCTGCTCTTGTGCAAATCGCTGGATTGAGATCAGGTTTAGGTAAGTATAAAGGAGCTGGGGGGGGGGGGGGGGAGACTACATGCAGAAGGTTTTATACCTTAATGCATAGAGTGCACTAAGGATCACGTTCACACATTTCTGTGTGCACAGTACCACTACAATATCAGATTTTACCCACGTCCGCGTTTGGATAGAGAAATCTCTACCCATTTGCTTCATCATTGTTTATCTTGAACAGAGAGACTTTATCACTAGTTTTACCACTATTTATTATACTCTAGCATTTTTGCACATTTTTTGGCACTCTTATATATAATTTATACATATATATTTATTTTCTTTGCATTTTTGCATAATTTTTAGTGTTTTAGCGCTACACATATTATTTCCACATCTCGGCAGGAATGGCTTTAACCTTTCTTCTATTATTTTAGCAAAGATCTTTATGTCTATATTTAGGAGTGGTATTGGTCTGTAACTCGATGGGGCCACAGGATCCTTTCCCTCCTTCAAGATAGAGTTATATAGACCATCAGTGACTCTTCTCGTAGGTTCACCCGCCCCCCGCCAAGTGCGTTAAAGTATTCATATAGTCTGGGAACTACAAGTTTTTGGAACTTTCTATAGTACATTATCAAATACCCATCAGGGCCCGGGCTCTTCCCTAGGTCATACTTTTTATTGCCCTTATCACTTCCTCCTGTGTAATAGGACCCTCTAAGTGTTCCAATTAGCAATGAGCCAAACATCGGTTTGCACTAGAACTTAACAAAAAATTTGTGCGAACACCGTTAAGGTCTATGGGACACGAACATGAAAAATCAAAAGTGCTCATTTTAAAGGCTTATATGCAAGTTATTGCCATAAAAAGTGTTTTTGGACCCGGATTCTGCCCCAGGGGACACGTATCAATGCAAAAAAGTTTTAAAAACAGCCGTTTTTTCAGGAGCAGTGATTTTAATAATGCTTAAAGTCAAACAATAAAAATGAAATATTCCTTTAAATATTGTGCCTGGGGGGTCCTTAGTATGCCTGTAAAGTAGCGCATCTTTCCCGTGTTTAGAACAGTACCACAGCAAAATTACATTTCTAAAGGAAAAAAAAGTCACTTAAAACTGCTTGCGGCTGTAATTTATTGTTGGTTCCCGGTAATATACATAAAAATCATTGAAAAAAAAAAACAGCATGGGTCCCTGTGCCAAAATAAAAAAAATGGTGTGGGGGTACCCCCAAAATTCCATACCAGACCCTTATCCGAGCACGCAAGCTGGCAGGCTGCAGGGAAGGGGGGGGGGGCGAGAGAGCATCCCCCTTCTGAACCATACCAGGCCACATGCCTTCAACATGGGGAGGGTGCTTTGGGGTCCCCCCCAAAGCACTTTGTCCCCATGTTGATGGGACAAGGGCCTCATCCCCACAACCCTTGCCCAGCGGGGGACCCCCAGATCCTGCCCCCCATGTGAATGGGTATCGGGTACACCCATTCACCAAAAAGTGTCAAAATGGTAAAATTTACAGTAGACAATTTGGGACAAGTCCTATTTTTTAAAAAAGTGTCCCGCGATGTCCATTCATCATCGACCACAGTGACCGACGGATCGAGAAAAAAAACTCTGCCTCCATTGGAGGCTCCCGCTGACTGCAGGCTTTCTGCATTAATAATATTCTTAAAGTGCATCAAAGTGAAAAAAGTCGCATCAGTTGAAAAAAATTGCATGAATTGCAAAAAAGTGAAAAAACACAGTAAATATATAAGCCAAGTGCATAGTCCAATAAAGTGCAATAATTCCGGCGTGAATGAAGACAAATCTTCATATAACAGTTCATGCTAAAACAATTTAGTAGAAAAGTGCATGTGCAAAGAAAGATCGGTTTCAAACTCCTCCAATCCTTAGCAGCAATCCGTGGTGCGCCACACGATTCCCCCAGCCTCTAACCTCTATGCAATGCCGTGACCAGGAAGTACTCTGTGCTGGTTATCCAGAATTTTTACTGTAAGGCTGGTTTCACTTTATTGGACTATGCACTTGGTTTATATATTTAGTGTGTTTTTTGCCTTTTTTGCAATTAATGCGATTTTTTTTTCAACTGATGCAACTTTTTTACACTTGATGTGATTTTTTTAATTTTTGGGGGATTTTTTTTCACTTTGATGCACTTTGATGCACTTTAAGAATATTATTATTGGATATTATGTATTGTTTACATTACATTCTTATTTAGTTTGATATCACATTGTATGATTATTAGACACACGTTTTAGATCTATTTATTTTGTTAATCCATCTACACATTCTAGTTAGCGCCACATACTTCTATCTATATTGCTTTTTCTGTGTGTGAACACTTAGATATTCTCCTATCCCTAAATGCTTTATTTTGTCCAGTACACTTTGGTTTTGCGCATTAGTTCCTTTTCCTTTTCAGGCTTTCTGCATTGACAGCTGTTGTATAGCTGAGGGCGGGGCCACCCGGTGACATAAATGGGAGACCATGCCTCCTTCTGAGGTCATGTGACATTGCGTAACGTCAGAGATACCCATTCACATAGGGGGGCCGGGATCTGGGTGTCCCCTTGTTAATGGGGGCTTCCAGATTACCCACAACCACCAGACCCCGTGTGTTCTACACAGGGTCAAGTGTCTTCATCAAGGAGATCCCCCTGAGGAAGACACGTGACCCTGTGTCGAACATGCGTAGGGGAGTGGCTAGGACAGTGAAGGCACTCGGGCTCTATAGCGATTTGAGGAGCTAATCAAGATTTTGGATGTGCGGCTCTATGTTGCGCTTTAAACCCATGTCCGTATTAGTGTGGTACACTGGAAGCACCCGCATATTGTGAGTAACCTTATCATTTTAATAAACGTATGTCAAAGTGTTTTAAACAATTCAAGCACTATTGGAGTCTTTCTTCTCTGCATATGCTCTGCTGCTGACATACTGAAGAGGAGATCTTTGGAAAAGTTTAGGAGCCAGCTGTGTTGGATATCTCACTGAGTCCCGGGGTGGCTCACAGGCATTTTTGACCCTGCTTAGTTGGGGGGGGTCACACTCCCAGAGGTAAGCCTATACCCATTGGGGGGAGCACGAGTGAGGTGATTCTTTGGTGGTCTGGAAGCTTTATATACAAGATTTCACAATTACATTTAGTGTTCATCAATCAACATCCATTTGTGGAATTTTCACAATTTTAATATGGACTTTATTGTATGGATATTTAAATATGCACTTTATATGTTTTTTGATTCAAGGATTTTTGATATTTGTTTATATTTCATGATTCAGCGCTGCACTCTTAAGCCCCATACACACGCTCGGATTATCCGAGGACCAGGTCCGTCGGATCATGTCCGTCGTACTTTGTCCGATGTTGGTTTTGCGTACACACGGTCGGACAACGTTGTCGGAAAATCCGATCATTGTGAACGTGGTGACGTTTGTTGCGTACGACGGGACTACGTAGAGGCTAGTAGCCAATAGCTTTGGTCTTGTAATGTGATCTGAGCATGCGTAGCACTTTGTCCGTCGGAATTCGCTACACACGATCGGATTTGGTGTGATCGGACTTTGTTGTCAAAAAATCTATCCAGCAGGAGATAGGACTTTGTCCGTCGGACAATCCGATGGAAACTGTCCGATGGTGCCTACACACGGTCGGAATTTCCGACAACATTGTCCGATAGGACAGAATCCATCGGAAAATCCGACCGTGTGTATGGGGCTTTATACATTTATTTTTGTGCACATACATATGGGGATGTGATCAGTGCCAGCAGCTGGTCTTTTGAATATCTTTCACACACACACACACACACACACACACACACACACACACACACACACACACACTGTGTTTCTAGTACATAATTAGTTATGTTTTTTGGGTAGCTCGCAAGACTCTATCACAGGGATACTAACTGAGTCATTACTGGGGCATGGTCTAATATCGTAATAGTCTTGATTACCACATCTCCAATAGAGACCAAGAGTTTGTGTTCTATTAGTATGTAGTCTATCCTTGTGTATGATCCATAAACAGAGGAATAGGAAGTATAGTCTCTAATCTCGGGGTGTTTAATCCTCCAGGAATCTACTAGCTGATAAAGTAGCTAACTAATAATCTCTTTATTTCGTTCTGACTCTGTGTTGAAAATCGGGTGGACCCTGCCGAGGACTCCACCCGTGGGTTAGACACATATTAAAACCCCCTGCTACAATAAGTTTACCTTCTTTGAATTCCATCAGCCGTTTCCTAGTTTTCTTCAGAAACTTGTTTGGTTCCCTGTTAGGGGAGTAGATGTTTGCGAATGTACATTCTATATTGAATAATTTCCCTTTAATAAGCAGGAACCTTCCCTCCGGGTCTGCCAGCTGTTCCTTTAATACAAACAGAACTCCTGTCAAATCCAGGTGTTACCCCCTAGAGTGACTGGAAGTCACTGGGGGTAGAAGAAGAAGAATGGGGGACTAGCAGAACCCAATTTTAAAAAGTATTATCAGGCAATTATTATTTCATGTTTAGGGGACTGGATATATAGTAAGGGAGTTAAAATTTAGGTAGAGTTTGATCTAGCACAAAGTAAGGTGGATATAGGTAAAATGATCTGGATTCCAGGGAAATATCGAGAATTAGCAAATCCACTCACTAGAAACACTTTTAGGGTATGGGATGGCCTTTGTAAGCGAAATAACTGGAAATATAATGCACCCTTAATCTCAATAATAGACACAAATTATTTTATGCCAGGGAAAGACGATTATTTGTATTTTGTTAGATGGGCAAAAAAAGAATTCATACAGTTACAGGATGTGATAAAAGAAAATAGAATTTGCATGTTTTTGAAATTAAGACAAAAATCGGGAAATATGCCCCTAGAAAGATGGAGGTATACACAATTATTGAACTTCTCACAGTCACTACCACAGCCGTTACAGAGAAATAAGAATCTCAGATTAATAGAGAAACTTTTCTCTTCCCCTCTATGCACAAAGCATAGTATATTCAAGTATATAAGATACTAGTAGAGGAAGCAGAACCCGTATATCGACCCTACTTAGAAAAATGGGAACAGGAACTGGGGCCCATCCAAGATGGGGAAAAAAGGAGGAAGGTTTTGAGATTGGCATGTTTCTTATTGATCGATGTTATAACAATAGAGATGTGTTTTAAACTCTTTGTCAGATGGTACATCACACCGCAGAGGGCATGGGGGTTCGGAGCGAATGTGCCCTCAACATGTTGGAGGGAGTACGATGCCCCGGGACTTTCACGCATCTGTGGTGGAAATGTACAAAGATAAAGCTATATTGGGAAATGATTGTTAAAATAATTCAAGTCACAGGAGATTTTAGGTTTAAGGTTGTTAAGAAATTTTATTTTATTTTTTTCTTGAATGGACTTAAATGTATGTAATATATATTGATAAAAGAATGATGAATAATAGTAAAAAGATAAAATGGAAAAAAAAAAGCCTATATGTGCATGGGCACATAGGATAATATGCTGGGGAGTTTACTAGCTGCAGAAAAAAACGCCTTAAGCCAAAACCAGAAGCTAGTAAATGTCTAGTGTGCATGAGGCCTAAGGCCCCTTTCACACGGACGGACCGTCTATCCATTCTTCTTCCATCCATCAATGGACGACAATGCATTCCTTTGGGCAAACGGATGACCATCCGTTACCATCCGTTAACCTCCGCTTCCGTTTTTATCCATTTTTTGTAACGTACAAGGCTACGTCCAGATCTGTCAAAACGGATATTAACTGACGATGTCCGTCAACGTCCGATCAGTTAAGATCCGTTTTGAAGAAATAATTCAAAGTTCATACTTTGACAAATAAAAAAACAAAGTGAAAAAATACTTTATTTTAAAAGGGTTATGCAGAATACTAAAACAGTTTTGAACATATCATGTGCTTTTTTTTAAAAACACAATGAAATAACCAAATTAATTAATGAATACATTTAAATTTGCACTGCATTATTTATATATATTGGTATTGCCATGGAACTTCTCCTGATGGAGATAGAAAGTAGTCGGCAAATTGTTCACGCATGGCAATGTAGGGTGGGAGGAGCAATGCTTTCTGGGTAATTTCCTAAAAGGCACAGAAACTGCTATAAACTGATGAAAACGGATACAAAAACGGATGTAAACATATACATTAACGGATGAAAACGGATATTAACGGAACGGAAGACGGATGAAGACGGAGATTAACGGAACAGAATATGGATGAAGCAACGGATAAGAACTGATACGTTTTTAACGTGGCTAAAACTTATGGTGCCCGTGTGAAAGGGGCCTAATACCAAAAAAACAAGATCACATGAAACAACAGGACCAATTAGCCAATTATCTTGAACAGTATGGAAGCTACTAGAGTCTATTTTTTCTGTTTACTTTTGCAGCACTGTAAATAAAGATAGAGGCTCCAGGGCTTCTTTTGTCGAATTGCAGCCAATATGGAGATTGTGCCTCCTCAACAGCAAGTCAAATTTGAGATATTTTCCAGGAGCAATATGTATGGTTGTGAGATCTGAGGTATAAGGGAAAAAAATTGTCATTAAACGGCAGAGATTTATCAATGCATCATTTTGGTTGATTTCTGGTTTCTGGTGTGCAGGTGATAAACTATGGATATTCTTCATCTAACCAACAATTAGAATATTTATCAAAGAGCAAATGTGGCACTGGATAGTTCACACCCTCAAAGGAAGCAAACATGACTTGAAAAAAAGTACCTGATTAGACTCTACAAGTGAAATACTTAAGAAGGAAGTCAAGAGACTTAGCAATACACTACTGAGAGATAGGCACAAATAGAAAAAAGCTTAAAGCAGGGGGTCTGCCCATCCCTGCAAAAATTAAAAGCCAGCAGCTACACATACTGTGGCTGCTGACTTATAATAATTACCTGTCTTGGAGCCTAGCGATGTTGGCACCACAGCTGATGTTTCCATCAGCTGTTGGGTGCTGCCGCCACCATTGCGTGTAAGGGAACCCGGCAGTGTAGCCTTATGGCTTCACGCTAGGAAAAATGTGGCACCGTAGGGGGGGAGGAGACAAATGAGCGGTGATGATTATCAGCATAAAAAGAGAAGATGGATTGGCTTCAGTACAACCAGCCCGCCCATAAATGGATCGAAATTCTGCTGGTTCAGCAGGAATTTCAATCCATCTATGGCCGGCCTAACTGTTTATTCCCCTTCTCTTTAGCTATTTAACAAGTTTTAAAGGCCTTTCTTTTTTCATTTGTAAATAACTTTGTCATGCTCTGTACCAGAAACATGGTAGTGCCGTTATAAATGAGACAAATCACAGAATAACTTTTTTTTATTTTTTATCTACAATTACACTATATTTATGTTTTTACATCTTATTATCTTTGGACTGCAAATGAAGTAAAATCATTTTTGCAAGACAATGCTGCTCCATAAAAGGGAACACATATGTGATAAAGGACTTTTCATGACCACTCTGCTGTAGGATTATTGCAAAACAGCAAACGTGCTTATGAGAAGCTACAACATTGTAGGAGGAACCAGTTTTTCTTCCCAGATATAGCTCTGTCCTCCAAAACAAACTAAAATTAATGGGCTATGTATTCTGGGGCTAGGGAAAATCAAAGTGTATCAAAAAAATATTTTGTTTTTACCTTTTGCATAAAATAGGGAAGAGTTAGAACCTCTGTCTGGTCTTGATTGTTGCAAGTGCTCACATTAGTAATTCTACTTCCTCCAACAAGGAACCAGATCCATCTGATGCATTTCATCACGACATTATCAAAGGCAAAGTCACGAACATTTTTAATTTCTAAACTTTGGTTTTTGCATATATTTTTTGGAAGTGGAGAAAAAAAGCACACTGAATACTGTGGACATTGTTTTATAGCTTTTCCTCTTAATATACAGACAAGTGTACATATACAAACGAATGTAATTCCTACACCTTTCACCTGATTTGGTTGTAAATACCCTCAAATTAAAGCTGAGAGTCTGCAGTTAAAGCACATCTTGTTTGTTTCATTTGAAATCCATTGTGGTGTATAGAGCCAAAAAGATTAGGAATTGTGTCGATGTCCCAATATTTATGGACCCGACCTGACTGTATAAGATTTCACTTCATGAGTTTTATGTAGTACAATAATAATGTATATTGAGAGGGTCTTGAGCATTACATGCGCTTATTGATTTTTATATATTGTCAAATAGAAAAATTCTACAAAATAATACCTCTGTCCTCTCAACTCTCCTGGGAGGCAATGTGATGTCACTGCAGTTGTCAAAACTTTAATTTTGAATTATTTTTAAAGGTATTTGTATTTTGGAGACGGGGGGCTAGTACTAAAGGGGACTTTTCATATTCAATATTCATAGATGTGACATTTTCATATCCATCATAAAATAAAGTTGGCATGTAGTCCTTCGCTCAATATGGCTGATGCATTACATTGATCTGCACAGAAAAATGACATACAGTGTGCCTCATATTCTCTCCAGGTGTCCTAAAATGTAATAAATAGAATATGCTTTAGATTATAGCGGTACATTTTTACATTTTCTGTGTGTAAATAAAACTGTTGGTTTACTTACACATATGCCTATTCAAGTGCAGTTCTTTATGGGTAGTATCTCTCCGTAATTCATTCATATAAAGATCACAGGGAATTCATTTAGGTTAACCGAGTTTTAACCGATCCAGATAAGCAAAAAGTAACAATATTTCTTTGAAGCCATCAAACATATGACCATAGATATAAAACAAGGAAAAAATATACTAGCACCAGCGGAGATAATTTGAAACATTTGGCAGCAAGTCAGACACTGCTGAGCTTAATAGTGTACATTTGCGAACAAAGCATTGCCTTTGCTTTTCAGTCACAAAAAGTTTTGTTTCATCTTCAGAGGAGTCAGTTTTATGAATTCCACCAGTTTCTGAGGATTTTAGTGACACCAGCTTTGATGTGGGGCCATTTAGATTTCCTTTTAAATTGATAAAAATATCATATGCTTTGTGTCTTAGAGCGATAGGAGTTCTTTTTCCCTTTAATTGTGTTTTAGAGGGAAGCAACAAAGGAACTTTCGGGTCATGCAGTAAAAATTCTGCGGTTTAGTTTGGTATTTTGCATAACTACACAATTTTCAAACCTCTTGTTGCCAGACTGGACTAAAAGGACATTTAACCAATTCTGACATTACTCACATGTAAAACCTGCATTTTTTTGGTAGAGAATTGCATAGAGCACCCAAATATATAAAACAATATATTTTCTAAAAGCAAAGGCTGTAGAGAATAAAATATTGGTGGGTGCAACTTTTTATGCTGTAGGATGTTTGCACAGTGGTTTATCAAATGCAAATTTTCAGGACAAAAATACACTTTATTGAATTTTAGTGCACACAAACACAATATAATACTTAATTGTTTTGTAAAATATAAAAGATGATGTTACACCGAGTAAATAAATACCTAACATTTCACCCCTGTAATAGCATGGGCCGTGACAGGTCCTCTTTATGCTCTACAAAGTAGCTGATCAAACTGAGATTGGTTTGATTGGTTGCTTTACTAGACAGTAATGGCTAGTAAACAAATAGCTGAAACCCTGAGTGACAAAATCCTTGTGGCTTTGGGTTTCATACACCATAAAGATGGTTCCTTCTTATCTATTTATTCAGCCAGCACAATTGTGCCGTCAGTGGCCCTGGGCTCTCTGTTATGACAGGAGAGCCCAGACACAGCAGTGGGCAGGGGCCCTCTTCCGCTGCTTGTAAAAGTGTCTGTTTAGCTACTCGGATCACTTTTACCAGAAAGGGGTCACCACCTGTATATTACCACCACTTATACGTATGTCAATCTGGAAGTGGTTAAAGGATACGTTCCAAAAGTTGTAAGATATTGGCTGTGGATAGTCTTCCCATTTAAGTAAATATAGGCTGCAGCACATAAGTGCAGGTGCCACTGAACTCTGAAGGTTTTAGCCAGAACCTGTGTGAGCAAGTTGCACATTGAAGGATTCAGGACATCAGTGCTGTAGGTAGGTATATCCTATAGACGAATGTGGGTCCTGCTCAGGCTCTTAGATGATCACAATTAATCGCCAACTGCTGGGAGTACTGGCTGGGAACGGAACTCGTCTCAGCTCCAAACATCAGCATGTAGTGAAGGAAAGGTCCCTCAATCCGCACATTGCTGCAAATCCATTTATGGAGAAGTATGTGGCAGTCTCAGCCTGGGCTCTGGTCAGGCCACGCCATAGCCTGGCCAGAGCCCAAGCTGAGACTGCCATACATTTCTCCATTAGTGGATTTGCAGCGATGTGTGGCTTAAGGGATCTGTCCTTCACTACATGGTAAGTATAACCTATATTTATAGTGCTGGGGGAGAGAATGGGGGGGGGGGGCATAAAATAAGAAGGCATATAAGAACTCATAATACTTAGGCATTTCTCCCATACTTACAAATTGGGAATTACTAATCTTGGTAAAACTGAGTGTAAGTATGGCTTTAGTAAAACCCTATAAGGGAACCCGTTTTTTAATACCCACAGGAAAGGCTATGTAGGCCATTGGAAAACATACCTGGGTACAACAATGAGATTTCAAGGAATAAGACACCAACAGCTAAAGCAGCAGAGAGCCTAGGAATAAGGAATGAAGAATTTGCTTAAGCAGTAAAAGGGCTTCCCGTGAGCCACTTCAGTATTGTAAATTGGCGAGGACCTAGATTTAAACCATGCAAAGCATGTTTCTGTGTTAATTAATTTTCTGATCAAATAAGACCATTCCCTTTGTGTCAATCCTCCTTTCTTTTGTGCTAAACAAGGGTATAGACATAGCAGACCATGTGACTGCTATGAGACCCAGAGCTGTCTGACTACACACTGTTTTATATGACTATCTTAAAAAACTGGTAAACACATTTGGATAAAATGAAAGTAAATATAATTTGGAAACCTCTTTACAATTGCAACAAAAGCATTTCTATAGGAATTGCATTTAAGACTAGATAGGTATTAGGCCCCTTAATAGTTTTTATATAACACAATATCACACCTAGCCCTGGTCCTATAGGGCATTTTCTATCATTGCATTAATTTATCCTATGTGTACTGGAAGTTTCAGCAGGACATTATCTACAGGCCTTCTATGCCCCACCAGCTTTATTGAAGCCGGTAAAAGGAATTGGTAGTAAGAAATGTGTTATGCGCTAGTTGTACATTTAATGTTGATGCACAACTGAATATTTGCAACCAAAAGAAAACAAAGGTGAGTACTTTTTACTAGCAAGACCCTAAGGTAATGTTATTAAGATTTGGATAGATGACTTATATATTTTCTAGAAAGCTTGAAGTTTGTTATACCTGTTTGTCATGAATGTCACATCTACCTCAATGCATGTGGTCAGACATTATAGCTAGCTACTGTGTGCTTCACCTATAGCGGCTCCCTTTCCCTTAATACAAGCAGGCCTACCGGTACTTGGTTGCCCCCAGGACTTATACACAATGCTATAGTGCCTGGCTACCACACTAGGGTAGATGCGAGCAGAGCAAACAACAGACTACTTGCAGTTTAGCAGATAGATAGCATGGTTCTAAGATGGTCCAGGTAATAAGGCAGGCTGAGTTCAGGGAATAGTCCGATATCCGATCTGTGCCATACACAGGGAGATCCAATAGCAAGCAAGGCAGACAAACGGGAGGCTTGATCAAGAACAATGCAGGTAACTGTGTCTCTATCACAAGCAAAGGATAGAGTGCTCGTTTGCTTTTATCAGGTGACTTATCAGCTCAATTACCTTCCAGGTGAACACAGACAGGGGAAAAGCAACAGCCAACACCCGGGTGCTGGAATGAGGAACAGGGGCACTAAGTGATAATGACACTGTTATTGGTTAAAGTAAGTTATTAAAGATGCAAGCTTTTAGGATGTCCTCAGGCTTTGAATTGTATAAAGCTTGTAGAAGAGATCTAAGACATCCCAAAAGCTTGCATCTTTAATAACTTAAAATGGAACTTTAGTGAAAATTTTTAAATGGGAATGCCTTGTCTCTTCTGCATTAAAGTTACTTACCTGCCTGTCCGCCCTTGTACAGTGAGCCATGCATGCACAGCTCACTGTACAAATTTGGCAATCCCAAATCAGACTTCACTCCTGCGCATGCGCAGGAGTGGCATCATTCTTGTCCGTCCGCTGTCAAAAGACACTTTTACTGGGTCGCATTTTGAAAAGGAGAGACACCAAGCAGCTTTTAATCAAAAAATCAACATTGCACTGTGTATTATTTCACAAAAAAAGCTAGTATTGACTCCATAAACAGTATTAAGCACTTTTACTAGGCTGCATTTTACAAAAGAGGCAGCAGGCATCTTGTAATAAAAATTTACATTGGAATATATTATTTCACAGAAAAGAAAACAAAACATTATATTGACTCCATATGCAGTATTTCAGCTCTTTTACTAGGCTACTTTTTGACAGACAAACCACAGGCAGATTTTTATCAAGAAATCAACATTACAGTGTAATTATTTCACAGAAAAATTACAGAAATATTGGACAGACTTAATGCATTATACGATTTAAGCTTATTTTTTAATTTGCAGATGCAGAACCTGCACATCAGTTTGCCATTTAAAAAAAATGTATCTTAAATTCGATCTATGATGAGTGGACTAGGAGGCTCTTAGTTGTGGTGGATGTGACTTTATAGGTTTATGCAGTTTAAGCTTGGTGGCATCACCATAGGAGTGTGGGCCGCATGATACTGATGTTTTGTAGTCCAGCACAGATAAGCTTGAAGGATGGTGATAACACTGGGAAAAATTCAAAAGCCTTTTTCCACAATTGTCACTTGTCTGAAAAAAAGTGTAACTTTGTGTTGTGGGTCTCAGGAATGCAGTCAAGCTTTACATTAAGATAATACATCATATACAGCCGCTATACATGTCTCCTAAAATAAAGGGAAGGCCTCAAGTAGGAATTTAAATAAAAAGGTATAGGGCAGTGATGGCGAACCTTCGCACCCCAGATGTTTTGGAACTACATTTCCTATGATGCTCTACTACACTGCAGAGTGCATGAGCATCATGGGAAATGTAGTTCCAAAACATCTGGGGTGCCAACAGAAAACTATCACAAAATCAGCAAGGGAAATGCCAAACAATAAAATCCTGATTGTTACAACATCTTTCAAGGGGTTTTTCTTTGTGCATTCACTTAATTGAACAATGTGTCCTGAGTTAGCACCCCTGTCCTTTTTAGTTACTACAGATCAGTTAAATGTAATGTAGGCTTTTAGTTATGTGAGCAGCACTGGAAATAATCTGTACACTTTATGGGAAAAAACACACTTTGCACGAAACAACTGAAAATGCAGAAAACAAGAGTTGCTTTATTTAACCATTCATTTGATTTGCTTTAATAAAAACAAAAGTCACATAAGGTAACGGGATAAATCTGTGTTTGTATGGTAAATTGTATCATTTAAAGAATTAACAATCAGTGTTCTTATGATGCTTAATGAACATCACAAGGGGTAGTCAGTCAGTTAATGCTTATTATGATAGGCACTCACCATCATGTCATCCCTTATATCTTATGTTTTTATTAACTGTGTTTTTAAGGCATAGTCATGATATGATCAACTAACAAATACTGGAAATATTGTAATTGGAAAAATTGACTTTGTAGGCACGTATAAAAATGATAACAAATTCACACAGTTCACAGTTCACATAAAATACATACATATACAACACATGATTTGTAAAACAAAATATGGGACACAGTGGTTTTTCCTGGAGGAAATACTAAATATGATACTTCCTGTGGGGTAATTCTAGATGTTTCAAGAAAATGCCCACACTGAGATGTATTTACTCCTCTTGAGTGTTACCAAAGTCCTTATGGATTAAAAGAATTGCTTGCTCTACATGTTCCTGACCTGAAATGTCGCTTCTTCAGGAGCTTCAATGTTTCTAGTTAGAAGAACATACTTTAATTAGAATACAATATACATATTGAGGTAAACATGTGCATATGCATATACAGTATACATGAACTCACCATAATGACGGTGCTTTAACAGAGTTTTTCATCGCTCACCTATACCAGGAAGTCACAACTGCAGAGAGGCCCCCTCCAAAGGAGGAGGTAAAGACCACGGGCCCTGTTACTGAGCAGCAGCCAAAGGTCAGCACATCTGTTGGGATGTGGGGGTGCACAGGGTAACTATAGATGTAAAGCATATATAGGTAAGTACTAGTAAGATACTTTGGTTGGTATTTGGGTAAACTGTGCAACTACACTGGGTCTCGTACTTACATATCTGATGATATATTAGGGATATATAGGGATGAGCCGAACACCCCCGGGTTTGGTTCGCTCCAGAACCTGCGAACGGACCGAAAGTTTGCGCGAACGTTAGAACCCTATTAGTTACAATGGACGTGAACGTTCGAAATCTAAAGTGCTAATTATAATGGCCAATATGCACGTTAATGTCATAAAACAGGTTTAGGGACCGGGTCCTGCCCCAGTGGACATGTATCAATGCAAAGAGAAGTTTTAAAAACTGACGTTTTTTGGGAGCAGTCATTTTAATGATGCATAAAGTGAAAAAAAAGTGAAATATTCCTTTAAATATGGTACCTGGGGGGTGTCTAAAGTATGCCTGTGACGTGGCATGTGTTTGCCGTGCTTAGAACTGTTCCTGCAAAAAATGACATTTGTAAAGTAAAAAAATAAGCCATTTAAAACTGCTTGCAGCTTTAATGTCATGTCTTGTCCTGGCAATATGGATGAAAATATTTGAGAAAAATGGCATGGCTACCCCATCACCTCCCCCCCCCCCCAAATGTTTTTGGAAAAGTGGGGTTTTTATTGAAACAAGGATTGGTGATAAAGCATCAGTAGAGAGGAGATACCTTTTTCCCAAATTAAATCTAACAGGATAGAATTTCCCTTGCTAGGGGTAGATTTCCTCTCACTTCCTGTTTTCTCCTTCCGTTTGCAAGTAGGAGTCGTTTCTAAGTTGGATGTTTGAAAGTAGGGGCCTGCCGTATATACTTTGCAGAAATTTGCCCCATTAGATGTTGGTGTTGCCACAACACTGTAAGCCCTTACAGCTACTCTTGGTGGGCGCTGGAACGCCCTGCTGTGAACTATTATATCAGGAATTGTAATTGCATGCACCTGTTGAACAGGGGCAGAAAAATTGGGCCTTCGGTGGTGGTGGTGGTGGATGGTGTTGCCACAACACTAAGTCCTCACAGTTACTCTTGGTGGGCGCAGGAATGGGCCCTGCTGTGAATTATTAGATCAAGATTTGTAATTACACGCCCCTGTTAAACAGGGGCTGAAAAATTGGGCATTTGGTGGTGGTGGTGGACGGTGTTGCCACAACACTGTAAGCCCTCACAGATACTGTACTTGGAGCACAGCAATGAGACCTGTTGCAAAGCATTGCATAAAAAAATTGTAATTACACGCCCCTGTTAATCAGGGGCTGAAAAATTGGGCCTTAGGCACTGGTGCTGGTGCCACAACACTGCAACCCCTCACAGATACTGTACTTGGAGCACGGCAATCAGACCTGTTGCAAAGCATTGCATAAAAAATTGTAATTACACGCCCCTGTTAAACAGGGGCTGAAAAATTGTGCCTTAGGCACTGGTGCTGGTGCCACAACACTGCAACCCCTCACAGATACTGTACTTGGAGCACAGCAATCAGACCTGTTGCAAAGCATTGCATAAAAAAATTGTAATTACACGCCCCTGTTAATCAGGGGCTGAAAAATTGGGCCTTAGGCACTGGTGCTGGTGCCACAACACTGCAACCCCTCACAGATACTGTACTTGGAGCACGGCAATCAGACCTGTTGCAAAGCATTGCATAAAAAATTGTAATTACACGCCCCTGTTAAACAGGGGCTGAAAAATTATGCCTTAGGCACTGGTGCCGGTGCCACGACACTGCAACCCCTTACAGATACTGTACTTGGAGCACAGCAATCAGACCTGTTGCAAAGCATTGCATAAAAAATTGTAATCACACGCCCCTGTTAAACAGGGGCTGAGAAATTGTACCTTAGGCACTGGTGCCACAACGCTGCAACCCCTCACAGATACTGTACTTGGAGCACAGCAATGAGACCTGTTGCAAAGCATTGCATAAAAAATTGTAATTACATGCCCCTGTTAAACAGGGGCTGAAAAATTGGGCCTTAGGCACTGGTGCTGGTGCCACAACACTGCAACCCCTCACAGATACTGTACTTGGAGCACAGCAATCAGACCTGTTGCAAAGCATTGCATAAAAAATTGTAATTACACGCCCCTGTTAAACAGGGGCTGAAAAATTGGGCCTTAGGCGCTGGTGCCACAACACTGCAACCCCTCACAGATACTGTACTTGGAGCACAGCAATCAGACCTGTTGCAAAGTATTGCATAAAAATATGTAATTACACGCCCCTGTTAAACAGGGGCTGAAAAATTGGGCCTTAGCCACTGGTGGTGGCACCCAGAAACAAAAATGTTCTTCCAAGCTATCGAAAAAGTGAAAAAGCTGCGCATACCAATGAACCTAAAAATAATCAAATTGGTGAAACAGACTCTAATTGAAAGTCACAGTAACTCAAACTGAAAATGTGTTATAACATCATACACCTTCTCAGCATAATATAAAAACATAAATCACCCAGTGATATAAATAATCATGTGACATATAAACATAAATAAGATAAAAATTTAATAAATGTGGAAATTACAAAAGTTCAAATATGGACCAAAAAGGTAAAAAAAAAGGGGGCGTGGCTTGGAGCGCGAGGCGGATGGACGCACAATAGCTGAGCTCCGGGAGTCTGGGAGGCCCGAGACCCGCTAATACCGCCAGGACCGTGAATATGTCCACACAGATAAAGAGGGGGACCCACGGACACACTCTCCGCTCCTTAGTGACCCCAAAGAGGAAGAATCCAGCGGCAAATCTGAACAAATTCAGGTTCAGCAGCGGGGGGAAGTCTGCCAAAATGGCGCCGGCTCACAGACAAAACGAGGAGGAGGAAATGGAGGATGACGAGGTCTCCCTGCCGGCATCCGAGGACTCAACACCAGGTAACAAAGACAAGCCCCTTACCTATGCCGACATGACAGACATCGCCACAGATATAAAGAGATCCTTTGCTTCAGCGATCACTGACATTAAAACAGAGCTATTAAAGCTCTCAGAGCAAATGGCGGTCACAGAAAGAGCAGGGAAGAGGAGGGATAGGGCCCTGGGGAGACTGGATGATGTCGCCATCTCACACACACATCACCTAATTGAAATGAACAGGCATTTAGAAGATTTGGACAACAGGGGCAGACGCCACAATATACGTGTCAGAGGTGTCCCTGAGTCAGTACCGAACGATCAAATCAGACCTGCACTGACCACCATTTTCAACGAGTTACTGAGCAGGCCAGAACACTCCCCAATTGAATTTGATAGAGCACACAGAGCTCTGAGGCCTAAAGCCCCGGATGACAACCCACCCAGAGACATTATATGCTGCCTCCCCAACTTCTGCCTGAAAGAAGAGGTGCTGCAAAAAGCAAGGGCAAACGATCACATCCTGTACAATGAAGCCACAATACAGCTATTTCAGGATCTCTCCCCCATCACCCTGAAAAACAGGAGGGCCCTGAAGCCACTGCTAGCAGTATTGAGAGACAGGAACATTAACTATAGATGGAAATTCCCCTTTGCTCTACAAGCATCTTTCATGGGAAAACAGTACATGCTTAGAATCCCTGAAGAGCTTAACAAATTCTGTGACAACCTCCATATCCCACCAGTGGATCTACCAGACTGGTACGCAGAATTCCTGCTGCCCCCAGAGATCAACAACCCTCAACACAGCCCAGGATTCTCACCCATGCAATCCCCTTCCCAGCGAGGAAGGCCCAGAAGGAACAGCAGCAGACATGCATATGACTCCCCCGCATCCTCCAAGAGCGCAAAGAACCAGAGGATTTATTAAAGATCCTACACAAGAAACCCTAAAAACCACCATTTGTTTACAGTTTTTACCTGTTAGCCACACCACGGCACCTTTTTGACATGGCTGAACCACAGATCCAGTTTAGTTCTCACTGGGGACCCCCCCCCCCCCCACCAGGCTATCTGTACCCTCTCCAATGTGATCCCTTTGAATCGATAATAATTGCCTGCCACAAGACTGTGACTAGAAGGAGGCACTGACCGCGAACCACCAACAGAGGGCGCAAAGGAACCACGTCTCTTCCCAATACAACAAGAACAGCAGACTCAGTGCCAAACAAACAACCTTTCTCTTCTTTTTTCCCTTTTCTATCTACCCTTTTCCCCACGGCAATAGGCACAACCCCGGAACGGCTAACCCCAGAACATATAACCAGCTGACAATTTTGCCTGAACCGGCATTCTCCTTTAAAACAACAGGCGATTACAGAACCACAGCAGGAGTTAACCTCCTACCAAGTCCGACCACTAGAGGGCACAAAGAGACCATCTTATGACCCAGAACAACTACTGAAGAAAGGAAAAGAAGATCACTCACAGACACTTCCGCTCTCTCTCCATTCTCTGAGTTTCCCCCCTAGTACCTTTGGTTTTCTTTTTCTTTTTGTCGGTTCTCCTTTTTCCCACCAGCAGGCTCATCACGGCTCTCCAGGAAGATTCGACCAGGGGCATGAGGAGAACAACAACTACCTACTGATGAACTGAACTGAACTGCTACCAGCACATGGACAACACAGCCACCTCATGACTCCCTGCAACGAACTAGTGTACCTCAGCAACCCAACTCCAATGAACTGCACTGCACACTGGGGGCCACGCAAGACTCACCACCTGCCTACGCAAAAGGTTCTCTCCTTACTTTTTATTTGCTTTTCATTTACCTTTTCTTTTTTGTCTCTTTTATTTTCACTTTTGCTGTGCACATCATTAGAACCACAGAGGTACTCCTTAGCTGTGAGGGGATAAACAGGTATGCCACACACCAGTACGCGGCAATGATAGACACACTTGCCGAGTATACTAGCACTGGGATGGGGTCAATGCGCCGGGGACCTATGGATAGTGGAGGCGTCCGATACCCCCCGGATCACAAAGCAGCTCCACACAATTCTGAATACACCCAAATCTAAATAATTCAGATATCATTATGCCGTGGTCTCACTGAACCATTGAACCAAAATAGATGAACACCAACATCTCGGTGACCACATGCCACCCTACTCTTTTACTTGCCGGACCCCTCCACTATCCAAGTTGCTGGCACGAACAAATTTTGCTGTCATAAGTGTACCATAGCATACAGGTCCACATTCCTCTAAAAAGATGACACAACCACCAACACCTTACAACCATCACACCCTATGCTCCCCGCCCCCCAATCCCCCCCCACTTCCTATGCAGCACACCTCTGATACCCCAGGCACATCTTCCCTCCCCCCCTTCGAAGTTCTAGAACTCAGGTTTAGGCCAAAACCTGATAGAAAAGACTAAACCCTATATAAGCAAGTTGGTGGTTCAGGGTGACAGACCACCCCTAAACATTGTTTACACCCCAAGTGACCATTGATCCGCTTTAGCCATGTTATCATTAACAAAATCTATGTACTTATTGTTTAATGTGTTTCTTTTCTATAACCTAAAATATGTGGCACTCCGTTGACTACCACTCACTGTTAGAAACAACCTGCATGTCTAACCCCCCCCCTCATTGTACCCATACAATACTGACGGTATGACATTGTAAATGAAGTTTCAGCACTCACAACTCCCGGGCCTCCCGGCACCACAAGAGACAGACGTTATTCCCGAAAAACACACTCTTACCTGCTGGTAAGAAATACTTCACTGGTGACGACTACCCGCCACCACTCCTCCCACTACCCCCCAAGAGTACAACATAGTGCCTGACTTCCCAGGCGCTATACAGCTCCCCACCTACTAGGCGGGATTTGAGCATCCGCTCAACAGTACCCTTTCCCTGATACCCAGACCCATTAAATAATATCCCCTCCCTCCCACTGAATCCCACCTCCACCTACCTGACACGAACGAGATACAACCGCAAGACTTTACCAACACTCCCCCCCCCCCCCTACCACCAGGACACGATACATACGAAAGTTCTCATAGCGAGAGTATCCCCCAACTACCCCTTTAATAACCCCTGACCCGATAACCGGGACTAGTAAACTCATCACGCCATGGCATACTCCAACTTAGGGAAGTCGCCGACCCTTATTTCGCACAACATCAATGGCCTAAACATACCAGAGAAGAGGTCCAAACTACTTAAGGAACTCAAGAAATCCCGCCCAATGATTGTATATCTACAAGAGACACACTTCAAAAGTGAACATATACCTAAATTCACAGACCACATCTACACAGACATGTACCACGCTACTAACCCCCTGGCTAAAACAAAGGGTGTTTCTACACTCATTAACAAAGATGCCCCATTCAAACTCCATCAGAAGCTTATCGACCCAGAAGGCCGCTATATATTCTTGAAAGGGGACTGGGCCGGAAGACCCATTACGCTCGCCAATGTTTACTTCCCCAATAAAGCACATATCCCCTTCTGCCGAAAATTTGTTGAGGAATTGAAGTGGTTTGCGGAAGGCTGCATTATCCTAGGCGGAGACTTCAACATACCACTTTCACCCCTTAAAGACACATCCACAGGCCACACGACAGTAACCTACGGGGTTCTCAGACGCATCAAACTACTAATCAGCTCTCTTTCCCTTGTAGACACATGGAGATCTATCCACACCACAGACAAAGACTACACATTCTTCTCACACCCTCACAAGAGGTATTCGCGAATTGACCTTATCTTTGTCACACAACGGGATCTCGGTAATGTAAAATCTGCAGAAATAGGCATGATATCGATTTCAGACCATGCACCCACAGCATTATCTATACAACTTGACCCACCTAAACGGTCATTTTTTAACTGGAGACTAAATGCCTCTCTCCTGACAGACCAAACGATAAAAGACGACATCCATGACGCAATTAACGAATATTTCAGAAACAACATAGACTCAGACACCAACCCACTGACCAATTGGGAAGCACATAAAAGCGTAATAAGAGGCAACTTAATGACATGGGGTACGAGGAAAAAAAAAGATAGAGACAAGGAGATAACTGACCTGACCACGCAAATCATTAACTTAGAGTCCCAACACAAAAAATCGCTGTCCATTAGAGTGGAAGAAGATCTGACGAGATGCAGGAATACCCTAAAACAAATACTCGATCTAAAGACTAGAAAGGCACTCTTCTTTAAAAAGGGTATATACTATGAACATGGGGACAAAAGCGGGAAACTGCTAGCCAAAGCCCTTAAAGACGCACAGAGGACGAACATAATACACGCTATAAAAGACAAAAACGGTGTACCCAAACACAACCCCACAGAGATCGCAGATCTCTTCCACCAATTTTACACGAAACTTTACAACCTTCCAAACCAACACAAACCCACACACCTGACACACACGAAACAAGAAGTAATAGACCAATTTCTAAAGGACAGTAAGCTACCCCACCTAACCCAGGAAAACATACAACAACTGGAGGAACCCATATCTACAACTGAAATACTCAATGCGATCAAAGATTTGAAACCGGGCAAGAGCCCAGGACCCGACGGATTCACCTCACAATATTATAAAATCTATGTGCACCAACTAGTCAAACCCTTACTGAACGCATTCAACTACCTAGCCCAAAACAGACACTCCCAAGACCCATTCCTCATGGCACACATAGCAGTGATCCCCAAACCAGACAAAGACCACACAGACTGTGCAAACTACCGACCTATTTCCCTTCTGAACACCGACTTAAAGCTACTAGCCAAAATACTAGCCAACAGACTAAAACCCCTACTGACGAACATCATTGGACCCGAACAAGTAGGTTTCATGCCTGGCAGAGAGGCAAGAGATAACATCGCCAAAGCACTCAATTTGATACATTCCTCCAAACACTCCAAGACTAACAAACTTTTACTCTCCACCGACGCCGAAAAGGCTTTTGATAGAGTCTCATGGGATTACATGATGAGTACCTGCTCCCATATTGGACTTGACAGACACATGATGTCATGGATAACGGCCCTCTATCAGAACCCCCAGGCTAGAATCAAAGTTAATAATACACTCTCAGACCCGTTAAAAATAAGAAATGGCACGAGACAGGGGTGTCCCCTATCCCCCCTTCTCTTCATTATTTCACTAGAACCCCTAATCAGAACAATCAACGCCAATAGAGATATAAAAGGATTCAGGATTGGAGATAGAGAATACAAGACTGCTGCTTATGCAGACGACCTCCTATTTTTTCTCACTGAACCGCATACCTCTATCCCCAACCTTGAAAAAGTATTCAAAATATTCGGCTACATCTCTAACTTCAAAATTAATAATACCAAATCTGAAGCCCTGAACATAAACCTCCCACCAGACCAACTAAAACTATTAAAAGATAACCACAACTATACATGGGTGACGCACAAATTAAAATACCTGGGGATAAACCTAACTAATAACATAGAATCCCTATACCATTATAACTACGAACCATTATTAAAAACACTGATTAGGGACCTCCAAAAATGGCACACGAAAACATTCTCATGGTTCGGCAGAGCCTCAATACTCAAAATGACCATATTACCCAGACTCCTTTACTTTTTCAATGCCCTACCCATCAAAATCCCAGAAACCTTCTTCACTACACTGACTAGAGCACAGAGGCACTTCCTATGGACAGGCAAGAAACCCAGAATACAAATGAGAATCCTAACACTCCCCAAGAACAAAGGCGGCATGGGGCTTCCAAACTTTAGAAAATACCACCAAGCTTCCCACATCACAAGAATAATAGACTGGCACTGTCACAACGCAAACAAAGACTGGGTCCAATTAGAACAGTTACTTACCCCATATAACCTGACTTTCCACCCATGGACGAGATTCTCTAAAACTGACAAAAACCTAAAACACCCATTGGTAGCTACCACATTGAATGTTTGGCACAAGATAGCTGAAAAGCACCGACTGGCATCAATACCAGGACCACTTACACCGATCACAAACAACCCAGACTTTATCCCAGGCCTACACCTCAAACATATACAGACCTGGACTGCGAATCAATGCCTGTCGGACTCTAGAATCAAAACTTTAGAAGCCTTACAAACTGAGTGGGAAGGTCCATTTCCTGGTTTATGGTTCTACCTACAACTAAAAGATTATCTGCTTAATAGTAAACACAGAGCATCATACTGCCTTCCACTTCTCCCATTTGAAGATGCATGCTTCAAAAGAGCCCCAATTAAGAATACCACTTCCCTAGCTTATTCCTGGTTAAACCAGACAGAGTTCGCAGAGAATGATAAACACAAAAGGAAGTGGGAAAAAGAATTAAACACTACATTCACTACCGCTCAATGGGAGAAGGCATGTATTATGGCTCACAAGAGCTCCTTGAGTACCAAATACCAAGAAATAACATATAAAATACTCACCCAATGGTACATCACACCTCACAAAACCAGGAAGTGGACCCCCAAGAGCTCGGACGCGTGCTGGAGGTGCGACAGTAATGTAGGCACCTTCCTCCACATCTGGTGGACATGCCCCCACATACAACCTTTCTGGAACATAGTGACGTCGTGGATTAAAACCATAACAGAAACCAGATTAGAACTTACACCAGCTGCCTGCCTAATTAATATAAACAACTTCACAATAAGCAGATACAAAAAATCCCTGACCAGACATCTCCTACTGGCAGCCAAAACACTCATACCCCTCCACTGGAAAACCAAGCACGTACCCACCATAACTGACTGGATAGACAGAGTGAATTACATCCACAAGATGGAAGAACTAGCCACGATGAAACGGGAGAACGATTCTCGTTTCAATGACACTTGGCAGCCATGGATACTATTCAAATACTCGCCTGAATATCTACCACTCACTACACCAGGTAACGATGGCAACCCGACTCCAACCAAAACCTAGGTCCCCTGTAACGCAGACACATTCCCAGACCCCAAGACATTGAAATCATATTATTGGACTGACTTAATGAGACCTCCCCCTAGGAGAACGACCAAACCGCAACCACCCCCCCCCCCCCCCTCCGATACCCCGACTCACCTCCCGACCCACCCCTCCTCCCCCCACCCCCCCCCCTCCTCCCTAACAATGTTACCCCCAATTAATACTAAACCCTAACCTCTATCCTATACTGTACTACGCATATTTCCATATGTTTAAATACACTGTTAACATGACTCCTTTATTGTTACGCGCCTATGTAACAGCGCATGTTATGTACCTTGTTATGTACCTTGTTTCAATAAACCTTTTGATTGAGAAAAAAAAAAAAAAAAAAAGTGTCCAAACGTGATGAAAGTTCTTAGTAATTATAAAAGGAACTCTAATACTCGTGCTTCCACAAAAGGGTTTCAGACCACAAAAAATCCTTCCTTCAACGTGTTAAGTGAATGCTCCTATACACCACCACCGAAGAAAAGATGGCCGCTTACCGAAGATATGTGACCCCCCGTTACAGAGGGTCAAACAGGCATGTAATCAGGTTATCTCTGTATTGATCTCCAAAGGAATGATAGCCACGGACCTCCAAAACACTCCTGTCCTTAAGCTTAGCAGACCTCCAAATCTCTCTCGGGAAATTGATCAACGGTGCACAGCATATAGAGAAATAGGAATGCTCCAAATAGTGCGTTATCTCCAACAAATTTATTGAAATAATAACATAAAAACTTACATGTCAATAAAAAACGGTCAGCCAGGGAACGTCCGGTGCACCGGCCGGATGCACACAAAAACGGATTTTGGCAGAGAACAATAAGAAATAAAAAGAGCTTCTTAGTATAGAGGTAATGACAGTACGCCGCTCGCCCGATGCATTTCGTGATACCTCATGTCTTCCGGGACACGAGCGACGCACTGTCTCACCTATTTTATGTCCGTAGTCACCAATCCAGCGTCTCGTTCCAAGTGCGCATGCGCGATCGGGAATACGCTTCAAGTGCGCATGCGCGATCAGACGCGGTAGCGAGCTTCCGTCGTGGCGTAACAGCATCACGTCGTCAACACAGACGAATGTGTGACGTACCTCCATCGCAACGCCATACCATCAGCAGCATAGGCAGCGTCAATACACTCTGTCGTTACCACAGCAACAGGTCAAATGCCCGTATGACCTCCAACAGGCGCACGCCCCACACTACTGGACGCTAATAGAACTAAAATTGTGCATTAAAAATACCTATGTTTCACTGTAAAATAAATTTAAAATTTAAAAAGGGACATCCTCTCCTTATTAGGGAATGGTATAATTAGACACACATTGGATGGCACACGGGAGGGGCTGTACACATAAATGTGCAAATCTATCCCCTCAGGTGCCACCAAACCCATTGAGATTTTATTTAAAAATACATACAAATCAAAACTAGAGGAGCTTAAATTTGTACATTCCTTAGTTTATATAAGAAATTTTGCATGATACACTGACCTAAATAGGTCAGAAATAATCAATAGAAACACATAAAGTGCTCCCTCCGCAAAATGACAGTGGCAGGCATGGTAAACTAATCCTAAACACCAAGATTTGCCACCCCATCGACATAAGTCTATAAGGGCACTGAAAAACCGGGGATATTTAAGGCTACCGAGTTCTCAATTCCACAAAGGGAAAGAAAAGAGGGACCCATTATAGCCAAATTGTTGTACAAAGGCAGGTTCATTATCCATAACCCTTCATTAATTATAGTCTGTACAGTACAGGCTATTCAATAAACCACCAACAACTCTCAAGTGTGTGTCACTCTTAGATTAATGATATAATACATCAAAAGTTGGACCAAGCCCAAAGAGGAGTATAAAAGAGAAAACACACAAACAATCCCCAGTTATATATCAACATGGTCCTAATTGGCTTAGACCAATAACTATTTTTAACTTAAATGCGGGGCGCCCTCTAAACAGTACTCTAAACTTCATGAGGTCAAAGACTGAAAACAGATTGGGACAAAGCATTCCTATTTCTCTATATGCTGTGCACCGTTGATCAATTTCCCGAGAGAGATTTGGAGGTCTGCTAAGCTTAAGGACAGCAGTGTTTTGGAGGTCCGTGGCTATCATTCCTTTGGAGGTCGATACAGAGATAACCTGATTACATGCCTGTTTGACCCTCTGTAACGGGGGGTCACATATCTTCGGTAAGCGGCCATCTTTTCTTTGGTGGTGGTGTATAGGAGCATTCACTTAACACGTTGAAGGAAGGATTTTTTGTGGTCTGAAACCCTTTTGTGGAAGCACGAGTATTAGAGTTCCTTTTATAATTACTAAGAACTTTTATCACGTTTGGACACTTTTTTTGACCTTTTTGGTCCATATTTGAACTTTTGTAATTTCCACATTTATTTAATTTTTATCTTATTTATGTTTATATGTCACATGATTATTTATATCACTGGGTGATTTATGTTTTTATATTATGCTGAGAAGGTGTGTGATGTTATAACACATTTTCAGTTTGAGTTACTGTGACTTTCAATTAGAGTCTGTTTCACCTATTTGATTATTTTTAGGTTCATTGGTATGCGCAGCTTTTTCACTTTTTCATTTGCTTCTACTGTTTATATATACGGCATAGTTGCTGCAGCCCCATTGGTTGTAATTTAACCCATTTAAGATCTTGTGGTTTATCCACATTTATTCAACCCATAGCGCAGTTTCTTGCCCCAATCTTCCAAGCTATCATCAGGATCATTGAGGAGGAAGAGGATAGTCAGTCAACATAACAGGACAGTCACTCAGCATCAGCATAGGCAGTCTTGAAGGGATGTGACATTTCAAAATAAATGATTCTATTATATCAGCTTCAGGTGCCTGGTAGCTGGTGGTGATCCAAGACTGATTCATCTTTATGGAGGTCAGTCGATCAACCGAGTCGGTGGACAGGCGCACCCTGTGGTCGGTGACGAAGCCTCCAGCAGCACTGAATGTGCGTTCCGAAAGAACGCTGGATGCAGGACAGGCCAGTAGCTCAATTGCATACTGTGCAAGCTCTGGCCAGTGATCCATCCTCAAGACCCAGTAAGCCAGAGGATTTTCGGTGGGAAAGGTGTCCAAGTCTGACCTTGCCCCTAGGTATTCCTGCACCATGTATATCAAACGCTGGCGATGGTTGCTGGAACCGATCATACCTTGGGGCTGCGGACTAAAAAATTGTCTGAACGCATCGGTCAGACGTCCACCTTCCCCACCGCTCCTTCTGCTACTGACCGAAGCCTCAGCAACTCGTCGTCCAGGACCAGGAGTTTGTAATCTCCCAGTCTCTGGGAACGCATTGCACAGACCTTTCTGCAAGGCCTCCCGGAGATGTCTCATCCTCTGCTCCCTCTGCAACGGCAAGATAAGGTCCGCAACCTTACCCTTGTACCGTGGATCAAGGAGAGTGGCCAGCCAGTAATGGTCCCTCTCCTTGATCCGAAGAATACGAGGATCCTTCCGCAGGCTTTGCAGGATCAGGGAGGCCATGCAACATAGGTTAGCTGAGGCATTCGGTCCAGAGTCTTCTGGGTCACTGAGGACGACATGATCTGCAGCCAGCTCCTCCCAGCCACGCACAAGTCCACTGGTTTCTTGGGACTGTAAATCATCCCTAAAAGACTGCTGATGCTGAGTGCCAGGCTCCACCTCTATGCTGACACAATCCTCCTCCTCCTCATCCTCTTCCTGTGTGATGGGTGGGAGAGAAGGAACACTGTCTGGATAAAGGGGGCCTTGAGAGGCAAGGAAGTCCTCCTCTTCCTGCCTCTGTTCTGCCTCAAGTGCCCTGTCCATTATTCCACGCAGCGTATGCTCCAACAGGTGGACAAGAGGTACAGTGTCACTGATGCATGCACTGTCACTGCTCACCATCCTCGTGGCCTCAAATGGTGACAGGACAGTGCATGCATCCCTGATCATGCTCCACTGGCGTGGGGAAAAAAATCTGAGCTCCCCTGACCCTGTCCTGGTGCCGTAGTCGCACAGGTACTCATTGATGGCCTCTGCTGCGTGTGCAGTCGCTGCAGCATGGCCAATGTTGAGTTCCACCTGGTGGGCATGTCACATATAAGGCGGTTCAACTCCTTTTGCAGCTCAGCCAGCCGAGCACTGGCATTATATGATCGTCGGAAATGCACACAGACTTTCCTGGCCTGCCTCAGGACATCCTGTAAGCATGGGTACCTGCCCAAGAACCGCTGCACCACCAGGTTAAGGACGTGAGCCATACAGGGCACATGGGTCAGCTGTCCCTGTCGCAGGGCAGAGAGGAGGTTGGTGCCATTGTCACAAACCACCATTCCTGGCTTAAGCTGGCGTGGCGTCAACCACCTCTCGGCTTGCCCCTGCAGAGCTGACAGAACCTCTGCCCCAGTGTGGCTCCTGTCCCCCAAACACACCAGCGCAAGCACGGCATGGCATCTTTTTGCCTGCGTACTTGCGTAGCCCCTTGGACGCCTACAGAGCACTGCTGGTTCCGAGGACAGAGCACTCGAAGAGGCCATGGAGGAAGAAGAAGAGGAGGGGGTGGAGGAGAGAGGTGTGTCACAACCAGTAGTAGCATTTTTGGAGGCGTGGTGGCGGAACAACCTCCAACACTACTGCACCTTGTCCTGCATCCTTCCCAGCTGCCAAAAGAGTGACCCAATGGGCCGTGAAAGACAGGTAACTTCCCTGTCCATGCCTGCTGGACCATAAGTCAGCGGTAATATGCACCTTACCGCTGACCGCCCTGTCCAGCGAGGCCAAGACATTGCTTTCCACATGCCGGTAGAGAGCCGGAATCGCCTTCCGTGAGAAAAAGTGGCGTTTGGGAACCTGCCACTGAGGAACCGCACATTGAACAAACTCACGGAAGGGGGCCGAGTCTACCAACTGAAAAGGCAGCAGTTGAATTGCTAGCAATTTAGCCAAGCTAGCATTCAACCGCTGGGCATGTGGATGGCTGGGAGTAAACTTCTTTCGACGGTCCAGCAGCTGGGGCAGAGAAATTTGCCTGGTACAATCGGACGTCGGTGTACTGCTAGCAGAGTGCCCGCAAGTACTTGGCTGTGAAACACCTAATTCTACACCTTCATTCCTCTCAGTGCAGCTTTCAGAGAGGACTGAAGGTATAGTGGGGTTGGAGATCCCAGCTGATGAGGAGCAAGGAGAGGTCCGCTTTGTTTTTTGGTGTGGGTCTTTAAGGTGCGCTTGCCAACGAGCTGCATGGCAGGTCAACATATGTCTGGTCATGCTTGTGGTGCCCAAGCGGCTGATGTTTTGGCCACGTGAGATACGCTTGAGACATATGTTGCAAATAGCAGCGGTGCGATCTGATGCACTCGTCTCAAAAAAGGCCCACACCAAAGAACTTTTGTAAATACGTGCAGAGACATCGCCCTATACAGGCGGAGCTCTGCGGTGTGATTCAGTTGGTGTGCTGGCCCCCGGAGGGCATCCTGCCTCGTTGGAAATGTGCCGCCTCCTCTCTCCATTCAGGCACCCACGTGGCGTCAGTGACCTCATCATCCCCTCCCTCTTCACCACTGGAGCAAACCTGGTGGAACATGACTGCCAGATTGCTGTCCTTGAGCATCCCCTCTCTCTGCGCTCACGCTACTGCCTTCCTCTAGCTGGGTATCATCATCGGAGCCTTCAAAACACTGGGCATCCTCCTGGAGCATGTACCCAACACTGTGCTCAAACAGTTCGGGGGACTCCTCAGGAGGACATGGTGGGTCTAGGGAAGGGGTGCCTGATGACATTGAGTATGCGTTGGCAGCTGCTTTGCCAGTACCCTGAGCCTGGGTGAGAGAGGATGAGGAGGGCTTGGTCATCCACTCTACCAAGCCTTCGGCATGATGTGGCTCAACATGTCCAGCTGCCGAAAATAAGGACAAGCGTGTCCCATGGCCACGCGCTGATGACAATGCACCGCGTCCATGACCAGCACTGTTGTCTCTAGACACAGAGCCTGCTTGCCCTGTTTTCTTGGCTCGTGACTGTCTGCCTCTCCTTCTTGGTCTTCCAGACATTGTAATGGGTAGTGTATATTGTGCTGGAGTCACACGGCACACACACTAACTCCTGCAGATGGCTGCCTTAGATGAAAACAGGGCAGAAGGGCAGATACAGGGTGAGGTGGTTTAATGTGCTGTGCTATACTCACACAGCACACACTCACTAATTCCTGCAGATGGCTGCCTTAGATGACAACAGGGCAGAAGGGCAGATACAGGGTGAGGTGGTTTAGTGTGCTGTGCTATACTCACACAGCACACACACACACACTAACTCCTGCAGATGGCTGCCTTAGATGACAACAGGGCAGAAGGGCAGGTACAGGATGAGGTGGTTTAATGTGCTGTGCTATACTCACACAGCACACACACACTAACTCCTGCAGATGGCTGCCTTAGATGACAACAGGGCAGAAGTGCCGATACAGGGTGAGGTGGTTTAGTGTGCTGTGCTATACTCACACAACACACACACACTAACTCCTGCAGATGGCTGGATTGGTAGAGAACGGGGCAGATACAGGGTAAGGTGGTTTAGTGTGCTACTGCTGTGCTATACTCACACAGCACATACACTAACTCCTGCAGATGGCCGAATTGGTAGAGAACAGCACTGAGAAGAACACACTTTCCCTGCCTATTTTTCCTCTATCCCTACACTTTCCCCACAAGCAAAGGCTAAGAAGAATACACTATCCCTGCCTATTTTTCCTCTTTCCCTAAAAGTTCCCCACAAAGAAATGATTCAAATACACTGTGTACATGTACAGTACACTATCACTGTTCCTCAAGCCGGAACACACTACACGAGGCCGCCGGCGCGGCGGCCTTATATAGTGTGGGGCGTGTACTAAACCCCCTGAGCTATAATTGGCCACAGGCATCCTGCCTGTGGCCAATTATTGCTCTCCTCGCCGCTGGCTCTATGATTGGCCAAGCATGCGGGGTCACAGTGCATGCTTGGCCAATCATCAGCCAGCAATGCACTGCGACTGGCGCAGTGCATTATGGACTGTTCGCATCACACGAATTTGATGCGAATGGCCCTCAGAGTTCTGCCCTCGACGAGCGGATGAACGGCCGATGTTCGAACATGGGTTTGAATAGAACAACGGGGCCATCCCTAATTGCCATAGCTGCTCACGTAACCTTAAGTCGAATTTATGCCTGTCTCTATAGAAGAAACCATAGGGTTTATAATCCCAAAATCTTTAACCATTGAGTGATTTACACTAAAAGATGTTTTTTATTAGAGAAGGGTAACTAACAGGAACAGACACAAAAGCAACCACAAGTAGTGCCTTAGTTGTTCACTGATCCTGGATAGAGGGATTCAGTCCGTTTGGTATGTGCACATAAAGAGGTGTTCATACAAGACTCTAAATACCCTTTTCCTAAGGGGCAAGGCAGAAAGGAATACCATAAGAACATGGAAGATTAATACAAAGACGACTACAATCGCCGCTGTACTGGGGCCAAAACGCAGTGCACAGTAAAATACCTGGAAGTATGGTTATTCCGGGGTTCTGGATCTAAGGCTGCCTGTCTGCCATTTTGCAAAGCTATACTGGGCACCCCCGTCCCTCAGAGCCCCTGGGGAATGGTGTCCCAGCCTCGCTGTTTATGCACCCCAACTGAGCTGTGTCAGACTGGTGTCTAACGTCACTCAGCCCAGCCGCTGGTGCACGGCACATGTGCCAACCGGCACGTGCGCACTAGACTGCCGGACACGCCAGTCCTAGTGTCTGCGGCATTTGCGGTGCACCTAGGAGACACAAGATGGAAAGTGTCTCCATAGTTGCCGCAGCGGATGCTAACCCTGAAACTATCTCCGGTTAGAAGGCTAGAGGTTAGAAGGGAGAGTAGGCTGCAACCCCCATGGCTTGGGCGGCCACACATCCCAGCTATGCAATTCTTCACAAATATGTTAGAGATACCCTAGAAATAGTATTTCGTAAAAGTCCCTCAATAGGCAACAAAATAACAACAAGCCAATACAGACCAAATGGTGACACCACACCAATGGATCGAGGAATCTCCACTTGCGGACAGTGTACTTATTGCCCATGGGTACAGACGGTTACAAGATTCCATCTGCCCAATGGGGAAATGTTTTATCCACTTTTCTATGCAACCTGTAACATGCAGGGAGTGGTCTGTCTGATGGTGTGTAGATGCGGAGCATTGTATGCAGGAAAGACGATTCGCCAGTTTAAGCGGTGCATATATGACCATGTTTATTACTCTCAATTCGCCAAAATGCTTACTCCGGTTAGCCGCCCCTTGGGCCTGTACCACAAGTTTGACACCACCCTGGCCCATTTCATTGTTTTGGAGGTGATACCCCAAGACCCACGTGGCGGCAATTGGGATAACCGCATTCTCCAGAAGGCGACATTCTTGATTGAGCGTTCTGAAGCAACCAAGCCACCAGGCATCAATGAGGTGCTATCATACCGGCCCTTCCTTTGAGGGACTGGTGTGATAGCTACATTGACCCCTGGTTATACAATTATACTAATTTACATCTATAAATACTACAGGCTACATGTCACACGACATGCTGTGCTAACTGGGCATTATATCATAAAATAGTCACTGTGGACGTGTATGTAGTATTGGCTGTAGCAAGCTCTAAATCTACATGGGGCTTCCCCTATCTGTAAAACTATCAAACAGACCCAAACAAGAAATACGGAGCATTGTATGTAGGAAAGACGATTCGCCAGTTCAAGCGGTGCATATATTACCATATTTATTACTCTCAATTCGCCAAAATGCTTACTCCGGTTAGCCGCCCCTTGGGCCTGTACCACAAGTTTGACACCACCCTGGCCCATTTCATTGTTTTGGAGGTGATACCCCAAGACCCACGTGGCGGCAATTGGGATAACCGCATTCTCCAGAAGGAGACATTCTTGATGGAGCGTTCTGAAGCAACAAGCCACCAGGCATCAATGAAGTGCTATCATACCAGCCCTTCCTTTGAGGGACTGGTGTGATAGCTACATTGACCCCTGGTTAGACAATTATACTAATTTACATCTATAAATACTACAGGCTACATGTCACACGACATGCTGTGCTAACTGGGCATTATATCATAAAATAGTCACTGTGAACGTGTATGTAGTATTGGCTGTAGCAAGCTCTAAATCTACATGGGGCTTCCCCTATCTGTAAAACTATCAAACAGACCCAAACAAGAAATGTTTTTAAGTCTATGTTTTTTATAGAAAGTAGGTATTAATACAGCATTGACCCAAAGTATTTTGGAGTGCTATATTTAAACTCATCTACCTGCTAAGAACCTTGTTTTTTGGCACTTTGTTACAGCATGTAATATACATGCATTTTTTTCTTTCTTTGTTGTTTCCTCTCATTTAATACGAGGACGTAACTGCAGTTTTTTTTTTGACCACTGGGGGCAGGAGCTGTGCGATGCTGCAGCCAGGATAGCTGGGATGTGTGGCCGCCCAAGCCGTGGGGGTTGCAGCCCACTCTCCTCTGCCTTCTGACCTGAGATAGTTTCAGGGTTAGCATCCACCCATGGCAACTATGGCTTTCCATCTTGTGCCTCCTAGGTACATCGCAACTGCTGCAGACAGCGGGCACTAGGACCGGCGTGTCTGGCAGTCTAGTGTGCACATGCCGGTTGGTGCATGCGCGGTGCACCAGCGGCCGTCTGAGTGATGTCAGATGCCAGTCTGACGCAGCTTAGTCGGGGTGCATAAACAGCGAGGCTGGGACACCATTCCCCAGGTGCTCTGAGGGACGGGGGTGCCCAGTATACCTCGCAAAACGGCAGACAGGCAGCCTTACATCCGGAACCCGAAATAACCATACTTCCAGGTATCTTACTGTGCACTGCGTTTTGACCCCCTGTGCTATTGTATCCCTCTTTGTATTCATCTTCCATGTTCTTATGGTATTCCTTTCTGCCTTGCCCCTTAGGAAAAGTGTATTTAGAGGCTTGTATGCACACCTCTTTATATGCACATGCCAAATGGACTGAATCCCTCTATCCAGGATCAGTGAACTAAGGTACTACTACTTGTGGTTGTCTTTGTGTGTGTTCCTGTTAGTTACTCTTCTCTAGTAAAAAACAAGTTTTAGTGTAAATCACTGAATGGTTAAAGATTTTGGGATTATAAACCCTATGGTTTCTTCTATAGACAGGCATGAATTCGACTTAAGGTTACGTGAGCAGCTATGGCAATATACCATCAGATATGTGAGTACAGGACCCAGTGTAGTTGCACAGTTTACCCAAATACCAACCAAAGTTGTTTGGTCTTACTAGTACTTACCTATATATGCTTTACATCAATAGTTACCAAGTGCACCCCCACATCCCAACAGATGTACTGACCTTTGGCTGCTGCTCTGTAACAGGGCCCATGGTCTTCACCTCCTGGTGAGTTCATGTACACTGTATATGCATATGCACCTGTTTACCTCAATACTTATATTGTATTCTAATTAACCACTTGCTTATTAGGCACTTAAACCCCCCTCTTGTCCAGACCAATTTTCAGCTTTCAGCGCTGTCGCCCTTTGAATGACATTTGCGCGGTCATACAACACTGTACCCAAATTACATTTTTATAATTTTTTCCCACAAATAGAGCTTTCTTTTGGTGGTATTTGATCAACCCTGCGGTTTTAATTTTTTGTTAAAGATTTTTAAAAATACTGAATAAAAAAAAAAAATTATATATTTTTATATTTTGCTATAAAATCTTGCAAACAGGTAATTTTTCTCCTTCATTGATTTAGGCTGATGAGGCTGCACTGATGGGCACCGATGGGCTGCACTGATGGGCACCAATATGGTGGCACTGATAGACGGCAGTGGTGGGCACTGAGAGGTGGCACTGATGGGTTGCACTGAAGGGCATTGATAGGTGGCATTGGTGGGCACTGAGAAGTAGCACTAATAGGTGGCAATGATAGCTGGCACTGATCGCTGGCAGTGATGGGTACATAGTTACATAGTTAGTTAGGTTCAAAAAAGACACAAGTCCATCCAGTTCAACCACAAATAAAAAAAAATATATATATCTTATAATCCCATATACCCAATTCTATACCCACAGTTGATCCAGAGGAAGGCGAAAAACCCCAGCAGAGGATGATACAATTTGCTAAAGCAGGGGAAAAAATTCCTTCCTGATCCCCTGAGAGGCAATTAGATTTTCCCCGGATCAACTTTACCTATAAATGTTGGTACCCAGTTATATTATGTACATTCATGAAATAATCCAGGCCTTTCCTAAAGCAATCTACTGAGCTGGCCAGAACCACCTCTACAGGGAGTCTATTCCACATTTTCACAGCTCTTACCGTGAAGAAATCTTTCCGTATTTGGAGATGAAATCTCTTTTCCTCTAGACGTAAGGAGTGCCCCCTTGTCCTCTTTGATGACTGTAAAGTGAATAACTCAACACCAAGTTCACTATATGGACCCCTTATATATTTGTACATGTTGATCATATCCCCCCTTAATCTCCTCTTATCAAGAGTGAATACATTCAGTTCCTCTAATCTTTCCTCAAAGCTGAGCTCCTCCATGCCTCTTATCAGTTTGGGTGCCCTTCTCTGCACTTTCTCCCGTCCCCCAATATCCTTTTTGAGAACTGGTGCCCAAAACTGAACTGCATATTCCAGATGAGTTCTTACTAATGATCTGAACAGGGGCAAAATGACATCTCTCTCTCTGAAGTCCATACCTCTCTTAATACAAGAAAGGACTTTGCTCGCTTTGAAAACCGCAGCTTGGCATTGCATGCTATTATTGAGCTTATGATCTACCAAAACCCCCAGATCCTTCTCCACTATGGATCCCCCCAGTTGTACTCCCCCTAGTATGTATGATGCATGCATATTCTTAACCCCCAAGTGCAAAACTTTACATTTATCAACATTAAACCTCATCTGCCACATAGTCACCCAATTAGACAGAGCATTGAGGTTGGCTTGTAAATTGGAGACATCCTGTAAGGACGTTATTCCACTGCATAGCTTGGTGTCATCTGATAGGTGGCAGTGATAGGCACTGATGGGTGGCAGTGATGGGCACTGATTGGCACTGGTAGGTTACACTGAAAGGCAGTACTGATAGGTGGCACTGATGAGGCACTGATTGGCACCACTTGTGGGCATTGATAGGTGGCACTCATGGGCATTGATAGGCGGAACGGGTGGGCACTGAAAGGTGGCACTGACTGGCACAGAGGAGGAGGCAGATGTGCCTCCTTCCTCTTCGGGACTAATGTCCCTTGAACATAAGTCCCGAAGAGGAAGATCGGCTTTTTTTTCTCCTCACGCTGACAGAAAAAAAATAAAAAATTACCGAGCTTTTGTTTACACACGTGATCAGCTGTCATTGGCTGACAGCTGATCACGTGGTAAGGGGCCGGCAATTCTTTTAATTTATAAGGACTTTGGGAACACTCAAGAGGAGTAAATACATCTCAGTGTGGGCATTTTCTTGACACGTCTAGCATTGCTCCACGGGAAGTATCATATCACACGAAAAACCACTGTGTCCCATATTTCATTTTACAAATCATGTGTTGTATATGTATGTATTTTATGTGAACTATTAAAAATGTTTTATTTATTTTTTTATACGTGCCTACAAAGTCCATTTTTCCTAATTACAATATTTCCAGATTATGTAGGATGTGGCACATTTATATTTAGGGTGTTTGATTGCCACCTTAGGGCGTTGCAATCAACTGAATTTCAACTAACAAATACTTAATTTTTTGTTTCTTAAATACCGGTAGATTAATTTGTTTCTCAAAATGATTGTCAAATAAAGATGTTCTACTACCAGATAGCAGTGCATAGAAAGTATTAAAGTGTAATATACAAACCCAGTTTGGATAACAGGTTAATTTAATTTCATATTAAAAATGATTAATGAGGTATAAAACCCATGCCTAAGGACAACTAAGTACAACACACGCATAGAATAAAAAGTGGGAGAAGTTACTCTGGTAATTCACACACACCTATTTGGATCGGTATGGTATGTTATTATCTTGTCTATTATCATGTGACCTAAGAAAGGACTTGTCCAAGAAACTTACCAATATTTGTTTGTTTTACTTTATTCCATTTTAAGTTCTTATTATGTTCTTCCTCTGTATGTTAACTGACATCTTTTGATGCTGAATGCTAACTATACCTGATACATCCTTGTTATGTCAGTGCATAATTTGTTCAAAACCCAATAAAAATCTATTGAACAGAGAAAGAAAAAATATAAATGTAGATTAATGTAAACACGGTGCAGTGCTACAAAGTAAAACAATTATGCGATCAGTGTAGGTTCTACAATACACCTCCCTCTTTCATCAAATTAACAATTGTACCCTTTAAAAGGAAATAGTAGGTATTCTGGAGGACCACCCGTCTATTAGGTACACCAACAGCACCCTCAGATATCTGGAGACACCATGAAACAAGAAGCAAGTTATGCATTTGTAAAATGTCTGCCTTTATTAGGTGTGTTACAGCTTATATATGGTTCAACATACCAATAGAAAGAGGGGAGGGGAGAGTGGTTAGTAAATTATGTATTTGTATAGAAATATATGGTTATACAAGTCAGTGACCCTTTAAGTGCAAAATTATATCTCCTACTGATTTACAGCGTATCTATTCCCATAAAATATGCATTCACTTAAAACATTGAACCATAAATTAATTATATAAACATTACAAAACTTCCCCCCTTTCTTTTAACAAGCTCAAAGTGCAAATACTTAGTGCAAGTACAAAGTGCACTCAAATATATGTGCTAAAAAGTCCAAAATTGTACAGTCCAAATAAAGTGCCAAAAGTGACAAGTCTTATTCTGATAAGGTGATTACACTTGTGCTCTCCCAGCGTAGTACTCACTCACTGGATATATATGACCCCTTACCTAAGTGGGTCTTATTGCACTCTCAAGCTTGTGTGCTTTTTAAATCTCCAGCCCTTGAACACACCAGGTAAGCAGAACCCTCATGCAAGGTTCATTAACCCTCTTGTTTTCCTCTCCAAGTGATAGTAGACAGGTGGTGTTAGGAAAGGACCAGGAAGAGGGCAGATAATAGTGTAATACCTCTTTATTCAAATACCATAACAAAACAATATTGCACTTACATCTATGACAAATGCAAAATGCTGAAAATATTAAGGAAGCTCTAGTCACTTGTGGAACACATCCTGCACTTCATAGACCAGAAATGACACAGTGGAAGTGATGCAAAATTCTCCGCCATACGTATTTCGTCGATTTGACGTCTTTAGGGACCATGGGGAAAAAAGACAGAAATCACATGCAGGTACCACATCTAAGTCTTAGTAAGCTGCAATATATAATTTTTTGGGGTTCTGGGTTTAATACTACTTTAACACTTCATTCAGACTGGCTAGTATGTGTTTAGTTTACTTAAACATAGGAAAAGTCACTTTTCCTGTGTTTATATTTCTGCTTTAAAAACAATTTAGCCATGTTTAGTAGTAAGTGCACACCTTTAAATAATATTACCTGTATTTAGCCATGTTTGACATGAGTGTCTATCTGGATCCTGAATGCACAGATTTCTATTGTCTCTAAATGCTACTAAACTGACCTACCGCCTAACTGCAGGTTTGACATTGCCAGTGTGAATGAGGCCTAAGAGCTGTATCAGTTTACCAAGCACTAAAAGAAATGATATGCAATCATACATCGCACAAATCTCTGCCATGTTTTATCGAAGATACACTGGGGAATTGACTAAGCTTCCTGTGGCAAAAAACGAGTGCAGGAAACTGAAGCAACCACAGTAACAAACAGATAAACCTGTTTCAGATCTATCTGTGCCACCCAGGCCAGTTCTATTTCAGAGTGAAATATAAACTTGTGCGATTTCATGCTCAAGTACAAAGGGTTTAAATATAGAAAATTGCCCTGTCAGATCAATCCTGGCATGCAAGATGTGAAGTGTCTGCAGATAGCTCATGTGCTCTCCCTGCCCCTGCAGTTATTACACTGCACAAACAGAGCCTGCATATAGCCTGAAAATATCTTGGCAAGTTAACCTCGGCAAATGCTTATTTAACAGTCTTCCTCCTAACTGCTCTCAACTGAGTGCAGAGGGGTGGATATAGGGAGTTTAAGGAAGCAACTGCTGTTCTCTATAATCACTGTGGCACAAGTGCAGCTTAGAAAACTGAGCAAGTTGCTCCTAATTAATGAACTGCATATTCCATGCCCGAAAGTGGGTGCAAATACCTGTCTTAGACTGGTATCTGCACCCCCCTCCCCCCTGAAAGGTGCCAAATGTGACACCGGAGGGAAGGAGGATTCCGAAAAGCGGAGGTTCAATTTTTGTGTGAACCTCCGCTTTAAGCCCCTCTTCTCTAAGGAGAATGCGTTTAGTTTTTGTCATTGTTTCTCATAACTGAGGTCCTCTGGCCCCCTTATTCGCTTTTTTGTCCTTCTTTGGACTCTCTAAAGTTCAAGCAAATCCTTCCTGAAGATTGGTGACTCAAATAGTCTGCTAGTTTTACTAGCTGCATCTTGGCATTGCAGGCTATTGCAGCATCTGTGATCTACTAGGACCCCCAGATCCTTTACCGTCCTCAATTCCTGCACCTAGCCAACAAACTTGTATGCATATTTTTAGCTCCCAAGTGCATTACTTTACATTAGTTCAATATTAAACCTCATCTGCCATATAACTGCCCACCCCTGTATTCTATGTAGGTCATCTTGTAATGTTACGATATCCTATTGCCAAAAGTTAATGCCCTGCTTAGCTTTGTATCATCAGCAAACATTATTAAACTATTTATTCCAACCTCTATATTATTTTTAAGGTAAACATAATTAGTCCCAGGACAGAGCCCTTGGGTACCCCGCTTAGACCATTCAGGAAATATACAATGAATCACTACTCTCTGAACATGGTCCTGTAACCATTTTTTTTTTTTATCCAGGTACATATAATATTATCATTGCTTAATGACCTTAATTTGTAATATAAATGTTTGTGGGGCACTGTATCAAATGCCTTGGTAAAATCTAGGTATATTGGGGTTGATTTACAAAACATAAGAGTGCAATATTTGGTGCAGCTCTGCATAGAAACCAGTCGGCTTCCAGTTTTTTTTGTCAAAGCTGAATTGAACAAGCGGAAGTTAGAAGCTGATTGGCTACCATACACAGCTGCACCATATTTTGCACTCTCCAGTTTTAGTAAATCAACCACAGGCCTTCCTTTATCCAATTACAGCTCCCTTATTCATTTAATGTTAAAAGATTTGTCTGACAAGAATGGTCATTCATAAATCCATATTGGTCACTACTAATGAATCAATTTTTTTTGGGCGAATTTCCAACAGTTTACATATTACAGTATTGATAGGCTAACTGGTTTGTAGTGTCCAGGTTTATATCTCAGCCCTTCTTTGAATGTCGATACTTTGTTTACTTTTTGCCACTCTGTTGGTACCATTCCATTCAGTAACCTGTCCCTAAAAATTAGGAACAATGGCCTGGCTACCGTATAACAACATGGCTAAGTTCTATGAGAACTCTCGGGTGTATGCCATCTGGTCCTGATGATTTATTAGCATTACGTTTTTTCTAGTCCTTTTTTAAACACATTTGTTGTTTTTATATGAATTGAAGCCAAATTACAGCAGTACTTCAACAGAGTAACATAGCATAGATCATGTGGTTTGCATATGGCTCAGAGAATTCTGATAGTTTATTATTATCCCTGACATGCAAAATCTGTGCTTAGTTTTAAACTAACCCAGCTCCAGTTTCTTATGAAAAAGCAGATGGTAAATGGATAAATAATAAAAAATTCATACACATTCTTTGCAAAGTTTTCATAATCATGAAACATATGTGAATCTGACGATCAACAGATGCCACTCAGATATGAGATGGATGGTATAAGTTCATTGCACTTCCATTTTATTTTATGTCCCTAGTGG
Source organism: Lithobates sylvaticus (assembly GCA_028564925.1). NCBI lineage: Eukaryota > Metazoa > Chordata > Amphibia > Anura > Ranidae > Lithobates > Lithobates sylvaticus. The sequence continues at coordinate 166,397,517 of CM053030.1, read as the reverse complement.
TGCAAACCATTGAATATCTGTGTGCCTCTGATTACACAGTTACATAGTTTATAAAGTTTAAAAAAAAGACACAGGTCCATCCAGTTCAACCTACTGTATATGTGAGTGAAAATGTGTAGTACTAAAAGCATATAAGCCCTAGAAATAAACCTAGGGAAAGGTGCACATACGCCTCTAGTATTGTGTAAACATTATCAGGGTGATAAAACCAAAATAATCGAAATATATGAAAAAAATAAGGAATTCAAACAAATATAATTTCAAATCCAAACCAAACAACATAATAAGATATTACTATAACAGCCAACTCAACGGAATGCAGGCATATGAAGTAATATCTAAAGTGCACGTGTATACACATCAATGTTTAGATAAACGGAAACGAAATGTGATCCAAACAAATGGGATTTCAGGGAATAATCCACACATTTATTGAATTAATTGATTTATGTGATATTATGTATTCTTGTATATATAGCGCAGTGGTAGCCAACAAGTTTATGCCTCAGTGGAAGTCCTGTAGGACGAAACGCGTCGGTTTAATGCTTGCTAAAGCTCTACACACTGCGCATTTTTATATATTTTATGTGATCACCTTTTTATTGTATGTATCTGTCACGATGTTTTTATCTTTTTACATTAAAACCCTACATTTTTGATCTATGCTATGTGGAAGCCTTCTCTCAGTTTTCTTCTATGATCACTGCTCCCACCATTGATTGGTGAGCGATTTGTGGATATTTCATAACATTTGGAGATCTTGCTTGAATTCCTGGTTCCAGTACCCGTTGACTGCTGCAAAAGTGCTGGAGTGTGCCGTCATCTCAGCCATCTAAGAAGATCGTAATCTGCAATCCATGTTTGCCTGTATGACTCACCGCCTCTGGTGTGTGGGTACCTACCCCTCCCCTGGGTGGTGGAAGCACAGTCATGGGTGTGGTATGATTTTGAATATCATCACCTTCAACCTTTTGGGATCTTTCACTCTACTAAAGATTCTCTTTGTGGATTATACCCTGAAATCACATTTGTTTGGACTTCTCACTTTATCACAATTTGTTTCTGTTTATTTGAACATTGATGTGTATACACATCCACTTTAGATATTACTTCATATGCCTGCATTCAGTTGAGTCGGCTGTTATAGTAATATCTTATTTATGTTGTTTGGTTTAGATTTGAACTTATATTTAGAATTTGTTTTTTTTTTTTTCATATATTTCAATTATTTTGGTTTTATCACCCTGATAATGTTTACACAATCCTAGAGGTGTATGTGCACCTTTCCCTAGGTTTATTTCTAGGGCTTATATGCTTTTAGCGTTACACATTTTCACTCACATTTGCATACAATTAGTCTTATTGTTGTGTTAGCAGCTTATTTTCACATTGGTGGCGCAGTCATTTATTCACATATTTACTGTATATGTGTGTATGTGTATGAGATTTTTATCAACACTGTGATTGGTGTTTGTGGCCAAGTTTGTGCTTTGAGAATTATCAGCGCTGTTCCAATGGTTTCAATGCCTCGTGAGCCACTAACACTGAACAAGTATGCACATTGTTTGTTCCTGTTAAATGAACAGCAATACATTCTTAATGAAACAAGCATGTTTCTGGTAAGAAAAACTGTTAATTACCTACATTTCCTGAAAAAGATGCTGCTCTAGGGATGCTGCTCTTGCTTCAGGGACAGGTCATATGATACAGGTCACAGGAATGGAACCATTTTTTTATTGTTTTATGTATTCATTATTTTATTTTATTGATTTCAGTACTTAATTGTTTTTACCCTTTTCACACTCTTCATTACGACCTGATCCAGGGCCACCACGTACCTTTAATGCAAAACATCTCTTAAGCCTGGTACACACAGAGGGCTGAACGAAAAAAAAAAAAAAACAAGAGCTCAGGAGTAAGCCGCATTAATAACAATCTGATGTTAGTACAGCAATCTCCCCTGCTGAGCTATTATGTTCTGACAGGCGGATGGCCCCCTCCAGAACACACAGGTCAGCGCTCTCAGCCATTGACTGAGAGTGCTGATTAGGTGCCAATCGGCAGACCTTTTGTTGCCCATGCCCCTTCGTTAGAAGCCAGACGCTTGGCCAGCTTCTGTTGGACCAGCTGCCTAACACATGGAATGATGGCCAGTTTCTAATGAACCGGCGGATGCCGCCAGATTTTCAGCCCGAGTGTACGACCCTCAAGTGATCTATTGCTCACTGTTATCAGCAACCAATACATTCCAACCCATACATCACTATTACAGTCATCTACTGTCAATTGCAAGAGTGAAGGGCGGTGTCCCAAAAATTCATAGGTTAGGAAACCATAATTTGACTTATTATTATGGATAAATGTACACACTGCATCTTTTTTTTATTTTTTACTAAATATTTATTGATATTCTAATGTTGAAGTGATTTGTGTGTGACTACATGCAATTTAACCACTTCAGCCCCGGAAGATTTGGCTGCTCAATGACCAGGCCATTTTTTGCGATACGGCACTGCGTCGCAATTGCGCAGTCGTGCGACGCTGTACCCAAACAAAATTTACATCCTTTTATTTCCCCCACAAATAGTGCTTTCTTTTGGTGGTATTTGATCACCTCTGTGTTTTTTTTTTTTTTTTTGCGCTATAAATAAAAGAATAGCGAAAATTTTGAAGAAAACACAATATTTTGTACTTTTTGCTATAATAAATCCCAATTTTTTTTTTAAAAAGCTAATTTTTTTCTCATTTTACACCGATATGTAGAACACATATCGGTGTAAAATGAGAAAAAAATGAATATACAATCAATATACGCTTATTGCAATTTGTATTACCAAACATATGTAGAAGAACTCTACATATGTTTGGTAATACAAATTGCAATAAGCGTATATTGATTGGTTTGTGCAAAAGTTATAGCGTCTACAAAATAGGGGATAGATTTATGGCATTTTAATTTTTTTACTAGTAATGGGGGCAATATGCAATTTTATTATCAAGACATTATGGCGGACACATCAGACACTTTTGAAAAAATTTTGGGCCGATTGACAATTATACAGCGATCAGTGCATTTTATGTATAAATGTCACTGGCAGGGAAGGGGTTAACACTAGGGGGCGATAAAGGGGTAACTGTGTTCCCTAGTGTGTGTTCTAACTGTAGGGGGAGGGGACTGACTATAGGAGATGACAGATCGTGGTTCCTAGCTATTAGGAACTCACGATCTGCCTCTCCTCTCCTCACAGAACAGGGATGTGTGTGTTTACACACACACGTCTGTGTTCTGCCTCTCGTGCCCGTGATCGCTCGCCGGTCACGAGCATTGGCGCCCCTGCAGCTATCCTGCTTAAAGGAGCCGAAGTACAGCTACGATGGCTCGTGAGATTGTGCCGACCTGCCACTGTATAATGACGGCAGCTGGTCGGCAAGTGGTTAATTGTATGAATTCAGGTAAGGTAAGAATCACACTGCTACACAGAAATCAACATGATAATGACCCACAAGTTTGCAAACATTGAGTCATTTTATCCGAGAAGCAGGCTGATGCCAAGTCTAATTCTGGCTTCCTCTAGGGATTCAACAGGTGGCTCATTCAGAGTTTAAATATTTACATGAGATATGATACCTTGCTGAATATTTTCAGTCCATTAAACCGCCCTCCTTGAATTTAGCACAAAGAACATCTTTCCTGTAAATCTCCCACTGCCAAACTGTCCAGATTAATAGGACTAAACAGTTTTTTAGATTCCGGGTTCCTTATTCATACCATGTTATTTTTGAAAAAGAAAACATCAAATGCAACAGAACTGAAAAATAATGTGTATATAAATACACATTATTACTTATCGTGACACTAAACTCTTTAGAAAAAAATATATATATTTCCTCACTCAAAAAAGACATTTCTATTGCTCCCAGCCTCCATTTTTGGTGCTTTGATCTGACTTCCTATTAGAGGATGGCTACGTCCCTTCTCCATGGTCACACTGTGTGTAGGATGGTAGCCACCCTCTCTTGCTCCCTCCCGAGGTGAACTAGGGACTATAAACTATGGGATTTGTAGTGTGCATACAGCAGTGCTGTCAGGAACCAGAGGAGGGGGGGGGGGGGGGGGGGGTATGGTGGCGCTTGGAGAGAGACAGATGGGTGGGAAACAAAACTATAGGTAAAGGTGATTATGATAATGGAATACAGTAGTTAGGGGTGGCTTGGACCCTGAAAAAGTTCAGTTCAGGCTTGACTGGGTTAAGTTTGATGGGTTAAAAGTGTATATAGTGCTCTAGAGGTGCAGCCAGCTGTAGAATCAGCTCTGTAGATATATAATGTGGAGAACAGCGGCGCTTATCTGAGTGCAGTATATTAAAACGATTACTGATAAATTTATTAAGATAAAAAATTAAAATAAGAATGAACTCACAGGGTAAGGGTTAAAATGGCTAGTCACAAGGGGGGCTTGCTGTGTAGTCCTGACCCAGATAGCTGGCGGTGTGGGGTGCTGCTGTCTCGCTAGCTGCAGGGGTTTCCAAGGCTCAGAGTCAAGCTGGCAGTCGTCTCCCTGTCGACTGTGATGTCACTGGATGGGGAACACAGGGCCGTCAGTCATGTGTTCAAAGCATACGTGCTTCTTCTTCATGCTGTGATGATGTCATAGCCTGAAGAAGGAGCACGTATGCTCCGCACACGTGCCTGTCAACCCTGTGTCCCACATCCAGTGACAGAACAAAATATCACAACGCACACATGCAAAAATTACATTTAACTCCTGCAAGGCTATTTAAAAAACCTGAACTTTTTTAAAAAAACATAGGGATTTAGTCACACCAAAAGGCTATATGGTGCTTAAGCCCACTACTGCATTATCAGTGGGTTATACGCTATCTATAGAATGGAAAGACCCTGCTTCTCTGAACCATGTGAGAAATACACTACTCTATATGGGAGAACTAAAGGACTCCTCCTATATCACAGGTGGACAGTAATAAGAGGCAATGATGGGGGGGGGGGGGGGTGGGGTGCTCCTGCCCAAAGGGATTTGGTCAGAATCCATACAATAGACAAACAAAGATTTGGGGGGCACACCCTAAAAGATGCAGTAAAGATGGTGCAGCCATAAGACAATACAAACAGAACAAAATATTACAGGGCACACATACAAAAATGACATTTAACTCCTGCAAGGCTATTTAAAACACCTGAACATTTTCAAAAAATATGGGGTTTTAGTCATACCATATGGTTATATGGGGCTTAAGCCCACTTACTGCGTCAAAGTACCCCCTTATAATACCCCACATCCAGTGACATCACAGCTGACGGGGAGATGACTGCCAGCTTGACTCAGAGCCTTGGAAACCCCTGCAGCTAGCGAATTTATACTTACTCATTTTAATATACTGCATTCAGATGAGTGTTGCTGTTCTCCACATTATATATCTGTCAGGAACCAGAGCACCCGCTGGTGGCACTGTGGTACTCTGACCTGAAAGTTGTAGTTCCAGTGTTGCAATTGTGTCTCCCAGCAGGTCCCAGGAATTAGTCTGCACCTGATGGTGGCTGTTGTGAGGGTATTTATCCCCTTCTCTAGCTTTCAACAGTACCCTGTGTGCCAAACATTCTATTCTTGTTGCCCCTTTGTGGGAGATCTACTTATTGTTAGAATACACTTTTTGGATTCATGAGTAATGATGAGTTCATGTAATGAGGCCTTTTTTCTTTTTATCTTTATAAACTGAAAATCTTACATATGCAGCTTATATATATATTTATCCTGACAACATTAGTTTATTAATAGTCCTTTAGTCTGCATTTGTAATTTTGGTTGTTGTTTCATCTTTAATCTCCTGCAGCTTTTTGCAGCCACATACTTGCATTCCAGAGATGGTTACATGACCTTTCTTTGGGTGGGTTTTCCGATGGATTGAGATGGCCACTTGAAACAAGTTTACAGCCCAAGACCTCAATTGGGATACAGGGTCAGAGAATTGTCACCCTACTGTATAACAGGAAGTTCCTGAACAACAACCTTAATGACGGGATCACAAAGTTATTATTCTTAAGCCCCATACACACGCTCGGATTATCCGAGGACCAGGTCCGTCGGATCATGTCCGTCGTACTTTGTCCGATGTTGGTTTTGCGTACACACGGTCGGACAAAGTTGTCGGAAAATCTGATCATTCTTAACGTGGTGACGTTTGTTGCCTACGACGGGACTACGTAGAGGCTAGTAGCCAATAGCTTTGGTCTTGTAACGTGATCTGAGCATGCGTAGCACTTTGTCCGTTGGAATTCGCTACACACGATCGGATTTGGTGTGATCGGACTTTGTTGTCAAAAAATCTATCCAGCAGGAGATAGGACTTTGTCCGTCGGACAATCCGATGGAAACTGTCCGATGGTGCCTACACACGGTCGGAATTTCCGACAACATTGTCTGATAGGACAGAATCCATCGGAAAATCCGACCGTGTGTATGGGGCTTAATAGAGGGTGCAGCTTTAAACATATTGAACATGACTTTTAAAACTGCATTAACCTTTTAAAGCTGTATGAGAGATTTTAGTGAATGGGCTTGCATGTATACATTCCAGCCCCATAGAATATGCAAACCGCATCCAAGCTGCACTAAATAAGAGCACTGAGATTCAGATCACAGCAGTGTTAACCCAGTCTTAATCAGCTGCAGAACTTGTGTACTCAGTCAGTCAGTGTTAAAAATTAAAAAGAAGAGATGGAGGTTTTGGAGGCTCTATTCTTTCAGATTGTTTAGTGCATAGTTAATGTTTTAGTTACTATTTTTGGCAAGCTTGTGCAGTCTCATTTATTTGGTGGTAAAAGCACATTCTTACTAGTAAAGGCAAGCTATGCAAATTTTTTGGGATGTATGTATATTTTTTAGTTTCTGTTCCATCCTATAAGTTATTGAAATTTCTCTTGGGCAAATATTCTAATCCAGTACAGGCAGGGGCGAGACATTCCTTCATATTTCATGATTAAACACAGATCATCATACTACTTCTACTAATCAAAAACAAATTCTGTTCTGATCAAATCATTGTTATGCAGGCTTGACAACCAAATACAAAATAATGTATGTCCACAGAAGCATTATTCAAATCCAGCAACAAAAACTGAACACTATGGTGATAGATTTTTCCTTACGCTTCACAACTATTTTAGGTGATTAAAAGCTGAAATGATTGTTTAATTTACAAAGAATGTCCCAATCCAGTTTTTTGTTCTGTCTCATTTTGCCAGAGACAAAACATTTCAGTTTTAGTTACTATAAAAAAAAAATGGATTTCCTTATATCTACAGTGACAATTTTATAGGAACAAATAATGAGGGCAAATCTCCCTAGCAAAGACGCAGCCGTTAATAAAAACATGAGGGGTTCTAAAACTTTCCCATTCTATCCCAAAAATTTACTTTTCTTTCCATTTTTTTGGATGGATATGCAAATACATATGATTTCCATTCCTGGTGTCATCCCTAACTTGAAGGTAGCATAGACGTTGGCCATGAAAATCTGACACTGCAGATCTAGTATGTTGTTTTTTTGGTTTTAAAAGGCGGCATGGTTGTTGTTGGTGTGGGAATATTGGCTGAAGACACAGATTCTGCCATCAAAAAATGCAAATGTTGTCACCCATGCATAATTGTAGTGAACACTTCTATGGCATTTCATATTTTGGCAAATATTTATCTCCCTTAAGAAAGTGATGTTAGGTTACTTGCCAATACCCTCAGCCAAACCTGTAATCTTAAAGGGGTTGTAAACCCTTGAGGTTTTTCACCTTAATGCATTCTATGCATTAAGGTGAAAAAACGTTTGCAGTGCAGCAATTCCCCCCTTTTACTTACCTGAACCCGATCATGCCAGCGACAGGGACGAGCAGAGCAGCTCCAGCCGATGTCTCAGGTCCTCATTGGCTGGAATGATAGCAGCAGGAGCATTGGCTCCTGCTGCTGTCAATCAAAGCCAGTGACACAGGGCGGAGCCGAGTCCTGCTGTCTGTGTCAATAGACACAGCAGCAGGATTTGGGAGTGTGCCCGCATTAGTGCCCCCCGGGGAACGTGGGTCTCCGTGAGGGCTCTTGAGAAAGGGAGGAGCTCCACTGGGGGACCCAAGAAGAGGATCGGGGCCCCCCTGTGCAAAACCCTTGCACAGAATAGGTAAGTATGACATATTTGTTATAAAAAAAAAAAAAAAAACCTTTACAACCCCTTTAAACTTAAATCTCAAACTGACTTCTTAACCTAACCCTTGATCTTAGCATATTCCCCAATGTATTTCTTATTCTCCTTTCTAGAAATGATCTTGAACATAGTCCTAAACCTGAAAGTCAACTAATATTCTGCTGTAAATATATTGTATTGAAACAAATCCATAGCTCCCAAGATGGGAGATGGGAATGAGGGACACCTATCAGCAAAAGCATGCAGGCATAGAACACACCCCTTGTCATGCCCTCTTAAAGGAGAATTGTACAAAAAAAAAAACAAGATTGGTTAAACCCACAAGTGCTTTTTTTACCACTGCTATTCCTTTATACTGGCTTTTGGAATTTACAGATGAAGCAATTTAGAAATCAGATGAAAGTTTTAGCACTAGAAAACACTTTTGGTAGATACAAAAGTGCATTTTATATATATATATATATATATATATATATATATATATATATATATATAGATCAGACCAAAATGAGGGACAAATGAGAAGGAATGAGGGACAGAGGGACATTGCTCCAAATCAGGGACAGTTTTGTTACCAAAATACAATGTGCCAAATAGGGATGGGCCCGGTGTTCGATTCGAACCCACGTTCGAATCGAACATCGGGCGTTCGCCCGCTCAGCGAGCCCAGAACTATTTGGGCCGCTCGCATCAAATTCGTGTGATGCGAGCAGCCCGCAATGCACTGCGCCATTCGCAGTGCATTGCTGGCTGATGATTGGCCAAGCATGCACTGTGACCTGCATGCTTGGCCAATCAAAGAGCCAGCGGCGAGGAGAGCCATAATGTGGCCAATTATAGCTCAGGGGGTTTAGTACACGCCCCACAGTATAAAAGGCAGCTGCGCCGGTGGCCTCGCATATTGTGTTGTCAGTGTCAGCGTTATGTGCTGCTGACTGCTGACATTATGTGCTGTGATTCTGGGGATTAGTGTGCTGTTAGTACAGCATTGCAGTATCACATCTGGGGGGTGTCTATAGTATGCCTGTGAAGGGGCGCATGTTTCCTGTGCTTAGAACTGTCCCTGCAAAAAGTGTCATTTTTGCAGGAAAAAAGCTATTTAAAATCACTCGCGGCTAATGAATTGACGGCTCCCGTAACACAGAGAACAGTTATTCATTGAAAGCCATTGATAAAAAAAAAGTCATTGATAAAAAATAAAAAAAATAAAAAAAAAAGCGTGGGGGTCCCCCCAAATTCAATAACCAGGCCCTTCAGGTCTGCTATGGATATTAAGGCCCCAGCCAAAAAAATGGCGTGGGGTCCCCCTCAAAATCCATACCAGACCCTTGAGGTCTGGGATGGATTTTAAGGGGAAGCCCGGCCAAAAACCCCCCCAAAAAATGGCGTGGGCTCCCCCTCAAAATCCATACCAGACCCTTATCCGAGCACGCAACCTGGCAGGCCGCAGGAAAAGAGGGGGGGGGCGAGAGCCGTCCCCCTCCCTCCTGAACTGTACCAGGCCACATGCCCTCAACATTGGGAGGGTGCTTTGGGGGTCTGAGACCCCCAAAGCACCTTGTCCCCATGTTGATGAGGACAAGGGCCTTTTCCCCACAACCCTGGCCATTGGTTGTGGGGGTCTGCGGGCGGGGGGGTTATCAGAATCTGGAAGCCCCCTTTAACAAGGGGACCCCCAGATCCCGCCCCCCCCCTTTGTGAAATGGTAAGGGGTACAAAAGTACCCCTACCATTTCACCAAAAAAGTGTCAAAAATGGTAAAAATGACAGGAGACGGTCTTTGACAATTCCTTTATTAAGATCTTCTTTCTTCTGGTCTTCTTCCTTCTTCCTTTCTTCATCCTTCGGGTTCTTCATCTTCTCCTTCCGGCATCTTCTTCCATCTTCTTCTTCCGGCATCTTCTTCCATCTTCTTCTTCCATCATCCTCTTCCTCCGATCCGCTTCTTCTTGCTCTGGTCTTCTCGTCCGGCATCTTCTTCCATGGCATCGGCGTCTCTTCTGGGCCGCTCCACGCAATGGGAGGCTCCCGCTGTGTGAGGCTTCGCTGCGTCTGACAGGTCTTTTATAACGGAGGGCGGGGCCACCTGGTAACCCCGCCCCCTCTGACGCACGGGGACGTCATGGGGAATTCCCTATGGCTTTCCCCATGAGGTCAGAGGGGGGCGGGGTCACCAGGTGGCCCCGCCCTCCGTTATAAAAGACCTGTCAGACGCAGCAAAGCCTCACACAGCGGGAGCCTCCCATTGTGCGGAGCGGCCCAAGAAGAGACCCGGACGCCGTTGAAGAAGATGCCGGACGAGAAGACCAGAGCAAGAAGAAGAGGATCGGATGAAGAAGATGATGGAAGAAGAAGATGGAAGAAGATGCCGGAAGGAAAAGATGAAGAAACCGAAGGATGAAGAAAGGAAGAAGGAAGAAGACCAGAAGAAAGAAGATTTTAATAAAGGAATTGTCAAAGACCGTCTCCTGTCATTTTTACAATTTTTGACACTTTTTTGGTGAAATGGTAGGGGTACCCCTTACCATTTCACACAGGGGGGTGCCGGGATCTGGGGGTCCCCTTGTTAAAGGAGGCTTCCTTGATTCCGATAAGCCCCCGCCCGCAGACCCCCACAACCAATGGCCAGGGTTGTGGGGAAGAGGCCCTTGTCCTCATCAACATGGTCACAAGGTGCTTTGGGGGTCTCAGACCCCCAAAGCACCCTCCCAATGTTGAGGGCATGTGGCCTGGTACGGTTCAGGAGGGAGGGGGGCCGCTCTCGTCCCCCCCTCTTTTCCTGCGGCCTGCCAGGTTGCCTGCTCGGATAAGGGTCCGGTATGGATTTTGAGGGGGACCCCACGCCATTTTTTTGTCCGGGGTTCCCCTTAAAATCCATCCCAGACCTCAAGGGCCTGGTTATTGAATTTGGGGGGACCCCCACGCTTTTTTTTAATTTTTTTAATTTTTATTTTTTATCAATGACTTTTTTTTTATCAATGGCTTTCAATGAATGACTGTTCTCTGTGTTACGGAAGCCGTCAATTCATTAGCCGCGAGTGATTTTAAATATCTTTTTTTCCTGTAAAAATGACACTTTTTGCAGGGACAGTTCTAAGCACAGGAAACATGCGCCCCTTCACAGGCATACTATACACACCCCCCAGGTACGAAATTTAAAGGAATATTACACTTTTATTGTTTCACTTTAAGCATTATTAAAATCACTGCTCCTAAAAAAACTGACGTTTTTAAAAAAAAAATTTGCATTGATACATGTCCCCTGGGGCAGGACCCAGGTCCCCAAACACTTTTTATGACATTAACATGCATATTAGCCTTTAAAATTAGCACTTTTGATTTTGAACGTTCGCATCCATTGTAACTAATAGGGTTCTTATGCTCGCACGGACTTTAGGTCCGTTCGCGGGTTCTGGTGCGAACCGAACCCGGGGGTGTTCGGCTCATCCCTAGTGCCAAATTATCAGCACCATAAAAACTGTGCCAAAAAAATCCTGTGCTGAATGCGGTTAATTATTTTCTACCATGCTCTGATTTACAGGTAACCTTTGACAAAGTGAGTTTGATTTATTAAAGAAATGGATACTGCTCACTTTGCAAAGTGAATGTTTACTGAGCTTATTGGATGAGGCAAAGTTGTGTTTACTTCAAAAAATCAATCACGTTCAAGCAAAATCAAATTTTTCTTTTTTTATTACTTTCTTCCCACTTGTCCCGGTATTTCAGGTGGCAATACCTTATTCACTAACATTCACTTTGCTAAGTGCATGGCCTCTACTGCTTTAGCAAATCAATTCCAATGATATTCAGCTAAAGTGGCCTGCATCAGGCATTGATCATCTGAAATGTGTGGATACAATTAAATCCATTTCACAAAAGTATGTTTCTTTTAAGAATGAATGACAGTTCATTCAACTGTAAAAATACCAAATGGAGAAATAAATAAAGTCAGCAGTACCCCACTGAGAGCATGTGTTTGTCTACATTGCTGACGTGTGATTTCATGCAGTCTGGAAATCTAAACCATTTGTTATCCAAAAGATTTGAAAAACAGAAAAAGATCTCCTCTACTTATACACAATCTATAGACATACAGATGCTCATTATTTAGATACAGTAATATTGCACTGCATTTACACAATGCTATCATTTATGAATATTCTTTTTGTAAATAAAGTAAAGTAATGGCAATTAAATGACTGCATTACATGGGCTCTTTTTAAGTCTACATCTATGTAGCCAAATGTATTCAAATGGGGGATTTTTATTTCTAAGGATTGTCTAACAATTTCTAAATGTATATCCATGTAAAAAAAACTTCTAAAGCCTAACTAAAGCTTAAAAAAAATGAAGTGCTTTGTGCAAGTTCAAATAAAGAAAAGCATCTCTTGTAAAAAAATATATATATATTTTCTCCTCTGAATGGAGAGAAAGATAGATTGTATCTTTCTCTCCATGCCAGGGGAGAAAAATGTAAACAAACAAAAGTGTGTAAAAAATATAAAAATGAAAAAAAAAGAAAATAGATAGATCGAGGTTTGATCTAAGTCAGTGTCTCGGTTAGGCCCCTTTCACACTGGGGCGGTGCGGGCATCGGCAGTAAAGCAGTGCTATATTTAGCGCTGCTTTACCTTCGTTTCAGCGGCGGTATTCGGCCCCTGGCAGTATGGTTTTAACCCCCGCAAGTGGCCGAAAAAGGGTTAAAACCGCCCACAAATTGATTTCAATGGGTAGGAGCGGTTTAGGAGCGGTGAATACACCGCTCCTTCGCCGCTCCAAAAATGCTGCTAGCAGGAATTTTTTTACCGTCCTGCTAGCGCACCGCTACAGTGTGAAAGTCCTCCGGCTTTCACACTGGAGTGAAAGGGGCCGTTTTTTTTTCAAGCGCTATACAGGTGCTATTTGTAGCGCTGTAGCGCCTGAAAAATGCCCCAGTGTGAAAGGGGCCTTAGTGTTAGGTCAGTGTATTTGTCAAAGGTCACAGCCAAAGGTCAGGGTCAGTATGTTTTGAGTAGGTTATGTCTTTAAAAAAGCATTTTTTAAACTAGTATCAGTGTCAGTTAGTGTCAGTGTATTTTGGATAGGATAATAAAAAAGCAAAATGTGCACTACAGGTACAAATAACATACATATGTATGGTATGGTATCACTGCAATCGTCAGGAGCAGGAGAATTTGCTTTGGGTTGCTCTTTGGTGGTAAGTTATAGTAAAAGCAAGAAATATACAGCTAAATTGAGAAGAAAAAAAAGCTATCCCTTACCATTTGCCACCAAAAGAAAGCCCAATTTGTTTTGAAAAAAACGAATTATAATCCACATGCATTCACTAAGTAGTTGCAATGATATGTACAGTTTTAGTAACACATGTCAAAAGATGAAAACTTTGTTCAGACATTAAGGTTTGTTCTACCCTTCCTCACAAAGGGGTTAAGAGATTTGGCCTCACTTCCTGTCCTGATGGCCCCACCAAAAATGAAAGGAAATCTAACCCTTCTGAGTCTACAAAAAGTGTTTTTATGTTATGTTCCCTCTCTTGGTAATTTGAAAAGAATGGAGGGGAAATCCTTCCACCCAGATACAGATTGCAGTAAAAACTTCACATAGATTCTAACCCTCTTCACAGAGGCTCTAACCCCCACTTTTACTGTATACAAGCTGAACGGAACGTTTTAATGGAAGTTCTTCTTTCTAGACAAATCAAAGAAGGTTTAGATGTGTTTTCTAATAAGTAATTATATATATATATATATATATATATATATATATATATATACTTTAGAGGGTAAGTTCACCGTTACAGAAAAATCTGTATGGTGAACTTACACAGGACCCCCTCTTCATCCCCCCAGTCCCGCTGACCTGGATCACTGCAATCTACAGTTCTGAGCCCAGCAGCTGAATCTCCAAAACACATCCGTCAGGAGGGACGTTTCGGAGCATTCTAATTGGCCGACCAAGCCTGACCATCCTGTCAGCTGGGAAGAAGATGTGTGGATGCCGAGGGGATTTCTAAGCCCTGGAATCCTAACACGGAAATACCGGGGCTCAAAACGGGAGATTGCCACGATCCAGGTCAGCGGGACTGGGGGAGGGTTAGTGAGGAGGGGGTCTTGTGTAAGTTCACCTTACTGATTTTTCTGTAAAGGTGAACTTACCCTTTAACCCCTTGGCACCGGCCATGTGCAAAAATATTTGGCCTCTCAGCGGGTGGGCCATGGTGCCGAGCGGCTGCATATTTGCATTCATTAGCCTTGAGGCGATTTAGTTCGCATTTGCAGCGCTATACAAGTCATTCATTCATTAGTGCAAAGTTAGCACAGTTACTGGCGGTGAACGGAAAGCTCACAATCGCTGCTTGCGATCGGGAGCTATTCGACCGCGTAACCGCCATGAAAGCCAATCACAGCAGTCACATGATCATAAACCCCGTCCCCCAGCATCCTAAATCCATTAAAGGGTCGGGAGGTGCCAGCGCCAAGAGGTTAATTTTATTTTATAATACACTGTAGTGGTGGCCCAAATATGTGAAAAATATCCCTTATTTTTGCTACACTGTGAAAAATGTACTTTGGTTATGATCATTAGGTGGGTAAATGATAGAACTATCATGATTTCTAAAGGACCTTACATTTCCCACTGCAAACTAATTTAAAACACAAAATAGTAACTATTTAAAAAAAAAAAACGAAAATCTCAAAAGAATTAACATTAAAAATATTGGGCGGGTTACAAAACAAAAACTTTTAATTGTTTGAGTCTAGGTTTTCACATATGCGAATTGGATGTGGATTACACCGCATCCAATTCGCAGAACATTTGAAAATATGCTCTTTTCAATGGGTCTGGCTCACATATGTGTGTTGCATCCGCAGTCCGCATTGCACAAAAAACGTGTGCGTTTTCTAGGCAGTGCGTTGCGAATTTCAGGCACATAATCTTCAAAGGGAACGCATCTGATTCACAGATGTGTTCCGTTCTTAACACAAATTATCTCCCCCTCCTCACTACACCTCCCCCTCTCCCTGGTCAACTGATCTGCAGATACAACGGAGAGGAACCACTGAACGAATATTTTTTATCTTCGCAGGGAAACTGGAGCTGCAATTCCCACCACACATGTGTGAACCCAGCCTCAAATGAAGCCCTATTGCCATATCTGTCTGTACATGTAGTGAGAATAAAGCTGAGGCCAAACCAATGCTAACATATCAGGTGTTTCAATTTGGAAAGGCCAATTTATCACTCTTCAAAATGAGTTGGAAGATGTTGTCTGATCTATAATGTTGTGGAATGTGAAGCAGACCAACATGCCCTCAAGGTAATGACCACCTGCTAGCTCTAGACCTCATACAGTGGACTGTAGGAAACCACAAAATAGTTACTACAGCTCTTATTACCTTTGTTCAATGTTTACCAAACACTCACCTTTTTATCTTTTCATCATACTTTTGTCTACCACAATAGATTTTTAATGAGTTATATATATTTTTTTACATTTATGTTTCATCCTAGTAAGAGCCTGCTCACACTAAAATGACTGGTCTTATGTGATTGCCATTCTTTTCATTTCATTTAAATAACATTAAAATGGTATTAAACCCAAAACCAAAAATGTAATATATTGCAACTTACCAATAAATGTGGTGGCTGCTTTATTTTTTTTTTAAACTTTTCCCCCTCTGTTTTCACCTGGGGATCTGGCCAGTAATACGCCTCCTATATTAGGGAACACATGTTGCATGACATGTATAAATAAATGGTTTCCTATGAGAGCTGTCTTAACTGGTTCGACGCAAGTCGATCTGACTTTGAAAAAGGCTCCTGCACTACTTTGGTCTGACTTTGGTTCTACTTCAGACCATTGAATATCGCTGAAGTCGGATCAAAGTTGGATCATCATCTTAACTGATCCAACTTTGGCATGCAACTTGTGCTCTGAAGGGGGACTCCACGCCAAAATTAAAAAAAAATAACTGCATAGGGTTCCCCCACCTAATTCCATACCAGGAGCTGGTATGGATCTTGAGGGGAAACTCCACACCAAAATGAAGACATAAAGTCGCAGGACAAAATCGGATCCACAGTCATACGACTGTCGTGTCGTACCAGTGTGATCCTGGCCTAATACTTTATAAGCAGCTATAGCAACAATTTCAATTGGGATAAAGGTTTTACATAAATAAATAAAAGTTGATCATTGTAAGCACCACTCTGTATACTCTATATGAACAGACGATCTGTCTCTTCTCCCCTTAGAGAACCGGAAACTGTGTGTTTACACACACAGATTCCGGTTTTCGGTGTGTCAGCAGCGATCGCGGGAGCCCGGCGGTGATCGCGACCCTAGTGGCCACAGGGCAAAGCAACGTAACATAACGTTGTTTCGCCCAGCCGTGGCATTCTTCCGCAGTAAAACTGTGGAGGCTGGTCGGCAAGTGGTTAAAAGTGCATCTCCCATGGAGCTGAGGGGCAGCCTCCAATAAAAAAAAACAATCTCTGTCCCTGCCCGGGCTAACTAGGCAGCTCATTATAGGCCACAGTCCTCAGGGTTCCTCAGCAGGAAATGTATAAACAAGGCAAAATGGTGGGAAGACACCACCAGATTCAGGTATAAAAGTAACCCCTTGGATCCTTATTGGGACACTTTATTCTATCTATAAACTGCATTTTTAGTCCATTTCTTTGGCAGTAAGAGGCATTCTTCCATGACTAGACAATTTCAAACAGTTGTGGCATAAAGAATTTCTGTTAGCACATCATTTTGGGGTGAACAGTACCGTCAACTGTAAAGGGCATTCATTTTTTTATGGTGGATTCCCTGCAGCCTGACAACATCATGAGCAAACATAGTAGAGGGATCAGGGACAGTGCATCATAATTGAATAGGACATCTTTTATAATTAGTGCCAGATCAGGTGCTTCAATGAAAACATCTTATTAATTTATTTTAAATTTCTACTCTCTCAGGATGTTGGGATGAATGTGACATACATTGTTGGAACAATGAAAAATGCTGATTTGTTGCTCAATGGTTACTACATTTCCCCTTGTCAAATAAGCCTATATATTCCAAAATATATCTGAGTAAAGCCTAAATTACAAACAAGTCTTTTTTTTAAGTGTCTAATTGTTGAAATCCATATTTTCACATTCTATTTCAATTATTTCTAACTTACTCCTTTTACTCTGAATGGTATTGAAGTTTACTTTACATGTACTTCTATAACATTTTGTGACACATATTCACTATGCCCTGTGAGTAGGCACTGCTGTGTCACACATTTCACAGAGCCTGTCTGCTGAACTACAGGGCACAGAGGAGGGGTTTCAGGAGGCGGAGCCAATACAGGAATCACTGCTTGTAGGCAGCAGGGTACCATGGGATATGTAGTCCTTAGAAATTGAAAGTAAACAGCAGAAGAGAAGATGCAAAGCATGCAGGGAAAGAAATCCAGGAGATTGTGAAAAGTAATAGCCAGCAGACAGACAATGAGAAAATATATTTTTCCTTGTCAAAAGATTTTATTGAGTGTACAAAGAAATACATAACAAATATAATGAATAAACATATTGTAGTAAAATTAAGATGCTAAAATTACTAGTTAATAATAAATGATAATATTACATGTAAATAGAGATAATTGGGTATAACCTAGATTAGGTATTGAAGTGCTATGAAGGAGCTGTTAGAGAGAAAATATATTTTTCAAGTAAATCTTGTTTGTATTGCTTTTACAATGCTAATCTTAAAAAAATAAAGTGTATGCTGTCAGCATAGATTTTCTTTAAGTTCTGAATGGTGAGCAATTGAATATGTTTATAACTTTTAAATAAAGTATACTGCAAAATAACAAGTCCGGCTTTGCTTGTGAATGTAATCATTTTTAATTGAGTGAATCCATTTCTTACGTAGTTGGATCATTTGTGTTTTTCTTTTGGATTTAGTATTTAATGAAATTGGCACTACATCATATAGTCTTACTATATACATAAAAATTAAAAAGACGCAAAGCAATTAGGAAAATAACCTACTTGGATGAATTCCCCAGGGCAAATCGTAAAGATCACAGGACTATGTTAAAAGGTTGTGGGTTAATTTTCAAAGCCCTTGACTTCTGGCATGATTAAAGTTAAGTACCAAAATAGCACAGATATTAAGCAGCTTATTTTCAAATACTATTATCGTCATTAACGCAGCGCCAGTATAATCTGTAGGAAAATATATAGAATCAATATAGTATTTTGTATGACATTATTTAACAGATATAAAAACATTTGTTGATGTTTTCCAGGGATTACGTAGAGAGATGTTTTTTTGGACATAGTGGTAAAGTAAAATGTGAGATATTTGATCCATGTTCCCTTTACATTGTGTTAGACATTGTCGTTTCTTGCTACCTAAAAAACTCCAACTATATGAAAGTGCTGTGTTTTACAGGCTGTATTTTCTATAGAGATAGCCTGAACATACAAACATGTATGATGTATCATATGACAATTCACACATGCCTGTTTTGGAGCTTCCTTCCTGAATTGACAATGTTTCATCCTCTTATGTTATACAAATTAATACTAATTTGACCATACAAGATAAAGTACCAGGTTTTCGTAAATGCAAAGGGTAAGTATGCTAACCTTACTTTGCAATAAACCAGTTACTTTTACTATTGGGTGCAATATAAAGACTGGTATAGAACACTGTGTCATCACATAATGCATAGGTGGCAAGTCAAGAAATGGTTATCCTACTTCCTGTCAATAAGAACAACAGTTTATGCACCTGCTCTTGAGTTATATTAAATGACAGATTACAGGCACAATTTTAGACTGAAGGCAATAGATGTGTTTTTTGGATTGTGGGAGGAAACAGATATAAATGTAAGAACATAAAAACTTTGTTAAGATTTATTTATAGAAATTAGAATACCTGCCAAGTCACAGACTTTAAGGGTTAGTTAAAGTGGTTGTAAACTCACATGAAAAAAAAAAAAAGACCTGCAAGACAAAGGCATAATGAGCTAGTATGCATAGCATACTAGCTCATTATGTAATACTCACCTGAGATCGAAGCCCCCGCTACGGTGCCTGTGCACAGCACCGGCCAGCGACATTTCTCCGCGGAGTTACTTGCGGGCAGCGCGGCTCCAGGACTGTGATTGGCCGGAGCCGCGATGGCGTCACTCCCGCGCATGCACGCGGGAACCGCCGGTAACGGCACACTGACTGAAGCAAATGGCACGTACGTGTCCCCAGGCAGGCTACAGGTAAGCCTTATTATAGGCTTATCTGTAGCAAAAAGTGGATTGTAAGGGTTTACAACCACTTTAACCTTTACCAAAAATCTTCTTATGCAGATAAGGGATGTCTGTACATAAAAACAAACTGTGCAACTTTGACCAAAGTTCAATAATGCCCTTGTTATAGGTGTAGAGTCTCTGGGTCAATTGGCATACAGAGTTCTATGTACCTGAGAGTTGAAATATCTAAATAACTAATTCCACTGAATTTATTACCTTGAAATTTTTGCCCATGTTACAGGATGTGTAAACCAAACTGAAGGCATGCTCCTTTTTTGAGGGCTCACTCCATCTTCAAAAGCAGGGCTCCACTTTGAACCCCGGTCCAAGGCCTCTATTTCTCCAAGCACGCCATTGTGGAGTAATCCCACATTGCCCCATTTTTTATGCTGTGCCTGACCCGCAGAGTTTTCCTTATCAGTTCAGATACCTGCAGATTTCTCATGCCTTTAGTAGTCAATTTCCTCAACACCAGCTAGATTTAACTTGCTCTGACCTTGAACTGCTGCTACAGTCTGACCGACTTTTAAAGTTTTCACAACATATCCTCATGTCTGCTCTTACGAAGTTAACAGCCCTCAGGAGCAAATGGCTGATGTTTCTTAATTGGATGATGAGGACTAGATGGACATCTGGGTCATGTCCTTCAAGCAACTAGTGTTGGCCATGGACTAATTCATTAAATTCAAAGTACTTTATCAAGCTTATTACATCCCGCACAGGCTCAATCTTATAATCTCATTGACCTGTTTGCACTGCGGTCAACCGCATGGAAACTTTTTCCGCATATTTTGGTCATTTGATCTGCCAATACTGGACTGACATTGTCCATATCATTAATGCTGTCACCCAGACATCCCTCATTCCCACATCTAATATCTGCCTATTGGGACGGGTTAAGGGTCTTGTCCTTACTACTGTTGAATAGATGGTCCTAGACTTATTGCTGTTTTATGCCAGAAAAAGGCCAACACTGTGTTGGAAAAAAGAACTCATCTCATCCTTCTACTCAATTTTGGAAGCAACTAGTGAACACATACTTACTAATGTATCAGGACACCTACTCCAATAGAGGCTGCATTAAGTTGTTTTCCAAAGGCTGACATATTCACCATGGTAGTTACTGAATCAGAGTACAGCTATCCCTTACCCTCACTGGGGACTAAAACCATTATTGGGTAACCCTTCTTTCTCCTACTGTAGTCCGTGCAATAGCACGAGTCACACACACTGTACTTGTTTCATTTGAGCCTGTTTTTTTCCCTTTTGTTATATAACCAGGTCACTTTGCCTTGTGCATTTTATTCTTGAAACTCAATAAAGCAGATTTATAAAAGAAAGACTTATTGGAATTAACAAGAAAGTACAAAAATCCTGGCATGATACAGTGGGCTGCTATTGATGACTGCTTCCCATGTATTGCTTATTTATCAAGAGAAAAAAATAAAACTTTATTTTGTACCCCTATTGTTATGTAAATTTAAACGATCAAGCACATATTCATGGTTTAGTATTTCACATAAGGGACAATATTTATATGTAATATGATAGCCATCTTAGTGGAACCTGGAGTCCTCTGCCCTCCATACCCCTACAGCCATAACCTTCGGGTGCTGAACTTGTCATATACGCCCTTTAAGGATGCAGACTATGCCCCATTAGCTCCACTAGCTCCATTGCCCCTGTGATGAAGTCTATTGAGACAAAACGTACATCGGGTTGGAGGACATAGCGGTGATTCAACAGGCCGGGGAGCAGGTCGATAATGATAATATATGAATGCCTGATGTATTAATTTTACTTGTGAGTAGAATACTGTTCTTTTAATAAATTTCTTATCCTGGGAAATTGCACAATGAGTGATTGTGTTCCTTTTTTTACATATGCCTGGTTAATGAATGAGGACAACTAACCGGACGTGTTATCAGGTGATCTTTTTGATGACACGTCCTGTGAAGGGAGTGTTACCTGCATACCCACAAAGGGGGTGTTGCCCACTAAAGACCTCATTTGGGGTCTCCTCATCTGGTAAGCATCCATTGATTATTTTATATGATGGAGCCTGGACAAGAGATCACTTGGAGCACTTTTGGACTATGATTAAGCCTGTGTGAAGCACCTGTGTCACCACCAGTATTTGGAATTGGGATTCCTCTGTCTATATCATTTACCAATTTTTTTGCCCCATTTGAAGATTTGTCATTTTGAATGAACATTATTTGAGCTTTCTATTCTTTGCACAGAATAATTGTCACTTTAATTAAAAAATGTTTTCTTTGTTTTTATATTCAATATGATAGCTATCTTAGTCCTCTGCCCCCCATACCCCTGCAGCCATAACTTTCCACTACTGGACCTGTCATATTCACCCTTTAAAGCGGTTCTGCACTGTCTGTAGTGTTTTTTTCTATCTTTAGTGCAATGCAGTAGATTATGAGATGTAAATCAGGTACTCACGTGTCCCATTTCTGTGACTCTCTGCTGCCGGTTTTCGTCATTTAAAAGTCATTTTTAAAAATCTGTCCTGCTGGTTGCCATCTTGCCTGTGGGCATGTGAACCCACACGGGCACTTCAGATGGCCCAGCATGCACCGCCGTTACTGCGCCGATCTCGCGCGTGCGCAGTAACGGAAAAGGGTTGCACACGTTCCCGGACATCTTCCGAAATCTCGCAAGATTTCGGCACATCTGCCGACATCTCGCGAGATTTCAGAAGATGTGAACGAAATCTCGCGAGATCTCGGAAGATGTGACCGAAATCTCGCGAGATTTCGGAAGATGTCCGCACTGACTCCTGGGATCAATGACATCAGATCCCAGGAGACAGTGCGGCGTGACGACGATCGACGCAGAGACCCCGCCCACCGCCGCAGAGACAGATGACAGGAAGTCAGCGATTACAAGGTTAGTGGAAAAAAAAACACATTTCATTTAGTACTCTTTGCCTGATTTGGAAGGCAAAGAGATTTACTAAATGAAATGTGTGCAGAACCGCTTTAAGGATGCAGACTATGCCCACCCTTCCCACCCAGCACTTTCATTAATAGAAGCTGTACTTCAATGGATGTTTCCATCAATAAAAAGCCATCTATGAATGGGGGAGTCTGACCTTTCATTCATCTGTCCCTTCTCCGTTTATAGGGTTCTTTTTCATTGATGGAAGCTATAGTACAGCTTCTATGAATAAAGGAGGGGGAAGAAATGGCATGCATTCTTGATGAGTGCCTGTGACAGGTTCAGTGCTCACTTTAACCCCTACAGCACCAGAAGATTATGGCTGCAGGGGTATGGGGTGGGGGCAGAGGGCTTAGAATTTAAACTAAGAGACCAACCAGCAGCACAAGGGACACTTTGCAATGAACGTAAATACTGTCCCTCATGCAGATTTTCTAAATATGACCTGACCTTAATTTAGACTTTAAGTTACAGGAGCCATGACATTTATCAAAGTCAACATGAGGAGTAAAGTCAGAGGTCAAGCCAGATCCAATCAAGACATGTTAATTCTTGCTAAAGTCAGGACATGCTTGGCATTTCCCCCTAGTGTGCATAGGTGTCATATACACCCTTCAAGGATGCAGACTATGGGGTTGATTTACTAAAGGAAAATCCACTTTGCACTACAAGTGCACTGCAAGTGCACTTGGAAGTGCAGTGGCTGTAGATCTAAGGGGGACATGCAAGGAAAATAAAAAACAGCATTTTTGCTTGCACATGATTGGATGATAAAATCAGCAGAGCTTCCACTCATTTCAGATCTGCCCCTCAGATCTAAAGTGACTGCACTTCCAAGTGCACTTGTAGTGCAAAGTGGATTTGCCTTTAGTAAATCAACCCCTTTGCCCACCCTTTCCACCCCCCTCTTTCATTTATAGAAGCTGTACTTCAATGGAAGTTTCCATCAATGAAAAGCCATCTATGAATGGGGCAATAAATCTGCTTGGAATGGTACTGTTTACGAAAATATGGTGTATTTCTTGTTTTGAGAAACGCCAAACTTTCATGTACAAACAAATCCTAAATGAAATGCCTACGATATGTTAGAAGATTAGGGCTGATGTAATTCTTCACCATAAATTACTTCTGCAGCATCTCAAAAGTTATCTCATCTCTTGGAATAGTTATAAAGTCAGAATGCCTTCAGGGTTGGAAACAATTTTGGGACTTAACTCAGGCTCATGCATAAACATCCTTGTACTTATAGTTGTGACTTGAGTTCCAGGTATCGCTCCATTCATTGTCAGGCAACTCTAATCTATTCATTACTATGTATTAAATACTGTATATAATAATTTCAAAGCAATTTCAAAAAAGTGCCTTATTGATATTTACATTTTGCAGTAAATACAGGGTTTGGTTACGCAATATGACAACATCTAAGATCTCTCATGTTAACAAAGAAAATAGTCAAGATACACCAATAAAGCTAGAGAGTATGGACAGAAATGTATGTGGTTTTACATAATGTTCTGGGCAAATCTTAGGATCCAGAAGAGTGACATCAGCATGAGGGGACTGAAGGGAACCGGACAGTGTGGGTGCATCTAAAGTGCTGGACTAGTGGTCCCACACACTGAGAAATGGGGCAGCATTTTAGAAATCGTAGCCCAGTGCGTGTGTGCTTTCCAAAGCGTGCAGGGTGCCATTAGGATTAATGGCACCGGCATGCATCCAGTGCGTTTTTCTGTGCAGGTGGTTGCTGCTACAGAAACAGGTGCGGACCCACATCGGGAACCACCCGCACAGATGTGAACGTAGCCAAGACAGGAGCCCAAGTTCAGCTGAAGTTCCGGACAAAATCCTTTATGGTCCCATTCACACCTGTGCATTTAATCTGAAACGCATCTAAAAATGCACCTAAACAGACTGCACTGATGGGAACAGGCCTTAAAGGTAAAAAGGCCTGATATAATTTGTCTTGATTTCAGCTGTGAGGGGATATTTGTTACTTATTAGTGGGCTCAACTCTTCCTTGGCATTTCTTATTTGCCTAGAAAAACTGTAATACAGTGGATGGAGAAAACAAACATGGCAGATATGGCACTAAAAAATCAAATATAAAAACTAATAATAGACTATATCAGTGCATGAATGCTCCTTAACAATACATGGGGTGACAACCCACATACAAAAGTTGCTCAGAAAATGAAAATAAATTATGTTCTCACACAAAACATGCTTACTCCAAAGCCTGCTAGGACAAGCTAGAAGGACTGCAGAGTTAAAGTGATTGTAAACCCTAACCCTGTAAAACAACCCATTCAGTTTAAAATTGAAATGAAAGGCAAAACGTGTGTATAGATATAAAAAAATTATAAATACCTTTTTTTATAAGTGATCACATTTCCTCTGTTGAATGAATGAATGAACGAATGACTTGTATAGCGCTACCTATGCGAACTGAATCGCCTCAGGGCGGTTTTGCCACTGGTGTCCATCTGTGGTATAGTGCGGTCCTGACATGCTTACAAACACATACACATACAACATACATATATTTGGCCAATTTTTATTGACAGGATCTAATTAACCTACCAGCATGTCTTTGGAGTGTGGGAGGAAACCGGAGTACCCAGAGTAAACCCACGCAGGCACAGGGAGAACATGCAAACTCCAGGCAGAAGGTGTCGTGGCCGGGATTTGAACCAGCGCCCCTATTACTGCTAGGTGAAAGTGCTAACCACTACACCACTGTGCTGCCCCCTGTTCTCAGTTGCATAAGAGCTGGATGAGGAGAAACTGCAGTATACTGATCTTCCCAGTGAAAGACTGTGCAGGAGAGGCATGTCAGGGCAGGTCTGATCATTGGAGGAGAGCAGGCTGAGTTCCCAGCACAGAGGACTGACCATTGTGTTCTCCTGCCTAGTGTGGTCAGTTTTTAACCACTTCAGCCTCGGAAGGTTTTACCCCCCTTCCTGACAAGGCCATTCTTTGCAATACGGCACTGCGTTACTTTAACTGACAATTGCGTTCTCATGTGATACTGTACCCAAAAATGTATGTCCTTTTTTTCCCACAAATAGAGTTTTCTTTTGATGGTATCTGATCACCTTTGCAGTTTCTATTTTTTGCCCTATAAACAAAAAAATCAAATTTCTTCATAAATTTAGGCCAATATGTATTCTACTACATATTTTTGGTAAAAAAATCCCAATAAGCGTATATTGATTGGTTTGCGCAAAAGTTATAGCGTCTACAGACTATGGGATAGATTTAGGGACTTTTTATTTCTTTTATATTTTTTTACTAGTAATGGCGGCGATCAGTGATTTTTAGCGAGACTGCGACATTGAGGTGGACAAATCTGACACTAAGTGACTCTTTTTGGAGACCAGTGACACCATTACAGTGATCAGTGCTAAAAAAAAATGCAGTATAAATGACACTGACAGGGAAGGGGTTAGCATCAGGGGCATTTCAAGGGTTAAATGTGTTCCCTATGAGTGCTTTCTAAGGCCGGATTCACACCTATGCAGGTTGCAGTTTGCATATTGGAGGTGCATTTTGCGTTTTTCAATACACATTTGTGATCCATTGAAGTCCATAGAACCAAAAACCAGAAAAAAAAGTCCCTGGCCCTTTCCATGAAATGCACAGATGTGAACTACATCCATAGGAAACCATGTTAAGTGGACTGTAGTGTGTTTCTGCAAAACTGAAAACGCACTAAAAAATACATAGGCGTGAACTTTTTTTCATGCAAAATGCAGCGTTTTGCATGTAATAGAAGTCAATGGTCCCGCATCCAAAACGCAAGTACCGCGTTTTTGCCGCGATTTTGCCACGATTTGCGTTTATTATTTTTTTTTTATTTTATTTTTTTTTACACTGTATATAGCTGGTTGCTAAGCAACCACAGTTAAAAAAATAAATAAATAAATACAAAAACGCAAATCGCGGCAAAATCGCGTTAAAAACGCGGCAAGCACTGCAAAAAGCACTGCAAAAATGCTCAAAAGCAAAATGCATAGATGTGAATCGAGCCTAACCGTGTGTGGGATGCTTTGACTAATGGAAAACAGATCAGCGTTTCTGCTTACCAGAAACACAAGATCTCTCATTTTCCTCTCTGGCAGAACAGTGACCTGCTGTTCTGCCTCTCTATGAATGCTCGCCGGCGGCCCGGCGAACATCGCATCCACCGGACCCGCTGATTGGCTCCCGCTGTGTCCAATCACAGCAGAAGCGGGGCTCTGGCAGCGTGCGTCCCAGAGCCCGAAGAAAGCTATAATGTACAGGTACGCGATTTCGCGCTTATGGGCCACCCAGCCATAGTATATGTTCATGGAGTGGTCCTTAAGCTGTTTATAGGAAAGCAGAGGGACTGGTCGGAAAAAACAGGAATTTTACACAAAGGAAACAACACAAAGAGGACAAGATGCTTTTTCATACAAGTAAATGCCACAGCAGACACATATCAGGAATATAATATGTTGGGTTTACAAATGCTTTAAACTAGAAGGGTCACATGCAGCACCAAAGCACCAGCTGACCATCACTGGCTTATGTTAGAAAGAGATGTGAAGACATTGACATTCTCTGTTTATTTGGAACAATTTATGGGATCCATCCAACTCTTTTCTCTGGGAAGGGTTAATTTATATACGAAGATTCTTAATTTTCAACTTAATTATACCTGACACTAAACTGAAATAAAAAGTTAAGGCTTGATGAAGGGAAGATTTATAGATATTTTAATAAACTGTAGACACACCCTTCTCTAATTCTGCCTAAAAGGCATTCTGTAGAGCAAACTGACACCAAATAAATAATTATGATGGACTTTGGGTAACCTTATCTATATTATCTGAAATCTATCCCTGAAACTGAGAAAGTGAGAGCAGCTTTCATCCTAGAAACTCTGTGCAACTTGCACTGTCTGTCACACATACTGCTATAAATGCATGAGAGACAGCAGTAGATCCATATTAGTAAGTGTGTTTTTTACAGTCGCTTCTAGAACAAGGGGATTATCTTCCAATTTGGACTCCTGTTCCAATGAAGACTTTCTAAAAGGGAAACTTCACATTGGAGAGGTTTCCTCTCATTTCCTGTTGCATGTCCAGGATCGGAAATAAAGGGAAATCTCCCCAATGGGACATGCACAGCAGGAAATAATCTGACATGGGTTTTACCCATCCAGACTCTATCCAAATGAGAAAAAAAAGTTTTGGTTATACACTTTAAACTCTTTACTGCTGCTAAAATAAAGGTTGGGTTGGCAGCATTATTGACCTGTAATCAGAGTCCCGTCTGCTATCAAAGTGTTTGTTCACCATTGTGCCACTTTCTTTAACCAGAAGACAGGGTGCTGTCAGTTTGTATATCCATTCAGTTCTACGTGCGTGAAATTGTTTTATGGGTTTTTGAGGCTGACTTGTGTCCTTAAATAAAATCAATAAATGGTGCTGCGCTCTAATTGATAGCAAGCAAGTAAACATGTAAACAAAATAGACGATAAAGTGCTACGTGCTTGAAGAATGAATATAGGACTTATATAAGTGCAACAGTAACAATGCAAACTAATAAATGATGTAAACAATATACACAATATAAAGTGCTAAGTGCTGAAAATGTGAATGTACACTCCAAAGGCAAAAGCAATGTGAAAGGGTAAATCCTGGTGAATAGTATCCAATATGGAGCACATAAGGTTAAAGTGCTAGTGACAAAAGTGAAGTCCATGTGAACAAAAAAGTCCTCAAACGTATAATAATAAATGAAGTGGAAGAGTGAAGTGCTGGCTCCAACTGGACTCAAATATAGTAATGTGAACAGTGACTTGGTGACTTTTTTCCTTTCTTCAGTGCAAACACACTTCTGTGTACAATGGCCCCTTACCGCTGTAAGGTAACAGCGTAAAAATGGACAGTGTGTCAGGGCTGGGTTCAGCCCTTCCTTTTCTGAGCTGGCCGCTCAGCTGTCGGGTAATTGCCAGCTCCTATCTCTCTCCACAGTTACTCAGCTGTTGTTCATATCCTGCTTGTCAGTCCTGCCTACTTAAGCCGTCCAGTCCAGTTTCTCTGCGTTCACCTTGGTCAACATCACAAAAAACATCTCCTGCATTCCTGTTTAAAGACTGGCTTTGCTGACATCCCTTCTGGCTCCAGATCCTGCTTGCTGTTCCACTACTTTGATCCCTGACTTCTGGCTTGGCTGACTATCCGTTCTGGTTACTGAACTCTGGCTATGTTTTGACTAAATTTGTTCTTTTTACTTTTATTATTAAACAAGTGTGATTTAACTGTACTTCTGTCTCGGTCTGATTTCATGGTTTCTGACACAGTGATAGTCCAGAAATCCGAAATCCTGTAATGAGTCACATTAAGGGCTACTCCTTGGGTGCATCAACAGTGCTGGAAATCCTCCCAAGCAGATGTATTAGTGGTATGTGGGAAGAGAAAGAAGGGGTCCCGAATCAAGAAGTACGCAAAACTAGGTGCTTTTATTGATTAGAGCCAATAGGCATACTCACATTAAAAACTCAGCTAGAAAACTAAACACCACGAGCGGCGAGCTCATAACCTGGCGTCACTTTCGGTGCCTGTCTATTCCGACACGTAGCGTCATGATCACGTGATTTCATCAGGGAAAGTTCCCTGTAACTAGTGTCTCAAACTTTTTTTATTTGGATAGCACGGGAATATTCTGTCTATTTATTTGACTTGTGTCCTTGTACTAGACTGATCTGTATAAAGAAAGAAATGGTTTGTGCTTCAGCTTTTAGTTTATGAGTTTGTTCTAGAGTGCATGCTTCGCACTTTCACATGAGGTCCGTTTTCCACTGGTACTGGATTAGTCCTTAAACTGATAAAAATGATTGGTAAAATTTTTTATCATAGCACAGGCATTATGAATATTATGTGGGTATAAGGACTGCAAACTGTGTATAGTGTATACAGTATACATGCTCAGGCTCTATTTAACTATGCTGCTTTAAAGTGTTACTAAACCGGGGACCCTGCATTCATTATATCTGGCCTCCCACAGTACACAGAACTATGAAATACAATTATTTTAGTAAATACAAACTGCTAAATACCTTTTCTCATCAGCAGTATATAGCAGTCTTGTAATTGCTATCAGTTCCTGGAGAAGCTTGTAGGAGGAGTTTTCATACTGCACTGAGCTGTCCTATGAGGCTGCAGGGCTCCTGACCCTCTGTCTGGACATGTCTGGACAGTGCTGATTGGCCCTGTGCACATACACTCTCCCAAGAAAAAAAAAACCTCTCTAGCAATATACACACCAAACTGAGCATGTGCAGCCTGACTCCAAAGGCACCGTCTTATCTGGACTTGTCCAGGGGGACAGTGCAGGAAGGGGAGGATCTGTGAATACAAGATCAAGCAGCCTTTTTACACAATGCAGAAGATTAACCCCTTAGGTTCCACAGTGAGTATAACAAGCATGCTTTACTGCATATACAGACAGATTTTACTGTTGTGGGTTTAGTAACACTTTAAGTTACACCATGTCATGTCTACCCCAACACAGGTGGTCAGACACTATAGCTAGCTACTGTGTGCTTCACCTATAGCAGCCAACCTTTCCCTTAAGGCAGGCCTACCGGTACTTGGTTGCCCCAGGAGCTATACACAATGCTATAGTGCCTGCCCACCACGCCAGGGCACATGCAAGCTAAGCAAACAAACAGACTACTTGCAGTTAGCAGACAGATAGTGTGGTTCTATGACAGTCCAGGTAAAAGACAGGCTGAGTTCAGGGAAAAGTCCAATATCCGATCCAGGTCATACACGGGGAAATCCAAACTAGCAAAACATGGCAGACAAACGAGGGGCTCGATCAGGAACAACTCAGGTATAACTGTCTCTAACACAAGCAAGGGACAGAGCGTTTGGCTTGCTTATAACAGGTGACTGACAATATCAATCATCTTGCAGGTGGACACAGACAGGGAGAATGCAATAGCCCAAACCCGGATGCTTGAATGAGGAGCAGGAGCACTTAAGTGATCCTGACTCACCCAATATTTAGCACAATTTAACCATGCCCATTTGTGATGTGGCATGCAGAGTGTGTCTCGTGTCTTCTACGTCCAAAAGTGTCACTCTTTCTCAAGTTCTAAAGCTGGGAGATATGCAATCAGATTTAAAGTGGAATTCCATTAAAATTCTAACTAAGCCCAAACATACTCCCATCCCTATTCTAAGCCTTTTCTATCTTCCCTGTAAAAGGAAGGATGTCTATGCTTACACTACCTATTCTGAAGCTGCACCAGACCGGTCATGATCCCTCCAGCGGCGGCTTCAGCTTAAAGGAGAGAGCAGGGTCAACAGCTGCAGAGCCTGGGCGAGGATGTCACCTGTCACCCACAGGCTTACTATGAGCATCCGTTGTTGGGTGTCCTTCCTCTGAAGCCGAAGCTCCAAGTTGATCGTGTGACTGGGCCAGAGTGATTTCAAAATAGGTAAGTATAGACATCTTTTCTTTTACAGGGTAGATAGCATAGGCTTAGGATTGGGGGTGGGAGCAGTTTTAAGATTATTTCAAATTTGACTGGAATTCCACTTTACTTTTAAGTTCAGAGCTGTTGAGAGCTGTCAATCTTGGGCTAGAGAAGAAGCTCATCAAACAGGATATGTGCACAGGCAGCCACAAAAAAAGTGCAGATGTAACTATAGAGATTACTTTGGGCTCTTTACATTCTCCTAAGCGAAAAAAAATTAAGTTAAAATGTTTTAAAAAATAAAAGTTTATTTTACATAAAAAATGTAATGTACACGCACATATGGATGCAATTACATATGGTAGGTGCGTTCAAAAATGGGGAATGTGGCATTTTTTTATTGGTTGAAGGGTTGCACAGGACTAGTCTAACGTCGTAATTTCCCTATAATTTAATCTTCCTAAGCAAGAATCCCTGTCAAGTTTTTATTGCTATCTATTCCCCCAGTAGGTAGATTTAACCTTTCTTATAGTTGTGGTGACCATTGTCCTTGAGGCAATGTTGGTAAACACTACATTTTGTGGTTTATACCAGAACAGGAGGCAAAGGTAAATCTTCCAATGGCGACACCTCTTCTGGTAGCTCTCCTCACATTGTAGAGATTTTATGATTTACGAGAGTGCCGATTTATTAACCACGCACAGATGCAGGAAAAGTCTTCTTTAACCACTTCAGCCCCAGGAAGGATTTACACCCTTCCTGACCAGAGTATTTTTTGCGATTCCGCACTGTGTGGCTTTAGCTGACAATTGAGCGGTCGTGCAGCACTGTACCCAAACAAAATTTACGTCCTTTTTTTCCCACAAATAGAGCTTTCTTTTGGTGGTATTTGATTACCTCTGCAGTTTTTATTTTTTGTGCTATAAACAAAAAAATAAGCTACAATTGTAAATATCTCCCATAAATATATGAAAAAAACTAATTTCTTCCACAGTTTAGGCCGAAATGTATTCTACATATTTTTGGTAAAAAAAAAATCGCAATAAGTGTATATTGATTGGTTTACACAAA
Organism: Lithobates sylvaticus; assembly: GCA_028564925.1. Taxonomy (NCBI): domain Eukaryota; kingdom Metazoa; phylum Chordata; class Amphibia; order Anura; family Ranidae; genus Lithobates; species Lithobates sylvaticus. The sequence continues at coordinate 166,365,536 of CM053030.1, read as the reverse complement.
AGTTATTACGTCTACAAAATAGGGGATAGATTTATGGCATTTTTATTATTATTTTTTTTTTACTAGTAATGGCGGCGATCTGCGATTTTTACCATGACTGCGACATTGCAGCGGACAGATCGGACACTTTTGACACTATTTTGGGACCACTGACATTTATACAGCGATCAGAGCTAAAACTAGCCACTGCTTACTGTATAAATGTCACTGGCAGGGAAAGGGGTTAAACACTAGGGGGCGATCAAGGGGTTAAGTGTGTTCTCTTATTGTGTTCTAACTGTGGGGGGATGGGCTCACTACAGCATGACAGAGATCACTGCTCCCGATGACAGGGAGCAGTCTAGGCAGAAAGCCCATGCCATTCTGCCAACGTAAATCGACGTGCGGTGGTTGGTATGTGGTTAACTCCTTTTCCCAAAACCATATGGGTTCTTAAATGTGCAACACCCTATGAGGCAGATGTAGCTGAGCAAGTGATCTGCACCAAGGTTGGAGACTCTACACCAGGGGTCTCAAACTGGCGGTCCTCCAGCTGTTGCAAAACTACAAGTCCCATCATACCTCTACCTGTGGAAGTCATGCTTGTAACTGTCAGCCTTGCAATGCCTCATGGCTGAAGGGCCGCCTGTTTGAGCAGTCAAGCAGGAGCCTAAAAGCATGCATCTTCTCCAGATTACCTAACCAACGAGGAAGTACCTTCCCTATTGCTACCAGATTACTGCAGTTTCATTGGGTTGGCCTTGTATTGTTGGGTGTTGGACCCCTGCAGCTGATTGCCTGTGTTACCAGCGCTACCTTGAACTTCACTGTAAAGGATGGTGTTTGTCATGCCTTCGGCCTATTAGGAAAAATAATATCTTCTGGACTTGCAATACCAACATAGTCTACTAGATGCCACTCTAACAAAAGTCTACTGATGGGCAGTGTTCTATGGTTATTACATATTTCCTGTTATATCACTGGGAACTAGCTTCACTTCCTACTGCAAGTTTCTTTCACCTTCTCCATTGTGACAGACCGCATGGGAACCAACTAAGCCTGACCCACGTGTTTCCGAGGAAAGTCCTGGTCCTTCTAAGGCAGCATCGCTGGTATGCTAAAAGATTGTTTAACTGTATACCCAGTGGACATTTGTTTATGTTCATGTAATTATTATATGTTCATTGTATCTGTTTATTTCTAGTTTCATCGTGCGTGCATTGTATTCTTATATGGCCACCACCTGTTCATTGTAATAAAGCTCCAAAGTTACAGTCTGTTTATTTTAGGATTCAAGGTGTAAGCTGTATGTTGAGCTACATACATGCCAGGGGCAAACGTATAGCGAGAACAGAACAGAGTTTATGAGGATAATCACAAGTAGCTGTATCCTGAAGCTCTGAAGAGTCATTGTTTGTGCAGCTTTCATAATCACAATTTTCAGTGTATGCATGTTCGTTGCTATTATTAACTTGTTTTTTATTATTCTGCAGTGTACGCATGTTTTTTGCATTATTGCTTCTAAGTTTGCATCTGTGTATTAATCTTCGATTTAAAGTTAAAGTGATACTAAAGTCTTGTTTTTTTGTGTTAAAAGATAAAATTATTGTTATTTTTACCTGCCCTGTGAAGTGGTTTTGCACAGAGCAGCCCGGATCCTCCTCTTCTCAGGTCCCTCTTTGGCAATCCTGGCCCCTCCCTCCTGTTGAGTGCCCCCACAGCAAGCAACTTTCTATGGGGGCACCCGAGCCGCAGCTCTGTGTGTCCCTTTTTATTTTATGCTTCACTAGTCTATTCCAAGCTAAAAAAATATTAAGTTATTGCTATACAAATGCCATAATTATAAGTTGATATCAAGATCTAACTTTATTCTGGATTTCCTGTTAAGAATATTTGTTAATTAATTAAATGGAGAGGGTCAGCATGACAGCCAGGCAACTAGCCAGTAGGTTAGTTAGCGGCAGTTAAGCCCCATACACACTATCAGTTTTTCTGCTGAGTTTTTCCTTCAGATTTACCAAAACCATATAATATGAGGTCATACCTTAGGAGTTTCAATTTGTATGCAATCAGGCAGGCCCTTGCACTACATGGTTTTGGTAAACCTGATAGAAAAACTCTGCAGAAAAACTGATAGTGTGCATGGAGCTTTAAGGGTATTTATCTCATGATAGGTTAAATGCAAGGTCTTGAGCAAATGTTAATATGCCAACAGAGGTTTGCAGTGATTTTAACCTACGTAGGTTTAAATGCTTATTTTCAGCTCCCTCTGGCCTAGATGTCATCATATTACTTGTGATCATGGGCATTACATATGTCTATGTGCTTAAATTAGGACCAAGCCCTTTTCTGTCATTGGCATTAAGCAGAGCCATGCTAGCAAAAAGCAGAAAATAGGAACATGCATTTGCACTGGTATTCTTCAAAACATGAAAGAGTAAATGAGGTGGTAATCCACATTAAAATAAACCAATTAAGATAAATTAGGATTAAGCATGCATCTAATAAGAAAGAAATAATGTCATAGTCTATTTTGATAAATTAAACTATTGTTGATGTACATTAATTCATTCTCGTCTATACTTAAAAATTTTTTTACTACTAGCAGTGTTCTCAAACTGTTGGTGTCATTGACTGAGCTTTCCAATATGAATTGGATTAATTGTTGGAGTCAATTATCTTTCTGCTACCTCCTGCTGTGACATTGAATTCACATTGAAAGTCACTATAAATTAGTCACAGGAGGTTTGCTTGTGTCATATTTCAGGAATGTTAAAATCCTCCAGATTGGATCGGCTTTGCTTGAAACAATGCCTGCTCCTATGTTGTCCTGGGTTTCATTTCCATGTGTACTTGCTTAGCTCATACGTTAAACCCTTTGTTGTATGCTAAATCCCAACCAAGATGTTTCTCTTGGCATTTTACTCCAGTTGTTGGATTAGATTTAGTGCTTGATGGCACTAAGCATAAATTATGAAAACTAGAAAAGAAAACACGAATCATGAATAATATACTTTAAAACATTAAGAGTGATATATTGTACCAACATGAGAACGTAACTAGAGTATGAAGTTTAACCAGAGAGGTATAGCTGATAACTCTAATCAGAAAAAAAACAGACTAAAATTGCCATTTGACGATAATGGGAGGTGATTACTCTTTACAAAAATCTGTAAAGTCATACAGTATATATGCCAATAGGCAATAGACTTGTGGACTCATTCATCTGAAGTCAGTATTTTCATGCTGAGTCTTTGTCAAACTTCTCCATACATGTGAATGAATAAATCTAACAGGAGAGCCAAGCCAAATGTGTAGATTGTACACATGGCTATTTGGCTGGTTTCAAAAAGACCACATACAGTAGATGAAAACATTTTAAAGGATTTCTGATTACTTTCTGCAGGCCAATGCATATTAAATATTTGCATTTGGTTTAATGGACTTGTATAGCATGTACATATGGATCAAGTTAACTATTCAACGAGTAAACCAAACCATTAATATCCAAAAATAAATTGCATACAATATAATATTTAACACGAAAAGTCAGGCAAACATCGAAATACACAGATGAAATACATACAGGGGAGATGTTTTACTTTCCAAATCTCTATTTCTGTCAATCCAATTTTTATATTTACATGGATCTGCCACACAGCACAACCCTGTCTAGAAGGACAGGAGACCTGCTTTTTCTCTGCTGCAGGTGAAGTGTTGTTTATTCCCCAGCCTGTGACTAGACTGGGAAAAAAGAGCAGCAGACTGAGTAGGTTATCTCTCTGTCCCTCTTCTCTCTCTCCCAATCAGCATGTTCCATATTAATTCATGAACACTACAGCATAACTCCTTGTTTCTACCCGCATGTCACTGTCAGGAGTCAGGCTTGGAGGCCTGCAGCTATTGCAGTGGAAAGGCTCGACCAGAAACCATTATGATAAATACACGAGCAGGTCCCCCTCGTGGGTGACGTGGGCTCATCTGAAGTGCGGGTTATAAGAAACTAGGCAGTCTTCACCAGAGCTCTTGGAGATGGATTTCACTGCCGTCTAATACCAAGTCACGATCTTCGCGGTTGCCCCACCAGTAGGTGAGCAAGCCAGGGTGCAGTAGCAGATATAGCAGGGAGGAATCAACAGAAGTATAGTTGGTAAATAGGGATGGGCCGAACACCCCCCGGTTCGGTTCACACTAGAACATCTCGAACAGGCAAAAAGTTCTAGCGAACATGCAAACTCTATTAAAGTCTATGGGACACGAACATGAAAAATTAAAAGTCCTAATTTTAAAGGCTTATATGCATGTTTTAGCCATAAAAAGTGTATGGGTACCCAGGTAATGCCCGATTGGTTTTAAAAAAGGAGCAGTGATTTTAATAAAGCTTAAAGAGAAACAATAAAAATTAAATGTTCCTTTTAATATCATGCCTGGGGGTCCCCTTGATCTGACTATAAAGTGGCGCATCTGTGCGATGTATAGAACATGCCGCAGCAATAATGACGTCTCTAAAGGAAAACATTTAATTTAAACTTGCCCTCAAAGAGGGCCTCTTCTCGACAACCCTGGCCGATGGTTGTCAGAGTCTGTGGGCGGGGGGCTTATTGGAGTCTGGAAGCCCCCTTTAACAAGGGCACCCTTAACTTAATATTTGGTTGCACATCGTTTGGAAAAAATAACTGAAATCAGTCGCTTCCTATAACCATCAATAGGCTTCTTACACCTCTCACCCGGAATTTTGGACCACTCTTCCTTTGCAAACTGCTCCAGGTCTCTCTTATTGGAAGGGCGCCTTTTCCCAACTGCAATTTTAAGATCTCTCCACAGGTTGTCAATGGGATTTAGATCTGGACTCTTTAGAACTCTCCAGTGCTTTGTTGCCATCCATTTCTGGGTGTTTTTTTTTACTTATTTTTGGGGTCATTGTCCTGCTGGAAGACCCAAGATCTCGGACGCAAACCCAGCTTACTGACACTGGGCTCTACAGTGCGACCCAAAATCCTTTGGTAATCCTCAGATTTCATGATGCCTTGCACATATTCAAGGCATCCAGTGCAAGAGGCAGCAAAACAACCCCAAAACATCATTGAATCTCCACCATATTTCACTGTAGGTACTGTGTTCTTTTCTTTGTAGGCCTCATTCCTTTTCGGTAAACAGTAGAATGATGTGCTTTACCAAAAAGCTCTATCTTGGTCTCATCTGTCCACATGATGTTTTCCCAGAAGGATTTTGGCTTACTCAAGTACATTTTGGCAAACTGTAGCCTTGCTTTTTTATGTCTCTGTGTCAGCAGTGGGGTCCTTTTAGGTCTCCTGCCATAGCATTTAATTTCATTTAAATGTTGACGGATAGTTCGCGCTGACACTGATTCTCCCTGAGCCTGCAGGACTGCTTGAATTTCTTTGGAACTTGTTTGGGGCTGCTTATCCACCATTCTGACTATCCTGCGTTGCAACCTTTCATCAATTTTTCTCTTCCGTCCACGCCCAGAGAGATTAGCTACAGTGCCATGGGTTGCAAACTTCTTGATAATGTTGCGCACTGTGGGCAAAGGAAAATCTAGATCTCTAGAGATGGACTTGTAACCTTGAGATTGTTGATATTTTTCCACAATTTTGGTTCTCAAGTCCTCAGACAGTTCTCTTCTCCCCTTTCTGTTGTCCATGCTTAGTGTGGCACACACAGACACACAATGCAAAGACTAAGTGAACTTCTCTCATTTTTATCTGCTTTCAGGTGTATTTATCCACAATTTTAAAAGGGTGCCAAGAATTTTGACGAGCCCGTTTTTGGAATTTTGTGTGACATTATGTCCTATTAGCTTTTTTTCCTCCCTTTTTTTGTTTTGTTCCAATACACACAAAGGAAATAAACATGTGTATAGCAAAACATGTGTTACTGCAATACTTTTCTGTGAGAAATACTTGATTTTCTGGAAAAAATTCTGGGGTGCCAACAATTTCGGCCATGACTGTATTTCTCCTTTTTACTTATTAAAGTTCTACAAAGCTACACTTAGTAGGCGCTTGTGTTCTCTTCCAACATGGATTCGGCAAAATACTTCAAATTCTTGAAGAAAAGTCTGCTGCTGATTTCTGCCAGAAAGTTGTTAATGGGATGAAGGTTTACCTTCCAACATGACAATAACCCAATGACCACAGCAAAAATGACCAAACGGTGGTTGAAGGAGAAAATGTCCTTGCATAGTCTAGTCAGAGCCCAGACTTAAACCCCATTGAAAATCTGTGGAATGACTTGAAGACTGCAGTTCATAAACGGTCACCATCAAACTTCTCTGAACTTGAGCAGCTCTGCAAAGAAGAGTGTGCAAATATTGCAAAGTCTAGATGTACAAGGTTTGTAGAGACCTACTATATGCCAACAGACTAAATGCAGTAATTAAAGCAAACAGTGGATCAACAAAATACTGACACAATGGGGTGATCCTTTTTTTTTTCTCCTCTGTGTTTCTGTTTTTGAATCTTTTTTTTTGACATGTTGACATCTTTCACTTGGATGTTATACACTTGGATGGAGTAAATACAGCTGGATAAAAAAAAAGCTGTGTCTGTCTTCATTTCAGGCTGCAAAGCAACAAAATGTGATTATGTTCTATACCCACTGTAACTGCACTTGATGTGTCTTTTATATCTGCCATGAGTTCAGCCTTAAAGTTGTGAAACTAGGCTCCTTACTTCTTAAGCCCCATACACACGGTCGGATTTTCCGATGGATTCTGTCCTATCGGACAATGTTGTCGGAAATTCCGACCGTGTGTAGGCACCATCGGACAGTTTCCATTGGATTGTCCGACGGACAAAGTTCTATCTCCTGCTCTATAAATATTCCGACAACAAAGTCCGATCATACCAATTCCGATCGTGTGTAGCGAATTCCGACGGACAAAGTGCCACGCATGCTCAGATCACATTACCAGACCAAAGCTATTGGCGACTAGCCTCTACGTAGTTCCGTCGTACGCAACAAACGTCACCACGTTCAGAATGATCGGATTTTCCGACAACTTTGTCCGACCGCGTGCGTGCAACACCAGTGTCGGACTAAATCCGTCGGACCAAATCCAATGGATGTGGTGGTCGGATTTTCCGACCGTGTGTATGGGGCTTTACTGTAAATGTTTATTTACAGGTTAGAGGGTAATACAGGTTGGGTTCACTTCAGCTATCGAATCATGTGCAAACAATAATCCAGCTTTTTTTCCCCTTGCACATTCATAGTAAACAGAACTTTACCTTATTCGGTAATCGATGTTCCTTTAGTCTGTGAATGACTTGAATTAAAATGTCAGCTTTGCAAATTCTATATTTTGTTTTAGCACATCCCTTTTAATATTTTTAGCTGATTCTTTAATTCCAAGCATGGTTTTACGTAAGTTTATTGTGGATGATATTATAGCATTTTACCAGATGTGTGTGGCTGCTTTTGAGAAGAATGCAGGGACTAATAAGTTTTAATTCTTGTAAGTGTTAGCTTAAACATGCTAGCCTGAAGAGCATAAGATACAACAATAATTTACAAAGCTTCAAGCTAATTTTGTAAAGCTTTTGAAGCATGGGTTCTCCATGAATTTTAAACAGGAACAGAAGGGAATCTTCCCAATGGGGCACAGAAGGAAAAATAATTCTGACAAAAGTTGGAACCATTCCATCTCTATTCAGAATAAAAGAAAATGGGGACTTTTAACTCAGTGTTGAATACAAATATAAAGTGGGATGTTGGCTGTAGCTTTAAAAGGGACCTTTGAGTATGCTTCTAGCAGTACTGTGGAAAGAGGAAAATCTTTTGGAGAAGGGTGCATGGTGTACTTTTTGTAAATTAGTAAACAGTTCCAATGGATCTCTGTAGAAGTTCACTAATGTGGGAGCAGATTAGTGATTAGCAATATTTGATACAGCCCCTAAGATACCCATGTCTATGCGTATGGCCCCTTTCACACGGACGCCTCTATCTTGCGGATTCCACTTGCTCAGTGGGGGATCGCTCCACTGATCCCGGCTGAGCAGGCGGATGACAGTTCCTGTCCGCTTCACTGTGCAAAGTGGACACAGACACAGTCCTGTTCTCCATGGGGAAATCGGATGGAAACGGACCGCCTGTCCATTTCCATCCGATCCTATCCGATCTGATCTGCCAGATGGATGGAAAATAGGACCACCATCCGTCTGTTTTTTGCATGCAGGATTGGATCAGATAGCTACTGGTGTCAGCGGACATGTGTTCACTGACATCCGCCGTTCCATAGAGGAGACTGCAAGGTCCAATCAGGTCTGCCTGGAAAAACTGACAGGTGGACCTGATCGGACGGCCCATGTGAAAGGATGCTATAGTTGTTCCTTACTAGCCCACATGCGCCTAGTTGAGAACCAATGTTTTATTGTAATGTTCATGGCTCTGTTGAATTCTGTATATCCCTTTAATAAAGATCAAAACTAACACTTTGACAGTTAGGGGGAAACAGGAAAGCAAGTTGGAATGCTGGCCTGTGGTAGGAGTCTGGGACTATTTAGCCCTCCTCCCCTGCCAGGCCAGAGTCGGCTCGTGCTTCTGGCTGCTGTGGTAACAGCCTACGTGGGCTATTTATGGCGCAACCAGCGGACGTAATTTCCGGTTCTCGTGCAAGACGGGGGTATTGACTGTCAGAGAGGCCTCGCTTCACTGCTCTTGCCGCAGTGTCAGGTAGCTTTGGGGGGGGGGCAGGCTCCAGGGCCCATCAGAGGCACATTTCAGTGCATCGCAGTCACACAGCCGAGGGAGGGGCGTGCAGCTGACATATCAGGCTGACGGAGGTGTCATGGGGGAGTCAGGGTTCAACTAAGGGGGGGGTCGGTCACTTGTGTACTCAGGACGGATTCATTTATTTGCTCAATGCCATACATTGCTGTACAGCGGGGGGGGGGGGGGGAATCAGCCGATCAGCTGTAGTTACAGATGGCAGAGTCCATGCCGGTCTGGTTGCTGTGCATCATCAGTCATTTTAATTGACGGTCATGGAGGCAGTGGTTACCACGGTACGGCATGGGATGTTTCAGTGGGTTCTGGGGTGCTGTAGATCTGGGGGGGGGGGATGGGCTGCTGTTGATTCTGCCCAGGTTGGTTGCTGCACACAGGAGGACACACAGGACATTTCATTCCTGCCAATATAAAAAAAGATAGGAAGGGAAAGACATGAATCTGGCCTCGCTTCTGATAGCGTCACAGGATGTCACAGAAAATAAGTCTTACACTTGCGGGGAGGTTTCAGTTGTGCTAAAAACCAAAGACCCCAGGCTCAATCGCAAGCTCAGTGTGGCTGAATTTGTGCTGGCTTTTGGGAACTTCCGTGACATTATTTGTGCAGATAGTCCTGACAGGAGTGTGGAATTTGACTTTGCACAAAGTGGTGGACTTATCGCACAAATACTGGGGGTGCATAGTCTACCACTATCATCAGTCTTTCTCAGCTAAGGTGGCGGACACTGAGGTTCCAGGCAATTCCAGGTAGTCATGTGTTGGAGCAATGTGGACATGGAACTGTTTTACAGGCATCCACAGGACCTTCTGGGCAGGTGGACAAATTGGGCAGGCCCATTCCTTATCTGGGCAAAGCGCAGGTGTGCAATCATTTTAACCATTCTGGGTGCAACTACAACCAGTGTAGGTTACTGCGTGTTTGTTCTAATTGCTTCAATGCCCATGCTAAATCCTCTGGTCTGGTCAAGACATTTAGTTCTTCGTGACTAAGCCAAGTCAATATTTCCGCACTAGGGGCTTATTTAGAAGGCCATACATCTTTGGGTCTCAGGCAATTCCTGCTGGATGGTTTCTCAGTAGGGTTCCACACATGCTTAATCTTAATCGCGCTGCCTACTGAAGTGTTTGAATGTAGGAATCTTTTGTCTGCTGACAATCATGCTTCATTAGTAGATAAATTGCTGGAAACTGAAGTGGCCAAAGGATTTGTAATTGGTCCTTTCAGTTCATCACCTTTTGGCATGTGGAGGGTCAGCCCCATTGGGGTAGTCTGTGGGAAATTCTCCAGTAAATATTGTCTAATTTACGACTTGTCCACGCCTCATTTTTCGCGTATTCCTAGTCTCAATTAATTGATTCCCTCAGAGTAATTTTCATTAAAATATTCATCAGTGGATTCAGCCATACAGCATATTCTGCAGCTGGGCAAGGGGGCTTGGTTTCCCAAAGCAGATATTGCAGATGCATTTAAACTGCTTCCCATCAGTCCGGCTCTTTGGCAATGGCACGGCATTAAATGGCGTGATCGTTACTACTTTGCCAAACTAACCTTCGGATCAAAAACCGTGCTTATTTAATATCTTTTCCCAGGCACTTCATTGGGTTTATGGCAGTTGCAAGGGGTGTCAGAGGGTCATGCATTACCTTGATGATTTTCTGCTCTTGGAGGACCCTGGTCGGCTACGTAAGGATTTGCAGTGTCTGACTGAACTGTTTGCAGAGCTAAATGTTCCATTGACGACTAGCAAGGTGGAAGGGCCGGCCAACATTATTCATTTTTTGGGTATCACACTTGATTCGAATCGCATGATTGCAAGTCTGCCCAGGTAGAAGTTGGTTAGGATATGACAGACGGTTCATTCATTTGTCCGGTCCCCAGTTTGCTCAAAGAGGGATCTACAGTCACTCTTGGGCATGTTGAATCATGCGATGAGGGTTATTCTTACAAGGTAAGTCATTTGTGTATAGATTGTTGGCCCTTTTGCCCTTGTATCATGACGGTGACGCGGTCGTCAGCTTACAGGCGGACACATGAGCAGATCTGGTCATGTGGGACCAGTTCCTGCGTGACTGGAATGGCATTTCATTGCTCATTCCTCAGCCAACCAGTGAGTCATCTAGGGTTTTTTCAGATGCAGCTGCATCAGTGGGGTTTGTGGTTATTTTCGGTGCTGAATGGCTGGCCGGCTGTTGGCCATCGGATGTTTCCTGCATACCCAAGTTTACGCAGACTTCGGCTTTGTTTGAAGTCTACCCAATTTTGGCATCAGCGGTCACTTGGGGGCCAGGTTGGGCAGGAAGTTCGGTTATTTTTTTCACTGACAATCTGGCCATCAACAAGGGCAGGTCGGGGTCTCTAAATATTATGTCCTTCATGCATAGGTTGACCTGGCTGGGGTTGACATACAGATTCCATTTTCAGGGGAAATTCATTAGTGAGAATTACAACAGTGCAGCCGATGCGTTATCTCGGTTTAAATTCGATCAATTTTTCTTACAGCAACCGGAAGCAGAGCGGGTGGGCAAGCTGGTTCCTCCGTATTCCCTGCTCATCATGGACTAACCAGGTTCTGGATGCCGGCAACCAAGCTGGGTAACAAGTCTCTATCCAGCAACACAAGGCATACACAACGGGTTTGAAGACATTTAACACATTTTTTAGTCAACATCCTTGTAGTTGTTTGAAGGACATCAAGTATGTGATGGCATTTGCGGCATTTTGCCACAGCAATTTGGCATTATCCGCAAATACCATTAAATTATACCTATCTGGCATTCAGCATTTTAGGACTCTGCAAAACCTTGCTAGTCCGTCAATTTTTGCTGCTCACCCTCTCAAAGCCATGTTGAGGGGCATGCAAAGGTCACAGGGGCAGGTTCACGTATCACGACTGCCATTTACCGGCCAGATGATTCGGGACATGTCAGACATTTTGTCGGCATCCCCTTTTGGTATGGGTCCCAGTTTGGTGCTTAAAGCAGCCATGTATTTGTGTTTTTTTTGGCTTCCTCAGGCCGGGGGACGTTTTGTAGGTTAGTCGCCATGCTCCTTTTCTGGTTAAAGGCAGTTTCGTCAGGTACGCTGATCATTACGCTCTACTGCTCAATAGCAACAACTAGACAGATGGGACAGGGTTTCATGGTGAAATATTATGTTACCAACAGCAGGTGGTGTCTGGTGGAGGTACTTGAATCTCTTTATAAGTTATTGGCAGCATCCCCGCCGGACAGCCCTTTATTACCATTTCCCACTGATCCGCTCACTTCTAAACAGTTTGTGTCACATGTCAGGATCTTGATCGCAAAACTAAATATCAACCCCAAGCTGTTTAGCGGACATTCGTTTAGGATCGGGGCAGCTTCCGCTGCTTCCAAGCAGGAGGACCTCCTGTTTTGGCAGGTATTTACCAGAACTCCATACGGAAGTCATTCGGGCATTCGCTTCTTTGTTAGATTGATCTTTGTTACCCAATTTTCATTAAAGCTTACATTTCATACCTACTCATGTGTCTTTTGCCCTCTTTTCAGGTATACTGGCCAGCCAGACCAAGGCACACCGCAGGTCTTGGTAAGTTAGGGGTTATCGTTTCAATATGAAGATCCTGACTACAAGTTGGAAGGCTGGCCACAAGCCAGCCTGTATTTGTAGGAGGAGTCTGGGACTATTTAGCCTTCCTCCCCTGCCAGGCCAGCATCAGCTCATGCTTCTGGCTCCCACCTACCCGGGGCCCCCTTATTGTTTCATTTCCAGTTTTCATACCTTTATACATTCAGGATATGCCCTCTTTTCAGGTATACTGGCCAGCCAAACCAAGGCACACCGCAGATCTTGGTAAGTTAGGGGTTATCGTTTCAATATGAAGACTTTGACTACAAAGAAATATTTAACATATAAACCATTTTTGTGAAATAAAATATTGTGCTGCTCGACATGGATAGCATGGGAGTTTTGAGAAAAACATAACAGCCTTAGTCTGATTGTACAAAATGTTTTAAAAAGCCTCCTTTTAAACATTGCACAAAGGAAAAATTAAATCTTAAGGCGTTTTCCACATCCACCAAACATCAAACACACGTCCAACCTCATCAAATCAAGCTATGTTCCCTAAGGGAGTTAGGCCATGAAGGAAATGGGAAAAAGCTGAGATCATTTCTTTATCACAAGTTCTATAACTAAATAGACACAACAAAGTGTCCCCTAAGACAGCACATTTCCCAGCGACATGATATTGAACAGGAGTCCTGTTTTATCAGGATATGAATTCTCTGTTGTTTTAATCTAATAGTCTTCAGTATGTTCTTAGAAGCATTAAAGATAGTAATCATCAAAAAGACTTAAAAGCAACCGAATAACATGGCTGTGAGAGCACAAGTATATGTGCGTGTACTCTGTTTGTTGATGCCGTGCTGTTTACACCGCGTGCAATGTATGCACTACTGGTAGAGCTGTTCGAGGGTACTGCCTTTTTGTCTCTAAATGGGTTGCTAATCAGAAAGCCTAAGTTTTGGATTAAAATAAGCAACTCAACACTGAGGGGCAGTATATTTACTGTGAGCAGAAAATATACACTCAGGGGCAGTGGTACAAGTTGCTGCTAACCGAGAAGGTACTTGCTAATTTTGGTGAAAAGTTGGGCAGAGCAAAGACATATTTTTGTCTAGGCCACATAAGCTGTGGCTAAGACCCCGCAGCTGCCAAGAGTGATGCGTAGCCACCGGCCCACTTTAAAGTAATAGTCATCTCAGGTGCTTGTAGGCTCATAGAGTCTAAAACTTGCAACAATGCTGCTCTACCCTTCCCCCTAATCTTTTTGTTTTTCTCTGCAAGCTATGCTACTGGGCTGTTGAGCAGAATGGGCATCTGTACATGTGGGCACATGTGTTCTGATTTGCAGGATACACCCATCTATGAGTAAAGTGTTTCTAAATCTCATTTATAAGAACCCATTCACACTGGTCCACTTTGTTGCATCATATTTGGGCATTGCACTGCAACTGTCAATTGTAAATGGGATGCTAATGTTTAACTACTTTCCGACTGCTCACAGTAAATATACTGCGAGCGGGCAGCAGGTAAAACACAATCACGTACATGACAATATTCTTCTGGGTTTGTGGCATGCATGCGCTTACCCACTGCCACTCCATGCTATGATTGGACACAGCATGAATTTGGCAGCAGATTTCAGCCAATGATTTAGAGAGTGTCTGTGAAAAAAACAAGCATCATAAAGCTGGCCAGATCCCTCATTGGTCACACTTAAGTTGGTAAAAATAGAGTTAAAATACAGTGCCTTGAAAAAGAATTCAATCTCCTTGAAATTTTCCACATTTTGTCATGTTACAACCAAAAACTTAAATGTATTTTATTGGGATTTTATGTAATAGACCAACACAAAATGGCACATAATTGTGAAGTGGAAGGAAATTGATAAATGGTTTTCACAATTTTCTACAAATAAATATCTGAAAAGTGTGGCGTGCATTTATATTTAGCCCCCTTCACTCTGATACCCCTAACTAAAATCCAATTGCCTTCATAAGTCACCTATTTAGTAAATAGAATCCACCTGTGTGTAATTTAATCTCAGTATAAATACAGCTGTTCTGTGATGCCCTCAGAGTTTTTTTAGAGAACCTTAGTGAACAAACAGCATCATGAAGACCAAGGAACACACCAGACAGGGCATTGATAGAGTTGTGGATAAGTTTAAAAAAGGGTTAGGTTATAAAAAAATATCCCAAGCTTTGAACATCTCATGGAGCACTGTTCAATCCATCATCCGAAAAATGGAAACAGTATGGCACAACTGCAAACCTACCAAGACATGGCCGTCCACCTAAACTGACAGGCAGGGCAAGAAGAGCAGTAATCAGAGATGCAGCCAAGAGGCCCATGGTAACTCTGGAGGAGCTGCAGAGATCCACAGCTCAGGTGGGAGAATCTGTCCATTGAACAACTATTAGTCGTGCACTCCACAAATGTGGCCTTTATGGAAGAGTGGCCATCGTTGAAAGAAAGTCATAAGAAGTCCTGTCATGTGGAAGAATGTTCTCAGGTCAGATAAGACCAAAATTGAACTTTTTGGCCTAAAAGCAAAACGCTATGTGTGGCGGAAAACTAACACCGCACATTACCCTGAACACAGCATCCCCAAACATGGTGGTGGCAGCATCATATTGTGGGGATGGTTTTCTTCAGCGGGGACAGGGAAGCTGGTCAGAATTAACAGGAAGATGGATGGATCCAAAAACAGGGCTATCTTAGAAGAAAACCTATTAGTCTACAAAAGACTTGAGACTGGGGCGGAGGTTCACCTTCCAGCAGGTTTATATCAAAGCATATTCATGTGTTAGAATGGCCCAGTCAAAGTCCAGACCTAAATCCATTTGAGAATCTGGAGCAAGACTTGAAAATTGCTGTTCACAGATGCTCTTCATCCATTCGAACAGAGCTTGAGCCATTTTACAAAGAAGAATGGGCGAAAATGTCACTCTCTAGATGTGCAAATCTGGTAGAGACATACCCAAAAAGACTTGCAGCTGTAATTGCAGCAAAAGGTGGTTCTAAAAAGTATTTACTCAGGGGTGGGGGGGGGGGGGGGCTGAATACAAATGCACGCCACACTTTTCACATATTGATTTGTAAAAAAATCTGAAAACCATTTATTGTTTTCCTTGCCCTTCACAATGGTATGCCATTTTGTGTTGGTTTATCACATAAAATCCCAAATCCCAATCCAATTAAGTTTTTGGTAGTAACATAACAAAATGTGGAAAATGCCAAGGGGTATGAATACTTTTTCAAGGCACTGTACATACACATACATAAAGATTAAAATAGAGTTTGTATGTATATCATTTTTTTGCATCTATGTATTTTAGCTTTATATTTGTTAATACAATTTGTTAAAGATATTCTAATGCCGCGTACACACGAAGGGATTATCCCGCGGGATTGTCCGCTGGACTAAGTCCACCGGATAATCCCCTCGTGTGTGGGCCTCCGACGGACTTTTTTTCAAAAAATCCGGCGGACTAAAGTTTTAAGTTTTGTTTTAAAATTATCCGCTGGACTTGGCAGTCCGGCGGACAATCCCGCCGTTAGTAGGCTAGTCCGCCGGACTTTTGAAATGAACGGACTTGCCGCTCATCGGAAAGTCCGTTCATTTAGCACGTGACCTCAGGTATGTAGCTAGCGTAGGCAGTAAATGCCGGCGCGCTAGCTCCGTCACCTGGCATGGATTTAAAGGGACTCCCCACGCCGAAAAACGGCGTGGGGTTCCCCCCCAAATCCATCTCAGACCCTTATCCGAGCACGCAGCCCGGCAGGCCAGGAAAGGGGTGGGGACGAGCGAGCGCCCCCCCTCCTGAACCGTACCAGGCCGCGTGCCCTCAACATGGGGGGTGCCCTGGGGAAAGGGGGGCCGTGCGGCCCCCCCCCACCCCAAAGCACCTTGTCCCCGTGTTGATGAGGACAAGGGCCTCTTCCCGACAACCCTGGCCATTGGTTGTTGGGGTCTGCGGGCGAGGGGCTTATCGGAATCTGGGAGCCCCCTTTTATAAGGGGGCCCCTAGATCCCGGCCCCCCACCCTATGTGAATGAGTATGGGGTACGATGTACCCCTACCCATTCACCTAAGGTGTAAAATGTAAAGTAAAAAACCACACTTTTGAAAAAATATTTTATTGCACTGCTCCGGGGGTCTTCTTCCGTCTTGGGGGTCTTCTCGCCGGACTCCTCCGCCATTTACCTAGCTCTTTTACCGAGCGGAGAAGTCCGGCTACCTTTTTCGTCGTCGCCGCCGTCGTCTGGGGGTCTCGATCCGCCTTCGGGGGTCTTCCGGGGTCTTCCGGGGTCTCTTCTGTTCTTGCCGCTGTCGTCGCTTTCTGCGCCGCCTTCTTCTTCTTCCGCCTTCTTCTTCTTCTTCTTCCGATGTTGACACGTCGCTCTCTCTGGCCGGAATGCCAGAGCCGCGCTGTGCTGGGACTTATATAGGGAAAAGGGGACAGGGTCACATGCTCATGTTACATGGTGACCCCGCCCCCTTGTGATGTCACAGTCCCGGAGGATGCTGGGACTGTGACATCACAGGGGGCGGGGTCACCATGTGACATGAGCATGTGACCCTGTCCCCTTGTCCCTATATAAGTCCCAGCACAGCACGGCTCTGGCATTCCGGCCAGAGAGAGCGACGTGTCAACATCGGAAGAAGAAGAAGAAGAAGAAGAAGAAGGCGGAAGAAGAAGAAGAAGGCGGCGCAGAAAGCGACGACAGCGGCAAGAACAGAAGAGACCCCGGAAGACCCCCGAAGACCCCCGAAGGCGGATCGAGACCCCCAGATGACGGCTGCGACGACGAAGAAGGTAGCCGGACTTCTCCGCTCGGTAAAAGAGCTAGGTAAATGGCGGAGGAGTCCGGCGAGAAGACCCCCAAGACGGAAGAAGACCCCCGGAGCAGTGCAATAAAATATTTTTTCAAAAGTGTGTTTTTTTACTTTACATTTTACACCTTAGGTGAATGGGTAGGGGTCACACGCTCGGAAAGTCCGGCGGATTGTCCGCCGGACTAGGTCCGGCGGGCAAAGTCCCTTCGTGTGTAAGCGGCATAAGTGTTTTGTCCCTTTGCACCAGAAAAAGTCCAGTGTCTGCCATTTTTCTCCCCTCCCTCCCTTCTGGGATGGATATGTCTCTATTCTGATGTAAATTGGATGTGGTGCCTTAAGAAGTTTGTTCTCTCTCAACCTAAGCTACTTTACCGACTGTATGAAGGACAGAAAGCTACAAAGTGAGATAACCACTATTAAACTGAGGGTTAATAAAAATAAGTATCCAAACGGAGTAACAGGAATACCAGCAACAATTCTAACATTCGCCTCCTAGGTGGTAATACAGTGGAACTAACAATATAGCACAGCAAGTTACTGGAAAACAATCTATGTGGAACATGAACTAATAGATTAGGCAAATACTTGCAGTTCCCTTGAGGAATACAGACTCTCTAAATGCAGAGGATAGCCTACAGGAACAGGAACCCAGCCACAAGGTCCAAGCTCCATTGCAGAAGACTCTGGTAAAGAAGTCCAGGCAGCTGTAAGCAATACCATCGCACTTAAAGTAGCTGTGTTGAGGAATCTGTCTGGACAATGTCCACCAGTGTCACTGGGACTTGGTGGCTAGTTGTTCATGCTCTTATGCCCTTTGGTGGCTTGCATGCTAATTCTAGGGTAGGGAGCTCTGTAGCTGCTCTTGCAGCTAGGTAGCCCAGCCAAGGCTACTCCACCAGGCACCATCACACTGACCACAGGAAGGCAAGAGCAGCTACAATTGATATCCCCTGTCTAGGGAATGATGGCAATCCAAGAACTTGTGAGTTAAAGGGCCTTGCACCAACCACTACAGTAGATTTATAAAATGGGCAAGACAAACAAATGAGTGGTAATTGCCAGAATAAAATAGTTATATAGTGGAGGTGGGCTTATCAGGAACAGTAAGGAGTAAGTTCATGTTCTAAAAAAAAAAAAAAAAATCAATTAAATGCGGCAGTGGAAATATAAATGTATGTTAGCAAAAGCAAGTCATTGCTTAAACAAAAAAGCCAGTTGACAGCAGAAGCTGGAAGGTTTGGTTGTAAATAAACCTATATGATCACCAAGATAAGTTGCCATTGTGTTCAAATGATTGGGACCAAAATTGTTCCTGATAATTACTATGAAACAGCAACCAGCATTGGCAATATGGTCTTATAACTAGGAGAGTGTTCAACCATGTTCAAAAACAACATAGATTAATATGACACTATATTCTTAAAAATATCTATTCAAATATAAAAATATTGTATGTATTATTATTATTACTTTTATTTATTGTTTTATTCTTTTTATTAAAATTTTCATAATAAAGTTACAAATGTATAAACATTTAACAGTCAGCACTACAAAGAACATAAAGGACATATACAAGCACATAAGGTTTCAGATCTTAACACCCCAAAAGACCAATAGTGCTTATACCAGGCATTCACCAAGGCCCAGCCTACAACATGTATTGTTAACCTATAATCGATCAATCTGAAGACATAGAAGTGTGTATTCTTAACTCAAAAACATACCAAAAACATACCTTCTATTGCTCTCAGCCTCCTACTTGTTTTTGCTTCTGTGATCAAACGTCCTGTTAGAGGGTGAATATATTTGTTCTTCATGATCCCTCTGTATGTGGAAGCATACCATCCCCTCTTTTTAGCAGCCAGAATGAACTAGGCGCTATAAACTATATTTGATTTCATAAAAACAGCATAATGATATACCCCCCAACATGCTGCACCCAATAGGTGTATACTTAGATTTTTCACTTTAGGCTTTTCTATACTGGGCTGCATCCCTCTTATGGCACACTGAATTTCCCATGTGCAATCCTACTTGATCATGTTTGTTTACTGATTATTCAAACACTTATGTATTATCTTTTTATTCATCTATATTGGGACTTTACAAGTCCCCTGAGGAAGCCAGTGATTGGTGAAACATGTTGAGCTGAAGTTGCTGTATCCACATTATGGCCACATGGATTTTCTATAATAGTTTAATGAATACTACTGCTCCAATCTCTCCCACCTCATTTAAAGTCCAAGGGCTATCTGTTCTCTTTTCACTGCTTTTAAAGGGGTTGTAAACCCTCATTTAAAAAAAAAAATACAAATAACAAACATGCCTATACTTACCTGCTCTGTGCAATTGTTTTGCACAGTGCAGCCTCAATCCTCTACTTCTGGGGTACCTTACCGACGCTCCTGGCCCCTCCTCTTCATTGGGTGCCCCCAGGGAAAGCTGCTTTGCTTGCTCACTCCTGAGTCCCGCTGCTGCAGCCATTGACACAGACAGAGGGACTTGGCCCCGCTCCCGTGTTATTGGATTTGATTAACAGCAGTGGGAGCCAATGACAGTATCAATCTGTCCAATGAGGAGAGAGGCATCGGCTGGAGTCGCTGCACTCATGCATATTGCTGGTTCGCATCAGGCTCAGGTAAGAAAAGGGGGGGGTCCTGTTTTTTTCACCTTAACCCCTTGCCACCCGGCTCACGCCGATATGTCGGCAGAATGACACAGACAGGCATATGGTTCCTAAATAGTGCCAAAAGTGCCTGATGTGTCAGCCATAATGTCGCAGTCACGATAAAAATCGCTGATCGCCGCCAAAAAAAAATGATTAATAAAAATGCCATAGAACTATCCCCTATTTTGTAGACGCTATAACTTTTGCACAAACCAAAAATATGTAGAAGAATACGTATCGGCCTAAACTGAGGGAAAAAAACGTTTTTTTTTATATATTTTTTGGGGATATTTAGGTCTACGGAATTTGTAGTGTGCATAGCAGTGCACATGATCACGGCTAATGTGCACTGCTCATTTCAAACAAACGTGAGTGGGGGGGAAGGAAGGTTTTGGAAGTGCACAGAGGATGTTATTAGGAGGCAGAAAAACAAAGTAAATAAACTATTACATGAAAAATGATGGGGTCAGTAAGTAGTGGATTATTTTTGGAGAATAAGTATACATTTTAGTGTCACATTAGCTTTCTTTCACCATGGGAGACTGTGCCTGTATATTTTGTTCTACAGATTGCAAGCATCAATTGTTCAAAAGGACTGGATAATTTTCTTGTAACTAATAATATTCAGACCTATAATTATTAAAGGCTGAGGGAGAAATATTTTGACCCTGGAAATGAGCTGGCTGACCTTTGAGCCCATGAAGGATTTTTTTTCTTCCAGTGAGACAAATCTGGCAACAGTTGCTTTAAGGTTGTTTTATTTTACATTCCTCTGGACCAAAGCTACTGGAATTGTGAGAGGTTGAGTTTGATGGACAGCAGTCTTTTTTTTTCAACCTTATTAAAGATGTTGGATAACCATGTATGCTCATAGGGGCAAGTTGTTTTTACATATTACCATTCAATATATGCATAACACGAAATAATAAAAATCTTTATTATTGGTTGCATTTATCTTCAATATACCCAAAAAAATAACTAATTTCAAAATTAAAAAAAGGCAGAAAAATAATTCCTGGGTAGGAAGAGGCCAATGTCTTTTCACTGAGTATATGATGTACTGTATAAAAAAGTTTAATTGCGCTGTCTCATTCTTCAATTCATTCTCTCCATGTAGACTGTGAGCAACATAGAATGGACCTGTTCCAAGTCAGATAAGGCCTGGAATGGCGTACATTTTATTTATTAAATCATGTCAGATTCTGGGACTTTTTTTTTCCTCTCCCTATACATTTGTGCTTATTTTGTTATTAGAAAAAAAAATATTCCTTGGTAGCTAACCACAAAAGTGTTTATTCTTTGATCAAAATGCACAAAATGTCAATACTCTTGGAAAGCCAGAAACTTAAAAAATGAAATCTGTTTAATTGGCTGAAGAAAATCTCTGGCCCATTGATTTCCTCCTACCAGTACTAAAAAATCCTAGGATCATGTAAATGGGAAATTTGTCATATAAAACTACTTTGTACAGCAAAAGAAGACTACAGAGGGAACTCCCTGCACAAAACTTGGACTGTATAGCCCCCCCCCTCCCCCGCAAGGGCCCACTGTTTTGGTCCCAAGGTTCTTTCCCAGTATGTGTACTAGCAGCCATGCACATTGTCACAGTCACTCTTCCAACTCAATAATCAGTCTAGGGGGATTCTCTTTTTAAAGCTTTATTGCAAAACTTGAACTTGGTTCGGTGCATGGTAACTGTTGGATACTCCAGCAATGTTGATAAGTAACTTAAGGACACTTATAGCATCGCTATTGGTCCCCATTGTGTCCTGGGAACTGTGTGTTTCCCAAGACACAACGGGAACCCTCGGATATGGGCGGGCATCCTCGGATATGGGCGGGGCAGATACCTGTATTATATAGGTATCTGCACCCCCCTGAAAGGTGCCAATTGTGGCACCGGAGGGGGGAGGAATCCGATAAGCGGAAGTTCCACTTTAGGGTGGAACTCCGCTTTAATTAAACCAGAATAAAATACTACTCACAAACATATGGAGATTAGGCACTTAGCGTAACCACCTGATCGGGGCGATCAGTCCAGGACCAATAGTCTCCAGATAGCTATGGAAAAGACATCGGGGCTGCTGCTGGCTGACGCGTTTCAAAGTCATAGCTTCTTCTTCAGAGCCTAGCAACAGTGATCCCTTCAGCGTAATTTATACATTTTTACAGATGCATGGGCAGTAATTAGATACATCCCACGGGAGCCTAGGTCCCCCGCCCACTGAGGGGAGGGTTCAACCTCCAGAGAGATCAGCATGATCATAACTAATAAACATCACCCTGTCCACATTGTACACATTAGGGTATAAATATATAAAGATAAAATAGCCGCATTATGTGGCATATTGG
This sequence comes from Lithobates sylvaticus, assembly GCA_028564925.1. NCBI lineage: Eukaryota > Metazoa > Chordata > Amphibia > Anura > Ranidae > Lithobates > Lithobates sylvaticus. Next base: position 166,343,399 of record CM053030.1, on the reverse strand, counting down.
TACTGTAACTCATACCTGTGTGCCGATCTAGTGTCATTCACATTGCTGGTGTACTGCGGCTGTATGAGTGACCTGTTCATATAAGGCTGTGCGTCTTATATGCTGTTGCTGTTGCCTTACATGCTGTTATCACAATTCTTGGGGTCACAACAGTGAACCTGTTGTTTTGCCTTGGATAGTCAAAGTACAAGTTTGTTTTAAAGTTAAAAAAAAGCAGCTCATCCATCATAAATGGCAAGGTGTTTTACTAATGCTAAAACACAAGTAAATACCCTAGAAAAAGGAGCTCAAGTGTTCATTTTACTAATGCAAACACTGCAATGTGTTGTTTACGCAGCTGAAAAAGTCATCCAGTTTTTCAGACATCCTTAGGAATGCTTATTAGTCATTTTCATTAGAACTTTTGTTGGTCAACTGATTAAACATCAGCTCAAAAGACTTTTGAAAAGAGTTTGTTTGCCACCTTTTTGTTTGTGTCTTGGGAAATTTCTATTTCTCTTTTTTTTAAAGCATTTTGATGCTGTGCTGCACAATTCTTTTTCCGCAGGTCACAAGCTCTGCAGGTTTGAAGACATAACAAGGAATTGAATAACTGGCTCTATGTATGTGTATGAAGCTGACTGATATGGTTTAAGTTTCCTAATGTTTAATAGGGCATTTACCTTCCACTTTTTGCAGTGCAAAGCAAAATAGTTATCCATAGGGTTAGAAATACAAACATTAAACTGTCAAATATTATTACCACTGCCATATATATAAGATAATATAAGCCAGTGAAAGATGTGCTGTGCTCCTTGATTAAGGAAGTAAGGATTAAGGACATAACTGGAACAGAAAAAGGAATGTTTTCCATAAGCGTTGCTTAAAGACAGGCTCTACTAGATGTAGCAATGTGGACTACAAATATAAAGTACAGTGTTCCTCTGGTATTTCTATGCATTGCACGTCGTGAGCCAAGCTAAAGAGATTGTGGGACGAGTAGTTCTACAGACTATTGCTTTGCATGACCTTGTACCTGGACTACACATCCCAGGGATCTTTGCTGCCTTTAGAGAGATTGCTGGGAAGAACTATATAAGAAGCAAAAGCCCTGCCCTGTGCTCTCTTCCTCCTGGGCCTGATGCGAGATGGACCTCTCGGTGCATGAAAAGAGAGGTCCCGGCCTACCATGCGGTGTAAACATTCCAACCGGGATGAGAGGGGCCTAGCACTGCCTGCTGTCCATCGGATATCCATCCAGTACCACTTCAGTCGCCTGCCAACCTGTGTTCTACACTTCGCATCGGGAGATTGGAGCGGCGGATCCGCTGTATGTGTGTTGCTTCAGGGCTGCTGTCCGGAAGGCATTAAATCGGCCTGGTAGTTGGTAAGGGGGCAATCGCCCACCTTTACAAATGCTTTCTTATGCTTTCACTGGGACACTTTGCACAGACATCTTTACCTTGGGAATACTTTACTGAACCTATCTTGAACACTGTGCATAGACACATTTAGCCTTTACCATTTCAAGAAAGCTTACTGATTGCTATTGCACCTTATTGGATACAACTGATGACCTCCTACGTGCCAGTGAAGACCATCAGATCTGCAATGGGGACATTACTGTCATTATTGCTACAAGGGCCCTTATACCATTGCAATTAGGTCTGACCTCTCATTAGGGTTTAAGGTTTATAGGCTGTACAAGGTTTCCCCTATTAGAAGTGTGTCGGTATAACCATTTAACTGTATTTATCTTTTCAGGTGCAAGCAGTACTCAACTGTATATGTGTATATAAAAGACTGTTTACCTGCAAATATCTTGACTTGTGTCACTGGGAGAAAATAATTTGCTGAGTTGGTGCTGTTGCCTAAAACTCAGATTTATTACCTCCTCTTTGGGACAATATCTTCTTTGCACTGTCCTAGTTAACATTATCAGAATATAAACACACAGAGTTGTCTGACTTATTACTTTGAAGTGGTGCAAAGATGTCTAAACCCAGAGTGTCAGGTGAGTTGGAATGTTCATCAGGTAGTGGGAGTGCAGATGAGCAGGTAAATTCAAGCAGCCTCTTAGGGGGTCGTGCTTCATTTTGGGGCTCGCTGGGGATGCTATCTGCAGCTGGCCCTAACTGACATAGACAAGAGCCACAATACACATGGGAAGTCGCTTCAATGACTGCTGTTTCTTGGGGCAGGAGTCAGGGAGCTCCAACAGAGAAGAGCACTGTTCTTGAGATCTATGGAAGTGAGCATTCAGAGAGAGGGACCAGAAGGTGGATGAGAGCTCTGGTCCCAGGACACTGGGCCTACATTGTGGAAACTGAACCCACATATGAGATGGATCAAGGGTAGTGGATGACTGGACATTGGGCTTGTGGTGGCCAAGCGTTCCTAGCGACGTCGCTTTTTGATCCTTCACAGTCAGCTCTTCCTATCATTGTGAAGCAGAATTCACCAAGCGTTGGATTGTTAACCCACTAATAGGGAACGTGAGCTGGGTTTAGACCATTGTAAAACAGGTTAGTGAATGTAAATTCTAGTGAATGGCAGGAAGAGGTACCTATGTGCTTTCAGGAGGAAGAGATATGTCTGGCTGAAGGGGTGATTGCCAAAATGTTCCCACTCAAAGTGGGGGGAGAACAGAATGAGAGGCCGCCCTCGACCATAACTCAGGAGAAGGGTCCCTTACCTGTGGGAGCTGACTTTCAAGGAGCCAGTGCCCCTCCTCTCTCTTTCTACATGGATATGAGCCGATTGGTTGATAGCTTAGTGAAGAATGATCTGGAAATGCCAACCAGAGCTATCAAAGACTTAGGTTTTTCTCAGGACAACTGCCAACTTCAGTAGGGGAAGATGAGTTTGAAATGTGGATGAGTCAGGCCCTGCAGGCTATGGAAGAGTGGAGTGTTTTAGAAGCTGTGAAAAGACAACAGCTACATAGATGCTCTGTATGCTGTTTTTGGGAGGGTTGAAACTACTGCAGACCTGATGTACAAATTCAACAACACCCATCAGCAGAAGGGAGAGAGATTGTCTGTCTGAATACATCTCTCTAGTAGACAGGATGCTGCATCAAATTATCCTCAAGAGGGGTTTTGACCCCCAAAGATGTTGACCAGGCTCACCTGGCCTCCAAGGTGCTCAGCCAAATCATCCTATTGTATTGAAGAGAACTCAAGTGGTACCCACATACCCTGAAATGATAAGAGAAGTACGAGAGGAGGAGGTTCTATTTGAAGAGAAAAGCCAACGATCAAGAGAATTGGGCTCTGTGGCTGGGAACAAAGAGAGAGTGGTGGCTCAAGCTGTTCATGCGGAAATGGATTTCTCAGATGAAGACAGTGGAACTGAATCTGAACCGGTGGGATTGGCCCTTCCTGACACTAATAAGCCAGTGGCTGAACTTGGGCCAACCTAATTGATGGCCCGGGTAGCTTAAGCCCAAACTCAAATGTATCATGCTCTAATGCTAGTGATGGAGACCCAAGCGAAGGTCCAGGAACAAGGGGCTCATCAAGGTGAGCAAAAACAGTACCAGGGGCAAGAGAATAGATGTTATGGGTGCAGAGAGGTTGGACACTTCCGAGCTGAGTGCCCCAAGTCTGGCACCAGCCTTCAATTACTCACTGAATTTCTGAGAGCATTACAAAAATCTGTTACATCTACCCCTTCTTTATCTAAACGAGCGAAAGAAACAAAATTCTCAGGGAAGGGAGGTCAATGCACACTTTACTGAACGAATAGTGAGGACCAACTCCACCACCTCCAAAGAGGTTGGCTAAGCCAAAAAACTATAGAGCCACCTGTGAGAAACCTAGCAAAGAACTTAATGGTGCCCTCCCCTATAGTTTTGGTACAAGTCGAAGGCATCTATACACAAGCACTACTGGATACTGGAGCTTTGAAGACATATTTGACTTTGCTGTATCTGGATTTCTACCACAAGTACTTGAAGCATATCCCTTTGTGCAAGCTCAAAGAGTTAGAGATCTGGGGCATAGGGACCCAGAAGTGCCCATACGACAGATACATACCCATCAAGATAACTTTCAATCCTGCCATGGCAGGAAAACCAGAGACTTTCGACACGCTGGCTGTCATCTTTCCCTGACCTCCTGGGGCAGGCTGAAATTCCTTATTGATAGGCACCAACACCAACCTTGTGAGGAGACTACTCACTCCTGTGGCCTTGGAGGGCACTCCAGTAGGAAAGATACATCCTCAAATGAGGCAGGCATTCCAGTAAGTGTTACAAGAGAAGAAGGCACCTGCTTAACCACTTCCCGACCGCCCCATGTATATATACGTCAACAGAATGGCACGTACAGGCAGAATCACGTACCTGTACGTGACATTCTTCCGGCGGTTGGGGGGTCCGATCGGACCCCCTCCGCCGGCGGGGACGGTCGGGATGGCTTCAGAAGCGATGCGGGACGAGGTAACGGCCAGTCGTTTCTGGCCACCCCCTCCCGATCGCTCTGGCCAATGAGGTTCTTCCACTTCCTTCCCCTTCCTGTGTAATTGTAAACACAGGCAAGGGGAAGTGATGTCACGCTCCTCGTGTCGGTCTTTCTGACCGGGACGCCGAGCGGAGAAGACATCAGGTTAGTGCACCAACACTACACTGACACCAGGCACACATAGGCACATATTTCACCCCCCTGTCACCCCCTGATCACCCCCCAGATCACCCCCTGCCCCCCCAGTCACAGTGTCACTGATTGCAGTGATCATTTATTTTACTGATCACTGCATTTAGTGTCAGTGTGACTGCAATAACTGTCAGGGCAGTTAGTTTTAGGCCCCTTTAGGTCCAAGGTAGCCCCCTACCCCCCCCCCCAATAAAGGTTTAACCCCTTGATTGCCCCCTAGGTAACCCTTTCACCCCCTTTTGCCAGTGTCACTAAGCGATCGTTTTTTTGATCGCTCTATTAGTGTCACTGGTGCCGCTAGGTAGCCAGTTTTTTTTTTAGGTAACCGCCAGGTTTATATAGGTTCATAAATAGGTTTATAGGTCAGGTACCCCCATATTACAACCTAAATAAAGGTTTTAACCCCTTGATTGCCCCTAGAGTTAACTCTTTCACCAGTGATCACAGTATAAGTGTCACTGGTTAGCCAGTTAGTTATTTAGTTATTTAGGTCCCCCGTCAGGTTTTTATATAGTGTCAGGTACCCCCATATATTACCTAATAAAGGTTTTAACCCCCTGATTGCCCCTAGTTAACCCTTTCACCAGTGATCACCGTATAACTGTTACGGGTGACGCTGGTTAGTTAGCTTGTTTTTTTATACTGTCAGGGCACCCGCCATTTATTACCCAACTATCGGTTTAACCCCCTGATCGCCCGGCGGGTGATATCAATTAGGTGTTAGGGTCAAATAAGGTCTGCGTCGCCCCAGGTTAGTGCCAGTACCGCAAACACCCACGCGCAAAGCATACACCTCCCTTAGTGGTATAGTATCTGAACAGATCAATATCTGATCTGATCAGATCTATACTAGCGTCCCAGCAGTTTAGGGTTCCAAAAAACGCATTGTTAGCGGGATCAGCCCAGATACCTGCTAGCACCTGCGTTTTCCCCCTCCGCCCAGCCCAGCCCCCCCCCGCCCACCCAAGTGCAGTATCGATCGATCACTGTCACTTCCAAAACACTAAGCACACATAACTGCAGCGTTCGCAGAGTCAGGCCTGATCCCTGCGATCGCTAACAGTTTTTTTGGTAGCGTTTTGATTCAGTTGCCAGCAGCCTAGGAGCTTTTTTTCCTGTGAATCTCACTAGTGTACTACTAAATTTAGAGCCCAAAATGGCAAATCGCAAGTACACTAGTGAACAGGCCTACTTGTTTCTGAGTATGTCAGATAGTGAAGAGGAGGTCACTCATCTGTCAGAATCAGGCTCAGAATACGATCCAGTAGACGACAGCGGCTCCATGACAGATAGCTCTGGCGACGAAGGTGTGGTCCCTGCTAAGGTCAGGCGTACCCGATCCCGATCTTCTGATGTTGTTGAGGTGCAGGAACCGCAGGTCTCTCGTATGGAGCAGAGAAGTACTAGCGCCGCTATTCCTTCTGGTGAACTGGCAAGCACCAGCGGCCTAGTACACCCTGGACGTAGTCAAACCAGCACTGCAGTAACACTTGGTGACGTGGCGAGTCCCATAAGTGCAGTTGAAGCTGGCGAGGTGGCAAGCACAAGTAGTGTCCCGCTGCCACCAAGAAGAAGACAAAGGCAGGTCCGTCGATCCCATAGTGTCCTTCCTGCAGAATTCGCCAATCCTGATTGGGTGCCCACCACTTCTGCAGGACCCGTACTTCCCCCATTCACTGGCCAACCCGGTATTCAGGTGGAAACAGCTGATTTTAAGCCATCCGATTTTTATTCGCTGTTTTTCACGGAAGATCTCTATAGATCTATTGTGGACCAAAGTAATATATACGCTGGTCAATACATCGCCGCTAATCCCCAAGTGCCTTCCCTTGCCAGAGATTGGAAACCAATTACGGTTTCCGAATTTAAGACCTTTCTGGGCCTTTCCCTCAACATGGGCATACACAAATTCCCGACGCTGAGGTCTTATTGGTCCACCTCACCGCACCACCAAATGCCCGTGTTCTCTTGCTCCATGTCCAGGGCACGATACGAGATGATTTTGCGGTTCATGCACTTCAGTGACAATGAACTTTGTCGTCCTCGTGGAGACCCTGAATTTGATCGGCTCTACAAAATTCGGCCCCTCATAAACCACTTCAACCAATGTTTTGCAGCCTTGTTTACGCCCAATCAAGTTGTCTGCGTTGACGAGTCCCTGATTAAGTTTTCTGGCCGCTTGTCTTTCAAACAGTTCCTTCCCAGCAAGCGTGCCAGATACGGGGTCAAGCTCTACAAGCTCTGTGACAGGGCAACAGGCTATACGTGGAGCTTTTCGGTTTATGAGGGAAAAGATAGTTACGTAGAGCCGGAGAACTGTCCAGATTACATAGGGAGCGCTGGCAAGATAGTGTGGAACTTGGCGTCACCCTTATTCGGAAAGGGGTACCACTTGTACGTGGACAATTATTACACGAGCGTGCCACTGTTTAGTCACTTGTTTGATCAGCAGATTGGAGCATGTGGCACCGTGCGACCTAATCGCCGGGGCTTTCCCCAGCGGCTTGTAGATTCCCGTCTTAGGCTGGGGGAGAGAGCCTGCTTGAAGTGTAATAACTTGCTCGCTGTGAAGTGGAGGGATAATAAGAATGTTTTCCTTCTTACCTCCCTTCATGCAGACACGACAGTCCAAATTCGTACGGCGGCTGGTGTTGTGACGAAACCCCTCTGTGTCCACGAATACAACCTTAATATGGGGGGGGTGGACCTCAACGACCAGTTGTTGGCGCCGTACCTAGTTGCCCGTAAGGCTAGACGCTGGTACAAAAAAGTGTCTATTTATTTATTCCAATTGGCTTTGCTGAATGCTCATGTGCTATACGGAGCTTCAGGCGGGACGTTACCCTTCCTTGAATTCCAGGGAGCGGTTGTCATGGAACTCCTGTATCCAGGCGATTCCACACCTCACCATCCCCTACCAAATGCAGTAAGCCGGCTGCATGAGAGGCATTACCCTTATGTCCTCCCGAGTACCCCTACCCAACGAGCCCCCCAAAAAAGATGTCGTGTCTGCAGCAAGCACGGATGTAGGCGTGACAGCCGTTATTATTGTCCACGCTGTCCTGACAATCCTGGTCTCTGCGTTGGTGAATGTTTTGAACGCTACCACGAACTAGTGAGGTTTTAGCGTAGGGTACAGCATTTCACAGGCTAGGATACACTTTCACAGGGTCTCAAGAATGCCATCGCATTTTGAGACCCGACCGTTGCAGTTAAAATTATAGTTGCAGGGTCTCAAGAATGCCATCGCATTTTGAGACCCGACCGTTACAGTTAAAATTATAGTTATAGTTAAAAAAATAAAGTGTAAAAAAAAAAAAAAAAAAAAAAGTACAAAAAAAAAAAAAAAACCCCCAAAAAAATATAAAATAAAAACCCAAAAATAGTTGTCGTTTTATTGTTACTCTCTCTCTCTCTCTCTCTCTCTCTCTATTGTTGCTCTTTTTTACTCTATTCTGCAATGTTTTATTATGTTTTATCATGCTTGCTTTTCAGGTATGTTTTATTGTTAACCATTTTTTTTGTTTTCAGGTGCGCCATTCAGTTGCAGCGCGGATTTATTTATCTTGACAGCAACAGCGTTTGCTCCCACGATACATAAAGCCGCGACTCCAACACTGTAGGAGGTGATTTCACCACCACAGTTAAAAAAAAGAGCATATATGCCGAAGCATGGGGGCAGCAGAGGGCGGAGGAGCGATTTTGCTCCTAATGCCACGTACATACGGTCGAAAAAAGTCCGACCATGTGTACGTGGCATAACTTTTTTGCGGGAGGATGCCCCCATGCTTCGGCATATATATATTTTAGGCACCGGTTGCGTTAACAAAATGTTTTATTTTTTACTATGTTTTTTTTTTTGGTATTTGCTTTGCAGGTATGGTATGGTAAGGTCTTACTGTTATACTCTAATGTTACTTTGTTTTAATGTTAACCATTATTTGCTTAGCAGGTACGCCATTCAGTTGCAGCGTGGATTTATTTATCTTGACAGCAACAGCGTTTGCTCCCACGATACATAAAACCGCGACTCCAACGCTGTAGGAGGTGATTTCACCACCACAGTTAAAAAAAAGAGCATATATGCCGAAGCATGGGGGCAGCAGAGGGCGGAGGAGCGATTTTGCTCCTAATGCCACGTACATACGGTCGAAAAAAGTGCGACCATGTGTACGTGGCATAACTTTTTTGCGGGAGGATGCCCCCATGCTTCGGCATATATATATTTTAGGCACCGGTTGCGTTAACAAAATGTTTTATTTTTTACTATGTTTTTTTTTTGGTATTTGCTTTGCAGGTATGGTATGGTAAGGTCTTACTGTTATACTGTAATGTTACTTAGTTTTAATGTTAACCATTATTTGCTTAGCAGGTACGCCATTCAGTTGCAGCGTGGATTTATTTATCTTGACAGCAACAGCGTTTGCTCCCACGATACATAAAGCCGCGACTCCAACGCTGTAGGAGGTGATTTCACCACCACAGTTAAAAAAAAGAGCATATATGCCGAAGCATGGGGGCAGCAGAGGGCGGAGGAGCGATTTTGCTCCTAATGCCACGTACATACGGTCGAAAAAAGTGCGACCATGTGTACGTGGCATAACTTTTTTTGCGGGAGGATGCCCCCATGCTTCGGCATATATAAATGGTGCATGTATGCCCATCATTAGAAGTGGGTGGATGAAGGGAGGTATTCTAATGGTGGGCATACCCACCGCGCCATTGGGAAATTGGGAAAGCATTTTATCACACCGATCTTGGTGTGGTCAGATGCTTTGAGGGCAGAGGAAAGATCTAGGGTCTAATAGACCCCAATTTTTTCAAAAAAAGAGTACCTGTCACTGCCTATTGCTATCATAGGGGATATTTACATTCCCTGCGATAACAATAAAAATGACAACTAAGAAAAAAAAATGGAAGGAACAGTTTAAAAATAAAATAAAAAAGCTAAATAAAAAGAAAAACAAAAAAAAAAAAAAAAAAAGCACCCCTGCCCCCCCTTTTCTTGCGCAAAGGCGAACACAAGCGTCGGTCTGGCGTCATATGTAAACAGCAATTGCACCATGCATGTGAGGTATCACCGCGAAGGTCAGATCGAGGGCAGTAATTTTAGCAGTAGACCTCCTCCGTGAATCTAATGTGGTAACCTGTAAAGGCTTTTAAAGGCTTTTAAAAATGTATGTAGTTTGTCGCCACTGTGTGTTTGTGCGCAATTTTAAAGCATGTCGTGTTTGGTATCCATGTACTCGGCCTAAGATCATATTTTTTATTTCATCAAAAATTTGAGCAATATAGTGTGTTTAAGTGCATTAAAATAAAAAAAAGTGTATTTTTTCCACAAAAAATGCGTTTGAAAAATCGCTGCGCAAATACTGTGTGGAAAAAAAAAAATGCAACACCCACCATTTTAATCTGTAGGGCCTTTGCTTTAACAATATATATAGTGTTTGGGGGTTCAACGTAATTTTCTTGCAAAAAAAAAAATATGTTTTCATGTAAACAAAAAGTGTCAGAAAGGGCTTTATCTTCAAGTGGTTAGAAGAGTGGGTGACGTGTGACATAGGCTTCTAAATGTTGTGCATAAAATGCCAGGACAGTTCAAACCCCCCCCAAATGACCCCATTTTGGAAAGTAGACACCCCAAGCTATTTGCTGAGAGCAATGTTGAGCCCATTAAATATATTTTTTTTTTTGGTCCCAAGAGATTGAATAATGAAAAAAAAAAAAAAAATAATATTTTTTTTTTTACAAAAAGTTGTCACTAAATGATATATTGCTCAAACATGCCATGGGCATATGTGGAGATACACCCCAAAATACATTCTGTTGCTTCTCCTGAGTACGGGGATACCACATGTGTGGGACTTTTTGGGAGCCTAGCCGCGTACGGGACCCCAAAATCCAAGCACCGCCTTCAGGCTTTCTAAGGGTGTAATTTTTTTATTTCACTCCTCACTGCCAATCACAGTTTCGGATGCCATGGAATGCCCAGATGGCACAAACCACCCCCAAATGACCCCATTTTGGAAAGTAGACACCCCAAGCTATTTGCTGAGAGGTATGGTGAGTATTTTGCAGATCTCGCTTTTTGTCACAATGTTTTGAAAATTGAAAAAAAAAAAAAAAAAAAAATTTTTTTTCTTTACTTTCTTCATTTTCAAAAACACATGAGAGCTGTAAAATACTCACCATGCCTCTCAACAAATAGCTTGGGGTGTCTACTTTCCAAAATGGGGTCATTTGGGGGGGTTTTGTGCTACTTTGGCATTTTATGGCCTTCGAAACTGTGATAGGTAGTGAGGAGTGAAATCAAAAATTTGCACCCTTAGAAATCCTGAAGGCGGTGCTTGGGTTTCGGGGCCCCGTACGCGGCTAGGCTCCCAAAAAGTCCCACACATGTGGTATCCCCATACTCAGGAGAAGCAGCAAAATGTATTTTGGGGTGCAATTCCACATATAACCATGGCATGTGTGAGCAATATATCATTTAGTGACAACTTTTTGAATACATTTTTTTTATTTATTTTTTTTGTCTTTATTCAATCACTTGGGACTAAAAAAAAAAATATTCAACGGGCTCAACATGCCTCTCAGCAAATAGCTTGGGGTGTCTACTTTCCAAAATGGGGTCATTTGGGGGGGTTTTGTGCCATCTTGGCATTTTATGGTCTTCAAAACTGTGATAGGTAGTGATAGGTAGTGAGGAGTGAAATCAAAAATTTATGCCCTTAGAAATCCTGAAAGCGTTGCTTGGTTTTCGGGGTCCCGTATGCAGATAGGCTCCCAAAAAGTCCCACACATGTGGTATCCCCGTACTCAGGAGAAGCAGCAGAATGTATTTTGGGGTGTAATTCCACATATGCCCATGGCATGTGTGGGCAATATATCATTTAGTGACAACTTTGGGCAAAAAAAAAAAAAAGTTTGTAATATTCCCGCAACTTGTGGCAAAATATAAAATATTCCATGTACTCAACATGCCTCTCAGCAAATAGCTTGGGGTGTCTACTTTCCAAAATGGGGTCATTTTGGGGGGTTTTGTGCAATTTTGGCATTTTATGGCCTTCGAAACTGTGATAGGTAGTGAGGAGTGAAATCAAAGATTTGCACCCTTAGAAACCCTGAAGGCGTTGATTGGGTTTCGTGGCCCCGTGCGCGGCTAGGCTCCCAAAAAGTCCCACACATGTGGTATCCCCGTACTCAGGAGAAGTGGCAAAATGTATTTTGGGGTGCAATTATACATATAACCATGGCATGTGTGAGCAATATATCATTTAGTGACAACTTTTTTGAATTTTTTTTTTTTTTTTTTTTTTTTGTCTTTATTCAATCACTTGGGACTAAAAAAAAAAATATTCAATGGGCTCAACATGCCTCTCAGCAAATAGCTTGGGGTGTCTACTTTCCAAAATGGGGTCATATGGGGGGGTTTTGTGCCATCTTGGCATTTTATGGCCTTCAAAACTGTGATAGGTAGTGATAGGTAGTGAGGAGTGAAATCAAAAATTTATGCCCTTAGAAATCCTGAAGGCGGTGCTTGGTTATCGGGGTCCCGTATGCGGATAGGCTCCCAAAAAGTCCCACACATGTGGTATCCCCGTACTCAGGAGAAGCAGCAGAATGTATTTTGGGGTGTAATTCCACATATGCCCATGGCATGTGTGGGCAATATATCATTTAGTGACAACTTTGGGCAAAAAAAAAAAAAAAGTTTGTAATATTCCCGCAACTTGTGGCAAAATATAAAATATTCCATGTACTCAACATGCCTCTCAGCAAATAGCTTGGGGTGTCTACTTTCCAAAATGGGGTCATTTGGGGGGGGTTTTGTGCTATTTTGGCATTTTATGGCCTTCAAAACTGTGATAGATAGTGAGGAGTGAAATCAAAGATTTGCACCCTTAGAAACCCTGAAGGCGTTGATTGGGTTTCGTGGCCCCGTGCGCGGCTAGGCTCCCAAAAAGTCCCACACATGTGGTATCCCCATACTCGGGAGAAGCAGCAAAATGTATTTTGGGGTGCATCTCCACATATAACCATGGCATGTGTGAGCAATATATCATTTAGTGACAACTTTTTGAAAAAAAAAAAAAATCTTTTTTATTTTTGTCTTTATTCAATCACTTGGGACTAAAAAAAAAAATATTCAATGGGCTCAACATGCCTCTCAGCAAATAGCTTGGGGTGTCTACTTTCCAAAATGGGGTCATTTGGGGGGGTTTTGTACTTCTCTGCCATTTTAGCACCTCAAGAAATGAAATAGGCAGTCATAAATTAAAAGCGGTGTAAATTCCAGAAAATGTACTCTAGTTTGTAGACGCTATAACTTTTGCGCAAACCAATAAATATACGCTTATTGGCATTTTTTTTACTAAAGACATGTGGCTGAATTCATTTTGGCCCAAATGTTTGACTAAAATTGAGTTTATTAGATTTTTTTTATAACAAAAAGTAGAAAATCTCTTTTTTTTTCAAAATTTTCGCACTTTTTCCGTTTATATCGCAAAAAATAAAAATCACAGAGGCAATCAAATACCATCAAAAGAAAGCTCTATTTGTGGGAAGAAAAGGACGCAAATTTCGTTTGGTTACAAAATTGCATGACCGCGCAATTACCAGTTAAAGTAGTGCAGTGCGAAATTGAAAAAAGACCTCTGGTCCTTTGGCTGCCAAATGGTCCGGGGCTGAAGTGGTTAAAGAGTGGGAAGATTGTGGCGATTGGATACCCATGAGAAGGTGTTGCAGCCTGGGGAGAGGGCCTGTTTAAAAACCACGGTCAAGCTGTCATGGGACCAGCCGGGTCCTTACGTGGTGGTAGAGGCTGATTCAGCAGAGGAGGAGGCTGGAATAGAATTGGTCCCGGAGATTGTACCCACTCGGGCCTTACTAAGAAATGGAGGACGATTTCCTTTCAGCGTGAGGAACATCACTAGTCACCCAATCAGTTTGAAGCCTGTATGGTGATTAGAAAAGTGAGTGCCGCCACCCCAGTGGTGGGGGATGAAGTAGTTCATAAGGAAGATGGAAGAAGAACCACAGTTCACTGCCCAAATCTACCCCCTGCTTGGGAGGAGAGGATCAAAGCTCAGATAGCTCAATGGGAGAAAATGTTCTCCAAGAATGACTTTGATGTGGGTTGTGCCAGGAGTACTCAACATCGATTTTGACTGACCGAAGTTAAGCCGCTTCGAGAAAGGGCCAGGCGAATCCCCTTGTGTGATCTAGAGGATCTTCAAGAGCAGCTGGCTGAATTGAAGAGATCGGGGGTCATTTAGGAGACCAGGAGCCCCTATGCCTCCCTGATCGTAGTAGTGAGGAAGAAGAATGGGTCTCTTCGGATATGCATCGACTACCAAACCTTGAACCAAAGGACTATCCCAGATCAATACACAACCCCTCGTATAGAAGAAGCCCTACAATGCCTATCAGGGACCAAGTGGTTCAGTGTACTGGATTTAAAGAGTGAATATTACCAGATTCTCATGCATCCAGATGACCTTCATCAGCCCTCTAGGGTTTTTCGAGTTTCACCGAATGCCACAGAGATTTACAGGTTAACTTTCTCTTTCTCAGTCTCTGCTACTTTCCAGAGACTGATGGAGAACACTGTGGGTGATACGAACTTGGTGGAAGTGCTTGTTTAACTTGATGATATCATTGTGTTCCGCAGAACATTGGAGGAGCATGAAGCTCAGTTGGAGAAAGTTTTTCAGCGACTACACACAGAGGGGTTGAAGCTGTGTTTAGAGAATTGCCAGTTCTACCAGACCTCAGTCACGTACGTAGGGCATGTAGTGTCAACCGAGGGAATCGCAACTGACCCTGAAAAGTTGGAGGCTGTGACTTCCTTGCCTCACCCAAATACTGTCACAGAGTTGAGATCATTCTTGGGTTTCTGCTCGTACTATAGAAGATTTGTGAAGAACTTCTCACAGATTACCCGGCCGTTGAATGAGCTGTTACAGAAGCAAACGGAGGGAGACCAGCAGAGAACCCATAAGGGAGGCCCCAGGAAGCATTGTGAGTCCATCCAGGAACAATGTACAGTGAAGTGTGAAAGGTCTTTTGAACGGCTGAAGGAGAGCCTGGTTGAAGCCCTGGGCCTACGCTGATCCATCTTTTTTTTTTATAATTCAATTTTTTTTTATTAGAATACAGCTTGAGCCTGGGTTCAGACTAGTTTGGGGCGAATTGAAGGCCCTGCGTGACTGCGCAGTGAAACGTCGGCTGTTCTGCGGTGTGTCCATACCAGACCCTTATCCGAGCACGCAGCCTGGCAGGTCAGGAAAGGGGGTGGGGACGAGCGAGCGCCCCCCCTCCTGAACCATACCAGGCCGCATGCCCTCAACATGGGGGGGTGGGTGCTTTGGGGAAGGGGGGCGCCCTGCAGCCCCCCACCCCAAAGCACCTTGTCCCCATGTTGAGGACAAGGGCCTCTTCCCGACAACCCTGGCCGTTGGTTGTCGGGGTCTGCGGAAGGGGGGCTTATCGGAATCCGGGAGCCCCCTTTAATAAGGGGGCCCCCAGATCCCGGCCCCCCATCCTATGGGAATGAGTATGGGGTACGATGTACCCCTACCCATTCACCTAAGGTGTAACGTGTAAATTAAAAAAAACACACATGTTTAAAAAAATATTTTATTGCACTTCTTCTTCTTCTTCTTCTTCTTCTTCTTCTCATAGATGCGCTGTGTTGTGACTTATATAGGGACAAGGGGGCAGGGTCACATGCTCATGTCACATGGTGACCCCGCCCACATATGATGTCAAAGTCCCAGCATCCTCCGGGACTGTGACATCATAGGGGGGCGGGGTCACCATGTGACATGAGCATGTGACCCTGCCCCCTTGTCCCTATATAAGTCACAACACAGCGCGTCTATGCCATTCTGGCCAGAGAGAGCGACGAGTCAACATCTTAAGAAGAAGAAGGCGGCGCAGAAGGCGACAACAGCGGCAAGAACAGAAGAGACCCCGGAAGACCCCCAAAGGCGGCTCGAGACCCCCAGACGACGGCGGCGACGACGAAGAAGAAAGCCGGGCTCCTCCGCTCGGTAAAAGAGCTAGGTAAAATAGCAGAGGAGTCCGGCGAGAAGACCCCCCAAGACGGAAGAAGACCCCGGAGCAGTGCAATAAAATATTTATAAAAAATTGTGTGTTTTTTTTAATTTACACTTTACACCTTAGGTGAATGGGTAGGGGTACATCGTACTCATTCACATAGGGTGGTGGGCCGGGATATGGGGGCCCCCTTATTAAAGGGGGCTCCCGGATTCCGATAAGCCCCCCGCTCGCAGACCCCGACAACCAACGACCAGGGTTGTCGGGAAGAGGCCCTTGTCCTCATCAACATGGGGACAAGGTGCTTTAGGGTGGGGTCTTGCAGGGTGCCCCCCTTCCCCAAAGCACCCACCCCCCCATGTTGAGGGCATGCGGCCTGGTACGGTTCAGGAGGGGGGGGGCGCTCGCTCGTCCCCACCCCCTTTCCTGACCTGCCAGGCTGCGTGCTCGGATAAGGGTCTGGTATGGATTTTGGGGGGACCCCCACGCCGTTTTTTCAGCGTAGGGGGTACCCTTAAAATCCATACCAGACCTAAGGGCCTGGTATGCTCCTGGAGGGGGAATCCATGACATTTTTTTTTTAAAAGTGGGCGTGGACTTCCCCCTCAGAAGTAGTAAAATGACTTGCGAATTTTTGTTCACCACGCAAGTCAGGTGCGAATCAGATGCGTGCCCATAGAAGATAATGGGCTTGAATTCGCACCTGATCCGCCCCGCACCGCACCAAAGTCGGTGGCGGTTTTTCTGCAATGCGCAGTGCGCATGCACCGGACATATGTGAACATGCCTCATTGAAAACAATGGGTGTTCAAATGTCCTGCGAATTCGCAGTGTTTTCCACCGCTGCAAATTCGCAATAGTGTGAACCCAGGCTAAAAGTCAACTAAGGACAACGACATAAGTCCATATATAACATTTACATATTATACAAAACTCTATATACACATATATAAGAGAAAAAAGAAGAGAAAGGTAAAAAACACTTCCCATCTTAACATACAATATATTATAAAAGTTGCATTTGCTCCTACACCCTCCCAGTTGAGGGCCCCGGCCTCCCTAGCTATTCATGTTCCTACTATCTCTCAGTGCACCATTCAATCATTATACCCCTAATTAAAAAAAAATAAAAATAAGTGAAGTTGTATCATATAAAAAAAAAAAAAAGGAAAAAGGAGGGGGGGGGGGGTGAGAAGAACCAAAATGTTATTGTGCATTTCTTTCCCCCTAATTACCACCACGTGCAAAACAAAATGATGAATTGATCCATAAATCATAGTGTTAAAAAAAAAAAAAAATTTTAATCTATGCAAAAAGGCCTCTAGGGGCCACTTTGCCACCACGTGCCTGTTTGCGTTAACTAATACCAAAAAAAAAAAAAAACGACGTAATCATTTAATAATAAAGGTTATTACTTCTCTTCTCTCTCTCCCTTCCCCCATCCGCTTACACGGATTACATTGTCTCACCATATTTAATAGGTGGTTATTATACCCACTTATTATACCCATATTATACTACTATTGTGCCCAGTCCATGTGTGCCCACTCTCTTTAACACATTTAAATATATAACAACACCTTCTCTCTTAATTCAAACCACTCATCCCATTACCCCTGTGACTTTCTTTACTTTTTCCCTCGTTTTGAGGTAATGTCGGAGCCAGTAATTCAACACATCTTCCCCCTACGGATGTGTGCATACATGTACCCATATGCACATACTAGCCATATGCACACACCTACATCTATAACAAAAAAAGGGGAAAGCAAAAAAAAAAAAAACAAGAACATTGAGAACATTGGGAGCAAGCGGCACTTTATACATACCTAAATCATAGGTGTTCATGCTATATCGATCTCTGGAGAGTGCAACTCCCATCCTACCCATACATTTTTAAACTTGTCCTGTTGGTCTTTCACCAAATATACCCATCATTCAGCTTCCATTATTGAATTAACCTCCCTTTTCCAATCCAACAGAGTATGGCATAAAGCCTGTTTCCAGAACCTTGGTATTAATAATTTGGCTGCATTTAATAAATGCGGGGTAATACTTTTTTTATAGGACTAAACGGATAATGGCGCCCCATGAAATAAAAATAAATGGGAGTAAATTCAATGGGAATAGGTGACAACCTTTTGACCCATGGAGCAATCGTCTCCCATAATGGTTTAATCTTAAGGCATGTGCACCATATGTGGAGAAATGTACCCTTCTGTCCACACCCCCTCCAGCAGATGTTGGGTACATCTGTGCCAGCTTAACTGGAGTCTGATACTATCTAGCTAAGAATTTGTATGACATTTCTTGTACATGAGAACTTATAGAGGTAGAATGAGTTGATTTAATTATTTTTTTAATTTGTGTGCAAGTAAATACCTGATTTAGTTCTCTTTCCCATTCTCTAACAAAATAAGGGACTGTAGTAAAATAAGGGACTGTAGTGTTTTGGCCACTTAAGATTAGTTTATACATTTGTGATAACAAATGTTTCCCATTTGTTATGTGTACACATAAAGATTTGAATATGGTAAAAGGTAAAAAGAGTTTAAGGGCCTTAATAGAGGTTTCAGTTTATTAAAGAAAAACGTAATTTGATGGTATCTCCACCTGGCTAGGGGTACATTGCCCCAGCCTGAAGCCAGCTCTGAAAAGGGTGATAGAATTCCTCATGGGACAAATTTGCCACATGTCGTATCCCCATGCCGCCCCCATGCACCTAAGAATCCTACCTCCTCCCCAGGGGGAAACCAAAGGTATCCCTCCAGTGGAGCCAGAGGGGATATCTGAGGTGCATATTTACTTAATTTATTCAATTTATCCCAAACAGATAAAGAATTCTGGGTTAGAGGGGAGGTCCATTCTGAAAGGCCCCTAGATAATGTCGATATCCATGGGTCACCCACCAGATTTCTACCCGCCATTGTCTTCTCTAAAGAAACCCAGATTTTATTGGAGGAGTCGTGACACCAATTCAAAATGCGTACTAAAGCTATCGCCTTGTAATACAAAGCTACATCTGGTATCCCCACTCCTCCTTCAAATTTACTTCTAGATAGAATATCATAATCATAAGCCAGCCTAGGTCATCTATCGTTCCATACAAACGCCACAAAGGCTTTCTGTAGACGTTTAAAAAAGGTCTGTGGGAGTGTAATTGGTACCGTGTGTAGAATATAGATTTTTTTGGGTAATATACTAATTTTAAGAGCACTCCCCCTTCCGAACCATGTTAACCGCTTCCCGACCGCCTCATGTAGATATACGTCTACAGAATGGCACGGGCAAGCAAAAGCACGTACGGGTACGTCCCCTTTAATTTGCCTGCCCGGGGGGCGCGCGCGCGCCGCCAGCGGCGCGCTCGCGACCCGGTCGGGAGCTCCGTGATCACGGCCGCGGGACCAGCGGACCCGATCGCCGCTGGTATCCCGCGATCGGGTTACGGAGCTGAAGAACGGGGAGAGGTTTGTGTAAACAAACCTCTCCCCGCGCTCCCTACACTGCCTGTCATTGATCTGCTGTTCCCTGTCATCGGGAAAGCCGATCAATGACGTCAGACGTACAGCCACGCCCCCCTACTGTAAAAAAGACACAACACGTCACACTGACTCCTCCCCGCCCCCTAGTGGTTAACCCCTTCACTACAACTGTCATTTACATAGGAATCAGTGCTATTTAAATAGCACTGATTTCTGTATAAATGACAAATGTCCCAAAAATGTGTCAAAAATGTCCGATGTGTCCGCCATAATGTCGCAGTCACAATAAAAATCGCTGATCGCCGCCATTACTAGTAAAAAAAAAAATATTAATAAAAATGCTATAAAACTATCCCCTATTTTGTAAACGCTATAACTTTTGCGCAAACTAATCAATAATCGCTAATTGCGATTTTTTTTACCAAAAATATGTAGAAGAATACGTATCGGCCTAAACTGTGGAAAAAAAAAGTTTTTTTATATATTTTTAGGGGATAGTTATTATAGCAAAAAGTAAAAAATATTGCATTTTTTTCAAAATTGTCGCTCTATTTTTGTTTATAGCGCAAAAAATAAAAACCGCAGGGGCGATCAAATACCACCAAAAGAAAGCTCTATTTGTGGGAAAAAAAGGACGCTTATTTTGGGAGCCACGTCGCACGACCGCGCAATTGTCAGTTAAAGCGACGCAGTGCCGAATCGCAAAAAGGGGCCTGGTCCTTTAGCTGCAAATTGGTCCGGGGCTGAAGTGGTTAAATAGTGGCCCTTCCATTTCTGCAGGTCTCCTATTAATCCCGTCAATAGAGAAATATAATTAAGCTCATATAAAAGTTTTGGGTCCGATGTGATGTGCACCCCCAGATAAAATAGAGAGTCTGTATTTCAGATAAAAGGATAGGAATATTGCAGAGTCACTAACATATCTGGGGCATCCAGCCCATCATACGGTCACCTAGACCCACCCCCCTCAGCACTTCGGTCATAAAGACCCAGTTCACCCTATCAAATGCCTTTTCGGCATCCATTGATAGTTCCACTCTTGGGGTTCTGTCAGGGCCTTGCTGCATCCAGTGAAGTATATAAAGAGCATGGATAGTATTGTCTCTGGTTTCACGGCCCTTCATAAACCCTGTCTGGTCTGGGTGGACTAACTTCACTATATGGTTCTGTAGTCGAAGGGCTAAGATCTTGGCTAAAAGTTTGGTGTCGGAATTAAGTAGGGAGATGGGTCTATAATTGGCACAATATTGCGGATCCTTTCCTGATTTAGGGAGAACTGTGATGTAAGCCAATATTGCTTCGGGGGGCAAAGGGTTGGAGGCATTAATTGAGTTAAAATAGCTACATAATGGAGATGCTAATATAGAAATAAACTTCTTGTAGTATACATTCATCAGACCGTCCGGCCCCAGACATTTACCTGTCGGCACCTGTTACCTGTTGGCACACTGATCCATCTAAACCATATGAATTACACGTGGATGCCAGCAGAGATGGCCTTGGAAGAGTGTTGTACCAAGAGTCAGAAGGGAAACTCCATCCAGTGGCCTATGTGAGTCGCAGCCTAAGTTTAAGTTCAGTTTAAAATACCAACCGGGTGTGGGAACAGAGACGCTGACGCTCTTGCCTCACTCCATCAAGGCTGGACAGAAGAGTTGGGTTAATTTACCTCTCAAAGGAGTACAGGCCGTGTGTCAAGGAGTAGAGTATAAACACAGAGGAGCAATAAGGGCTAAAGCCGTAGGAGTCACCCCAGCGGGAGTGCCGAAGTACTACTGTAATTTGACCCAAATACACAGCCAAGAATTGCCTCATAAGACAGGATCAACAGGAAGATCCATTGGAGAGTCTGATCAGGAAATCGCTATCCACTCAAGACCCTCAGATACCGGTGAATAGCCCCATTGAGGGGGCCAAAGTGATCCATAGAGAGTGGGAGCGAATGAAGTTGGAAGATGGGGTCATATATCAAAGAGGTCCCTCTGAGGAACCAGGAGGTGTGAGTCAACTATTCCTCCCTGAAAAACATTGTCTGACTGTGTTGACCGCCCTTCAGCCCAGTTAGAACTTTCAAGCTGGTCAGGGATCGATTTTACTAGCCATCCATTCGCACAGAGGTGGAAAGCTACTGTCGCTCATGCTTCAGATGCATGCAGAGAAAGGGCAGCCCCAATGGGCCATCTTTAAAGTCAGGAACCCATGGAGTTGGTGTGCATTGATTTCTTGTGTCTGGAGCCTGACCTGAGTGGACAAAGTAATGTCCTGGTTGTGACAGGTCATTTCACCTGATATGCTCAAACTTTTCCCACTAGGGATCAACAGGCTAGTATGGTGGCAAAGACTCTAGTGGAGAAATTCTTTGTTCATTATGGGTTGCCTCAGCTCCTGCATTGGGATCAAGGCCGGGACTTTGAGAGCAAGCTGATCAGAAGATTATGTGAACTCTTGAACATAAAGAAATCCAGGACTACTCCTTGCCATCCTCAAGGGGATCCACAACCTGAGCGTTTTACCCGTACCCTGCTGAACATGTTGGGGACTCTCCCATTAGAGAATAAACAGGATTGGGGGATCATATCACTGCAGTAGTTCATGCTTATAATATCACCTCAAATGATTCTACTGGATACTCTCCCTACAGACTAATGTTCGGGAGAGAAGCTAGTCTACCTGTAGATCTGGCTTTTGGAACATCCCCAGATCACACCTCCCAAGCCTTTTATAGGGGGTACATTGACAGACTTCGGAAGAACCGAAAAGTGGCTTATGAGAAAGCCTAGGAGACCTCTACAATCAGAGAACAAAGGAACAAGAAAAACTTTGCTCTCAGAGTGAAGGTTCAGGATTTACAACCTGGAGATCGAGTGTTGTTGCACAATCTAGGGGTGTCAGGGAAGCATAAGTTGGCTGATTGATGGCATTCCCAATCCTACATTGTCTGTAAATGACTACCTGGACTCTCTGTGTACCAGATTCGGCCCGAAGTAAAGACCGGCCCTCTCAAGACTTGGCATCTAAACCATTTACTGGCCATATCAGAGGCTGTTTGAGTACCCTCACCCCCTTGCTTGGAGACTTATCAGTACCCCACACTGAGGCCTATGGTCCAGAAACCTTTCCCACCCACACTCCCTGAAGAGGAGAGTGACGATGAAGAATTAACTCTTGATTGGCTGTGGGTTTCTCCTTCGGAAGATGATTCCATCATCCCTGGTACTGAGGAAGAAGGCCGTCAAAGAACACCCGTTAGGAGGAAGACATGTGTCCCTTTGCCTCAAATTGAGACATCAGATCCTCACCCACCGAGGGGGGCTGAGGAGGTCAAGATAGAACCCAGTGAAGTGCAGTGTGTAATGGATACCCCCATTCCTCCTACTGACCTCACCGAGAGGGAGGCAGTTCCTGAACCAAAACCATAGCCTGAAGTAGAACTTGAACCTGAATCTGGAAGCAGTTTCTGGGGAACCGATCAGGGACCAGAGCCACTGGAAAACATCTACTCCCGGTTGAGACAGAGGATATGACCTCCAAAGAGACTGATATATGATGCACTTGGAGAAAATTCTGATGAACTTATACCTACTGCTCAATGTTCCAGTCAAGCACTAGCCTCCTTTATCAAACCTTTGATAAAGGATGGATAAAATTGAAAGCAAGATTAGCGCAGGTACGCAATATTCTGAAGCATAGAATGTAGTCCTCAAAATAATATTAAATCTGTTGAATATGTCTGTAATCATACATTATTATGTGCAAATATACAAATGAATATGTGTAATTTATACGCTGTGCAAACATGCAGTGGAACTGATTTTATATGTGAATAAATCAATAATATTTGATGAATAAATAAGTGGTATATATTATCA
Source organism: Lithobates sylvaticus (assembly GCA_028564925.1). Classification (NCBI taxonomy): domain Eukaryota; kingdom Metazoa; phylum Chordata; class Amphibia; order Anura; family Ranidae; genus Lithobates; species Lithobates sylvaticus. The sequence goes on along the minus strand of CM053030.1, from coordinate 166,320,350 downwards.
CCAATGTAAAGTGCAATGTGTATGTGCAAATCTACATATATAAACTATGACACCAAATATTCTCAAAATGAATGAATAAAATTTAAATTTATAATGTGACCTTCCAATATAAAAGTAAAATTATTTTAGTTCAATGATCTTAATCCGTATAATAACTCTTCAAGTAAATTAGACACCCAGTGTTCAAAAAAAAATTGTGAGTCTCTCACCAACATCAACTTGCTGTTCACTGTGAAGGAGTCAACCAGACAAAATGTACGTCGAGCGAAACAGGAACGAAGTGAAACTGCTGCATATTTCCTGTTTCACTCACAAGCAGCAGTTTCACTTCATTCAAGTCCTAAGAGGAATTCTACTGCTAATTATCCAGAGAAAGAAAACCCATATATATAAGAAGTATCTACCAGGCTCCATACAGATCATAATTAATAAGGAAATATTTAGGGAGATTGTTTTCAGAAACCTAGAATCTGGATCACCCCTGGCTATTCTTACGCTGTTACCTTACAGCGGTAAGGTAAGGAGCCACTGCACCTTTAGGTGGAATTGCACTGGAGAAAAGGATCACCCAAGTCACATCGTCACTTATGCTAGTTGAAATCCAGCACTCTAAACACCAGCACCTTTGAAGATACTATTTACTGTGAACTTTTTTGGCACTTGCACTTTATTACGTTTAGATTTATATTGTCTTTGGTGCACGCACGGTATTGAAGGATTTTTTTTATCTTTCACATGGAATACTTATCACTCATTTATTATTTAGCATAGTAGATTCATTATGCATTGTCTTTTTATGTATGTATTTAATGATTATTTTTGCATGAATATGATCTAGTACATATAGCACTTTATATTTAATACTTTAGCACTTTAATTTTGGAGCGCAGCACCATATATTGATTTTTATTTGATCATTAATCGAAGCCTTCATGGCGACCATTACTTTAACCAATTAAATGTTTAAAATAAGGGAAAGGAAGCAGAAAAGTATTTTACAAAGTGCACATAGGACTCAGAACTAAACCTAGTTCTAGGGTCCTTAAATCCAAGGGTAAATTATACTTACATAGCAGAATATAAAGTGGGGCCGTGTGCAAATAAACGACTTGGCTAAATAAAATTTAGATTACATTTATTTCTGTTTTAATTCTTCTTAAAAATAAAGGGAATTGATGCAATTTAATCTATGCACCAGAAAGGCATTTACATATATGGGCAATAGAAAACAAAAGACAAGGTTTGCACTGCTGTCCATCTCCATAATGTTATTTTTTAAAGAAGAAGCTTTTAAAGTATTCTTAGGAGCCTCCTTTTTCTAGATACAGCAATTAAGAACTGTTTTAACTTGCTTTTTTGTGATCTACAAATACAATTATTGTTATAAACATTTTTCACAAAACAGGTTTTGCCTCTCAGTTTTATTGAATTCTATCTATTCTTGTTCCTTTCATTATCATGTGATGAATGCTGCCTAATCATTAACTAAATGTTTGCTCCAGCATTATGCAGAAGTAGAATGAAATGTTGGGATTTTTAGGAATGTTTTTATTCACTGGCAGTGAACACAAAGAGATTAATATAGTTTTTACAGGGGTTAAAGATGTATAAATATATATGGGTGTGTTTTATTACAAGCCCTTGTTTGTTTTTCCAATGTTCATAGTACGTAAAGTATTTTGGTTATTTGAAACCAATGAATAAAAATGTTTTTCTTTTTTATAATGAGACAATTTTTTTTTGAAATTACATCATTCATTTTGCATATACATTAATCACACCAAAGAACAGGAGCAAGCGCTTTGGGCATACATCACCTTAAGGTGTACCTGTACTGAATTAAAGGCAAGTAAACTGATCTCAAGATAATAAACAGGCAACCATAAATATCAGGAGTGTACACAATGCTCTCTGGAGTTGACATAAAGCTCTGTGGATCTCCAAAACCTTGGGTTCAATGTTATGCAAATGTAGCACTACCCGCTGGTAACTGGCTCTCCAACTCCTGCACAGCCATGAAATACGCATTATTTCCTTGCATCCAGACACAAGAAGTCAGTCCCTTGGCTTTGTTTTTATGTTTTATTAGGGGTAACAACTTGGGTGGGTGAAAGGATTTATGGGTTGTCAGACTTTAATCATGAACAACAACAGGGGATAACTTCCTTCCTCTGTATAAAAGTTCCTGGACTGCTTTCCTTCCAGTGTATACACACAGTCCTTAGTGGATTTAGTGGCAAAAGTCCATTACAGACTAGGAGCACTCAACCCTCCTTGAAATAGCAAAAAAACTTGAGGAAAACTGCATGCAGGAGTGTATCATCTCCTTGTGTAGATCTGCTACCAGCTACACTGCTTGCAGGCACTACCAGCCCTCGTGAGTGCTCTGAAGATCTCCCAGCGCAAGGTAATAAAAGGGTTAAGCACAGTGCTGTCCTTTTAGAAAGCTTGCTACATGTGGAAGTCTCTTCCTTGAACGTCCCTGGGTGTGCTAATGTACTCACACTGTCCTCCTTGCTCCCGCTGCTTCTCAGGTAAGATTCCACGTAAAACCACTCTGCTGAATGGATCCCCCTGAGCCAGCCCAAGCCCAGCCTGATGTTGGGGTCTCCCCTAGACCTAGGAGACCCCTCCTAGGCCACTGAAGTCTCATCAGCACTCAATATTCCACCTGACTCATCTGCTAGCATGATTCATCCATATTTATTGGCTGGCTCAGTCACCCTGCCTGGCCCACTTCCACTAAGAATGCAGATAAACACTCCTGACCTCCACCCACTAATTTCTAGAAACTTCTCCAAACTTCTAGAACCGGGTGGAGGCACCAGATACCTGCCTGTATGAGTCATTCAGCCTATCATGCAATGAACCCTGACCCAGATTCCAGACAATAAATTTGCCTGTACTGAAACACTAGCACATTAGAGGGTGCTACACAAATACTGATTTCCTTTACAAAGAGCAAATACTGACTTTAACTCAGAAGTTGGTGCCCTAAACTTTTAGAGCTTATTTATTATAAAACACTGCATTTAAATGCATACATTTTATATGTATGTATGCATTTAAACGCAGCCCTATAGGAACCAGTGGGGCCATCCACACAGTTGAGTCCAAATCAAAAGTGTTCACCGTGTTTAGTGGTATACAAAAAGGTAGGACACAGCAGCAACTGAGACCCTACATATCTGTAGATTTAACACATATATGTGTGTAAACACTTGTAAGGCACAAAGTCATTGGAAGAACTGTACACATTTAAATGTGAGTACTCACATTTAGATGTGCAGGAGCACATTTGCATACATGCAAGGCACATTTTTTATGCAGCATCTTCTTCTAGCAAGATCCCATGTCCTGTGCAGAAAATGCATGTATGCCCATGTGAAAGAGCTCTAACCTACGTTGGGTGATTAATATTGAAAACTAGTAGTGGGTAAGTTAGAACAAAGTTGATATTTGCATTATAGATAGCATGTGTTCCAAAGCATCTGAGGCTCTGTGCAAGCTAATTCATGGTATGTCAAAGCATCTCTAATTTCTTACCATTAAAGCCTGTCTTGAGAAAAATACTTAGGTTGCCATTGTCTATATTTTGAACATTCATTTACTGCTTTTTTCTTGTTTGTGATTTAGAAATATCACAGCTAGAAACAGGCAGGCAATGAGCATTTTCAGAAGGAGGACAGCGGTAGTAGTCCTCTTACTTCTTTCATGACCTTTGTATTGTACCTTCTGGGGTCACCTTAATTACTTTTAAGATAATACAGACCTGCCTTAAAATATATACTTTAAAATCAAAACTCATAAGTGAGAAGTGTGTGAAGGAAGCAGCCATTCCTCAATTCATGTGCTGGGCTACTAAAGCCATACCAATTTGGAGCAACTGTCTTAGATCTTATTATCAGAGCTTTATCATAGCGTCCCATTAAATGGAAATCCACTAAATGTTTTTGGTAGTGGTGTGAGATTGGAATGGGTATAAACATTATTCATTCATGTTCTCACCATCTGCTGAGCCATCAGTTTTACATCCTGCATAGTTTGGCAGTCAGGAATTATTATAACTAATGGGATGAAGAAATCAGGTCAATTTTGTTCTGCAGTTTTTAAATGTATCATTTGCCATAGATATGAACCTTTCTAGTTTAATTTGCAGAATTTATGTAAAACATAATTTTTCAATTCAGTATTAATGTTTGGGGTTTTTCTTCCACTTTGTATCATTTACGAACACGAGAAGATTACTGTAATGCAATTTGATTTTATTCAGTTCCTTCTATCAAAGTATACACTGTAAAACCCCATATCCCCTACCAGTGTGGCACTGCTTCTGTTGTTTCTTTTTTCTTCAGATTTTTTTTCAAATAAAGAAATTCATTGAGTAGTACAGCAAGGGTACACTATTTAATAGTTTATACAAATATATTGTAAACACTAATAAATAAATAAATGTTTTCAAAATTTGCAAGTAAAATAATATACTGTAACATGGAAATCTAATAGATAGATTTTATATAAGATATACGTTTTCAAACTCTGTTAAATAAAAGTACCCTTAAATGTACATGAAGTCTAATAAGCTTTTGTAAACAAATGAGGATGAGTTTGTCATCCTAATATTGTAGGTGAATATTACAATAGGTCCAACAGAGACCTGATGGGGCCAAAATAAAAAAAAGGAAAGAGAGAAAAAAGATAAGAAAGGAAAAAGGTTAAAGAAAGATATTCATTAATCATAATCCAGGACAATTTAGTTTTTAGGATGTCAAAGGGTTGGGTTGTTGTTTTCCAAGATCTGGCTATAGTGATTTTTGCTGCTTTAAATATATAATTTATCAATCTTCCAAAGTGTTTAGGGATCTTTTCCATTTGGCTGCAAAGCAGTGCTTGTTTCAAGGATTTGTTTAAATAAATATTAGTGAGAGAAGAAATAAAATCATAAACTTTATTCCAAAAATGTTTTACTGTGGGGCATAGCCACCATATGTGAAACATTGTTCCCTCATGTCCACAATCTCTAAAACATAATGGAGAAGCTCCTGTGACATAAGAAGCTATCCTTTTCAGGACCAGATACCATCTTAGCAAAACTTTATAGTTAGCTTCTATGATAGAAGTGTTGATCAGGGATCTCGAGGCATTATGTGTTATTTATACCAAACTTTCAGTTCTAGAGTTTCATTCAAATCCCTCTCCCAATGTTCCATAGAACCTAGTTTTGCAGGAATAGATGCAATATATTATTGACATATGTCCTTTAAGCTTGTCAACATTTTTACAAAAAGATTCCATAGGTGTCATGGAAGTTATATCTAGATTACATGCTAAAGAAGTAATAAAATGTACTATCTGATTGTATTGAGAGAATTCCGATTTTGGTAACTGTTATTTTTCAATAAGGAATTGTTTTGTTAAATTTTCCCTTATGATCAAAAAAGTCAGCAATACGTAAAAGTCCCTTATTGATCCACCAATTAAAGGTTTCAGGAGCAAATCCCAGGATGAAGTTTGGATTTTAAAAACAATGGTGCTAAAGGGGTTTGAGAGGATTTCAATTTCTACGTTTTAGTTAGTCTGCCCCATAATCCCAGGGAAAAGGATAGAGATGGGCAGAGTATAATGGGTCTACATTTAAATTATAGTCACATCAGTTGTGAGATCGATTTAGATGGGCAGGAGCATGTTTCAGTCTGCATCCATAGAGATGGAGACAATTTTTGTGTGAAATTTAATCAGTTGAGCAATTTGGGCAGCATACAAATATTTAGTCAGATCTGGGACTCCCAATCCTCCTTTCGTTTTAGGAGCAAATAGTGTACTTTTATTCACCCTAGGTTTCTTATCTCCCCAAATGAATGACAACATTTTATTTTGAAATGCTGTTAGATCAGACATATTGATATTCACTTTCACACCGAGGGCGTATTGCAGGCGCTATAGCGTTAGAAATGGCGCCTGCAATCCGCCCTCAAACTGCTGCTCCATTGTCTGCAGTGTGAAAGCCCGAGGGCTTTCACACTGCAGTGGTGCACTGGCAGGGCGTCACAAAAAGTCCTGCCAGCAGCTTCTTTGGAGCGGTGAAGGAGCGGTGAACTCACTGCTCCTCCACCGCTCCTCCACCGCTCCTCCACCGCTGCTCCCCATTGAAATCAATGGGGCAGCGATGTAATACCGCTGGCAAAACGGCACTATTGCGGCGTATTGCCGGGGGTTTTAACCCTTTCTCGGCCGCTAGCGGGGGGTAAAAGCGCCCCGCTAGCGGCTGAAATGCGCTGCAAATCCGACGGTTACATAGTTACATAGTTAGCTAGGCCGAAAAAAGACACAAGTCCATCCAGTTCAACCATAAAAAAAAGAAATAATAAATAAAAATAAAAAATATTGTACAATCCAATATACCCCATTCTATACCCACAGTTGATCCAGAGGAAGGCAAAAAAAACCCCCCAAAAGAGCATGCTCCAATCTGCTACAGCAGGGGAAAAAATCACTTCCTGATCCCCCTAGAGGCAATCGGATTTTCCCTGGATCAACTTTACCTATAAATGTTAGTACCCAGTTATATTATGTACATTTAGGAAAGTATCCAGTGGTAAAACGCTGCTAAAAATAGCAGTGTTTTACCGCCGACGCTATGGGCGGTGTGGTGTGAAAAGGGTCTAAGAGAATGGAACAAATATAAAATCCTAGGGAGAATATTCATTTTTTAAAAATATATTCTGCCAAACCATGATGGTGGATTCATTTTCCACTTAAGTAAGTCATCAGATATTTTTTTTATATAATGGAGGATATTTTTTTGGAATATAGAGTGTGTAGTGTAGTTGTAATATAAATAGTACCCAAATATGGGAGAGCTTCCAGTTGCCATTGGAAGACATAAGTCTGTTGAAGACTTTGAAACATATGACAATCTAATGATAAGTTTAAGGCTTGAGATAGGAAATGATTTATAGTGAGGCCAAATATCTGAGAGAAAAGATGTATTATCGCTAGAAGATTAGGGAGGGAAGTAGTAGGAGAAGATAGCATAAATAGGATGTCATCTGCGAAGAGAGCACATTTGTGCTTTCTATCTCTATCTATTTGCTCTCTATTTGTGCTCTCTATCTCCACATTCGATGCCTTGTATATTTATACAGGTTCGGATTTTAATTGCTAAAGGTTATATAGCTAAAATAAACAATTAGTCGAGTGGAGAAAGTGGACAAAGTGGACATCCTTGTCTGGTTCCCCTATGAATATTGAGAGGTTTAGAAGAGTATCCTCTAACTAGTATGGATGCAGTAGGAGAATCATAGAGCATACGTAGTATTGATAGAAATCGTGGACCAAAATCGTAGAGTTTTAAAATATAAAAGAGGTAATCCCAAGACAAGGAATCAAAGGCCTTGTGTATATCTAGTGATAATAACATTGCTTTCTATTTTCCCTTTTATCCCAGTTAGAATGGATTGCAGAGACGACATCTATAATTCTCCGTGTTTGATCAGAGGCTTAATGATGAGGGATAAAACCTCCTTGATCTGGATGGATATATTGGGTTAGTAATGAATTTATTCTTTCTGCCATGACCTTTGTCATGATCTTCAGATCCAAAAAATCTATCTACCTGGTCTTTTTTTTCGAGGAATTCATTTCCTGGCGAGAAGCGTAGAAGGTTTATCAGCTATTGTAAAATATTAATGTTTTGACCAACGCATGTATTTTTCTGCTTGAGTAATTAGACTCAAATTTAAAGCAATATGTGCATTATCAATTGTATGTCTTATATCAATTTATGGGTTCATGTGCTGTTCTAGCAGAAGATTATTGAGATCTGTCGCTTGTTGTTTAATCTTAATTTCAGAATTAAGTTTTATTCGTGTTGATATCTGAATTAGTTTACCTCAAATGGTGGCTTTATGAGCCGCCCAATTGATGACAGGAGACGTATCTGATGATAAATTGTCACAGAAGAAACTGTGCTGTTCCGATTCGACCTCCCACAACATAACCGTATCACTAAGCATAGATGCATTTAATCGCCATGTGTAACATGGAGGTTTTGTCCATAAATCAGATTTTACTGGTAAATGATCAGACCAGGGAGTATTTCAAATTTTGACCAAAGTAATACATGGAAGTAACAATGTGTGAGTAAAAATATGATAAATAAGTGAGAATGTGCCATGAACATTTGAATAAAGGGTGTAATCCCTTCAAGGGTTGTTTTCCCTCCAATAATCTATTAGGTCATATTGTTTTAACAGTCTAGCCATATTACAGCTTTGTTTTGGTAAATGTTTAAGAACTGTTTTAGATTGGTTGGATTTATCAAGAATATGATCTAATGGAATATTGCTGTCTCCTCCCAATATTACATGTCCCAAAACTTGTGGCAATAATATCTCTAAAATATTGCTGAAAAATTTGACCTGTTTAACATTCGGAGCGTAATATGATATAAAGGAAACAAATTGTTCATTCATTTTCCCTGCTACCATAATGTGTCTACTCTCTATATCTATATATGCATCTGTTGTTTCTGATCCTATGCTAACTCAGTCTCTACTCTTCTAAATTTCCAGTCAGTTTAGCTCAAAAGAGGAGAACCTCAACCAGACTGGTGAGTAGTGGTAGCACTGTGACACTGCGCCCCCCCCCCCCTTCCTTCCTCCCCAGACTGATGGCTAAATCCCCCAAGTCCTTTCTGATGGGGCTGTTTCTTTCCAAACACATTTTGGCTCTTGAAAAGATATTTCATGGGGGCTATGCATCCTTATGCAAATAAAATAATGATATTGCCCCTCTGGATCAATGGTAGCATCATCAAAGACAGGCTCCAACAAAGCATCATCTCTGATGACCCTTTGCCACCCCTTACATTGTAATGTGCATGTACATGTATTGAGACAGTGTGATAAGATCTGACCTAGCTACTGAGCTATTAAGTTCTGTAAATAGAAAATAATTTGTTTTAATTGTTTTTTTATGTATTTATTATCAATTCATTGATTCATAAAACATTATTTATTCATTTGTTTGTTTATTATTACATTTAAATTGTACCATCCCAAAAAAAGTTGGGATGCTGTATAAAATCTACATAAAAACAGAATAAAATGAGTGCAAATCACACAAACCCCTACTTAATCACAATAGAAAATAGAAAACATATCAAATGCTTAGGCAGAGCACTGGTCGGGACCCCCGTGAGTCCAGTCGCGGGTCCCGCGGACTCGATCGCCACGGGGATACCCGCGATCATCTCACGGGGAGGCTGAATGGGGAGATGCGGAAGTAAACAGCATCTCCCCGTTATGCCTAGCAACAAGTGACGCTGATCTCTGCTCCCTGTGATTGAAGCAGAGATCAGCGTTCTCTAACACACAACCACGCCCCCCCCCACAGTTAGTAACACGCCCCTAGGACACACTTAACCCATACACTGCCACCCCCTGGTTAACCCCTTCAATGCCAGTGTCATTTACACAGGAATCAGTGCATTTGTATAGCACTGATTGCTGTATAAATGACAATGGTCCCAAAAATGGGTCAAAAATGTCTGATGTGCCCGCCATAATGTCGCAGTCACAATAAAAATTGCTGATCGCCGCCATTACTAGTAAAAAATTTTTTTATAAAAATGCCATAAAACTATCCCCTATTTTGTAAACGCTATAACTTTTGCGCAAACCAATCAATAATCACTTATTGTGATTTTTTTTACCAAATATACGTAGAAGAATACGTATCGGCCTATTTTTGGGGGATATTTATTATAGCAAAATGTAAAAAATAATGCATTTTTTTCAAAATTGTCGCAATTTTTTTGTTTATAGCGCAAAAAATTAAAACCGCAGGGGTGATAAAATACCACCAAAAGAAAGATCTATTTGTGGGAAAAAAAGGACGTCAATTTTGTTTGGGAGCCACATTGCACGACTGCGCAATTGTCAGTTAAAGCAACGCAGTGCAGAATCGCAAAAAGTGGTCTGGTCTTAAGCCAGCAAAATGGTCAGGTCTGAAAGTGGTTAAAGAATCAAAGGGGTTGATTTACTAATACTGTACAGTGCAAAATCTGGTGCAGCTTTGCATAGAAACCAATCAGCTTCCAGTTTTTTTTGTCAAAGCTTAATTGAACAAACTGAAGTTAGAAGCCGATTGGCTACTATGCACAGCTGCACCAGATTTTGCACCCTCCAGTTTTAGTAAATCAACTTCATAGTGTCTCAGAAGTAAAGATGGTCAGAGGTTCACCAATCTGTGAAAAGCTGTGTCTAAAAATTGTTGAAAATTTTTGGAATAATGTTCCTCAATGTAAAATTGCAAAGACTTTAAATATTACATAATCTATGATATTGGGGTTGTATTTATCATCCCATTTTTGCTCCTTTCCTTTTGTAGTTGCATTATCAAAATCTAATTTGTTCTACTGTAATACATAAATAAAGAAGAAATAATTATACTAAAAAGCATGCAAAAGAAACATGAACAAAGAAGCAATATTTATGCACAAAAGCATGCAAAAGAAACATGTAAAGATCATATTATATTACAGTACTTTCTTTTTAGATTAATATATTACTTTCTTTTTAGAAATTAATCAGATTATTAATTTAGATAAACCAGTGAACAAGCAGTGAACAGAGTATAATACTTGGCATAGATAAAGTGTTTATATTGTTAGTTAATTCTCTTACTGAGGTTTTTGCTTATATAGGAGGGATTAAGGTAAAGCTGGTAAATGTGACTTTACTCAACTGATACTCAAGTCATTCAGTATCATTTAGAAAATATAGAGAAATTAATGATTCACAAAAGTATTGATAAATTCTAATTTAGAACAAGTAATTAGGAACAGTTTACTTATTCAAGTTCTGCTCAAGCATATTTCTCTGTTTTGGATAGCTGAAGGAGGGTGTCATATACCTGGTAGGAGACTAAATTGACGAGGTTGACCTCTATTGTATCTCCAGCTCAGGCCCCACTGAAGGTGGAACAGATGCTGCCAAGGGACAGGAGGAACACAAGTGGCAGCAGTAGGTTCTGCTGTACCCCTGACACCTGGGAAGATGGAAAAAGTAATAGAACAGAACATGTTGAAACAACTAATAGGCAAGAATAATTCATATGATAATGTAAAGAGTGAGAAGACTTGTGCACTAGTCAAAGTGTGAATAATATTGGTATAATGGATAAACAATACTCTAAGTAAAACAGATAACAAAGATAAATACAAATAAATGTGAATAGGTGAATATATGAATACAGAAAGCTGCCAACTCCTATAGTGTCACTAACACCAATAAAAGTATATATAATTGATAATAGAGCAACGTTAAATAATATATCAGTGATCAATAACAATACTATAAAAGTTCAAAAACATGAACAAACACATCAAATATAATAATAATGTGAATAAAAAAGTCCAGTGCCAATAGTGATCATAAAACAGAAAGTTCTTATTGGTGAAAAAGTGAGTGCTTCAAAAGGAAAGCCAAGTGTCATCGATCATAATCCAGTGTTAAAACCAAAGATACAAACAGACTCCACCACCATGTGCAATGGCCACTCACCTCTGATACAGAGACCATAAGCATCAAGCTACTAGAGCGATCTCCATAGGGTGTAGTCCATCACAAAACATTGCACATGGAATAAGGGAAAGAGACCTCATCATGGTGTAGTATTTGGTGTTTATTAAAAAGGCAATGTGTAGACTTATGCTGCATACACACGGTCGGAATTTCCAATGGAAACATTTCGATTGGAGCTTTTCATCGGATTTTCCGACCGTGTGTATGCCCTTCGGTCTTTTTCTGTCGGCATTTCCGACGGACTTTGGATTGAGAACCTGTTCTTAATTTTTCAGACGGAAAACCTTTCTATCGGATTTTCCAAACGTGTGTATGCAATTCCGACACGCAAAATTCCGCCGCATGCTCGGAAACAATTTGACGCATGCTCGGAAGCATTAAACTTCCCTTTTATAGTGCCGTCGAATGTGTTGTATGTCGTGGTGTTATTGACCGTCAGAATTTGGTGTGACCATGTGTAAGCAAGACAGTTTGAGTGAAATTCCGTCAGAATTCCGACGGAAAAACCATCAGAGCTTTTTCCGACGAGAATTCCGACCGGGTGTATGTACCATTACAGTTAAAATTGCAGTATTTTGCGATTAATACAAATGACCGAGGGGTCACAAGTCAGCAAACCACTGTTGAAACTGAACTTCCAGCTTAGGCTGTAACCGGAAGTGATGTCATCCGTCTTCTCCCGGCGTCTTATGTTTTTTTTTTTTTACCGAATTACCATCTATCCATGTTAGATATAATAATAGATATTTGGCAAGAACTGAAACACATTTTCTGTGAGTACTGTGAATGTGCTAAAGCAACATCTTTATTTATCTTTGTATAGGTTAAACAAATGTTGGAAGAGAAATTTGTTCTTTCAAGACCTAAAAAAATTGGGTGCAGACCAGATTTACAGATGGTAATTTAATACTTGTCGTAATACATCATAGATATGAAAGGAATATGGAAAAAGGTTGAATATGCAAGATAAAAAATGTCGGCAAACGGTAAAAGAGGATTTAATGCAACTGAGCGAAGCTTTGCTAACAACAATTGGAAAGTGTAGAGTAGAGGATAGGAAGTATCTACATATATCACTCACTTTAAATAATCTCTGCTACCAAGTATTTTATTATATTCAGAGATATGTATCCCTGGTACTGCTGTGTCCATGTTTAGCAGAAACATTCCCCCTCCGATGTCCCCCATTCCCGGCGCTGTAGTCTTTTGGCAAGATGTGTGTTAATAGAACTAAGGGAGCTGTCACAGGTGTTTATCACAAGGGCTCAACTATGGCTGTCCTTTCTGCCCAGCTCCTTCAGTCACTGAATCCAGTACTACAGCTTCCATCAGTTAAATGTGATCTCTGAAATGAGGACAGGCGGAGGAAGGAAAGGTCAGCCCCTTCCACTCATAGATCAAATTGTATTTATAGGAGATGTAATATGGCTTGAACAAATTGAAGGAGCTGGGTGGAAAAGGTGGGCGTAATCAAGCACTCTTAATGGCTGTCTGGTACTGTTTCTTTATTTCTTTTAATAAATGAGGACATAGCAGCATAAGTGACACATCACACTGAGGGTAAGTAAAGTCCCTCATGTCTATTCTTTCTTTATTTAGTACATTTTTTTTGGCCTAAACTTAGGCTTTAAAAGAAGCAGAAGGATAAGGATTTGTGTAGTTCTAGATATGACTAAGCCATGACAAACTGAGACTGAGTATGTACAGTATATCTTAGACTGAACACAGTTCAAAAATATAACATGTTCATTTCCTTTAATTACTGGAAATAAAATATTGGCTGAAACAACATTTTAATACCTCAATCCCACTTCTTGTTTACAATCATTCGTAATTAAAAAAAAAAAAAAAAGATTATCTCTAATCCCCTGATTCTTAGATATGGGTACCACAGCTGGCAAGGAGTCCTACTTTAGTCCTACTTCGGTGGTGCCTGCCAATTAGAAATTTCATTGCGTTGCAACATAATTCAACTTACTGTGTGGTCTTGAAAATACCATAAGCTGAAAATTTATAGGTTGTTCAAGCTTTGTGCCTGGATTATAATTGATTTGCTGGTATTCTTATGGAATTTTAAACTCTGGTGACTTTTTTCCACAAAAGAACTAGGGTATTATATAGCTAAGTAATAAACAAGCTGGGATTCTTCAAATGCAGCCCTCTACTTCCCTAAATAGCCATGCTTAGTTTTCCCTATATAATAATACAATAAAACCCTTACATACTGTATATATTCATACATATAAGAAAATAAACCTCCTTTCTATAGTATAGTAAAGATGTGCACTGTGTTTGAAATAAAAGTAAAATTGCAATTCAATCTTTTGGAAAAAAAAAAACTACAATATTACCATAGGAATAAATTATTAACAACTGAATACGGTAACATCATGAGGTTGCCAAATTCAAGTCCCTTGCTTCCTATGCTTATAACTTGTATAAAGTGTATCTAAGCCTCAAAAAGAAAACAATATATATTCCTGCTTTCCAGTCCTTAGATGTGGTGTCTGCATTAGTTTTCTTTTTGTTCTGCATTTTTTTCTTAGTTTTAACCTTGTAATCAAGTGAATACTACACTTAATGGGGGGAGATTTACTAATATTGGAGGGTCCACAATCTGGTGCAGCTCTGTTAAGAAACCAATCAGCTTCCAGGTTGTATTGTCAAAGCTTAATTGAGCAAGCAGACGTTAGAAGCCGTTTGGCTACCATGCACAAATGTGCCAGATTCCGAGTGTTCCAATTTTACTAAATCACCCCCACTCTCTTAGGTTGGCTACACTCACACCCCTGACTGTGTGAGTGCTCTGTGCAGTGATGCTATACCAGGCCATAATGCTTAGCTACAATGTAGTCTGCAGGCAGGTCATGTCATCTGGCAAAGGTCCCTATCTCCCAAAACGAGGTTATTTGTCAGATAAAACATCCAATGTAGAAGTATTTATACCATGTTTTTAGAGCTCAGCTGTAATAAATCTGTGGGTTTTCAAAGCTGGACTTTCATTCTAAATGCAGTGTGACCTACCAGCACCGAGGATCTTGCTAATGAAGGTTTTACTCTTGACAGAATCACCTCTATCAAGTGGTGTCAAATATAAGGTGTACATTGCCGACTGCCGTCTGGTAGCAATGCTAAATATTATTTCAGCTTTAGAAATGCTGAATAACAGTACTAAACCACAAATGATGTCATATAATACAAGAGCATGCTTGTCAGGAAGCATCATCAAGGGTGACATCATGAAAAGTTCACGAAGGAGAGCTTTCTGATCATCTCTGCTGTCAAATACAAAGTCAGCTCCTCTCTTAAGTGTATAATACCCCAACAATGATAATTTCTTACATGTGAATATGTGCCAGGAAATTCTTAATAAATGTGACTTGTATATGTTTTATTTAATTCGTTCTTGCAAAACACCTAGTGATCTTGTCAGTTTCCCTGTGGGAACTGACCACACCAAGCATGGAAGCAGATGGGGAGATGGGGGACATACATCTCTGCTTTGTGTTATGTCACAATTTGCCCACCCACTTGCTGTAGAGGCACGCCCCCCACTATAGGGAAGGAAGAGATGAAGAAGGCTGGGCTGTCATGTGACCATTGAATAAAGCATTAATAAAAGGTACATTGCAATAATTTTAGGTAAACATATGCAATTTCACTTAGTAATTGGTGTTTGCTGTTTTGCTTCTGATGTTTTATCTACTGTGTTTGCAAATAATTTAAAGTGTTTGTTAGATCAACATTTCATATTTTTGATATGTGTCTGTTGTACCATGTACTTGTGCTAAAAGTATTCTGTTCCCTTTGTATTTATTCCTTTCTGTAAAAACGTGGTGATCCCACCAGTCCCTCTGCTTTCCTGTTTCAAACTGACCATGCTAGGCATGAGAGCCCATCCATCCCAGTGTGATTAGTTTTCTGGCTGTGCTGGGAGAACAGCCTGCCTGTCTTCAATTGGACAGACTTGTGCTGACATATCCACCTGTACAGCCACTTACTAGAAAGATCACTGTACTGATGTTTCTCCTCTCCTACCTCTCCAAGCCCCTTTTGAAGCTGAGAACAGAGATTTTGTGGTTACTTATAAATTAAAAAAATAAGAGCTATTTATAATGTGTTATATATATATATATATATATATATATATATATATATATATACATATACATACACACATGTTTTGCCTTTCATGTATTCTTTAAACTGAATGGCTTGTTTTACAAGGCAAAGGTTCACATATACTTTAATGAAAAATGCATATGGCAAAGTGCACACCAAAAGATTTCTAAATACTAGACATGTGCACACCGAAATATTTGGTTTCGGAATTTCACTTTCGTCCGAAAAATAAATAAATTTAGTTACTCCCAAAATTTGTTTTTATTTATTTTGTTTAGTTAAAAATGCATTCGTATGAAAATCCGAATTAATTAAGGTTGAATCTGTCAATTGAAGGCAATTGAAGGCTTATGGTGTCTGTTGGATGTTCTAAGAAGATTTGACGAAGCAGCTAAACTGTACGACGCTGCGGTCGTACATTTCCGGTCGAATGCTCCGCCCGCAAGCTATAGTAGAATTCTAATGTTGTTTGATTAGTAATAATTATAATTATTGTTACTAGTCAAACAACATTAGACTTCTTCTATAGCCTATAGGCGGAGCATTTGACCATAAATGTCCGTTGTCAGCAATCGTATGTTTTTAGCTGCTTTATCGAATCTTCATGTCTCTATAATGTCTAATCTTTTCTCTCTATGTCGAATAATCTTGGACTAATACAGTTAAGTTAGGCAATTTGACCGCAGGTTTGATAGACACAGATCGCTATTGTCACTGTCATGTTGAATCTTCTATCTATCTATATTGAACTGTTGTCGCAATGATACGAAAATATAATGGATACGAAAATAAAGCATTTTTTTATTTTGGATCTTTCGGATTTCGGATTCTGCCCGAAATTCGGACAAAAATGCATGTCTACTAAATACCAACTTTTAGCTGCTTACATAAAGATGGTAAATCTAGGCACATTGACCTGCCTAGAGCCACCAAAATTGGTCCTGAGGAGGAACATTATATCTTACATAAATCTGTGGCTATTGTAGAGGGCAAAGTGTGGTTCATAAACATTGTAGAATGCTTAGGATATAACAGGTCCTCCAAAGGAATCAATGGCAAATCATTTATAACATCATTATTACTTGGGCCAGCAGCTGTTAAATGGGAAACATTCTAATTATGGAGAATATAAATGTGCAGAAAATGCCACTCTGTCTGGCAAGTGCATAGGCTGCAAATGCCCTTCATAATTATAGTAGAATATTCAAAGGAACTTGGTGGCAAAAAAATTGGTGATTGATTGTCATATTGTTTATTTGCTGCAGTTTAAATATGGACTTTGTTGGAAATTGGTCATTTACAATTCAGGCTTTTTTTTTTTGCATTGTGCTTAGTAACTGTTTGATTATTCTTTATAGCACCATTTCTCAACCAGGGTTCAGTGGCACAATAGGGTTCCTCCAGGGCTTGTTAGGGGTTCTTCGAGCATTGAGCAATATCCGATTAGGAACCACTGACAAACAGACCAGGGTCCAGATTTACCATTAGGCATAGTAGACCTGTCGGTATAGGCAGTACAGACAAAAGGTGGCTTTCTTCTGTACTAGCCACATTTTTCCCATCATCAGAATTTGGTATTTTAAAGCTTTTATTTTTATTAGAAAATCTTTAGAGTAATAATTATATGCCATATCAGTTTTTTTTTTTTTTTTTACAAAAATGTGGTTTTATTTCTTTCTATCCTAATTTTCTAATTTATATCCGGGTTCTATGCATACCTGTATACTAATTATACGTTTTTTGTGTATTAACTATCCGAATATCTTTTATAGAGACAACTACATATAAATCTATTATGAAATATACTCCTGAAGAAGCGGTCACCCCGGGAAACATGTTGAGTCTGAACCAGTTTGATCGTCTTTTCGTTTTTTTCCCCCATTGTGGATAAATGAATATACGTTTCACTGTCAGTTCTATTATAGAGATTTATTGATATGTACTGTCTATACCTCATTCTGAGGATTTGTTATTAACTCATGTGTTTTGTTTTTCTTAATAAATTTATATAATTTTTTATGAGAGTCCATGTAAGTCCTTACCGTACCATGAAAGTTTACAGTTGCCTTAAACCAGGGGTGCCCAACCTTTGAAGAGCGAGGGCCATCGAAGCGACTTGGTAACCGGTCGCCGGCCAAAATAAGTGTAATGGGTGGAGGACAGGTCTGTATCTATGCTGCCTATGCAGAACGGATATGACACAGTCCATACTACTCTATGGGCCCTCCAATTCAATCTGATGGAAGGGGACAGTTCCCCTTCTGTTTTTATTTTTTTTTATTTTTAGCGTATTGGATTGAAGGTAAGCAGGGGTAAATGGACATAGAGGTGAATGGAGGGTCCGATTGGGTCCTAAGGCTGCTTTCACACTTATGCTCTACATGCACCTGTGGCTTTCCTGCAGGTTAGCTGCACTTTGCCATAGACTTCTATTATATCCTGATAGTATAGTGCACTTTCTGAAAATGCACCAAAACCACAGGTGATAACAGAAGTCTATGGCTCAGTGCAGGTAACCCGCAGGTGCAGGATTAGTTTAACAGCAGCCTAGTAACCACTGAAGAACAGAAATGCCCATATATACACTGATTTCAGTAACAAACACACCTTTAATAACAGTCTTCCATTAATTTTTCCCAGGCTGTTGCTGTCCCAGGCAGAGTGCATTTGGTATCGATTGTGACAGGAACTGGCGCTATACAGGAAGCATCAGCTTATGCGGATCTGCTCTTTCTCTACCGCTGGCTTCATTCACAACACTGATGCTCTGGGATGGTGGGTTGGCAACCTGCGATCTGGGCTTGTCAAACCACCATCCCAGAGCAGGAGGTCGCGGGCCACATCAGATGGCTCTGAGGGCCACATGTGGCCCCCGGGCCACTGGTTGGGCACCCCTGCCCTAAACTATCTGCCATCCAATTTTTCTCAAATTTATAGGATGACGGTACTGCAAAGTTTTTTATTATACATTAGCACTAATTAAATTTCTTTCTATCTTGTTTTTTTATTTTATTTTTTACATTTCACTCTTTAGGCCCTTATGAAAAAACTTCTCCCTCCTACCAGGAAACCACTCAATTACAAACTTACAAAACATTCACAGGCCATAGGAGCATTCGATTGCAGTGTATATACAAGAAGACACATTGGTCACTGAATTCAAGATAACAGATAGCAAACTAAATTTATAAAGTAGCGAGTTTAAAATATAGGGGAAGAAATTAGTGACATTAGATGTAGGTTGCTTATGGGTTCCATAGTCGTGTATTCTATGATAGGAGTACAGATAACTTGCAGTGCAAAGATAAACCTCCAAAATGGGTAGAAGCACAATTTGTTTTCATTTTAATCTGTTTTAATTGTAACCTTGTGGGAAGAATAAAAAATCATTCTAAAATTATTATATCATTGGCTGGCAATGTGCCAACATCTGGCAATAGTAAAGTGATTCTGTAAGCAGTCTGTCTCAACACAACACAGAGACCCAGTCCACAGGAAAGTGCTGGGAGGATACACGGAGGTGCCGGTCACAAAAGGATACCCAGGGCTGTGAATGCACACACACTGTCATATGATCCCAAAACAAGCAGCTGAGATGAGTTATATTCTCCCTGCCAGGAGCCTCAAATGGATTTTTCAAGCCATGCTCTCATTCCAGCACAATTGGAAACAAATGCCATGGCTTCACTGATGAGCTTTGAAATTAAATTCTTTCCAGATCTTCCCATAGATTTTTTTTTCTTGAGGAAACAAAAGTTCTTTCCTATGTCTGCCACTTCAGTCTCCTTGGATAGTTACCCCTTTACATTCCCTAGAGATTGCAATCTGTTTTCCAAAAAGCCACATCCAAGTTCTGTCCCATGTGTTACCCATCATGCGTTAACTACTAGAAAGACTCGTCACCAGGGGAAACGCTGTCCTCTTATTAGGCATTCATCTTAGAGGGCAGCATATCCTCTAACATTGTTATGTTTGTCTGGGAAATATGCCTGACCTTTGGCTGCACTTTGTATCCGATAACCTACGTATACTTGTAAGATGTTCATGGCAGCAATTCATTCTATCTATCTATCTTACATAGTTACATAGTAGATGAGGTTGAAAAAAGACACAAGTCCATCAAGTCAAACCTATGTGTATGATTATATGTCAGTATTACATTGTATATCCCTGTATGTTGTGGTCGTTCATATGCTTTAAAATCGTTTTTTTTTTAAACTATCCATGCTCCCCACTGAAACCACTGCCTGTGGAAGGGAAGTCCACATCCTTGCCACTCTAATGCCCCGTACACACGGTCGGATTTTCCGACGGAAAATGTGCTATCGGACCATGTCGTCGGAAATTCCGACCGTGTGTGGGCTCCATCTGACTTTTTCCGTCGGATTTTCCGACAGAAAAAGTTTTATCTCCTGCTCTCAAATTTTCCGACAACAAAGTCCGATCACGCAAATTCCGATCGTGTGTAGCCTAGTCCGACGGACAAAGTGCCACGCATGCTCAGAAGAAATTCTGTGACGGAAGCGCTCGGTCAGGTAAAACTACCGTTCCTAATCGACACAGCACATTCGTCACGCTGCAATGTTAAAATGTGTTTAATGCAGCGCATTATCTTTTTCTTTACAATGCAAGAAGAATGACGTTTTTTAGCTGCTCATATTCACACTGACTTCTCCCAAACTTCTTTCTTTATTCTTTTTCATTATTTCTTGGCTAGATTTTTTTTTATTCGTCAGATCTTAAGAAGGTTTATTTATTTATTTTTTGATTTGTCATTTATAGTGGGGTTTTTTTTTTTGTGGGGGGGGGTTGTGTGTCTCAACTTATCCCAACACCATTATTATCATTTGTATTGTTTGGCTAAATTCACTAGGAGGTTGTTTGTTGTTGGTGCCCCTTGTTAATTTGACTTTATGATTTGTGAAATGTACCTGCCTACTCACAAATAAACTGTCCTTTTTGAAAAGTAAAACACATAGGCAAGGATTTTTTGAAAATCAAAAATACCTTTATTAGGTGTCAGCAACAAACTAAAGAGGAAGGCAGCGATGGAGAAACTGGGGAAATTTGCAAAGCCTTTGACCCCCACGGCAGCCATCAATTTTTTCTAATCAAAAATTGGTGGCCTGAGGAGTACGTATCTTAAGGGAGTTCAATCTGGTCCTGAAGTCCAATACATCCGGAACTGCAGCAGATGCCATCTATGTCCCCAGGCTGTGGTCATACGAGAGGCTCCATCTTCTCTCAGACCAGACTGAATCCAGATCGTCACACTCTGGTCTTCCTTCCACGCTTCCTTCCAGGCTGTGGCTGTGGTGCTGGAGGTGTGGCAGAAGAAGGAGGAGGAGGAGCATGGTCCATCTGGCAAACATGTGTTGTTGGGGTCATTTCCCCAGCCACCCCCTTATTTAGTATTTTGAGGATGACCTCCTCGCACATGCTGCGTTGCCCCGCCTCCATCTCTTTCAGCATTGTGGCAGCCAAGGCGGCAAAGGCCTCTTCATAGGTGAGTGTGGCTTGTAGTGCCGCTGAAGCCTCCCTTATCAGCCGGAGCGCTGACTCCCCCACATCCCCCCCCTTTCTGGGCCTTTTGTAGGAAAGGCGGAGGGGAGGGACTTGGGATCGAGTCAGGCTCCTAGGCCTGCCCACCTCTTGGCTGCCACTTACCCCTGCCTCCTCCTGGCTGCCACATTCCACAGCCACCTCCTGGCTGAGGTATTCCTGTGTATGAAAAAGGGACATAGTTTGAGTTATTGGTTCATCAAACACACACAATTTTCAGCTATTGACTGTTGCAAAATGTTTACAAACTGAAAACCATAGAATTCTCAGCCCAGCAGTTTAGATTCTTGCCCAAAATGTCTCCAACACTACTGTCTATTGATATGTAAAACACTTTAGCAAATAAGCAATTTTAGATCCTAAATTAAGTGAACATCATTCATTTTTCCACAAAAAAAGTGTAGAAAAATACTATACCTGGCTCAAGCTGGGCTCCTCCACATCTTCCTGACTGGAAGGCCCAGGTTGGTCCTCGAAAGCCTCATCAGGGGTGGAATGCGTGGAAGGAAGCGTGGAAGGAAGAGTCGAGAGTGATTCCCTGACATCAGCCTGGTCTTTGAGAAAATGGAGCCTCTTGTAGTACCACAGCCTAGGGACATATACCTCATCTGCTGCAGCTCCAGATGCTTGGGACTTCAGGACCTTATTGCGCTCCTTGAAATACGTACTCCTCAGGCTGCCAATTTTGGTTCTTAACTTATCAATGGTTGCCGTGGGGAACACCGGCGTTACAAATTCCAGCAGTTTCTTCATCGCTGCCCGCCTCTTTAGTTTGTTGCTGTACAGTGGGTGCTTGGCCTGCCACAAAAGGGGCATCTCCCTGAACTTATCAATGAACAGGGGGAGGAAGCTGACGTCATTGAAGCCATCCATATTCTCTGCAAGACACAACACCAGACAAAACACTAAATAATGTCAGGCTAAACTCTCCTAATCTTCTCCATAAATAAGCCTCAATGTATAAGCAGTCTAGGCTAGTGATGTACCAAGTTAAAATTGTACCTTCGTTATAGCGATCGTCTCGTGTGTCAGCTCTCTCTCCCCTCTGCTCACAGATCGTCGGTACGACACACGCGTGTGACGTTTTATATACAGTGCGCATGCGTGAAACTCCGCCCGCCCCGACGATCTTTCTCGACTATTCCCCACCCCTTCTCTTTATGGCGCAGTGGGGAGAGCACATGGCGGGGACACAGCAGGTGCGCCCTAACTATTCCAGCAACGAGGAGGAGGACGAGGAAAGCCCAGAGGCAGAAACGTCCCGATCCTGGAGGCTAAAATTTAAGGCGTCAAATATGTCTTTTGGAGAAATGTTGGAGATGGTGGACATATTGAAGAGGAGGGACTATGATGGGAAGTATGGGCCTTACCCCAACCCAAATGTCAGAAAGGCCAAAATCATGGCTAAAGTTGTGAAGAGGCTGCACAAGAATTTTGGGGTACAATGATCCAAGGATCAACTGAGGAAACGCTGGTCAGACTTGAAACTGAGGGAGCCCGATCAGTACAGAAAGATCAAGCGAGTTCTTCAAAAAAGTAAGTAGTTGTCGTGTGTTCATCTTTTTTTTTCTTGCTTGCATACTGCTTCATGTGCTTTGTCTTTCAATGTTGGACATTTGAAAATGGCCACTTTCATGTTCGTGTGTCCATTCGATCGTACTCAACCTTGATCGTTCGGCCACTTATAATACGCTGTTTGGTGAAGTTGGAGTGAACTACATTGTTTCAGGCCTGTTTTTAGTCAAAGGAAGTTTGTTGTCTATAGAGCTTTTTTCAAGAATGAAATGCAAATTTCTTCAGTGTAAAGGAGAAGTGACTCAGTAGCTGTTTACACATCTGGACTCTAGAGCACTAGTGCTGGGACACCCAAACCCCCTTTTTATTAGGGTGTCCCACACATGTGCTCCAGTGGATACTATAGGGGTGTCTCCATCTTACAAACTTGCACCAAACAGGTAATAAGTATTGCACCTTTCCAAAGTGTCAAAATTAATGTTGTTGTCCTTTGAACTTGGCCACAAACCACTATTGTACATCACTTCCAAGCAATGTTTCATATTTCCTATGTCTGCCCTCATAGATTGGTGTGCTAAGTATTCCTTTTGTACATTCTCATAGGGGAGGGAAGACTCTGGACGTCTGAGGACACCAGGAACCCCACACCTCCCAAAGAAGGGGAAATACCAACACCAGAAGCAGAGGAGGAGGAGGAAGGAGAGATTGTAGAAGTTGGAGAACTTGTCACCACAACAGGTGAGTGTCGGAGACCACAGCTACAGGTAAGCTAATCAATGTATGCCTGCATCTTAAAAATCCCCCGTTTTTTTTTGTTTTTATTTTTTAGGTGATGTGGATGTTGTGGTAGAAGAATCGCATTTTACCAGTGAAAGTGCACACGTCCTCATCGGGGAGACAATGGTGTGCAATCGAGATCTAGATGATATCAAGAAAAACATCAATGATGTTCAACAAAAAATGAAGAACATCATTGATGTTTTAGGGGAAATATGAAACCACACAAACGACTTATCACACATTTGTGGGTGTGTAACCCCAAAATTTTTACGTCAGAACTTTTCCAAATTTGGAAGATGCACACAGTAGGTCAACATGTGCTAGCTCCCATCATGGTGGATCAATGACAACGTTTTGTGGGTGCAACCACTTTACTAACTACTAAAGTGGCTGAGGTGAAGGGGTTGCACCCCCAAAACACGTACATTGATCCCCATGATGGGAGATTGCACATTTGGACATTCTAGGCATGTGTTCTTGCATCAAATGCCCATTTTGATCCCCAAATTGTGTGCATGTTCTAAATTTAGCTTTTCCAGGGGTGACACCCCATGTGATGAAGGCGCGATCAAACACATTTTGGACATAGTCATGTCTGATCTTGTCTTCACTTTTCAAAGTTGCACTTTGTAAGTTCCTGTTTTCAGTATGTTTTGCTTTGCTACATGCCTGGTTTACACAAATGCGCCAAGTTAGTAAAGAATGTTCCAAAGATCTTTTGAGTTTCCAAAAGCCTTTTTGAAAGGCACTTGTGAATGTGTTTTAGGTAAAATTTTAACATATAAACAATGTGTGGCTTCCTTATTTCAAACCCCAAAAGCATTATTAGCGTCAAAAGTAAATGAATTTGGTGACAATGGGTGTTATTTACTAAAGGCTATTCCACTTTGCACTCCAAGTGCAGTTTCCGGTGCACTTTTGCAGTGCACTTGTAGTGCATAGTGGATTTGTCTTTTGGAAATGACACCCACAGTGCTTTGTAATAAACCACCTATCACGCCATTTTCAGGAATACACACATTTCTGTCATGGTGAGGAAAAGGAGTATTTTTGGGGTCAGTTATGCACTACATACCTTACCATAAAAAAACTATTATGTATCAGACCCACAACATGAGAAGATTCTTTTTAGGAAGAAGAGACTGTAACCTCCTCTCACCAAGAAAGTGCATTCCCACTGTTGAATATAAACGCCCAAAAAGAAAACAAAAAATAAGCTAGAACACACCTACAAGAAACACAAGCAGTAAATGACAAGAAATCTTAGTTCAGGTTCCAAAATATATTTATTAAAAAATGCCTCTCACACATCGTCAGGCATATCAATGCCCCCCCTACCCACAAAGTACTCCATATACCTCTCGCGGACTTCGCGGGCATTTAGGGGGGGCAAGCCAGGACGTGCAGCTTAAAGGGCTGTGAGGTTGTCATTTGTAGGCATGTCGGCATCAGGGCCAACAGACACAACATAGTTGGTGCTATGTCGCTTTAAGAAGTTGTGCAATATGCAGCAGGAAAGCCCAATGTGGTTCAGTTTATATTCCGCCATGTTGATAGGTGTCAAAAAGAGGCGGAAGCGGCTAGCCATAATCCCAAAGGCTTTCTCCACCACTCTGCGGGCTCTGGACAGCCGGTAATTGAAGACCCTCTGGTCCGGGGTGAGGGTCCTCATCGAGATGGCTTGACAATGCAAATGCTTCATCCACGACAAAGACGAAGGGGAGTCCTTCTGCATTCTCCTCTGGAGGTGGCAAGCACAGACTGCCACTCTGGAGACGCCAGTTGAACTCCGTGTGCGCAATGGCACCACCATCCGAGATCCGGCCATTCTTCCCCACATCCACATACAAAAACTCGTATGTCGCCGACACCACCGCCAACATCACTATACTATTAAACCCCTTGTAATTATAATAGTATGACCCCGAGTTGGGGGGTGGGATGATGCGGATGTGTTTCCCATCAATTGGACCTCTGCAGTTAGGAAAGTCCCAACGGCTGGCAAAGTGGGAGGCCACAGTCTGCCATTCCTGTGGCGTTGAAGGAAACTGTGGAGTCAA
Source organism: Lithobates sylvaticus (assembly GCA_028564925.1). NCBI lineage: Eukaryota > Metazoa > Chordata > Amphibia > Anura > Ranidae > Lithobates > Lithobates sylvaticus. Next base: position 166,294,723 of record CM053030.1, on the reverse strand, counting down.
ACAAGAAAAAAAAAAATTAGTCAGTTTGCACATAAACATTGCAAGCAGATTAAACATAAACATTTTGGAACAAGATCAGACTAAAATTTAACCAAGAAAGTATTTACAAAACAAAGTACAAGGTCCCCTTAGCAGATTACTCACCCCCATCTCTCCCCCCACTTCTGATGGACCATTGACAAAAACTAGGGGTTGGGGGGGGATTGGACAGGTAACCCTCTCCACTTCATTGAGAGCCGAATGGCTAAACAATTTGTTAATTGTTTGGCCAGACCCTCTTTACCTAACACTATTGGCAGCCCACCGGAAAATAAAAAGAAGATTCCTAATCCCAAAAAAAAAAAAAAAACATAAAGGGAAGCACATTTTGACATTCTGCAATTACCTATTAAGCTAATAATCGGAGAAAAAAAAAAACATTTGAAAGTATTGAGCCAGCCCCTTGCACTAAATGCTTTGCTGAATTCATCCCTAAATATGACCACTATAAAGAGGTAGGTATATAGTGTGTATTGAGCTTGGCAAAGCCAGCAGATAGAGGATTGGTATCATCTGACCGAGCAGTCAGGGGAGGGGGGTTCCTAATGAGTTTGGCACACCAAAAAAAAAAATGGAACTCTGCATGAAGTAAAACACACAGAAAACATTTGTGCATATTTTAGGGGGTGTTTGGGGGACAAAATACATTGCTTAAGTGACTAGGCCATAGGTGTATATTGGGCCAGAAGAGCATGCTGGGGAGGTAAGTGAAGGCAAAAATGCATGAAGGACAAAAAGGGGCACAGCATATTAGAGCATATTGCAATCATGGTAATTAGGGAAGGAGGTCAAAAATACAAGACATTAGCAAACAGAGCATACATAGAAGGGATTAGTAAAGTAGAAATGTTACCTTAATATAGTCCTCCTGCGGGACCTGGATGATAGCAGACAGGTCTCTGGAATAATGATTCCCAGAGCCTGGGGAGAGATACCTGTGGAGAACTTTAGATCCTGAAGGCTTCTCCCTGTCGCCAAGTACCTCAACGTGGCAACAAGCCTCTGCTCCGGAGTGATGGCTTGCCTCATGCAGGTATCCTGCCTGCTGATAAAAGGGGTCAGCAAAGCCAACAGACGGTGAAAAACGGGGTCCGTCATCCTGAGAAAGTTCCTGAAATCATCAGGATTATTCTCCCGGATCTCACGAAGCAAAGGCATGTGCGAGAATAGGTCACGCTGAAGCAACCAATTCTTGGTCCATAAACTCCTCCTCGTCCTGTTCATGGACTGGTCTTGGGTCAAAGCTAAAAGCCCGACACCAAGCCCCTGCACAGCATGAACTCTACGACGAGTACGTACACGAAACATAGCTCACAAACGGTCGGCTGGTCAGAACGGACAAACAGAAAGCACCGATAAACAGCAAGGCCTGAAAGAACGAAATGAATACCAGAAACGAGCAGACAATAAGCAGTGAAAATCAAAGCGTCCTATATCAAGATATAGGCCGCAATGACCAACAAATGCAAACTGACTACACGCACCGATAAACAGATACGCACGACAAGCACAAACTGAAGAGCAGTAACGATCTGAGTCTGAAAACTGAAAAGCGTGAATCGAATGTAACGAAACTTCTACTAACACGCGATAAACACGGAATCAGCAGGAGGAGCCCAACGGATGTCGGACGTGGTGCTGAACTTCCCTTTTATAGTCTCGTGGAACACGGCTTACGTCACGGCGTTCTTGAAGACCGGAAATTCCGACAACGTTGTCCGACCATGTGTACGCAACACCAGCTTCAAGACAAATTCCGACGGAAATGATCCGACGGAAATAGTAATCGGAAAATCCGAGCGTGTGTATGGGGCATTACAGTAAAGAACCCTCTACGCAGTTTAGGGTTAAATCTAATTTCTTCTAATTTTAATGAGTGGCCACGTGTGTCTTATTAAACTCCCTTCCGCGGAAAAGTTTTATCCCTATTGTGGGGTCACCAGTACGGTATTTGTAAATTAAAATCATATCCCCTCTCAAGCATCTCTTCTCCAGAGAGAATAAGTTCAGTGCTCGCAACCTTTCTTCATAACTAATACCCTCCAGTCCCTTTATTAGCTTTGTTGCCCTTCTCTGTACTTGCTCCATTTCCAATACATCCTTCCTGAGGACTGGTGCCCAGAACTGGACAGCATACTCCAGGTGAGGACCGACCAGTGTCTTGTAGAATGGGAGAATTACTGCTTTATCTCTTGAGTTAATCTCCTTTTTAATGCATGCCAATATTCTGTTTGCTTTGTTAGCAGCAGCTTGGCATTGCATGCCATTGCTGAGCCTGTCATCTACTAGGACCCCCAGGTCCTTTTCCATCGTAGATTCCCCCAGAGGTTCTCCCCCCAGTGAGTAGATTGCATTCATATTTTTGCCACCCAAATGCATTATTTTACATTTTTCCACATTAAACCTCATTTGCCATGTAGTTGCCCACCCCATTAATGTGTTCAATTCTGCTTGCAAGGTTTCCACATCCTGTGGAGAAGTTATTGCCCTGCTTAGCTTAGTATCGTCTGCAAATACAGAGATTGAACTGTTTATCCCATCCTCTATGTCGTTTATGAACAAATTAAATGTGATTGGTCCCAGCACAGAACCCTGTGGGACCCCAGTTTCCACCCCTGACCATTCCGAGTACTCCCCGAGTATTTATCACTACCCTCTGAACTCGCCTTGTAGCCAGTTTTCAATCCATGTACTCACCCTATGGTCCATGCCAAAGGACATTACTTTGTACAGTAAACGTTTATGGCAAACTGTGTCAAATGCTTTTGCAAAATCCAGATACACCATGTCTATGGGCCTTCCTTTTACCTTGATGGCATCTCACCTCCTCCTAGAAGGTTAATAGATTGGTTTGGAAAGAACGATTCTTCATGAATATATATATATATATATATATATATATATATATATATATATATATATATATATATATATATATACTGTATATCTTGTATAAAGTCCCTTATCATCCACTCCAGGAGCTTGCATACTATTGATGTTAGGCTAACTGGTCTGTAATCCCCAGGGATGTATTTGGCCCTCTTTTAAATATTGGTGCTACATTGGCTTTTCCCCAATCAGCTGGTACTATTCCCGTTAATAGACTGTCAGTAAAAATTAGGAACAATGGTCTAAAGGCTCAATTTCTTTTTTACCTTCATGCATTATATGCATGAAGGTAAAAAGCTTTCTCTGTGCAGCACTCCCCCCCCCCCCAATACTTACCTGAGCACCATTTCATTTCAGCGATTTACACAAGCACCTCGGCTCTCTGGGGACTTTGCTTCCTCATTGACTGAGACAATCACAGCCACTGAGCCAATCAGGAGAGACAGGGGGTGGGGCTGAGCCACGGCTCTGTATGGGAATGGACACGCAGAGCCTGAGCTCAGGAGTGAGCCTGCTTGGGTCCCCCTATTAAAAGCTGGAGTGGGGAAGGGTTAGTGCCTCTGTTGGTATTTTATTGCTGTCTTTGTTCCTATTGGGGATATTTCCAGTGTTCTGTGACAGGAGACCATAGGTACAGAAATAACAGGAATATAATCAGACAGATAGAGTTGGGGATCATGGTGGATGTGTGTATGTACATGTGGGCCTGCAATGCAAGTATGTTGTACATTGGTATTACTGCTCTGGGTCATTTGCTTTAGTAAATCAGGCCTAGTATGTTAATATTCCAAATTCCACCTTGCAACCACATATTAATGATTGCAGACATAAAATATTATTCTTTTCTCTCTCTTTCCCTGTAACAGAACCATTGTCTGGAACTGTTTAAACCTTATTCCAGTATTCATAAAACACACAGTTGGTTCCCGTTAAGCCAACTAAATCTGACTCACAGATACTTCAGGATTTAGCAATAGTCTTTTCTGACATCCAGGCATGAGGCCTCGTCTAATTATCTCTTGTTTATTGCATCATTTATCTCCAGGATAACCACTGAAAAAAGTTTTGAAATGAGTTTCACCTATTAAATATACAGATCAATGTTAAAAAAGGGTTACAGCTTTTCTATGTCACAGTTACACCAATACAATCCAGATATAAGGCACAATGGGCTTTGTGTAATATTAAGAAGAGAATATCTGTAGCTGGTTTTAATTGCCCCCCCCCCCCCCCCCCCCCAAACAGTACAGATGCCATTCTAGCAACAAGCCATTCGTTCCAGCTTCAAGAAACAGTCAGTCTAGGGGTGTCTTTTTGTAATTTATTACAGGGAAAACTTGTAACAGGAGAGGGATTAGGGCAGGGGATACTCCAAGATGGTTAGTACTCAGCAATTAGAGGCGTCTTCTCCTTAAAGCGGAACTTTTCCCCTAACAACTTAATAATGTTCTGTAGCTAGGAACATACATTCTACTCTAATACTTAGGCTACCAAAATGAGTGTGTGCTGCAAATTGCCCCCAGTATTGCTCCTGTTTCTTCTTGCTGGAGGCTGCCATTTTGCTGAAGCCCAGAGCTCCAGCAGTAAATCATAAAGTGGAACTAAATTCATCGATTTAATGGTTTCAAAAAATATTTACATTCCTGGAAAGCTGGAAAGCTGGGTATGCTAAACTAAACTGTCAAACCATCAAATGGCTGGTGCCATAACTGATCACATGTGCAGCATCATGGCAGTTGCAGATCAAACAGAAGCAACTTCCTTGGCTGTAAAGGATAGGAGGGTTTAATTCCACTTTAAGAGCAACTGAGCATGGGCAGAGCATGGCGAGACAATGTTTTACTGGGTTTTAAACAGTATAGGCACTTATTTTTAATGTTTTATATAGCTATACCTGCAAAAGGGGCCATCCTGATATGATCTAGCAGTACTTAATTTCCTGACTAAAGTTCCACTTTAACCACTTGCCGACCGGCGCACAACGATATACGTCGACAGAATGGCACGTACAGGCAGGAGGGCGTATATATACGTCCCTCCTTTAGCCTGTCCGTGCCATCGGGAGCGCGTCGGGAGCGGCGCGCTCCCGCGCCGGTCGGGACCCCCGTGAGTCCGGCCGCGGTCCCCGCGGACTCGATCGCCGTGGGGACTCCCGCGATCGTCTCACGGAGCGGCTGAACGGGGAGATGCCGAGATAAACAGCATCTCCCCGTTCTGCCTAGCAACTAGTGACGCCGATCTCTGCTCCCTGTGATTGGAGCAGAGATCAGCATTCACTAGCTGACAGCCACGCCCCCCCACAGTAAAAAAAACACCCCTAGGCATACTTAACCCCTACACTGCCACCTTGTGGTTAACTCCTAAACTGCCAGTGTCATTTATACAGAAATCAATGCATTTAAATGCATTAATTGCTGTAAAAATGACAATGGTCCCAAAAATGTGTCAAAAATGTCCGATGTGTCCGCCATAATGTCGCAGTCACAAAAAAAATCGCAGATCTCCGCCATTAATAATAAAAAAAAAATTATTAATAAAAATGCTATAAAACTATCCCCTATCTTGTAAACGCTATAACTTCTGCGCAAACCGATCAATAATCGCTAATTGCGATTTTTTTTACCAAAAATATGTAGAAGAATACGTATCGGCCTAAACTGAGGAAAAAAAATGTTTTTTTATATATTTTTGGGGGATATTTATTATAGCAAAAAATAAAAAATAATGCATTTTTTTCAAAATTGTCGCTCTATTTTTGTTTATAGCGCAAAAAATAAAAACCGCAGGGGCGATCAAATACCACCAAAAGAAAGCTCTATTTGTGGGAAAAAAAGGACGTCAATTTTGTTTGGGAGCCACGTCGCACGACCGCGCAATTGTCAGTTAAAGCGACGCAGTGCCGAATCGCAAAAAGGGGCCTGGTCCTTTGGCTGCAAATTGGTCCGGTCTGAAAGTGGTTAAAGGATAAAATCACCTTTGGGAACATGTTACATTTTTTAGGATAGAACATATGTTCCACTGCTGCAGCCACTTCCCGATCCACCCCCTCTAGTGTCAGTGAGCAGGGATCTTCTCCCTGAACTCGCTGTCACAATTTAAATAAAAAGGAAAAACTAGAAGAGAACAAAAGAAACCGAACAAAGAGATAGAGCCTGACACTTTCTACCACATCCCAGAGAAAGTCTAAAAAACGAATGCGGCGCCACACAGCCAGGGTACCTGCTTTTGGTCTTTAGCGCCTTGGCGGTCCACTGACTTGCTGCTCGTTTGGGGGAGATGACATGCTGATTTGCCCAATTCCATTTATGACCTTTATGAAGTTATAGATCGGATTACTGTGTTGGACTGTTGATATGCTTAATGTCTTAGCATTCACTGTTTCCATGAATGGTATAATTACAGCAAGTATTTGAGGCTTGAGAGATCATCTATCTATATTGTGCTTTACAACTACTTTGATCTATGTCCTAATAATACCAACACGCCAAATGCCCAACCCCTGAAGAAGGATACGGATACATCAATTTAGCCTTATTTGGCTTCATTTTCTCCGAAACATGTTTGCTATTTGCACTCATATCTGACCCCCGGTCCGATTTACAGCGTGCTTCAACCATTTTTTGGCAGTTAGTATATTATGTGTTCCTTTCCTATGTATTAATTTTTTGTAGATGTGTACAAATTTATTTTGTGTATTTAATAAAATTTCCTTTACAATTTTATATATATACTATGTTTATTATATTTTTTACCCATCCTGACACTCTTTTCTGCCCACATTATCCCTTGGGGCCACTCGCATTAGTTTTTTACAATTTAAATAAAAACACCCGCCCAGCTGCGTCATTCATTCACAGAATTCTGTGAATGGGAAAACTACAACTACCATAAGCCTTTGCGGCTGAGGGCTTGTAGTTTTCAATGAACTACCTGAACACTGGTGAGCGCTCTAGTGTAAGGAAAGGCCTTCTGTGCACAGGCTAAACTATGTTCCTTTTCGTGCTCACAAGAATTGGGCACTGGATAATACATATGCGCAAGTGCAAACTCGCGAGCGTGTACACAAACTATCGCGCATTCTCCTGTGCGACGGCACACACGTGCACCTGGGACAGATGTTGGCACCAAACAAGCTATTTAGATTCAGCTAGTGCTCAGGATCAGTGCTGGTTTGTCTTTCAGCCTTCCCCGCATTCCTGTGTTCCTGTTATTCTGTATCCTAAGGTCAGTTGCCGACCCGGCTTGTCTGACCACTCTCTGAACTCAGTCTGCCTCGACCCCGACTTGGCCTTTACCTCAACTTCTGTCTGCACCATTGACTTCTATTGCACCAACTGGCTCATGACTCGGCTTGTACTCAGACCATGCTATTGCCTGCTCCTCTGTACCTGATCTATCCTGCCAGTATATGACCCGGCTTCCTGACACATCCTGCTGTGCCTACTGTTCTACAGTCTGCTACCAGCACATGCCTCACCTGCCCGCTGTCGCCAGTACCAGCCTGCTTCAGTTTGCCATCCTCCAGCAGTCAACCAGCCCATCTACTTCACTTAAGACTACTGATGACCTCTCCTGCCTGGCGTGGATACCCACTCTGCTGCTGGCAAGACCTACAGGCACTTGTGCCACTCTGCACTCCTGCGCTTTCTGTTCACACTACCAGGGGCCCAGAGTCAGAGGTGTAAGAGAAACCTTCCTCTACTGGGTACGTGATATCTAGGTAGTTCATTGATGGTTCCTGTTATTGTGTAACTGCCTGCCCATATGAGGTACGAGCAAACAGCTTACACTGACAGGCTGCAGGAACCCTGATTGCACTCATGATCTGCTGATCGCGGGTAAAATGCTTTCCAGGCTCATAATAAAAAATATTAAATATACATTTTGTACCTGAAAAATATGTGCATGTATTTATTTATTTTTTAACCACTTTAGCCCCGGAAGATTTAGCTGCCCAATGACCAGGTAATTTTTTGCGATACGGCACTGCGTCGCTTTAACTGACAATTGCGCAGTCGTGCGACGATGTACCCAAACAAAATTGACTTCCTTTTTTTTCCCACAAATAGAGCTTTCTTTTGGTGGTATTTAATCATCTGTGCGGTTTAAATTATTTGCGCGGGCGACAATTTTGAAAAAAACACAATATTTTGTACTTTTTGCTAAAATAAATATCCCAAATTTTTTTTTAAAAAAGCAATTTTTTTCCTCAGTTTAGGCCGATATGTATTCTTCTACATATTTTTGGTAATAAAAATTGCAATAAGCATATATTGATTGCTTTGTGCAAAAGTTATAGCATCTACAAAATAGGGGAATGATTTATGGCATTTTTATTCTTTTTTTTTCTACTAGTAATGGCGGTGACCAGCGATAACAGTTTTTACTGAACTCACCCATTAAACATTCACAGCGCTGGAAGAAAAAGTAAAGGAACACTTGGAGTTAAAGTGGTTGTAAACCCCAGTCATGGAATTTAAACTAAGCACATATATCTGTAGTGTTTACTTGTCTCTCTCCAAAGCTCTACAATTTGTGACAGGGGGCAGGGGAGATAAGCACACAGCTTTTCTATTCAGAATACAGCTCTGCATGTTCCTTCATTCCTCTGCCTATGTGGAGGGGGGTGTCCCTTTCCTCCAATCAGCTCTCACGCAGTGTATAAGAGCTGCAACTGCAGCTCTCCACACCCTCCTCACTGCTCCTGACAGATGAAGAAGGATTTATTAAAATTGTGCACTTTTGAAGGGTTGTAGACAAGAGAAGACTGTAGATAAAAAAGTAAAACTTATGTAGGAGCATTTGTTTAATCTCTGTGTATCATCTGAGGCTATTCAATTCACTGGGTATGTGAGAGGGTTTACAAGCACTTTATTAGCTAGTTGAACCTCCTTTGGCAGCAATGACATCAAGTAAGCGCTTTCGGTAGCTCTAGGTCAAACTTGCACAACGTTCAGAAGGAATTTTTGACCATTCCTCTTTACAAAACTGCTTCGGCTCAGACACATTTGTAGGGTGTCTGGTGTGAATTTCTCTCTCTTGAGGTCACTCACAGCACTTTGGGGTTAAGGTCTGGACTCTGACTGGGCCACTCCAAAAGGTGCATTTTCTTTTTCTGAAGCAAGTCTGTGGTGGATTTAGAACGCTTATGCCCCGAACACACAATTGGACTATCAGGCGGGATCCGGGACTGTGACATCATAGGGGGGCGGGGTCACCATGTGACATGAGCCGGTGGCCCCATCCCTTGTCCCTATATAACTGGCAGTGCAACACGTCTGTGCCATTGCAAGTGGAGACAGCGTTGTGTCAACATCGGATGAAGAAAGAAGAAGAAGAAGAAGCAGAAGAAGCAGAAGGCGGCGGCGACAGCGACGACGACAGAAGGCAAGAAGAACAGAAAAGCGGGACAAGACCCCCGAAGTCAGAACAAGACCCCCAGACGACGGCGGCGACGAAGGAGATAGCCGGGCTCCTCCGCTAGTAAAAGAGCTAGCAGAAGATAGCGGAGGAGTCCAGTGAGAAGACCCACCAAGACGGAAGAAGACCCCCGGAGCTGTGTAATAAAGTATTTTAAAAACTTGTGTTGTGTTTTTATTTACACTATTTCCACCAGGTGAATGGGTAGGGGTACATCGTACCCCATACTCATTCACATAGGGTGGGGGGCCGGGATCTGGGGGCCCCCTTATTGAAGGGGGGTCCCGGATTCCGATAAGCCCCCCCGCCCGCAGACCCCGACAACCAACAGCCAGGGTTGTCAGGAAGAGGCCCTTGTCCTCATCAACATGGGGACAAGGTGCTTTGGGGTGGCCCCAAGGCACCCCCCCATGTTGAGGGCACGCGGCCTGGTACAGCTCAGGAGGGGGGGCGCTCGCTTGTCCCCACCCCCTTTCCTGACCGGCTGGGCTGGGTGCTCGGATAAGGGTCTGATATGGATTTGGGGGGACCCCCACACCGTTTTTTCGGCGTTGGGATTCCCCTTTAAATCCATACCAGGTGACGGGGCTAGCGAGGTGTCAATCTCGCCGATCGAGGAGGCGGCATTGACTTCCTTCACTAGTCCCGCCTACCTGGAGTCACGTTCTAAATGAACGGACGCCTACGGGCGTGTGTGGGCAAGTCTGCACGTTCGGAAAGTCCGGCCGAAAAGTCCGATCGTGTGTACGTGGCATTCGGGTCATCGTCCTACTGCATCATTCAACTTCTACTAAACTTCAGCTGGCGGACAGCCACCCTGCTTACAGTGGCGGCTGGTGCTCAAAATTTTTTTGGGGGGCGCAAGCTAACTGAAAAATTCTGAAAAAAAAAACCATCAATTGCAGCCTCACTGTGCCCATCAAACGCAGCCACTGTACAATCAAACACAGCCACTGTGCCATCAAACACAGCCACTGTGTATCAAATGCAGCCACTGTGCATCAAATGCAGCCACTGTGCCATCAAACGCTGCCACTGTGCCCATCAAACGCTGCCATTGTGCCATCAAACGCTACCACTGTGTCCATCAAATGCTGCCACTTTGCCATCAAACGTTGCCCCTGTGCCCATCAAATGCTGCCACTGTGCCATCAAATGCTGCCACTGTGCTCATCAAATGCTCCCACTGTGCCCATCAAATGCTCCCACTGTGCCATCAAATGCTCCCATTGTGCCCATCAAATGCTGCCACTGTGCCATCAAATGCTCCCACTGTGCCCATCGAAGGCTGCCACTGTGCCCCCCCGTGACAGCGAGCGGTGTCCTCCATGCTTCTCCATATCCTTGATGTCTTCTCCCTTCCTCTCCTCCTGTCCTCTCCTATGATTGGACTCCTGATAGGCGTCCAATCACAGCACCTGTCATTTCAGCCAAGAGAGGAGGTTCAGTGCTAGGAAAGCGAATATTCATTTGCTTTTCTAACACAGCTGGGTGAACTGGGAGCGCCAAGCATGGTGCTAGTTGTTTACCTTTTTTGACGCCTATTAGGTGTTTAATCAGGTGCTTCAAAAACAGCCGGTGCAGTGCCATAGAATGAGATTTGCCATAGAATGAGATGCTCCGCCTCCATCACTTCCTATTGGCTCACAATCAGTCTCACTTTGGCTATCACAGGGAGAGGATCTCCTCCCTGTGATAGCTGGAGCTGCACGGAGCATCCAACGGCAAATCTCATTCTATGGCAATGAGCGGCGGGCGCAGCGCACACCGTGTTCCTCCGCCCTTCACCTAAGAGGGAGCGAGCTGCGTGTGTGACTGCACCGTGTATACTCGGCACTGCGCTCCGTGTATTAAATCACTTCTATGTACTCACTCCAACTTCCTATGTTCTACTCTTCCCCTACATGTATGTGTCACTCAGTAACGCCTCATGTAGTGCACATACAATAGTATAGTCTCTGCAATTGTATATTATTCCTCTGCAGCCCCCACCCCCCTTCCTTCCTTCTCCGCCCTATAATATATTCATCCCACACCCGGACCGGTGCATTGCCATTGAATGAGATTTGCCGTCGGATGCTCCGTGCAGCTCCAGCTATCACAGGGAGGAGAACCTCTCCCTGTGATAGCCAAAGTCAGACTGATTGTGAGCCAATAGGAAGTGATGGAGGCGGAGCATCTCATTCTATGGCAAATCTCATTCTATGGCACTGCACCGGCCACTGTAATTTAGCCACCAGGCGCCAGAATAAGGGGTGGCAGCGGCAGCCATGGATAGATTCATGCAATGCATGAATCTATCTATTGGTGATAGAGGGGGTGGCTGGAGAGAGGAGGCGGCGCCCATGCGCTCTTATGGACACACCGCCACTGCCTGACTATATCCTGCAGGATATTTTGGTAGACTGGGGAATTTGTTTTCCCCTTGATGATGGCAAGTGGTCAAGACCCTGAGGCAGCAAAACAAACCCAAATCATGATGTTACCCCCACCATACATACACTGTTGGGATGATGTTTTGATGTTGGTAAGCCGTGCCCTTTTTGCGCCATACATAGTTCTGAGTATTCTTCCCAAACAATTCAACTTTTGATTCACCAGTCTATAAAAAAAATCCTAGTAGTGTTGCCATTTGCCAAGGTTCTCTTTGGCAAACTTCAGGTGCACAGCAATGTTTTTTTTTTTTGAGAGCATCGGTTTCCTTCATGGGGCACCATATCTGTTCAAAGACATACGTATGATAGACTCATAAACAGGGAGAGTACCAGTGATGTCTTCAAGCATTTAGCTGTTACTCGTGGGTTCTTCTCTACCTCATGGAGGATTCTGCGTTGTGCCTTGGTTATTATCTTGGCTGAGTGCCCACTTCTCAGAAGAGTAGCCACAGTATCCATGTATAGATAATTTGTCCAACTGTAGACTGATTGTTGCCTAAACATTTTGAGATTGCTTTGTATCCCTTTCCAGCCTTATGCAAATCAACTACTCATGATTGTATATCTTAAAGTAGTAATGGTGACACAGACAGCTGTCAAGAGTCTGTGGCAGTGAGCCCTTACAGATTGCCAACTCAGGTTTCCCCAGGGCGCAAAGTCTAAGCCCCAGTCTGCTTCTTCACCAGAGCTCCTGATGGTGGGGATGGACTTGCAGCAAGCTGGAACCAGGTAGCGGCCCCCAGGTACGCCCAGCTGAGGATGCGGAGACCACTCGCGTGTGCAGAGTACAAGCAGCAGACAAACGAAAATCCAGGATACAAGACAAGGTTAGGGTGGGTAGCGAACAAGCACAGAGGGTAAACAAAGCCAGGGTAGGTACACGGGTAGTCAGACACAGTATAAAAAAGTGACAAGCAAACGGGAGCTCAGAGAACTGTGAAGTTGCTTAGGAAATGTGGGTTACACTGAGCATGTCTTAAATAGACAAGCAAGCTAGGAAGCGGGCCAGGAAGTGATGGATGGGAATTAAATAAAAGCCCACAGAATAGCAGACAATGCCCATAGGTGAGCACAGCCAAACCACACATGTGAAAAGAATCACTGCCCCAAGGAGGTACACAAGCAGGAAACTGCAGGCTAACTTGTGACAACAGCAATAAAAACCGACAGGTGTTCTAATTCATCTCTCCTCTACTTAAAACTAAAAAAAAAACAGTTTTGCCTTTACTTATACTTTCAGAGAGCTCATTTTTGCGAGGCATGTTTCACAAGCTGATGCTTCTTATGAACAGTAATCTTAAAATGTTTGAGTGTCTTTAATCAATCAAAGTAACTGTAAACCACACCTCCAAACTCATTTTGTTAACTGGACTTCAGCTGTGCAAACTATGGATTCCATTCAGCTTACGTTGAAGTAATTAGTGCTTGTGTTCACTACTTTTTCCTTCAGCACTGTGAATGCTTAATGGGTGTACTCAATAAAGAAACAAGAAATTAGACACGTGACATAACACATGAAATTAAAATTATTTGTGTGTCATCATCTTAAGCACATTGTGGGGGTTATTTACGAAAGGCAAATCCAACTTTGCACTACACTTTGAAGTGCAGTTGCTGTAGATAAAAAACAGCATTTTAGCTTGCACATGATTGGATAATAAAATCAGCAGAGCTTTCCCTCATTTCAGATCTACCCCTCAGATTTACAGCGACTGCACTTCCAAGTGTGCTTTCAGTGCAATTTCAAGTGCACTTTGCACTTGTAGTTTGCACTTGTAGTGCAAAGTGGATTTGCCTTTCCTAAATAACCCCCTGTGTTTGTCTATCTGTCTTTAGGTGGGGATCAAATCATATTGTATGGCAATTTACTGCAGAAAACCAGTTAATTTCTGGGGTTCACATACTTTTTTGTGCCACTGTGTGCTATAAATATATATATATATATATATATATATATATATATATATATATATATATATATATATATATATATATATATTATTTTTTTTATTTTTTTTGGCCAGCACAAAAAAATACAATTAAATAGTATTTGTTTTTCCTTTTTTAGTCAGGTGAATTTAAAAAATTGCATAACCTTTTAATTTGCTGCAGGTTATTGTTATCTGCTTTAATTAACATTTTTGAAAATCCATAGTGGGAATCCAGTGTCATGGGTGTGCCCATAAAAAAAAATTTGACAAATAATGATAAGTGTGCCACTGAGGAATTTTGTTTATATTACTTTTTTCTTGAACAACCATTTTTTGGATTAATGTTAGGGTGTAATATGAATTGTTTTTTATTCATTATAACTGTACCATTTAGAGTCATAAATTGTGGTATCCAGAATCAGAGTAGTAGCTAGGGCACCTATCTGCATGCAGCTTACTGCTAGAGTTGGAAATGCAAACAGTCGGGGCAAAGCCACTGCTTTTGAACTGCTCATCATTTAGCAAAAGTAACAGGAAGTTTAAAAAGTAAATGTGGTTTTTAGAACATTGGCATTTTTTTAAAAACGCTAGTCACGCAAGGCAAGTGCAGTAACATAACGCATAATGTAAATGGAGTTTGATGCTTCCCCAGCCATAATATGGTGTTATTTTCCTTCTTGGTAAAGGGAAACTGTGTTATCTTCAAACACATGCAAGGGAACTAAAAAGAAATTGGAACTTCTGTAAATGATTGAGCATTTGACATAGCCACAGGTTCATTTTAGCATAGATTAATATTACTCAAAGTGGAAGTAAACCCCCCTATCGTTTTCAGCCAAGGAAGCTGCCATCTTTGCCTCTGTTTAATCTTCAACTGCCACGGTGCTGCACATGTGATCCGTTATGACACCAGCCATTGGATGGTTTGACTGTTTGGTTGAGAGCACAGCCAATGTGTAGTTAGCATTCCAGGCATGCCGTTTTTTTGAAACTGTTAAATCGATGGGTTTACTTCCGCTTTAAGTAAATCCTACCTAGCTTGAGCTTCACTTGTAAGCATTAAATAAAATGTATGTTCATTTTTTTTCACTGTTCACATCTTACAATGCAAACCACGTACTAACAGCCTGCTTAGAATGCAGAATGATTATAATTATGGTATATACGTACATTATAAACAGGGGTACAGAAAGCTGTTGGAATATAATTAAAAATATTCATCTAAATGATCTTATTACATAAATTTAGTGAATAGAACCCATTGATAGCTCATACTTTCACTTGCTGAAGTGTACTTAGTCTAAAGAGCATATTCACTTGGATAGTGTGCAGAAATCCCGTAAGACATTGCTGCGAAAGTATTTTGGCATGACATTCTCATTCCATGCATTTTTTTAACCTATGGAATATGTAATGAACTGGGGTGGCAACATGTAAATGGAAGTAAAAAAAAGTCATTATTTTTCTCGCCTTAAAACAATATTTACTTATACAGGTGATGACATGTTATTTCAAATAATTGATAAATCTCACAAAGCAACAAGTTGTAGTCGCACAGGTGAGAACAGAAGAGTTACTAAGTACACTACTAAGTCCTCTTTGTTTTAATGTCCTTTCCATGCAGGCCTAATTAAAAAATGTGTGAAATGTGTTTTGCATTTTCAAGTGAGCTGTGCAAGCTGATTTAAGTTCTGTTAAGAAAACTTGAATTTTATTACAGTACCAGAGCCACCAAGCCCCGTTTTCTGTTTCAGATATTCATTTTATTTGGTAAAGTAGACTCCATTGCACGTTCTTTTGTGCTTTATGAGATGTGATGGAAGCTGTCCAGCAGGCCAGAATGGTCTTCAGTGTTTTTGCAAATGAAAGAAGATTTAGAGTATTTATTTTTTTGAAATATTGAAGAAATTATAGAAAATACAATTGTACATGTGTATAGTTACAAGATAATCATCCATTCATTTTATCCCGCTAATGAGGTACATTTAGGAATGTTGGAGTGCTGGACGTGTTAATCTGAGGTGCAGTTTAAAAACGGCACTTCAGAAAACATATATGGGTTGCCAGTAGGGTTGCCACTTTTTCTTCAAGCCAAACCTGAACAATTTAACAGCGCACAGCAAAAAAAATAAATTATTTTAGCATACACTATAGGGTTTTAACAGACCTGGGACACCTTTGGGTGCTCCAAAGAGAATAGTAATGTGTCATGCATGCTGCCCCCTTTACCCTCCTATTGGGCCCTGTTCTGAGCCACATTCCTTTCTGAATATTGTGTCCGGCACTGAAACCCAAACTGTCCGGGTGAATCCCAGAGAGGTGGCAACACTAGCGGCCAGTGCACCCGTGAATGACAGTGATCCATCATTAGGGCCGGTTCCCGCAATGAATTGCACTGGAATATGCTATGAAAGAAGAAAAAATAAAAAACAGATTGAGCTCAACTTCAATATGCAAACGTATAATGTATCTCTAAATGGATGTGTGTATATATAGGAGACCCAGCAAAGTTGCCTGACACATGTAATGATTAAGAAAAATAACTCATTATACATTTATAACCTAGAACATACAAAAACCCACTATCTAACTAATAAAATCAACTTATAATTGGCCAATTATTAAAAACCCAACCAGGGCAGCTGCAGGAAAATTGTGTAAACACCCCTCCCTCTTAAAAAAGAGGGGGGGGGGGGATAATGCAATTCCAAGTGTTCATAGGTATCCCAGTAGGGAGCACAATCTACATGAACTAGATCACAAAATTAAAACTTCTGCTCCATATTGCATGTAACTGGGTGTTCTTCAGAATCCCTGAAAGGATCCTTTCGTAGGATATATTCGGGGACTGACATACTGTATGGCTGAATGTCATTCAAAGTTCATTAAGGGATCCTGTGATAGACTGTATAGTGAGACCAACCCACATATAAACAGTGTTGATGGGCCACTGTATGTGGCAAAATAACATTTCTAGTCCATGAGGGATTGAGGGTGTCCTTTAATGAAATGTGTAATAAGACCAACCCCCATATGAGCAGCGTGGAGCCAGAGTGAGTTTTGGCACATGTATCAAGCATCAAGCATAACTGGAAAACTCCCAGGGAGAGGTGCCCCTGTCATCACATATACCATTCATATAGCTTGCAGCATGGCACCCTATACCCTCCCTTTGTTGGCAACTGGATCAACACAGGAGCATGTTTGACAGGAATATGCTGTGCCTTCCTGTGTGATTAACATGCGATCTGGGTGCAGTGTGATTTCAGCCCATTCATTTTGAATGGGCTGAAATCACGCCAAACCGCACCAAAACCGCACCATAAGTAGTGCAACACACAGCAACTGGATAGTATGGCACTACTGTACCATACAATCCAGTGCAGGGAAACTCACTGTGTTTGTGACCTGCATTTGGGGTGTCATTAGGTTAACACTGCCTTGGGTTTTGAATGTGGTGTGGGAAACTGGCACGGAACTCAGGTTTCCCACACCACGTTCTGGTGTGAACTGGCCCTTCGCTCAGATCGCAGACACAGTGTGCAGATGAGAGCAGCTTCGTACCTTGTGATCAATGTGATGACCAATCACAGTGATCACAAATGTAAACATAGAGCCCATCCCTTCCTATTACAATGGTAGAAGGAGAGAAAGTGAGGATTTGTGAATGAAGATTTTTGTGACTCAAGGAATCAGCAGCAGCAAATTAATGGCGAGGGTTGTAATTGATTGTGGGATATTTTTTTTTACTTATTTCACCCCCCTCCTCTCCTCAATATCATTGCTGTCTCCTAGTGACCTGTGTATAAACTCATTCAACTACCTTAGCCCACATATTAACCCCCTAATCTCCATCCTCTCACTCTATGTGGCATGTACATTAACCCCTTCGCTGCCTCCTCCCTCTGTGTATGACTTGTTTGTTAACAATGTGCTATATCCAGTACACATTTACAAAGCTCCATGTTTTAACAGCTCCAATACCAGCATGTTTCTTAATTTCCAAAAAACTGTGGAAAAAAATTTGATCATCTTGCGGTGTTTACATTTCAAATGGGGGTAATTTGCGGGATTTTTATTTGTTTTGTTGTATGAAAGAAAGTTCTTTCTTCAAAATTTTGGGCACTTTTTCCTATATATAGTAAATATTTAAAAAAAATCTGATGGCTGTTAAATATCACCAAAAGAAAGCAAAACATTTAATACATTGCGGATTAGCAGTCCTCAGATGTAGTGGCTTCATTTGTTTTCTTTTTTCAGGCCTTTTGTCCTTTATTTTCACCTGGTAATCCTGCAAACAACACACTTCCTCTCCATTCAGGGCTATGCTTTTTTCTCCACTGGAAGGAGCCAGAGTTGTCACAAAAGCTGGACTTAAAGGAGAAGTCTGGTCAAAGCTCCTTTGGCTTTACTACTCCTGTGGGTCACAGGAGTGCACTTAGTTCTGCACTCCTGTGACCTTTATTTAGCCGCAAGAAGGGAGATCAAAGGAAAAAGAACCTGCTTCTCTAGGTGTATGTAATGAGCCTAAATGGAACCTGACCAGGAGTGCCAGCCCCGGCCCACCTCCTTGGAAATACTTGATGATAAGTAAAGGCCGCACATCCAGAGCTTCCAATGGCCTTTATTGAATCCCCGTAATAACATCAGGGACACCAGCAAACAGTCACGTAAATGCATTTTACACATAATCATTGCAAAGTTCTGCACTCCTGTGACCTGTATTTAGCCCACAGTGGGATACAATCCGCTGTCAGCTGACTGTCACTCAGGCGGTCCAGACTCTGGAGGGACCCTAACTTTAATTTCCGGATCCAGCTGGCTCAGCCTCTCAGTGCACCGCTGAGAGCCTGAGCCAGTCACTTCCATCTCCTCCACAGCCTGGCGCTCTAGTGAGCACTGGAGAGGCATAGCAGAAAGTCGGTAACTGAGAGTCATCAATCTTTGCTCACTGAAGATCAGTAGCTGATTGATCAGTGGTCTTTGATCACTCAGTTTTTGGTGTAGAGGCAACGGATGCTGCAGCCAAGTGAGTATGTATGTTTGTTATTTTGAAATCCCATACTTTTATTTTAAAATAAGTCTACATTGGTGTCACAAAAGCCATAGTGACCCACAAGACTTCAGTGGGACCCAGAAGGGGGGGGGGGGTGTATGGGAGCCCCATTAAGGAAGCTGTTGAGGCCATGCAAATTCAATAATATTTGTGTGTCAAGATAACACATATCCATTACTGTATTATTAAAGTGGTTGTAAAGCCATTCTATGCATTAAGGTGAAAAACCTTCTGTGCTGCAGCTCTCCCCAGACCCCCCGTTCTTTTTCTTACCTGAGCCTGATCTGGTCCAGCGATGTGCACAAGCTGGAAACTGTCATTTAGTAGTGGTAGTAATAGCTCCAATAAATAAATTACTTTCGTCCGTAGCAGAGTCGAATGGGCAGGTAAACCGGCCAAATCTAGACATTTTGTTTGCTTGTTTATTGAAAAGCTCACTGGGCCCCAATATATTTTTAAAAAGGTGATACCAGGGATGTTGCTAGGCTCTAGCACCTTCTAATGTGTTGCCCATCCATAGCAGATTAATCTCCTACCTGAGGGTTCTTTCAGTGCTCTGGCAATGAGCCAATGAATTCACTCAGTAGAGCCAGTGCCATCTGAGTAATACAGAGTGCAGAATACCTTTATACAATTTGCTTGAGAAAACCGTATACAGTGACAGTCTAAGGAAATTAGTTCACACACTGTACATTATAAATGTTATAGATGGAAAATGGACATAGGTGCACATATTTAAATTCAAAATTTCTGCACTGAACACCGTACAGAAAACAACTGCAACTATAGGAATCACAATCTTTGTTTTCTTGCACTTGTATTATTGTCAACTCCAAGACTGATTTCAAATGGATTGCTCTTAATCTTATTCCATCACAAAAAAAGAAAAGCTTGTCTAAGCTGGAGTGCTAATTACATCTGCCTTGCTACAATTCCCAGGCTTTTCTTCTTTCTGTAAATAATCAAAAAGCTTTTTTTTCTGTTCCCACTGTTTTCCATTGTGCCTCAGGATACTTATTTACTTTAAACATTATACTGCTTCATATAAACCTAAACCAAAGCATTAAATTGGATCAAGGAAGCAGAATACAATATCCGGAAGCACTTTCCACTTTTGTCTTGAAAAATCTCAGCATCATACCGCTTTTTTGATTCACATAATGCAGACTTTAGTAGCTAACTTTTAATCCCTTTAAAATGACCCAAATCATTACTGCTGTGAAAGGTGTTCACGGAGATTTAACCTAAGAAAAAAGGAGCCTTCTGCCAAATGTGTGAACTTCCTGGACTTCAGTCATCAACACCGAAACCAGACATTTCCACACTTCTTTTGGAAAGCCACAGACCAGGCAATCCTCCCAGAAATGTGAAGGCTGAACTTTCTTCTACTTAACAAGTCATCATTATAATAACCAGGCAATTGACAGATCTTATCTGGTAGAAACTACATTAAAGAACACAACACCTCAGCTACCAAATACAATATGAACCAGAACTTCCTGCAGCTATTGTAGTAAGAATATTCGTCTCTTCATGTAAATGCCATTAATGGCCTTTTTTGGCAAAGTAAACTTTAATTTACATACATCTTTTACATGAATCACCTTGTTATATAATGAGAACTTAAAGGGTTTGAATTACTAATGCAGCAAAATATATTCGCTTTAAGCAGTAATAAACACGAAAACAAACATTTAATACATTCCAGCTTACCAATTCTTAGATGTGGCGATATCCCCCAGCAGGGACAGATGTCCCAGAAGAACTTAGAGTGAAGAAACCATTCCGCCATATCTAGGCTCTGATGAAGAAAGTCTGCCAGCCTATAAATTGACTTTTATGAGAAGGAATTGTCTGAAGAAATTCGATAGAAATTGGTTTCAATGGATGGATCAGTAGTACCATTACCAACCTTCCCCTTTAATTAGGTGCCCGTCTTCTCCCCCTCTTTGCAGTCCCACCATAATCTCCCCACCCCTTGCTCCCCTCTTTTCTTTTCCTTATGCCCATGGTTGTGTTGTGAAATTGTTGTACATGCCATGTATGAGAATAAAGAAAACCTTAAAAAAAATGTGCCTGACGATTGTTTATTCAGGGAGTTTGGACTATGGGCAAGGCTGGAACATGCGCTGTTTGGCCCAAGCAATAGTTAGGTCCATATTGAAGGGCCATGTGGCTTCTGGTGCTATCCTGATGATTGATGTAAGCCAAGGCTGTGGAGTCATTCGACTTAACCCTTGACAGTCGCCCCTGAACCTGGTTGGTCCAATGCAGCTGGTATAGGTGAATGACCCTTAATTTGAATGCTGATTGGAAGTCTGGGCTCCCTCAATGACCACATCTCTTGGGCTAATTCTGTCTCTAGGACACTTCATTAAATCATTAGCCTGACAGGCTGCCATTCATCATGACAACTATCCAGTTTAACAGGAGATGACCTCCCAGATTCTAGGGCTGGTCAGCCACCAGGTTAGAAATATCCTAGCCTTTGGATATAGGCACATGGACCTGTCCATAGACTGAGGAAATGTGTCCCATGCAGTCAACACACTGAGCTGCAGAGGCCTGGAGTGAAAGTCGGCAAACATCACTGTCTCGAATGAGGCCCACTACTTTCATGCAAAATTGGACCACAGGAATCTTTTTTGGAGTACAGGGTTCAGACATGAGCTCAGAGGGTCTGTACTCATTCTCAGTGAAAAAACACCTAGGGTAGCGACATGTCCAAGACTAGGCCCAGGTACTCAAGATGGTGGGTTGGATCCAGCACAAAAATATGTAGTTTGGGAATTTACCTGAAGCTCTAAAGTGTCTGTATTGCTCACTGCACATTGGCATCTAAGCCCGGGGCAGAGTGATCTTTCAAGAGAAGATCATCCATATATCCAATAATGTGAATTCCTTTAGAGTGCAGCGGCACTAGGTTCAGGGAAAGCACTTTGGTGAATACCTGAGGGATAGACCAAAGGGATACGCCACAAAATGGAAATGCTGCTTGCTCACTGAAAGGAACCGCTGATGAGGAAAAATGGGGATATGTAAATGTGCATCCTTGATCAATACTAGAATACTATCAGATGGCCTGCCAGGAGAGATTTATAAAAAAATATGGAGAGGTATTGATGCCTATGTTGTTAAAGGTTTTTAATAAAGCAATGGAAGAGGGCGGGCCACCAGCTTCAATGATGGAATCTACGATCATAGTGCTGCGAAAGAAGGGAAAGGATCACCTTTCTCCTTCTTTCAGGCCAACATCCCTGCTGGGGGCAGATGTTAAGATCCTAGCGGGGATATTGGCCTCTAGGTTAAGAAGAGTAATATCAAAATGTATACATCCTGACCAATCAGGTTTTATACCTGGTAGGGCAACCAGTATATACATAAGACGAGTATATTTAAACTTGCAAGTCCCGACAATTAACATGGGATCAAGAGCTATACTATCACTGGATGCAACAAAGGCTTTTGATAGCCTGGAGTGGCACTATTTGTGGCAGGTTCTACCAGCTTACCAATTTGGTTCAAGGTTTGTTAATTGGATGAAATTGCTATACGGGGGGGCTAGGGAGAAAGTTAAAATAAATAATGAATACTCAGAAACATTTCCGCTGATGAGGGGGGTGAGGTAGGGGTGTCCTTTATCACCCCTACTCTTCGCCTTGGCAATAGAACCATTAGCTATAGCCGTCAGGGCATCAATAAAAATTCAAGGGTTTAAAAATTGCAGTATGGGCATAGATACAGATTACATAGATATTGGGGGGAGATTTTGGAAACCATAAAACAGACTTTTGGATTGTGCATACTGGGATATATAGGGGAGGAGGTATTATAAATAAAAGGCGGATAGCAATAATTAGATGTCCTAGCAAGGAAATGAATAGCAAAAAGATGGATAGCAATAAACCCACCAACCCATACAGAGTGGTTAAAAGAAGTAGATGTTACAATTAGGAGAGAGAGCTGTATATACTAAAAGAAGGAATGATGGGGAATTTAGGAAGATATGGGGACCCTAGCTAAATAAGGTAAACAACTAATAAATGAAGAGCTAAATGTTAAAAAGTAGGAGGAAACTAGTAGAATAGGAGAATAGACTGCGGAAATAGGAAAGATAACACTGATGATAGATGAACTTTCTTTTTTTTTATTCTTTATGTAAAAGATATAAATAGAGTATAAAGTGACAAAGGTTAAATTGGTTTTATATGAAGAAAATGAAATATGAAGAAATATAATGATATAAAAGTATTGCATTATGTATATATAAAAATGTGTACTAAATGTACGTGACTCAGCGCAAATCCCTAAATATAAAAATGAATTAAAGTGCTGGTAGGACAGTGCATTCACATGTATATGCATTAAAGTGCTAGATACCCGTGTTGAATAACATTACTATGGTGTAAACACAATAAATCAGATAAAGTTATAATAGTGCAATAATTGCATAGAAGTGCTTCAATAAAATGCTTACAATAACTCTAGAAATAAATAAATAAATTAATGTGTCCAATGGAACGACTGCATGCAGAGCTTGACTGCGCGCAGAAATGTCCAATATGGCGTGCCCGTGCACAAATGATATGATATAATAAAAGTGCATCAAAGTGTGCCAGTCCTTCTGTTGTGATGAGTTATTCCACCATGGAGTCAGACGCCTCACTGCTTTGGGGTGTTTATTCAGTGAATCATGATAGCCAGGGTATCCTTCAGTGTGCTCACAGAGCTCTTACCTTGAACCAGGGATATCACGCTTACTTGTTCCAGTAATAGTGGCTAATCTGCTGCACCTTGTAGTAGAATCCTGTTGGGCTGCTCACTAGTGGCTCCCGGTGGTATATGTGGAGGAAACAGGGATTTAAAAACATTGATAATCTTTTACAATTGTGGCCAGTTACGTTTGTACAGCTGCGTTGGGACGGTTTGCAGCAGTGTTTCCGATCCTCTCCAGTCTGTGTATAGTCCGCGGTACCCTATTTCTGGTCCGCTTTGTTGACTTCCGTTTTTTGCGTACCCACGCGTTACGTCACGCTACGCACCTGATGAAGTCACGTATAGAAGGGCATAGAATTTGATTTGGTTTTTCAGGTCGACCTTCAGATTACATAGTTTGGATAAACATAAAGGGGATTATAAAGATATATTTATTTTCACTATGTTGTGAATCTACTTGAATATTATTTATAGTGGCTATAATATCGACTTTCTTAGCAAAATCCTTGTAACTATAAAATGGGTTGTGAGAATTACTTTTCTAATTCAGGACGAGCCATCTTCGTTCCAGCATCATTCATCCATCTTCACACAATCATCTAAAACATGGTGCCTGACACAGATTAGCCACCTACATTGTGAATTGCTACAAAAAATATGTTACAGTCTCGAGAGGAAACCGAGGAAATGCTTCCTTTTGTCTGCAGCAAACTGATGACAACATCATAGCCTAGGCAAAGTCACTGACTAGAGTTCAAGGGTGGCTTTTTAATGATAAAAATTTGAGCTTTTTTGAGCTTTTTTTTTTAAATAAACTGACACTGTGTATTGTGATGTGTAAGGAATGTGGTCATTCAGACTTTTTAAAGTTTGTAACAGGTTCAGATAAAAAAAAAGCTTTTCTTGCCCATCACTCAATATTTGATGTGAACACAGGCTCACTTCACTGCACTTCATCTCACTTCACACTTAAAAAAGTCCTCTGTAAACATTGGAAACTAAAGAGAGTTTGCTTGTTGGATCAAGTTTTGATCACCATCCTAGGACTATGGCTGGCTGAATAAGTCACAGAAGGCAAAGCAGGGCATTAAATAGTCCCACTGCATGAATAAATTTCCCTAAATAACTTTAAATGTGACATACAATAGCGAGCTGTTGTACAGTGAAGGAAATGTACTGTATCATTCCGTTTTTGATTACTAATTTGCATCCCTAATCTACGTTTGTATCCTGCTTAGCAGAAAGTTTGATTGAAATGTACTGTCTACTGTACATGATACAGCGTCTCGTCTCTAGCATAAATAAGCAATCTCAAGTCTCAGGGTAGTTCCTGATTAGAAAGTGTACAGGCCACCCATGATATTCACTGTAAAATGCTTCATCCATATTTGTGATTATTATGGTTATTCAAATAGGAGATATAAAGTGGTTGAATGAGATCATACCTCCCATGGCACTGCTAGGATAGCAGAAGACATGTTGATTGATAAAATCCGTCTCCACATTCTAGCACTTGTCTTGGATTACACTAATAAAAAGTACACATTGTAGGAGAGTGTTAGCATCCTGCAGGTCAGGAGTCTGTTCGCTTGTATACTTTTGTGTTTATGTTCATGTATTCATGGGAATAAATTGTTGAGTTTTTGTGAATTCCCAGAACTTAGAGCATGTTACTCCAATCTCTTCTCTGCTGATTACTACCATGCACTATCACCTTATATTTTTTGTGGTGACCTCCTTCAGAGAGAGCCATACGGGGGATCGGTTCCAGTAATCGCCCCCGCCTTGCCGGTCACCCTCCCTCGATTCACCCAGTTGTCTGGGCCCCCCTGCTGGCCTGAGCCCTGTACAGGTGGACTGGTTATACCCCCTTATCCACAGTCCTGATCAGTAGCAGAAGCCCAGGAAGGGCTTAGTGTGCCCACCAGAAAACCTGGGCCCACGAAAGATACAGCAGTTGATTAGCCCAGGAAGGGCTTAGTGTGCACTAACACAGAGACTGGGCCCACGAAAGATACAGCAGTTGATTAGTTCCAGGACAGTACAACTCCAGGCACGCCACTACACCGACTTTCAATTACCATAGTAGAACTTTAAAGAGAGAATATAATTTATCTACTCATGGTCACCAATCCAAATATTCCACTCATTTTTCTGTCTCTCATCTACCACTTATCAATTTGCATGGTAGATTTATCAAAATAAAAATAAATAAACCGCGCTAAAAATGAAAAATTACAAAAATGGGGGGAGGGGGGAAAACCTAACCTAAAAGGCTGCTGCTGGAAGTGGGATACTCACACATAGAAACATATGGATGGGTAAAGCTGCGCCAATGATAGATAATTAATTAAAAATGGAAATGGGGACACAAATATCCAAACAATTAATAAACAATAAGAATAATGTTCGTATAAGAAGTGACTATGAGGGAACATACAAAATGAATTGAATAGTAAAATCCAGTGGTGACTGCAATAGTCCTATATTGTTATCTTCTTTAAAGCACAAAGTCTGATTTCCTGTAGCCAACAAACTTGTAGTACTCAGGGAACACCACCGTGACAGATCTAAATTATCACACTGTGACATGCATAGGTTTTGTTCGATCCCAACCACCTGTTAGATTGAACGCTTACCAGATGGTTGTACAACAGAGCACTGTATATAAAGCCTGCAGCTTGCAACGATAACTGGTAGGACCGATCAACCCAGGAACAATTCATTCAGGTGGGAAAGGAGGATCTCTGCACCGTCCGCTCCACACAGAACCATCCAATTACATAGATATGAAGAAAAACGAGCACAATGTAAAACACACTGCCGGCCGGTCAGTGTAAAACCCGTCCCCCGTTCAAAGTCTGCGTGGTGGCGTTGCTGCGTGCCTTCCCATACGTCGTTTCGTCATAGATGACGTTTTCAATGGGGAACGGGCGACGCAGTAACGCACCACCTATAAATAACCCAGCCTCTACCTGAATTGCATGAGGTCAGACTAGCGCCGCCATCTTATGTATGGGCAAACAGCCCATACCAGATATTGATATGTAGCGCTTATGAGAAAAAGAACAAGCCAATTAGACTGAAAATAAAACTGCAAACTAAATGGATACTAAACATACAATGACCATATACAGTCAGATGTCTGTATTTAACTATAGCATTTGAGAATATTCAGGACCGAATAGCCCCAATATATTTCAAATGGCATATCGTGATGTGAGCATGTGGAAATCCGCATATTGATTGCAAGTGTTTAAATAGACAAAAATTTTTTAACATAATATTGACTGTTATTAAAGCCTAATAGTGAAAATGTGTCAAAAAGCAACATGAATATTAAGAACATGTGCTAAAAACGTGTAATACGTGAGTATTGTTGGTGATAAAATATAAAAAAGGGGAAATAACTACGATATGTCCAAAATCTAAGTATGACAAACTTTAACCCCCCCCCGAGCCCCCCCACACCCACACCCCATCCCCCCCCCCCCACACATACCCCCTCCCCCCCCCCCCCCGTTGGTCCCCCCCCCACACACCCGCCCCCCCGTCCACCCCCCCCCCCACCAACTCCCCCATCCCCACCACAATATCACCACCCCCCCCCCCCCCCCCAAAAAAAGGGGAAATACCCCCCCCCCCCCCCCCCCGCCCCCCCCCCCCACCCCCCCGCCCCCCCTCCCCCACCCCACAACCGCCCCCCCCATACTGCCCTCCCCCCCCCACCTCCAACTCCCACATCTACCCCCCCCCCCACCCCCCCAAAGTATGACAAACTTTAACTAATAAAAATAAAAATAAAAATAAAAATACGTGTCCATGCAACATAATAATAATGACACATGCTAAGAACACATGATCATTAAAAGATGTCGGATGGAAATAGAAAGTGAATGTGTCAATAGTGAGATGGACACACATCAATAAAATACGTGGTCATAATAGATGAAAAATTAGATTGAATAATATTTAGTAGATAAATCGATTACTATAATTAATTGTCATTAACAACTAATTCATTAATAAATAAATTGTCAATTATTATAATTAACAAACAACCAATTTATTATAGTGCATGTGACTATAAGTGAAAAACCTGTGAGTGTGATAGGATAAACACCTAATGTGATGCGTCCAAATTTATTCCATATCTATTAGATGGATATGATGTGAAATGCATATAATCAGTATACAGACCCTACATGCATTTCAGGGAAAGTGTATATGTATAGCAGAACCCAATATAAAAAAGAGGAAGAAACAAACTTCCATCTTAAAAATAAACATCAAAATATGTTCAAAAAAAGAAAAAACTTTTACCATAAATAGTACATAAAGGAAAAAAAACATCATAAAAAGGAAAAAATACAAATTATGTATAAAATGTATAATAAAAATACAGAGTAGGAAGAATAATTGAGAACTTCCGTAAACAAAAAAATTTGAAATATAAATGCCACCTATTAGGAATTATCAACAAAGGCATTAATGTCGGTATCTATATTTAACCCGTGTGGGGTATAAGATTTAAGGCGATGGATCCATGCCATTTCTAATTTAGAGATCTCTCTCACTAGAGAGCTCCCTCGCCAATGGGGTTTGAATTTGTCAATCCCGAAGAATAGAGTATTAGAGGGATTTTTGTCGTGTACCAATAGGTAGTGTTTGGACACTGAATGTTTGGGGAAACCACCTATGATGTTAGATATGTGTTCCCCCAAACGTACGTGGAGAGGGCGCTTTGTTCGGCCCACATACTGCAGCCCACACGGGCACTGCAGCATATATACCACCCCCTTGGAGGAACATGTTATACATGGTTTAATAATGTGACTTCTTCCTGTAGATGTACACATGAAGGAGGTAGTACGTCTCCCAACATTCCTATTGAGGGAACAAACTCTGCACTTGCCACACTTGTAGTACCCTGTAAGTTGATCAAAGAAACCCCTTGTGTTTGTTGGAGGGTCCACAACATTGGCTGCAATTTGATTCCTCAAGGAAGTTAACCCTTTAAAAATCACTTGCGGTCTGTCCGGCAATAGGTCCTTCAGAATGGTATCGCTTTTGACAATGTGCCAATGTTTATTTACAAGTTGTTTTATGCTTTTATGTTGTAGTGAATAGGAAGTGACAAATGGAACTCCATTCGTAAAACGGTCCCTTTGTCTCGGGCCTTTATCAACTAATAGTTCAGTTCTTTCTAGGTCTTTCACCTCATCCAGAGTCTTCGTCAGTTCTTCTAATTTGTAGCCTTTCTCAACAAACCTCTCTATGAGAATATTGGATTGAGCCAAGAATTCTTCCTGTTCTGTACAGTTCCTCTTTAATCTAACAAATTGGCTCTTGGGGACCGAATTGAGCCATGGTGAATGGTGACAACTCCCTATAGGAATGAATGAGTTCCTATCAGTGGCTTTGAAATGAGTGGATGTCTTAAATCTATTGTTTTCTATTCTGATGTTGAGATCTAAGAAATGAATAGTTTCCTGACTCATTTCAAATTTTAATTCTATTCCCCTGGAGTTGACATTTAGGGACTGTATGAAAGACTGCAGGTCGCTAGCCAGGCCATCCCATAGGAGGAGGATGTCATCAATATATCGTGCCCAAAGCACTAATTGAGGTGTGTTCCGGGCATAGATGACATCCTCCTCCCATTGGGCCATAAACAGGTTGGCCAGGCTAGGGGCGTACTTCGCCCCCATAGCAACACCAACTATCTGTAGATAGAATTGGTTGTTGAACCAGAAATAGTTGTGTGTAGCTACGTATCTAAGTAAGGTCATAATAAAGGCCACCTGATCCTTAGAAAGGTGGGGTTCCTGTTGTAAGTACCTGTTGACAGCTTCAAATCCCAACTCGTGAGGGATTATAGTGTATAGGGACGTAACGTCCGCCGTCACCATCCATGTGCCTGGTTTGACAGTGATGTTATCCAACATATTGATGACCTGCCTAGAATCTTTAATAAAGGATGGCATCTTAGCCACCAGGGGCTGCAAATAGGAATCAATGTACTTACCCACCCGGGAAGTCACTGAATCAATCCCACTAACTATGGGACGCCCGGGTGGGCAAGAAGGATTCTTATGCAGTTTAGGTAGGTAGTAGAGAACTGGAGTTCTTGGGGCCCTGGTGATGAGATAAAGTGCTTCTTTGGGATTTAAAATCCCTGTATTTTGGCCTATCTTAATTAACTTCTCCAAATCCCTGGTGAATTGGATTTTGGGGTCAGAAGATAGTTTAATATATGTGGTCTCATCATCAGCAATCCTATGCATCTCTGTGAGGTAAGTTTCCCTGTCCAAAACTACAATGGCCCCCCCCCTTGTCAGCTGGCCGAATGACCAGATCTTTCCTTTCACACAATGAATCAAGACCTTCCTGCAGTGTCTTATTCATTCTAATTTTCTTGGTTTCCATACATTCAAGATCTCTCAATAAGACGTCTCGAAACACCCGAAGCGAAGGTGCCAATCCTCCCGGGGGATTGAAAAGGGAGGCATTAGCCAACCCTGAGTGAACTACCTGTGAAGTCGTTGAATTGGTTTGGGTAGTTCTATTGGAAAAAGGGTTATTGCTCATATAACGTTTAATATTGAGCCTACGTACAAATTTATGTATGTCCATATATGTATGGAATTTATTTAGACCTTTTGGGGGTGCAAATTTTAGACCCTTATCTAAGATGGACTGCTCAGATTCAGACAGGGGCCTAGAACTCAAATTAAAAATGCCCTTCCCCATCACACCCTTGCTCGTTTTAGTTGCTCGGGTCCGCCTCCCCCCTCTGGTTCCTCTCCTCTTTCGCCCAAACGTTTTTTTCCTTGTGTTGTTCGGGGAAAACCCCAACCATTAGGTAAAAGAGGGGGTGGGGGTAAAGCACGTATTCCTCCGTCAACACTGGGACCAGGGTAGAAACCCTGTGTGGAGTTATTTATTGACTGGGACTGAGGAAAAGGATTGGGAATAGGTTCCTCATAAGGGCAATTGGCGTCACTTAGGGGGAAGAATGTATTCCCAACTGGAACCCCATAGTCCCAATCGGAGCCTCTCCCTGTAGTGTCAAAGAAAGGGGATGGGGGCTCAAACGCCCTATTGCTGGGTTGTCCCCATCCTCTATGTTGACTCACCTGGGTCTCATTAGCAGGTGGGTTAGGGTGCTGATCCCACCCTTTATTACGTGGAGGGTATTGTCCCCCTACATTAAGGGGGAATTGTGGGGGTGGATATGGGTACCCCCCATTGGATGTATAGGTTCCATAATTGGATCTAGACGGGCCTCCCGATTGAAAATTGCCTCGGTAGGGTGGCAGCCCCCTACTTTTACCCCGTCCCCTCCGAGGGGACTGGTAAAACTGATGAGTCCCATTTGATTGGGTCTTGTTAATAGGGTTAGCCCGCTTAGGTATAGGGGGTTGGCTTGGCATACCCCCACCTCCTCCCATGGGATCAATAGGATTAGTCACCTCCATAGTGGGATCATTTTGTTTGGATAATTCATCCAACAATTTTTTTTTGCCACTCAAATACAACATTCCCTGTATAATCAGCCAAGTCTCTGTTATATTTCTTCTTTTTCTTAACTCGCTGGTCCTTATCCTCTTTTTCAAGGATTTTTAAAAGGCTTTGCGATTTATCTCTATACTCATTACTGTCCTTAGTGGTGGCCAATTTGATTTGAATATTTTTAATCTCGTCATCTAATTTAGATAATTTGATTGTTTTCCTTTCTACAAGAAATTTCAGGAAGGAGACACCAGCTTGGTTAAAATACTTAAACCATTCTTCAAGGTCTAGGTCACCTTTTTGAGGGGCCACCTCCCACCTCAAACTTCTTGGAACCATAGAAAATTTGATGTACGTTTCTAGATACGCAATATCCCATTTAGTATGGTTTTCTGAGATCATCAAATTCTTTAAACGCATGAAAGTGCCACTCAAGTCGCTTTCATCCTGTGTATACCTTTCAAATACACCTTCTACATCAAGCACCCTAGAAGTTCTAAAATCAAAGACATCCATATCAAGGATGGCTGTGGAGGTGTATATTACCCAAGAATTCGGATTTAGATTCAATAAAGAATAACAAATCTAGAAAACTCAACGCAATAGGTGGAGCATAAAAAATACCCGGAGAAGTCAGCTGCGGTAGACAGTATCAGAAACAGCAAAATAAAAATAAATAAACCGCGCTAAAAATGAAAAATTACAAAAATGGGGGGAGGGGGGAAAACCTAACCTAAAAGGCTGCTGCTGGAAGTGGGATACTCACACATAGAAACATATGGATGGGTAAAGCTGCGCCAATGATAGATAATTAATTAAAAATGGAAATGGGGACACAAATATCCAAACAATTAATAAACAATAAGAATAATGTTCGTATAAGAAGTGACTATGAGGGAACATACAAAATGAATTGAATAGTAAAATCCAGTGGTGACTGCAATAGTCCTATATTGTTATCTTCTTTAAAGCACAAAGTCTGATTTCCTGTAGCCAACAAACTTGTAGTACTCAGGGAACACCACCGTGACAGATCTAAATTATCACACTGTGACATGCATAGGTTTTGTTCGATGGAACAACCCTTTTTATAAAAGGGGGCTCATAGCAGCCATATAATCAGTGCCTACTGTGGTGTGATAGCGCTGGACCAACAGATGTACAAATTGATTCCGATGGATCTGCCCTTTATCAGTGATTCCTTCTTAAAAGAAGCAAGCCTAAAGTTGAAATCGAGTGTAGGTGGACCTTGTTCTGGTTCTAGCTGCTACCTCTCTTAAAGTGGTAGCAAGGTAGCACTTGCTATATAGTAGATTTTTGAATGTGTACAGAGAAGCATCTGGTAAAAAAATGTATCTCACTTAAAGCGGGGTTCCACCCAAAAGTATAACCTCCGCTTATCTGCTTCCTCCCCCTCTCCGGTGGCACATTTGGCACCTTTTAGGGGGACGGGGAAAAAAAAACAGGTATCCTTCCACACTTCCAGGATATGGGGCAGTGGCACCATCCCTCGGAAGTTCGTCCCCCATCCTCCTTCTTTCGCCGCCAGTTAGAAACACTGCGTGCTTTGCGCATGCGCAGTAGGGAACCAGCTGTGAAGCCGAAAGGCTTCACTGCAGGTTTCCCTTACCACAAATAGCGGCGACACCAACCAAGAGCCGATCCGAAAATCGACTGGGGTGCGAACATTGCAGTAAGGTAAGTCTCCTAATATTAAAATATATAAAATATTAAAAGTCAGCAGCTACAGTATTTGTAACTGCTGACTTTTAATTTTTTTGTGGGGGGAGGGGGCGGAACTCCTCTTGTTTTTGAAACATTTACTGGTTAAGAGCACCAGATACATTTATAAAAATCACAGCAGAATGCACAGGGACATTTGTTAAGGCTTGATAAAAAAAAGGCATCTAATTATTTATATGTATATAAATATATATAAATATAGTGCCTTGAAAAAGTATTCATACCCTTGAAATTTAGCTAACTAACTAAAATTTAGTGGACCCAATTGCCTCCAGAAGTCATCTAATTAGTAAATAGAGTCCGCCTGTGTGTAATTTAATCGCAGTATAAATACAGCCCTCAGAGGTTTGTTAGAGAATCTTAGTGAACAAACATCATGAAGGCCAAGGAACACACCAGACAGGTCAGGGATAAAGTTGTGGAGAAGTTTAAAGCAGGGTTAGGTTAAAAAAAATATCCCAAAGCTTTCAACATCTCACAGAGCACTGTTCAATTCATCATCCGAAAATGGAAAGAGTATGGCACAACTGCAAACCTACCAATACATGGCCATTCACCTAAACTGACAGGCCAGGCAAGGGGAGCATTAATCAGAGAACCAGCCAAGAGGCCCATGGTAACTCTGGAGGAGCTGCAGAGATCCACAGCTCAGGTGGGAGAATCTGTCCACAGGACAACTATTAGTCGTGCACTCCACAAATCTGGCCTTTATGGAAGACTGGCAAGAAAAAGCCATTGTTGAAAGAAAGTCGTAAGAAGTCCTGTTTGTAGTTTGCGAGAAGCCATGTGGGAGACACAGCAAACATGTTGAAGAAGGTGCTCTGGTCAGATGAGACTGAAATTGAACTTTTTGGCTTAAAAGCAAAACGCTTTGTGTGGCAGAAAATTAACACTGCACATCACCCTGAACACGGACCCCCACGGTGAAACATGGTGGTGACAGCATCATGCTGTGGAGATGCTTTTCTTTAGCAGGGACAGGGGGGCTGGTCAGAGTTGATGGGAACATGGATGGAGCCAAATACAGGGCAATCTTAGATGAAAACCTGTTAGATCCTAAAAAAGAACTGAGACTGGGGCGGAGGTTCAGCTTCCAGCAGGACAACGACCCTAAACAAACAGCCAGAGCTACAATGGAATAGTATCAAAGAATATTCATGTGTTAGAATGGCCCAGTCAAAGTCCAGACCTAAATCCAATTGAGAATCTGTGGCAAGACTTGAAAATTGTTGTTCACAAACGCTCTCCATCCAATCTGACAGAGCTTGAGCTATTTTACAAAGAAGAATGGGCAAAAATGTCACTCTCTAGATGTGCAAAGCTGATAGAGACATCCCCAAAAGGACTTGCAGCTGAAATTGCAGCGAAAGGTGGTTCTACAAAGTATTGACTTGGGGAGGCTGAATACAAATGCATGCCACACTTTTCACATATCTATTTGTAAAAAATATTTGAAAAACATTTATCATTTTCACTCCACTTCACAATTATGTGCCACTTTGTGGTGTTCTATCACATAAATTCACAATAAAATACATTTATGTTTTTGGTTGTAGCATGACAAAATGTGGAAAATTTAAAGGGGTGTGAATACTTTTTCAAGGCACTGTATATGTGTATATATATATATATATATATATATATATATATATATATATATATATATATATATATATACCGTATATACTCGAGTATAAGCCGAGATTTTCAGCCCTTTTTTTAGGGCTGAAAGTGCCCCCCTTGGCTTATACTCGAGTCACCGCCGTGTCATGCAGACAGACGGCAGTGTTCAAAAGCCGCACCTCCTCCTCCTCCCTGTCCGTGATAGGAGGAACACTAATTTTCCCAGCAGTAAGTTAGTGTGCAGTGTTCCGCCTATCACGGACGTCCTGTCATTCTCATCTCATGGACGAGGATGAGAGGATGTCCGTGATAGGCGGAACACTGCACACTGACTGCTGGAAAAACAGTGTTCCTCCTATCACGGACGAGGAGGAGGAGGAGGTGCGGCTTTTGTATCTTGGATTGGCGCCTTACACACTGTGGGGGACACAGATCGAGACTGCATCGGCACATAAAGGTTGCAATGGTGGACACTGGTGGCAGACAGATCGCACAGGGAGGGATACTACACAGGACCCAGGACCCAGGGGATGCAGATTGGCACAGGTAGGCTGCAATGGGTTGCTTGTTTGAGAGGAAACTGGCTTTTCAGTTTCCTCATTATTTAGTAAAGTCCGCTTTGGGACCTGGAGCCTGGGGATTTCTTAGAGATCTGGGTGGGATGAAATCCCCAGTCCTGGGTCCGGAATTTGAGACTCACCAGCACACTGATTGTTCAGGTGTGTGTTGGCCTGATAGTAGAGTCAGGACCATGGTTCTGGACTCCACCTCAGAGAGACAGGAGGTCTCTAGGAGTCCAGAGAGTGCAGGTGTGCACTAATCAAAGCCAGAGACCCAAGTCTGAGGACCAGTACAGCAAGAGGCTGTAAGCTTGGTGCACCAAGGTGTTTGCTGGAAAAGTCTGTAGGAGACAGACAAGGGCCTGGAGGGTAAGGCCAGAGCAGAGTGCTGCAATTGAGAGCCAACTAGGCTAACTGTCATTTTTGTTGTTGACGGAAAGGAATGCTGAAACCCCTGCGAGGGAAACTTATCTGTGTTTATGGAACTTTCTTTTAATAAAAATGGGCAAACAAAGCCCTTAAAAATAAGAACCAGCGAGTGGCGGAGTCCTTCAAGCTTCACCTTTGATGCTGATCCCTTACAATATATATATATATATGGGACAGCAATCAATAAAGTCAAAGCCATATATACTTTTTTTTTTTTTTTCTTTAAACAACAGCCACGTGATCAGTATGTCCTTGTTTGACCTGGTGATCACATACCTTTTTATGTAAATAGAGGGATGTGAAATTCCTTTGCTTACATATCAAGAATGTTGTGAAATTACATTGAAATAGCTTCAATTCTGGCAAAACATTGAGCTCCATCCTTGGCTACCAGCCCTGGGGCTTGTTTAGTGGAAAGTCTATTTACTTACCATGCTCAGATGCCTATACGGGTCCCTTTAATTCCATTTCCTACATCTCCATGGGTTCCTGGACATACCCAGGAAACATAAGTTCTTGTGCTTCCCTCCCTCAGCAGTTTATAGAGGCCATATCTGTTGAGGCAGAGGTAACTCGGCAAGTGATCTGCAGCCAGATGAGTGGCTCCCCACTGTCAGAACCGACTACAGACAGGCAGGCAGCTGAGCATGAGTCTAATAGCATGCAGCTTCTCTGGAAGACCCAGCTACTGTGGGGAGTACCTACACAACTGCTACCAGAGTACTGCAGTTCCAGTGGGGCGGCTGTTTCTTCTCAGGCCTGGGATCCCTCAAGCTGATTGCCTATGCTACCAGAGCTACCCTGGACTTCACCGAGAGGGATGCTGTTCATGTGGATAAGTGCAAGTGGCTATTTGTGTTCTGAACTTTGTTACTGAAGTAGTAATTCTCAACTACACTCTCTGCTTAGTCAAATAGAGACTATGCTATGTAACCACACGTTACCCTGGCTGAGTTACAGAGACATCATTGTCTGCATGCTTGTGCAGCTTTCATAAACGGTTTTATATCATTCTGCTGTGTATGCATGATCTTTGTCATCCTAAACCTGTTTTGCAAAATTGCATTTTAACTTTGCATCTGTTTATTAAACTACAATTCACAGTTACTCCCCGTCTCATCATTATGCGGTTTACTTATTCTGTTAAAACTGTGTGTAGCTGTAAACTGGAAATGTATTTTAAGTAGAAGTACAGCTGAAGCTCGTTTGGCTGTACTTCTTCTGTTGTGGATCACAGGAGTGCAGTTCGTTCTGCACTCCTGTGACCTGTTTTCAGAAGACAGTGGGCTTAAGCCGGTCCAGGCTTGGGAAAGATGGTGACCATATGGTCAGGATCCATCCACATGCCTGGACTGGCACACGGCTCAGCCTCTCAGTGAGCCGCTGAGAGTCTGTGCCTGCCGCTCCCGCCCCCTCCACAGCCGAGCTCTCCAGTGAGCGCAGGGAGTGGCAGAGCAGACAGCGGTATACAGTATATGCTAAGCACTTTAACCACTTGCCGCAAAATCCCATACCTTTACGTCATTCTGCTTCAAGTGCCACTCAATTGTTATCACAAGCAGCGGGAGGGGAGGCCCCCCTCCCGCCGCTTCCCCGAGCTGTCACGCTTGCTGGCTGGCCAGAGATCGGAACAAAGCCGGCTTTGATTGGGTCTCAGATCTAGTAACCCGAAAGCAGCATCACAACGTTACTTCCAGTTTACTGGAGTCTTAATGGCGCCAGATTTAAAAAAAAATATCAGTATTCAAAACAGCCAGACTTGGTGTTTTGAATGCTTTTAAGTGCAAAGGAGGGATGTGGGGTCTTTTGGAACCCCAGATCTCTCAAAAAAAATGCCAGACATGTGACTATCGCTGTCACTAGGGATGTTTACATTCTTTGTGACAGCAATAAAAGTGATAAACAAAAACATGTAAAAGGACAGTGTAAAAAATAAAATAAAAAAAAAATAATTTTTTTTTTTTAAAGCGTCCTATCCCTTCGTGATCGTGCACATAAGCAAACACATACGTGAGTTGTGGCCGCAAATGTAAACAGTATTCAAACCACACATGTGAGGTATCGCCGTAATCGTTAGAGAAAGATCAATAATTCTAGCACTAGACCTCCTCTGTAACTCTAAATTAATAACCGTTAAAAAGTTTTAAATCGTTGCCTATGGAGATTTTTAAGTACCGTAGTTTGTCGCCATTCGACAAGTGTGTGCAATTTTAAAGCATGATATGCTAGGTATCTATTTACTCGTAACATCATCTTTCACATTTTACAAAAAAAATGGGCTACCTTTACTGTTTTTTTTTTTTTTTAATTCATGAAAGTGTAGTCTTTCCCCAAAAAATTGCGTTTGAAAGACCGCTGCGCAAATACAGTGTGACATTAAAATATTACAATGACCGCCATTTTATTTTCTAGGATCTCTGCTAAAAAATATATATACAATGTTTGGGGGTTCCAAGTAATTTTCTAGCAATACTGATTTTAACTTGTAAGCAACAAGCGTCAGAAAAAGGCCTGGTCTTGAATTGGGTAATCTTGCTGGGGTAAGAAGTAAGCAAAGTAATAATCATGTACTCATCTGGCCTTTTGTTCCACAGATGAGCTGTTTTCCATTCTCTGTACACTTTCTAAGGGCTAGTTAACACTAGCATCTAACGTTTGACTTTTGTCAAACAGATGTTGAAAAATGTTGAAAAATATTAATTTGATTCATGGCTGCAGCGCTGATCAGTGCATTCTGACAGTGGAGGAGTCCCTGCTGTCAGAATACAATAGCACAGAGGGGGGATTCCTGCATGGATGGGGGAATCAGCTAGTTTTTTTCCCAATCAGC
Organism: Lithobates sylvaticus; assembly: GCA_028564925.1. Taxonomy (NCBI): domain Eukaryota; kingdom Metazoa; phylum Chordata; class Amphibia; order Anura; family Ranidae; genus Lithobates; species Lithobates sylvaticus. Next base: position 166,256,537 of record CM053030.1, on the reverse strand, counting down.
CCTCTGGCAGGTCAAAAAATATATATATTTATCAGTAGCTAAAGACCCTGCTACCGGCTGTTGAAATTAGAAACTGAAGGGGGGGGGGGGTGGAACATTAATCAAAGAAATACAGAAAAGGACACCATACCAAACTTGGATAAAACAATCCAAGATAATTTTATTTGATGATAGAAAAGTCATACAAAAACAGCAAACACGTTTCGGGGCAAAATCCCCCTTTCTCAGGACTCAACTTGGAAGACCTCCGAAAATAGTCACTTCACAAATCTGTTTTAGAAACAGTACTGAACTCTCCACAGGAACAATTTGACAGCAGTTGATGAGCAGCAAATGACGTGTCAAGTTGTTCCTCCAGGAGGAGAGTTCAATATTGTTTCTAATATTGGCTTGTGATGCTGAAAGGTAAGTACAGGGTGGAAAAAGTTAAAGCTATGCCTCCTACACAGTGTTAACATTTTCTACTCTGTCCTTTCCTTTCAGCATACTGAGTCCCAGCTCTCGTAGGTCCTTTTCTACATACCAAATTCAGCTTGTTTTGATCTTCCTTTTTCCCCTTAAATTTCCCTCATATATCTTCAGAATACTTTCTCATTACATGTCAACCCCATTTAAAATTTTGGCTTTTTATCTCTGCTACTATAGATGAATATTCATGGCTGTAGTGTAACGTTTAACTTTTTTGCATTCTCCATTTATCATTTTCCCTACGAATATCATCCTTACAGCCCTCCTGCCTACCTTTTCAGTCTGTACACCTCTGTTGTATCCAATTCTGAGCTGCACATATAACATAACATATAAGGTTTGAGAAAAGCTTTGTAAATTAGAATTTTAGATATTTTTCCTCAGGATATCATAACTGTCTGTAGTGAATAATACCTTTTTTTTCCCAGCAGTCATTCATCTTTATATTTTTTATATTTTTTTAGAACATATCATCATTGTCTTTTATTATGGAGCCCAGGTAGCAGAATGACTTCACTGTTTCTCCACAGCATAATAACTTCACATTTTCTTTGTCTTGATCGTGTACTAAAGCATTGTACACATGGCTGCAAATCGGCCAAAATTGGTTGGTTTGGCAGGAACCATCAGCCCTTGTGAACAGCTGTCTGTTCGACAGCCTGTCGAACAGGCTTGCTAGAAAACCATGATCCGACCAGCATTCGATCAGTTCTGGCAGCCAATGGTTGCCAGCATTGATCAGTGTGTTCTGGTGGGTCAAAGATTGCCTGTCACGTACCTGGTAAAGATGGAGCTAGAGAGGGGGCTTCTCTTGCACCACATCTTGTCCAACACACCTGGTAGTGATGACAGAAGGTATGAGGACAAAGAGTGGCATGAGGGCCGGTGTAACAGGCAGCACCAATTGACGTTTGCAGGAAGCAGATGATCGTTGAATACCAGGCAGGAACTAGAACACAGTGACATACAAGCCAAACTGGGCCTCAATGAGACTTTGTCATAGAAACGTTTTCTTTAGGTCTTGTTATTTTCTTTTCTACCTATGGAGTAGTGCCCCTTTATATTTGGCCTTAATGTAATGATGACATGGTGTTCTGTAAAGTGTCCATATAAATCCTTGGATTGTTATTTAATGTTTATGATATTATGTGTATGGTCGATTTATTTATTATTACAGTACATTTTTTCCCCCATGCGGTAATGGCCACTCTGTACGATGGCTGGGCGTCCCGGAATATACATTGGGCCGTTAGTGAGCAAATTTGTAGCACTGGATGGAGAGTGTGAACACTTTGCTATTGTTTCTGCATGAGAAAAGCACTTGGGAGCTGGGACCTGTGCAAGAAATTGTGTAGGATTGTATAATTGGCTAGTAGTCTGTGCTCTGATATAGCATTTGATAATTTTGATAAAGTTGTGTTTTCACTATATCTTTATTTACTATTTACCTGTTTGGCCATAGGGCAGACCGGGCATTTGCCGGGTGGGCCGGGGCCACCCCGTGGCCTGTTGATCAGGCCGCACAGCGGGAGGTAAGCGGCGACTGCTGCCTGATCATGGGTAACACAGACCGTGACTGCTCGCCTACCGCCAAGCGGCCGTGCCTGTGTTATCTCTGGCAGCTGCATGGGCTGAGCTGTGTGTCTCTCTCACATGCAGCTAAGCCTCAGAGCCGCGCTGACAGTCCCACTCTCCTCCACCAGCCATAAGCATCCACACAGTGGGGAGAGCTTCAGGCAGCTGTCACAATATCCCCCCCCTCGCCTTCCCTCCCCTTCTCATGTCGGCAGCAGGGGGAAGAGAAGGCTTTCCTGTCTGTTCGCTTTTCTCTCCCCATTGGCCACAACAGAGGGCCAATCAGAAGCAACTAAAGGGGCATCATGGGAAATGTAGTCCCAGAAATAGGTGGCCCAATTGTTATCAGCAGGGAGCAGACTACAGTTCCCAGCATGCACTCTGCTGGGGGGAAAGAGAAAACCAGGAAACAAGCTGAGGAGTGCTTGTAGCAGCTACTACAGGAGACATGGAAAATGAAAGAGAGGACTGTGCTGGGGAACTATTAGCCCCAGCACCACCAGAGAGAGTCACACTGTACCTGCACCACCAGAGAAAGTCACACTGTACTGCACCACCAGAGTGAGAGCCACGCTGTACCGTACCACCAAAGAGAGAGCCACGCTGTACCCACACCACCAGAGAGTCACACTGTACCGCACCACCAGAGAGAGCCACGCTGTACCCACACCACAAGAGAGAGAACCACGCTGTACCCGCACCACAAGAGAGAGAGCCACGCTGTATCCGCACCACAAGAGAGTGAACCACGCTGTACCCGCACCACAAGAGAGAGAACTGCGCTGTACCCGTACCACCAGACAGAGAGCCACGCTGTACTGCACCACCAGAGAGAGAGCTATGCTGTACCCGCATCACCAGAGAGAGCCACGCTGTACCCGCACCACCAGAGAGAGAGCCACGCTGTACCTGCACCACGAGAGTGCCACACTGTACCTGCACCACTAGAGAGAGCCACGCTGTACCTGCAGCACCAGAGGGAGCCACGCTGTACCTGCACCACCAGAGGGAACCACGCTGTACCTGCACCACCAGAGGGAACCACGCTGTACCTGCACCACCAGAGGGAGCCACGCTGTACCCACGCCACCAGATAGAGCCACGCTGTACCCGCACCACCAGAGAGAGAGCCACGCTGTACCGCACCACCAGAAAGAGAGCAGGTCGGTGTCACTGGGCCGTGTGGGCACAATAGGAGACAGACAGTACTGGCATTGTATGGCCACAATAGGACTTGGACCATGTTATTTAAAGGGGACTGCACTGTAATCATTGCAGTGCCCCTTTATAGTGCAGTTCCCTTTATATCACAGTGTCCCTGCACATTACAGTGTGGTGGACCGACACCAGCCAGCCCCGCAAATGTCTACCGACCCCCCCTCGGTCCCTGGAAAAGTTGGCTGCTCAGTCTAAAATGCCCGGGCCTATTTTTTGTCCTAGTCCGGGCCTGTATGTGAGTGAGAACATCACATGTTGACTTTGCACTTTATGATATGTTATTAGCACTGCACTTAATTCATGTTATTAATATGTTAATATGTTATCACATACAGTCAGCAGTTATAGCTCTCCTGCTCACGTTTACCTGATTTGCTCAATAACTTAAAGTAGAGTTTAATACTAACTAAATTACATTTGAAGGGATAAAACACTGTGTATATGAGGCAAATGTTTGTAGAAAATACTTGTTTTCACCTTGTTTCATGCTTTGCTGTTTGACTGATGACTGCATGACAATGCAGTGGGTTTCCTGATAGTGACAACAGTGGGCCATGCCTGCATAAAGTGTGTTGACATGGCCACATGTATACTTTAGCAGAAGCCCTTGTGATGAATGACAACACAAGAGGACAAGATGGGGACAAAAATAAATAAAGGTATCTGAACAGGGACCTTCATGACAGGATAACCAAGTTAAAGCTTATTTGCGCTTTTAGTTTTTTTTTTTAATATACATTACATTAACCACTTGCCTACTGGGTACTTTTACCCCCTTCCTGCCCAGGCCAATTTTCAGCTTTCAGTGCTGTCACACTTTGATGTATGCCCCAGTTGAAGACCCTTAGTGTTGAAATGCGTTGGGCCAGCATTTCCTGTACCTCACATTGCTTTTACTTTGACCGATTTTATCTTGTGATCACTTTTTATCATTTTTTGTCATGTATGTTTATGGCATTTTTTCAAATAAACCTATTGGTTTTTGACCTGCACCATCCGGAGCCCCTGTTTTTTCCTTTCATATTTCCATGCTGAGTTCCTGTGAAATGGTCCTCCTGAATACACTCATCCAAAAGTGTACATTTCCCTGGAGTTGGCTGATTGAGAACCGAGGACCCTTCATTGGATCCATCCAACCATCACCCACATACAGCACCTGATTGGAATCAGGAATATAAGCCTTACTGACCCACTGTCGTATGATTCGCTTCTTCTATTACATATTTAGTATCAGCGCAGTTTTCCCCCCCTTTTCCACAAATGATTATCTAATTAAAATAATCTTGATGCAGCTGTACAATATTTCACTGACCCATAGGAGGAGTTTGAAATGAAGGGCTAGTAGCCCAAATGCTGGTTAGTTGGGTTATAGATTTTTCTTTCTAGTCATTTTGAACTGGACTGATTAGGCATGATGTCACACTTATTATCAAAGTGTCTTTCTTAGATGACATGTGGTGTGCCCATGCAGGGCCAAACCATACTTAAAAAATAAAATTAACAAACATGTCATACTTACCTCCACTGTCCAGTTGGTTTTGCACAGAGTGGCCCCCATCCTCCTTTTCTGTGGTCCTTCTGCGGCTCTCCTGGCTCCTCCTCTTCTCGATTCCCCCGTCTGAGAAGCGCTCTCCTTCGTGGACACCTGTGCGGGTGCACTCTTGTGTCCTGCTGCTGCGTCCGTAGACATAGACAGCAGGACTCGGCCCCGCCCCCCGGCGCCTACGTCATTGGATTTGATTGACAGCAGCGGGAGCCAATGGCTGTGCTGCTATCAATCTATACAATCAAGAGCCGAGACACTGGCCAGAGAAGGTGTGTGCGTCTCGGGCGTGGGAACGAACGGACTCAGGTGAGTAAATTGGGGGAGCTAAAGTCCAATATTTTCTGTCCAATGGATATTCATCCTTATAGAAAGGCAATTATATGGAGAACTAGTCTAGAACATCTAGAAGCCCTAATGTTTCTAAAGCTCAACTGGTGGAAAATAAAAAGTCCACATTTCCCACTCCTCACCAACTCCTAACCTTTTGCTAGTTTAAAACATGTTTCTAACATCCTCTTTTCTAACTTAACTGAGCCCACTTTTACATGATCCATGGTGCCTATTCCTGTAATTGAGAACAGTGATCAGAAGCTGCATTCCAGGCCAGTCAATCGGTCTCGTTGAAGCCCCTTGAATTGTGACATCATGACATCGTCGCTGGAAGATTACAGCGCCCTAGGATGGAGAATTCTGTCAGCCATTGGCTGAAACTGCTTATAAAGTATGAATTGGAGTTTGGCTTCAATTTGTTAGATTTTCTAAATCTGCTAGTACATTTAACACTCTCCTCCCCCAAGACTGACAATGCTACTGTCTGAAGGGGCCCCCTGTGGATACAGGAGGTGTGTTACTTGCCAGATCTTCAGGTGAATACAGAGGATTAAAGCCTAAAAAAAAAAGCAAATGCAGCCACCACATCTAATGACTGGTAAGCTGCAATGTATTACATTTTTGGGTTTAATACCTCTGTAAACAGAGAGTATTTCTTTGCAATAGTAGCGGAATCTCTCTTCTTATAAGAGAAAGCTCTTTGTAAGCTGATAGTATTTTGAAAATTATGCTAAAACCAGATAATATACATCTAATAAAACAGCTTATTTCTTGTTGACACAGAGCTTAAATCTGGCTATGATCTTCTCATCTTGGCACTGGGAACACTTTGTCTTATATTACAGAACTTGGCAACTTAACTGAGGCACAGGAAGACATTAATTAAAATATTAAAAGTAGTTTGCCTTTACGTTTGTTGTAGGGGTTTGGCTCCGAAACTACATGCAATCTATTTTCATTTTGTATCCTATGTTAGGTCGTGGATGATGTGTTATAATCCAAATTCAGGGGATAAAATAGAGCATGCACATTTACACTTTAACTTTAAAATGTTTTTAACATTAAGCAGTTTTCCTAGGCCACATTATCATTTTGGATGATACTACCACTACTTTCTCAAAAATGATCCAATTTTTTTCTTTGCAGCATATTATTAAAAAGTGATCAGTTTTTGCATTCTGTAGAAAATCCTTTTCTCAAGTAGTGATCAAATTAGTGAAATTACTGATTCCAATTGTATGATGTTTCATTTAAACTTTTTTTCATATTTAAAGCAGAACTATGCGATCTGCAGAGTGTTTTGCAATATAGAAATTCAGGAAATTGCTTTTTTTCAATTGTACAATTCAAGCCAAAGAAGACAACTCTTCATGCATGTATTTAGATGAATCTGAAAATTGGCGATCTGATTTCACTGATTTCCCCTGCTTGGCCTTGTAAAGGTTGTCTATCACTAATAAAGAGGGCACCAACTGATAAATCATAGACAAAGCCTAGTACACACTATTAGAAAATCAGACGAAAATATTCATATTCAGAATGATTATTCGATTTTCTGTTTATTAGTACACTGCTTTTGAGAACCGATGTGGACTGTTTACATAATAATTTCCAAAGGGACATCTTGGAAAAATGTTCTCTTTCGTTATCTTAACGTCTGATTTGTGTACAGCATTTGTTCTATAAAAATTGAAAGAGCAAATCGGCGCATGATCAGAAACAAAGTACGACCGTAGACTAAACATAAGGTTTCCTCTGTCCTTCAAGAATTTTTTATTTTATTTTAGGCATTCATGTTTTCAACATGGGACTAGGACATGGGAAAAATGCAAATGATCATTTTAGGGTCCATTAAGGGCGCATGGGCGCCGCCTCCCCTATCCATCGCCGCCACCCCCCCATATCCATGCATCCAGCCCTTTCAGGACGCCAGGCGCATGAATGCAGGGTGGGTGTTTTTTTGAAGCACTGATTAGAGCCAGAGGCTCTAATCAGAGCCTAATAGGAGCCCACCCATGTGTGTGATAATAGCATATGAATATTCCCTATTCTTACACTATTCTTACACTAAATCGCCTCTCCGCCAATCAGGAAGCACGTGTCTGCGACCCATTTCCCGATTATCCGAAAGATGAAGCATTCTGATTGGCCACTAGAAGGAGGGAAAAGACGGAAGCTGCCGAGCAGAGAAAGGAGAGGCTGCTCATGATGCCCACGGAGGAGAGCCGGGGAAACTGCCCGTGATTGTCCGCCATGGATGGGGTAACTGCACAGACCGACCGACCCGAGGGGGGTTGCTGGTGAATTGTTTGTTGCCCCCTAAAAAGATTACCACCAATCGCCACTGATCATTTGTCCAATTTTCGAATAGTGTGTACTAGGCTTAAAGTGTTACTAAACCCACAATAGTAAAATCTGTCTGTATTTGCAGTAAAGCATGCTTGTTATACTCACTGTAGAACCTAAGGGGTTAATCATTTGCATTGTGTAAAAAGGCTATTTGATCCTATCTTCTCTAATCATCCCCTTTTTTCACGGTCCCCAAACCATCTGCTGATAGTACAGAGCCTTGGAGGCACTCTACACATGCTCAGTTTGGTGTGTATTGCGAGAGAGTTTTTTAAATGTATTTTTTGGGAGAGTGCATGTGATCAGCAGAAGACCAATCAGCACTGTTCAGACAGAGGGTCAGGGGTCATGCAGCGTCATAGGACAGTCAGTGGAAAATGAAAACGCCTCCTACGAGCTTTTACCAGTGCTCGGCCAGACACTGATAGAAGTAACAAGACTGCTGTAAGTGCTAGTGGAAAATGGTATTTAGTAGTTTATATTTATTAAAATTATTGCATTTCCATGTTCTGTGTACTGTGTAAGACCAGATATAGTGAATGCAGGGTTCTGGGTTTAGTGACATTTTCAATCTACCAATTGTGCACAATTCTTATTTTATTCAAACTGGTGGAAGGTATTTTATTATTACTCTGTATAGCACAGTACATATGTAGATATAAAATATGGTATTACTGAAGTCAGCCATAGATCGGTAAAAATTTGGCTGGTTTAGCAGGAAACGGTCAAATTTCAATCCAGGGGCAAGCTGGTTGTACTTATGTATAGTAGAGCTGCACGATTCTGGGATAAATGAGAATCACGATTCTTTTGCTTAAAATGAAGATCACGATTCTCAAAAACTGTTTTTTGACCATATACCTTCTAGTCAGATGATCCCATCAGGGAAAGCTGCATACCTCCCAACTTTCTGAAATGGGAGTGAGGAACACCTATTAGCAAAAGTACGCTTCCTACTATGCCCCCTTAAAAGGAGAACTGTATAAAAAAAAACGATTGGTTAAAGCCACAAGTGCTTTTTTACCACTATTATTCCTTTATATTGGCTTTTGGTATTTATAAATGCTGCAATTTAGAAATCCGATGAAAGGTTGAAAGATAAAAAGTGCTTTTTATACACATCTATATAGATCAGACCAAAATGAGGGACAAATGAGGAGGCATGAGGGACAGAGGGACATTGCTACAAATCAGGGACAGTTGGTAGCTATGAAGCTGTGCCCAGTGATATGTGCTGAGTCTATGCCCAGTCTGGGACAATCCCCTCCCCCTCCCTGTAGTCACATCACGTCTGACTCCCGTTACCCACGACTGACATACATAGTACTGAGTGAGCGGCTTATTGGAGGGAAGCCTGTCCCCAAACTAGTGGGATATAGGGGTGACCCGGCACACCGCCACCATACCGCCCCATATTCATCTACACACCGACCTCACTACTACAGCAAAGTGCAGCCTCAGCATTTCACTACTAAACACACTGAGCGCTCCGATGTGGAGGAATGCCAGAGAACCAAGCTCAGTCCCGGTATACACTAAGGACACGCCCAAGTGACACACTCCACCATTCACCTCAATATGACACTCTCCCCTCACCTGGAGTACAACTCGACTGTCACCAACCAGACCAGCGAGATGAGGACAGACAGCAGGGACCGGTCCAGGCTGTGGTGTATAGACGCCACACTGACCTCTGCAGGCTGGGAGGAGAGTGTGCCGCTGTGATCAGGCCATTGTACCGCCCAGGCATCATGTCATCCAGCGGCGTGCCGCATCACGCGCGCCGTTGACTGATGTCAGTTCCGGTGGCTGACGTCAGTTCCGATATCCGCCATTTGCGCTCCACGCTGGTTACGTGGAACCAGCGGTGCTAAAGAAAATCGCGGGTCATCCAGACATTAGATCGTGTGGAGGGGTGAATCGAAATCACAATCTTTTCGGGATTAATCGTGCACCTCTACTGTATAGCCAGCGTGTTGTTAAGTTTTTGCTTGATCAGTGCCACAAGCTAAAGCCAGTGGTGCTGATCAGTAAGGATGGGCCCGGTGTTCGATTCGAACCCATGTTCGAATCGAGCACCGGGCGTTCGCTCGCTCGGCGAGCCCAGAACTATTGGGGCCGCTCGCATCAAATTCGTGTGATGCGAGCGGCCCCGCAATGCATTGCGGCCTGTGCAGTGCAATGCTGGCTGATGATTGGCCAAGCATGCACTGTGACCCCGCATGCTTGGCCAATCACAGCGCCGGCAGCGAGGAGAGCCATAATTGGCTACAGGCAGGATGCCTGTAGCCAATTATAGCTCAGGGGCTTTAGTACACGCCCCACGGTATAAGAGGCCGCCGCGGCGGCGGCCTCGCATATTCTGTTTCAGTCAGTGTCAGCGTGTCAGCGTGTCAGTGTGCTGCTGACAATATGTGCTCTATTTCTGGGGATATGTGTGTGCATGCTGTTAGAACAGCATTGCAGTATCACATCTGGGGGGTGTCTATAGGTGGCCTGTGAAGGGGGGCAGGTTTCCTGTGCTTAGAACTTTCCCTGCAAAAAAGTGTCATTTTTGCAGGAAAAAAGCTATTTAAAAGCACTCGCGGCTAATGAATTGATGGCTCCTGTAACACAGAGAGCTGTCATTCATTAATAAAAAACTAAAAAAAAGTGTGGGGGTCCCCCCAATTTCAATAACCAGGCCCTTCAGGTCTGGGATGGATATTAAGGGGAACCCCAGCCAAAAAAAAAATGGCGTAGGGTCCCCCTCAAAATCCATACCAGACCCTTGAGGTCTGGTATGGATTTTAAGGGGAACCCTAGCCAAAAAAAATGGCGTGGGGTCCCCCTCAAAATCCATACCAGACCCTTATCCGAGCACGCAACCTGGCAGGCCACAGGAAAAGAGGGGGGGACGAGAGCGGCCCCCCCTCCCGCCTGAACCGTACCAGGCCACATGCCCTCAACATTGGGAGGATGCTTTGGGGGTCTAAGACCCCCAAAGCACCTTGTCCCCATGTTGATGAGGACAAGGGCCTCTTCCCCACAACCGTGCCCGGTGGTTGTGGGGGTCTGCGGGCGGGGGGCTTATCGGAATCTGGAAGCCCCCTTTAACAAGGGGACCCCCAGATCCCGGCCCCCCCCTGTGTGAAATGGTAAGGGGGTACAAAAGTACCCCTACCATTTCACCAAAAAAGTGGCAAAAATGGTAAAAATGACAGGAGACAGTCTTTGACAATTCCTTTATTAAAATCTTCTTTCTTCTTTCTTCATCCTTCGGTTTCTTCATCTTCTCCTTCCGTCATCTTCTTCCATCTTCTTCTTCCATTTTCTTCTTCCTCCGATCCGCTTCTTCTTGCGCTGGTCTTCTCGTCCTTCTCGTCCGGCATCTTCTTCCGTCGGCGTCGGTGTCTCTGTCTCTTCTTGGGCCGCTCCGCTCCCGCTGTGTGAGGCTCCGCTCCGTCTGACAGGTCTTTTATAATGGAGGGCACCTGGTGACCCCGCCCCCTCTGACGCACGGGGACGTCATGGGGAATTCCCTATGGCTTTCCCCATGACGTCAGGTGCCCTCCGTTTATAAAAGACCTGTCAGACGGACCGGAGCCTCACACAGCGGGAGCCTCCCATTGCGCGGAGCGGCCCAAGAAGAGACAGAGACACCGACACCGACGCCGACGCCGACGGAAGAAGATGCCGGACGAGAAGGACGAGAAGACCAGCGCAAGAAGAAGCGGATTGGAGGAAGAAGAAAATGTAAGAAGAAGATGGAAGAAGATGACGGAAGGAGAAGATGAAGAAAGAAGATTTTAATAAAGGAATTGTCAAAGACTGTCTCCTGTCATTTTTACCATTTTTGCCACTTTTTTGGTGAAATGGTAGGGGTACTTTTTTACCCCCTTACCATTTCACACAGGGGGGGGCCGGGATCTGGGGGTCCCCTTGTTAAAGGGGGCTTCCAGATTCCGATAAGCCCCCCGCCCGCAGACCCCCACAACCACCGGGCACGGTTGTGGGGAAGAGGCCCTTGTCCTCATCAACATGGGGACAAGGTGCTTTGGGGGTCTTAGACCCCCAAAGCATCCTCCCAATGTTGAGGGCATGTGGCCTGGTACGGTTCAGGCGGGAGGGGGGGCCGCTCTCGTCCCCCCCTCTTTTCCTGCGGCCTGCCAGGTTGCATGCTCGGATAAGGGTCTGGTATGGATTTTGAGGGGGACCCCACGCCATTTTTTTTGGCTAGGGTTCCCCTTAAAATCCATACCAGACCTCAAGGGTCTGGTATGGATTTTGAGGGGGACCCTACACCATTTTTTTTTTTTGCTGGGGTTCCCCTTAATATCCATCCCAGACCTGAAGGGCCTGGTTATTGAATTTGGGGGGACCCCTACGCTTTTTTTTTTTTTTTCATTTTTTTTTTTTTTATCAATTACTTTTTTTTTATGAATGAGTTTCAATGAATGACTGTTCTCTGTATTACGGGAGCCGTCAATACACATTAGCCGCGAGTGATTTTAAATAGCTTTTTTACTTTCAAAAATGACACTTTGCGCAGAGACAGTTCTAAACACGGGAAACATGCGCCCCTTCACAGGCATACTATAGACAACCCCCAGGTACGAAATTTAAAGGAATATTACACTTTTATTGTTTCAATTTAAGCATTATTAAAATCACTGCTCCTGAAAAAACGGCCGTTTTTAAAAAAAAATTTTGCATTGATACATGTCCCCTGGGGCAGGACCCAGGTCCCCAAACACTTTTATGACATTAACATGCATATTCGCCTTTAAAATTAGCACTTTTAATTTCGAACGTTCGCATCCATTATAACTAATAGGGTTCTAAAGCCCGCACAGACTTTAGGTCCGTTCGCGGGTTCTGGTGCGAGCCGAACGGGGGGGTGTTCGGCTCATCCCTACTGATCAGTGTATTCTGATGGTTGGAAAGCTTTCCACTGTCAGAATACAATAGCTCCATGGGAGAAGTTCCCCCGTCCACCTATTGTGTCAATGGGGAATAGGTTATTAATTCTCTTTGGTTAAACCCGTTGGTTGAACCAAAGAAAATGACTTATGTATGGCCTGCTTTAGGGTTCATCTACATTGCAGGATAAACCCTCTGCTTATTTATTATCACTTTCCAGCAGTGGCAGCTGATCCATAAGAGGCAATGAAACTTTGCAGTCCACAATAACTGCTCTCGCCAGAAGCTTCTCAAAGAGATATTTTTTTAGTGACAGTTATTTTACAGTTAGTTATTGACTGTAATAAATAGTTTGAGTTGGTGATATAGCCTACAAACATAAGAAGAGTGCAAACTCTGTAACAGAATATAAAAATAGTATTGTTTATCTAAAAACTATTGGTATATTAGAAGCTTCACCTATTAACCACTTAAGGACCGAGCCTCTTTCTGAGATTTGGTATTTACAAGTTAAAAAAAAAAAAATTTGCTAGAAAATTACTTAGAACCCCCAAACATTATATACTTTTTTACTTTTTTTCCTAACACCCTAGAGAATAAAATGGTGGTCGTTGCAATACTTTCTGTCACACCGTATTTGCACAGCGGTCTTACAAGCGCACTTTTTTGGAAAAAATACACTTTTTTGGAAAAAATACACTTTTTTGGAAAAAATACACTTTTTTGGAAAAAATACACTTTTTTGGAAAAAATACACTTTTTTGAATTAAAAAATAAGACAACAGTAAAGTTAGCCCAATTTTTTTTATATTGTGAAAGATAAGTAAATTGATACTCAACATGTCACGCTTCAAAATTGCGCCCGCTGGTGGCATGGCGACAAACTTTTACCCTTAAAAATCTCCATAGGTAATGTCTAAAAATTTGTACAGGTTGCATGTTTTGAGTTACATAAGAGGTCTAGGGCTAGAATTATTGCTCTCGCTCTAACAATCCTCACATGTGTGGTTTGAACACCGTTTTCATATGCGGGCGCTACTCACGTATGCGTTCGCTTCTGCACGCAAGCTCAGCGGGACAGGGCGCGATTAAAAAAATATTTTTTTTCTTATCTATTTTACCTTTTTTTTTACACTGTTCTTTTAAAAAAAATTAATTGTGTCACATTTATTCCTATAACAAGGAATGTAAACAAGTAATAGAAAAAAAGCATGATACGACCCCTTAAATACGAGATCTGAGGTCAAAAAGACCTCAGATCTCATATTTACACAAAAATGCAATAAAAAAAATAAAATAATTAAACAAATAAAAAAGTCCCTTTAAGAGCTAGGGGCAGAAGCGACGTTTTGACGTCGCTTCCGCCCTGCCATGATATGGAGACGGGTGGGGGCCATCTTCCCCTCACTCGTCTCCATGCCTAACAGGGAGAAGAACCTGTTCGCCTCCGCCATTACTAACGGCTCCGGTATGCGGCGGAGGTCACCGATGCGTGCCAGGGGGTACTCCCCCACACCGCCGATAAAAGTGATATTGTGGTGAATCTGCCACAGGGGCAACTTTTATCATAACCCCAGCAGGCTAGCTGGTATACAGTGGTGTGAAAAAGTGTTTGCCCCCTTCCTCATTTCCTGTTCCTTTGCATGTTTGTCACACTTAAGTGTTTCGGAACATCAAACCAATTTAAACAATAGTCAAGGACAACACAAGTAAACACAAAATGCAATTTGTAAATGAAGGTGTTTATTATTAAAGGTGAAAAAAAATCCAATCCACCTGTTCACAATCAAGGCATCACTTAAATAGGAGCTGCTTGACACAGTAAGGTCCACCAGAAGATCCTTAAAAGCTACACATCATGCCGAGACCCAAAGAAATTCAGGAACAATTGAGAAAGAAAGTAATTGAGATCTATCAGTCTGGAAAGGGTTATAAAGCCATTTCCAAAGCTTTGGGAATCCAGCAAACCACAGTGAGAGCCATTATCCACAAATGGCGAAGACATGGAACAGTGGTGAACCTTCCCAGGAGTGGCCGGCCGCCCAAAATTACCCCAAGAGCGCAGCGACGACTCATCCAAGAGGTCACAAAAGACCCCACAACAACGTCCAAGGAACTGCAGGCCTCACTTGCCTCAGTTAAGGTCAGCGTTCATGCCTCCACCATCAGGAAAAGACTGGGCAAAAATGGCCTGCATGGCAGAGTTCCAAGGAGAAAACCACTGCTGAGCAAAAAGAACATCAAAGCTCATCTCAATTTCTCCACAACACATCTTGATGATCCCCAAGACTTTTGGGACAACATTCTGTGGACCGATGAGACAAAAGTGGAACTCTTTGGAAGGTGTGTGTCCAAGTATATCTGGCGTAGAAGGAACACTGCATTTCAGAAAAAGAACATTATACCAACAGTAAAATATGGTGGTGGTAGTGTGATGGTCTGGGGCTGTTATGCTGCTTCAGGACCTGGAAGACTTGCCGTGATAAAAGGAACTATGAATTCTGCTGTCTACCAAGAGATCCCGAAGGAGAATGTCCGACCATCTGTTCGTGTACTCAAGCTGAAACGAACTTGGGTTCTGCAGCAGGACAATGATCCTAAACACACCAGCAAGTCCACCACCGAATGGCTGAAGAAAAACAAAATGAAGACTTTGGAGTGGCCTAGCCAAAGTCCAGACCTGAATCCTATTGAGATGTTGTGGTATGACCTTAAAAAGGCCGTTCATGCTCGAAAACCCTCTAATGTAACTGAATTAGGACAATTCTGCAAAGATGAGTGGGCCAAAATTCCTCCAGGACGCTGTAAAAGCCTCATTGCACGTTATCGCAAACGCTTGGTTGCAGTTGTTGCTGCTAAGGGTGGCCCAACCAGTTATTAGGTTTAGGGGGCAATCACTTTTTCACACAGGGCCATGATGGTTTGGATTTTTTTTCACCTTTAATAATAAACACCTTCATTTACAAATTGCATTTTGTGTTTACTTGTGTTGTCCTTGACTATTGTTTAAATTGGTTTGATGTTCCGAAACACTTAAGTGTGACAAACATGCAAAGGAACAGGAAATGAGGAAGGGGGCAAACACTTTTTCACACCACTGTAGCTAGCCTGCCAGCTGGGACATTTTTTGTCTGTTTGTGATGTTGCCTTCCATGTGCACCTTACTGCAAAGGCTAGTTATAAATTGGGGTGTTTGCCATGTTTTTGTATAGATTGTTTGCTGTTTGCAAATGATGCCTTCAGCTATCCGTTGTGCTATTGATGGATGTCCAATGTGTCCATGTGCCTTTAAAGAGGAGTGAGTTCTCTCCAGGCAAACCCTCAATTTATCCACTGTTATATGTGCTCCAACTTGGAGGCTCTCAAAAATGTGGCGTTAGGACTGCAGTATACAGAAGAGCCTTGACTTAGGCACTGCGGCTTCTACATATATTTGCAAATGTGTGCAACTAAACCCTCTGTTTTTAATGTGAATTCTTAGACAGGGTCAATATGTTTTTCTTTTGAAGGCTGGTAAGTGTGCTTGGAAATTGCGCCTTACTGCAAAGGCTAGGTATAAATTGAAGGTAGTTGCCATCTTTTTTTAAAGACAAGCTCACTCACAAGTAAGCTCACACACCAGGATAAAGATACTTATTTTTTCAAAAAAGTGACAGTTATAGTTATTTTAAGTCCAATGAGATTTGAAAATTACAGTCACATGGCTGAAAATGAAGAACCTTATCCTTGTGTAAAGCTTTGTGAATTGAGCCTGTAAATATACATAGTTATCACTTAGTCCTCAGTCCTCTGGAGGGTTAGAACAATACACAGATTGTATTTTTATGATATAATGATGAGTACAAGGGTTTGCATCCTACTGTTTGTGTACATTTAAATTATAACACCAAGGAGATTTATCTCTAATGTTATCATAGAGACGTGTCTTCTTTTTGGCAAAGACATTTGAGACGGTCAATTATTTAAGTCTATAAAAACACATTTTTGCTTAGCTATTTATCCTTTTAATAGCCAGCATTTGGATTTCCTCAATACATTTTGCCAAGGACTGATGGAAGAAGAAAAAAAGTAAGAGAATTACATTGAAACATTCCAGATGGGAGATCAAGATTACCTATGAGATTGCGCACGCTTGCACAGTTTCAATAAACCGTTTTGCTTGTACAGGGTTATACTATTATGTTTGTAACAGCTCATTATTTTATTGGAAAGCTCAAGATGTTTTTCAGGGGTAATAGCATCGTCTGATCTGCTAAAAATTTCACAATATCAGACGTGTTACAACTAGAACTTGTAATTATGTTTTGTTCAACCAGTTAGTGACATACCGGTAGATGCTTTCTTTCATCTAGGAGGAGAACTTAAAAAACCAACAAAAATTCTTCATATTCCATCTGTATTCCTTCACCTATTTACATGCTTACTCTTACACCAATACAAGAGAATCTTACTTGCTATTATGCTGTTGGCTTAAAGTCCCCATGATGTCATATGTGTTGATACAAATGGATTTCATGTGCATCCGGCTGAATCCATAATTACATATACAACTTTGCTGTAAAAATGTTTCTGTTTTCTTTTCATAAAGCACACATAAATAGACTTTTGGTATTTGTAATGCAATAGTTAATTGTCTATAGCATTGAAAAAGGAATGCAGCATGCAAATATGAAAAAGTGGTGACCTGCAGAGTGATCAAATACTTTAAATAGTTGAATAATCATATACACCCACTGGGAATATGTGTTCATCCACATTACCTGGGAGTGTAGTGAATCTATATAATTTGGCTGCATAGGCCATGCTCAGTGACAGAACAAAACGTAGGTAGGCTTTGGACCTCCCTGCAGACTACAGTGCTGCCAAGTAAGACAGTCTGGTCCAGGACACACCCCAGTCTATGACTAGACAATGATGGAGCTGCATTAGGATCAGTAGCAGCTGGTGCTTAAACATTTTTTTGGGGGGCACAAACAAACCACTCCAGGTCCACACTCACGTACATACAGAGATATAGAGATCCAGTCTGGGGGACAGTTAGTATTGCAGTGATCACACAGACAATATAATCCATAGCTGCCCCCTCCGCATTACTTTGCCCAGCACTATCCCCCAGCAGTATCGTCTCCATAGGATGAGAAGCCGCAAACCAGAATTGAAGCAATGACGAATATTGATTCGCTAAAATCAAAAGTGTGAGGGTTCGGGGCGCAGTGCTCTGCTTCCTGAGGACAACCTGAATCAAACCAATTAGAGCCTCAGCCTAAAATCACATGCTCACATCACATTTACGGACCTACTAGACACTCATTAGTCCAGCGCCTCGCACAGTGCACACACAGTATGTGACATAGATGAACAATTTATTTAAAAAAAAATTATAATATGACTAACAGTTTTCAACATATTAAAGTAGCTTTCTTCAAATTAACTTTGGAAAACTTTGGGGGGGCGGCGCTCCTGCACCCTTATGGACCGGCTGCCACGGATTAGGATACTGATAAGGTCACACTTTGCTCTTCCCCCATGTATGCATGTTAACTAAATGGATTAAAGGAAAACAGGCCTCACATTTGATAACTTTCTTGTTTTACACTATACACCTAACATGTCACATGTTGTGGTTTACCTATATGAGGAGGTTGGAGAGACTATTTACATACCTGTTTTTGGTGCTGTCCATGGGATCTCTGTGTGCACTTGGTGTGGTGCCACCTGCCATCTTGACCTCTCTTGGGGAAAGGGAGACCTTTTGTTTTTAGAACTGACTGATATGTATCTACAACACTACACAATTATATTGTATACCTTGGACTACTAAAGAAAACATTGTTGGAAACACATTGGCTCAATCCGATCTCGGGATATGCTCAGAAACATCTGGTACAATGCATCTTACATAAGATTCCATAGGGTACAATTTGGACATACTATATGAGGTCTAAAAAATAAAAGTTGTCTTGATGTACAAAATGTCAGCCACTTTATGGTTTTAAATCATGTTTACCTATGATGTAAAAATAAACATGAGACCTTTTATGATGTAAAAATGTCAGGAACCATGAATCAGACTGAGACAGAAGTGCAGTAAAAAAATGACACTTTTAACATAATGGTAAAAAGGTAACAATAGAAAATGTAGTCAAAACATAGCCAGAGTTCGTTAACCAATTCGGGTAGTCAGAACAAGCCAGGACATCAGGGAGCTGGAGATCATCGTAATTCAGAACAAGCCAGGAAATCCGGAAACTGGAGATCAGCGTAGTGGAACAGCAAACAGGATATGGAACCAGAAAGGACGTAAAGCCAAGCAAGTCTTTAAACAGGAACACAGAAGAGCGTCTCTTGATATGTTGACCAAGGCAAAGGCACAGAAGATCTGAACTGAGCAGTTTAAGTAGCCAGCAGGACTGACGAGCAGATATCATCACCAGGTGAGTCACTGTGGAAAGATTAGAGCTGGCAATTAACCGATAGCTGATCAGCCTGCTCTGAGAAGGAAGGGCTGAGCCCAGCAATGACAAAAAATAAATATATATGCTTTATGACATTTCCCAATGGAGATAGAATTATGTGTATGCATGTTAACTGTGTTAAAGGATAAGCTCACCTTTGGGAATATGTTACATGTTCCACCCATTTGTAGTTTGAAACATGCAACATGTTCCCAGTCCTGCAGCCACTCCCCCCGATCTCACGACCACGTCATTCATTCACAGAGTTATGTGAATGAGTGAACTACAAGTGCTGACAACCTTTGCAGCTGATGTTGTAGCTCTCAATAAACTAGCAGGGCACTGGTGTTCATTGACTCTTCCTGTCATTTAGTAACTGCCTGCCCGCTACACAGACAGACCGCAGGAGCCTGAAATTGCACCTGTGATCTGCTGATTGCAGGCGCAATGCCTTACAAGCTCCTAAAAAAAAAAATTACCTTTAAAAAAATATGCATTTATATTTTTTTTTTTAGAAATGTGAACTTATCCTTTAAACTGACAGGTACTATATAGCACAATTCCTGATTGTGATGGGAATTGTGTAACCTTTTTTTTTTTCTCCTTTATTATGAGACTTGTGAGACACTGCAAAGTTGCTGCTGTTGTTTGTATATTGTATTCTGTGTTTTTTTTTTTGGTGTACTTTGTTTCTTATCTACACTGTTAAAAAATGGACAAGTCAATAAAATATATCCTTAAAAAAAAAGGTGAAAGTGGGGGTTACCCTTTAGGACCAGTTCACACACCACATGCAGTCCAGTGTGGGTTTTTTTTCTGCATCACAAATGCATGGATAGTAGGTTACATGGTTTTCAATGGCATAGTTCACATCAGCGTGGTCAGTGCCAGTGCATTCCAGTTCCAGAAAAAAGTAGAACATGCTGCATTTTTTCTGCACTGTACTGGAAGGTGGTAAAACTCATCAAAAATGCACCGGAACACACCTAAATGCACCAAAAACCCACTGAAACACACATGTCCTTAGTAAAGGTGAAGAAAAAAAAAGAGCCGAAAAAATGCATTAGAACACATCAAAAACGTGCATGCAGAAAAGTATCCGGAACGCATCCGGACTGTGTTTCTATGGTGTGAACTGGCCCTTAAAACATAAACCTATGTTACTAAGATTTCTGAGAAACAGTTTTACAATTTATATTTAAGATTAATACATTTTAAACATACTATGTGATTTTTCTGGTAAAGTAAACTGAGTTAACAACTGTAAATTACCTTGCTGTTCTGAAATACCATGAAATCAAGCGGCACATGTATCATGTTTCAAGGCATTTTATTTCATCATTTAATTTCTTTGGGCAGTGGAGTGGAATAGCAACACACCAGTGATCAAAGGAAAAGGTTAAATAGAAAAGAAAATTCTACCATCTTAATATGGATTATCTTCACAGCTTTCCACAAAAATCCTATTTTCTCGACACCCACCCATTAGCTAGCTTAGCATTTATTGAGACCAGCACTATACCGCAATAGCATGCTTGTTTAAAATACCTCTGCTACTTTAATCTAAAGATGGACACATTGGGGTTTTGGATCACCCTTATAGATGTGATCTTACCAAAAAATCCTTTGCTCACTCAGTTGGTGAATATGATGGTTTCTTGTTGTGGAAACACAGAGCCAGCATGCTGAACTGACTTCTAAATCGAACCTAGATTAGTTACATAGACAGGATACGTCTGTCTCATCAGTGTTCTCTTGCAGGTGCTTTGTCAATTAGAAGATAGGGATTTTTCTACCATATTACCCTTCCTGACCTAACCTCCTCTGACCTAGCTGCATTCAAGTATAACAGCCTATAATCCTCAGCTTTCAATACAACTCTTCCTGCCAAATTTTGCTGCCCTCACCCTACTAATCTATACCCTTGGCATGCTCTTTAGACTAGATCTTAGCAGAGAACTTCAGCTGTGTGCAATGGAGAAACCATTTAAAACTCAATAAATTTTAAAGAGGATTTTTAGACGTACAAATACAAAAGGTTGGGTGAATGTGAACTATTGCTTCGAATATTTTGTGTTATTTTTAGCCAGTAGGTGGAGCTTTCAGACTCCTTTTCACATACTCCTGGATCCTTTGATGATAATAGCCAGTTGTTAACAGAGCTCAAAAGCTAAAGATCTAAAAGTTTAAAATGACGTGAAAAGACAAAAGAGAGAGGGTGCATGAGCCCAGTGCATTTTTTCTAAAAAAAAATAAGTAAAAAAAAAAGGTAAATACTGTATCTACTTACAAACATATAAACAGACAAAAGTCATCAAGGTAGTAAAATAGTTTGGACCGCTTTGTGTATTCCCAAGGCTTGGGAGGACCTCTCCTGGATCCAACTGGCTTACGCATTTTGAAGGTAATACCCTCTTCCTCAGAGCCAATACCCTTTGGATCCTTACAATTAGACTATTTATATATAAAACTTAACATGGCATGAGGTTTCTTAGCTCCTCCCTTCCAAGGGGTGTAGCCTGTCATACACATATCATAAGCCCCACCAATCTGCAATTATTATTATTATTATAAAGGTATTATATAGCACCAACAGTTTATGCGGCACTTTACAACCAAAGGGCAGAAAGTACAATTACAATACAATTTAATATTGGAGGAATCAGAGGGCCCTGCTCGTTAGAGCTTACAATCTAAGAAGGAGGGTCGAGTGATACAAAAGGTAATAGCTGTGGGGGACGAGCTGATGGAGAAAAAAAAATGTACAGTTGTTAGATGGGGCAGGAGAGGCCTCTCTGAAAAGATGAGTTTTCAGGAGTCGACAGACAGATTGGAGTAGGAAGTTCCAGAGGATGGGAGAGGCTTTGGAGAAGTCCTAGAGGCGAGCATGGGAGGAGATGACAAGGGAGCTACAGAGCAGGAGGTCTTGGAAGGAATGAAGAGAATGATTTGGTTGGTATTTTGAGACAAGGTTAGTGCTGTAGCTGGGAGCTGAGTTGTGGATGGCTTTGTAAGTTGTTCCCATGCAATAAATTGGACCAAAGGCAAAAGACAAAAAAAAAGAACCTTTTCATAATATTAGTATTACTGCAACTATTATTTTACCTTATGTCTGCACAAAATCCTCGCGCTAGCCTATGGTGAATATTCCTTTAAGAAAAACTGTGCTTCAGGTCTGCCTGAACTACTGTATATGAAAAAGTACTGGAAAGGGAATGGAAAGGCTGCAGTATAATAATATTAAATACTTGCTGCCCGCTCACAGTAGATTTAATGCATGGGGCAGTGTAGGCAGGCCAGACAAAGTACCCGTATGTTGCCAGGTTGCTCCTCGGTTTAGAGCTCAAGCGCGTGCCCCCTCCTGTCCTGTGCTGTGATAGGATACAGCACAAGTTTGGCAGCTGATTTCAGCCAATGATTTTTGGCAAAGTACACTATTCTTTTTGTTTATTTCCACTCTCAGCGTAGATAAGCAATAGTGCTTTTAGGAATACTGCAGCATTTATAGCCAAAGTGGTAGCTAAATCACTTCGATACCTTAATACAATAATCATAGTGTCATGGAATGTGTCAAGGGATGTTGATTGTCTAGGAACATAATAGGTTTGGAAGTATGTGAAACCAGCCTGTTATGTTCACATTCTCCAATCATCATGGTTCCATGAAGTATGGTACAGGTCAATTGACTGAGTTACATGGCTGAAGGTGTAACTTGTTTTTAACTTGACAGGTTAAGGATGTTAATGTGGTCTCATATGTGAGTGACAGATGGTCTCAAAGGCCCCCATTCTTGTTTGGGGGTGGTTGTTTCAGTATGACATAATAACCTTTTTTTTACAACACCTAAAAATTACCATTATCCTCACCCAACCCCACCCATCTAATACCTGTAGCCACCCCTGCCTAGTCTCTAGACCTCTTGTGTCTAGTATGTCCCCATTCCTTACAATATATGCTCTTTTGGGTGAGGTCCACTTTTTCTGCTATGGGCACTGTTTCCTTGCTTGTTGTGGTTGGAGTTTGTACTTTCCCCCTTCTTTATTATTGAATGTAATGTATTACCTACAGTAGTTGATCTATATGAATAAAGTAGGCTGATAATAACTATGACTTATTCAAAGATTATTTGTGAAAAGGTAATTTGTAACGTTTACTGTTCCCTTAAAGCATAACACCAGGCACACAGCCAAACACATGTTTGAAATGCAAACACAAATACAGCCAAAACATGGAACGCTGACTTCAATTTTTTATTTATTTTTTGCAGTGTTTAACTGCTATGATATAAAGATCTTGAATAACCCATTGTCATTTGTAATCTATAGCTATAAAGCTCTACTAAATATACTCAATATACACAAACAGACATTCTCATCCCTCTGCTGCTGATATTGAGTTGTATGCCTTTTCAATTATAACCAATCGTCGAGTGCAGAACCAGTGCTGGGATTTCATTTTAGAAAGCCCACCATGCTTTGTAAAATATTAGAAGCAAACTGTTACTTGCAGCGGCGGCCGGACCATAAGGGGCGCAGGAGCGCTGCCCCCCCTAAACTCCATGCGCCGCCCCCTAATCTCCAAGCGGGGCGCTGGACTCATAGGTTTTTATGAGGTTTTTTGTTTTTGAAGCACATGATTACAGCCTGAGGCTCTAATTGGCTTCAGAAAGGTTGGGCTCGCCCACCCAGTTGAACCCACCCCTTGTGACGTAAGTGAATCAATATTCACTATTGTCTTCAGGCTTCTCCTCCCGACCAACCAGGACGGGAGGCAGATCTTAAGACTGGATTAGTCGGGAGGAGAAGCCGGGGAAGCCGCAACCTGGATGGGGTAATTGCGGACCTGGCTGGGGGGTTTGTTCATCTAGCTGCAGCTTGTGTGAATGAGCCTCACCCCAGGGCCGTTAAGGTACATGGACTGACTATCTATGGGTGACAACCCGATGAGGTAGAGCAGGTTGGTGATTGGAACTTTGAGATGCTGCATACAGAATGCTCTGATCAGCTGCTGGCAGCAATTTTTTAGACCCTGAGAGAAAGGGACATAGCAGCCCTGTCCCTGCTCCTCTCCTCTAAATCCCTGGAGTAGCAATTAAAGTGCCCCGCTTTAGCATCTCTCAGGCGGAACAGGAATATCCATTGTCTGTAACAGGTTCAGGCTTAGCCTTTCCCCCACCTGCCTTTGCTGTCAGTGCTGTGGTCTGAGCTGTGGATTAAAGTCAGGCTGTGTGTGCCTTGCACTTATTGGGTTAAATGAGAATTCCTCCTGCTCGGCAATCATGCAAGCTTTGGGGAATCCAAGTTGCTGGCTGATCTGCTGGCTGCTCCCTGTGTTGTGTTAGGAAGGAGCCTCTTTGTTGAGCTTTTCCAAAGCAGAAAGAGAGACTATGGACTGAGAGTATCCTTACCAATAAGGAGTCCATTGTGCCTGGACCTAGAGGGGTTTGTGCCCCCCCTCAAAATGTTATCACCAACCGCCACTGCTTATTTGTAAAACAAACATGTACACAATGAAATGGAACAAATCAAATAAAATATCAGTTTGTAAACTTTTAAACATTTAGAAGATTTTAAAAAAGCACTATTATAGGTTTCCTGTGTTAAAACTTGAGAACAGTGCACTGATTCATTAAGCATTATTCATAAATAATTAAAGCAAAATAATTTCTGTATTTATTCTTGCATAACTTAGCTAAGCATTAACGCCAAATAAACACACCCAAAAGCATTAACACGTACAATGATCCAACCAAACAGCTTATGATTTTTCAGTCTTACTCACTTTTTGAATACTGCCACTTCCTGAAGACAGACATAACTAACTGTAGATTTCCAAACAAATAACTTTTGGCATGGTATTTCTAAGCAAAGCTCTTAATTTTAGTTTAGTCAGTATTTCCTAAATGCTTATTGTAGACACACCAAGGCCAATGGTATTAGATATTTTTCTTTCCAAACACCAAGTACTCAAAGCTAAGGTTTCAAGCTCCAACTATAAAAAAAAAATGAACACAACCTTCTCATCATTAGTCTAAATTCATTATTATGGATGTCAAAATTGTATGTAATAACAGCATTTTAACAACTAAAAGTATATAAACAACAGCAGCACTGGGATCTCTCAGCACAGGATTCTTACTCATCGTTGCAGAGAATTCCAGCGCACAAAGGTTGATTCCATTTCAATCTTGAAGTCCTTTCCAATTCTATTAAATCTACAGATCCATTCAAATGATACCACGACCACTTAAAGTCTACAATGAAAGCCCATTTGACAAGAAGACAACACAGGGGAGCAATTATGAAGCCATGACAGACCAGGTCATACACAGTGCTTTAGCAAATTAAACATTGTCCAGTTATTGTGTAGACCCAATTTAATGTTAACCATAAATGTGTCAATGTGATAGAGCAATCAAATTTTAAATTTTATGTCAAAAGTATAATGGCCTGTACACCCGATCAGAAATCATATGAAACATACCGCTTTCGAAGCGATTGTACGATAATCTGATCGTTAGTACACAGCTTTCGAGAGCCGATCACGACAGTTCATGCAAAATTATCCGATAGGATAAGCACGAAAAATGTTCTTGTACGATACCAGATTGTATGATTTTCTTTAAATCAGTACATTTGTCGTTCGAAAAATACAATACAAATACACTACAACACATTACATCATTTCCAAATTTTTATATTGTCGTACAAGAATTTTCGGAACTTTAGTAAACTCTTAATTTTTGATATGAGACTAACATACAAACAAACAGACGACCATTCATCCGATAATCTCATTGTGTGTACCAGGCATTAGGGGGTAGAAGGAATAACATTGTGGATTTAGTTGAATGCAAGGAGATGGGTTTAAAATGATCTAGTCACTTTCAATTAAATTACTGTAGTTTTTTCCCCATACAATTTCATTTCAATTCAGTCTTTTAATAAACTGTGTTGAAGTAGTCCATTTAACGCATAGTTTTGGACTTCACAGTTGACCAAATTCTGATGGTCTCAACACAAGGTCGTAGATTACTTAATTTCTGGCTATTACTTGAGATCTTACCTGTGATTCCTGGAGCCTTGAAAATTGTTAAAATTGACTAAAGATTGCCACGTGTAGGGCTAGCTTAAGTTTATGCCGCGTACACATGATCAGATTTTCAGATGGGAAATGTTTGATGTGAGCTTGTTGGCGGAAAGTCTGACCATGTGTATGCTCCATCGAATATTTGTTGTTGGACTTTCCGCCAACAAATGTTGCCTAGCAGGTTCTCAAATTTTCCGCCAACAAAATTTTGTTGTCGGACTTTCTGATTGTGTTTACACAAGTCCGTCGCACAAAATTCCAAGCATGTTCGGAATCAAGTACGAGCCGGAAGCGCTCAGTCTTGTTAAACTATCTTTCATAATAGAGATATCACATGACTATTGAACTTCCTTTTTATTGGCTCGTCGTACATCTTGTACGTCACCACATTCCCACGTTCGTAATTGTTGGTCAACACTTGTGTGACCGTGTGTATGCAAGACAAGTTGGACCCAACAACCTTCGAACAAAATTCCACGGTTTTGTTGTCGGAATTTCCGATCGTGTGTACGGGGCATAAGTGTTACATGGAGAATTGGCTTATACTAATAGAATTTTGTTCTAACATTTGTATGGAAGTTCAGTATAATCATTTGTCAGAGCACTAACCGTTATTCCAAATTTCATATGGAAACACTGAAAAATTGTGTTTGACATGCCAATTCTGAGTTTGATTTTGGGATGCAGGGTCACAATACAATAACTGTGGGGGGGTTTTTTCCTGAAAGAAAAGCACAGGTACAGTCATTTCTGAAGAAAAAAAAATCTCCTTGCTGAAAGTGATAGTTCATTTGACTCCATTAATTATTAGAAAATTAAACAAACGCTGCAAGAATATAAAAAAATTAAAATAAGAAATCTGGTGGTGTATTGCCAGTTTCAGTGTTAGGTGGCTGCTTGTGAGATAGTACTCACTGGCTACTTCTGCCTGAGAAGAATATTTTATAGGCATTTTTTTTTTTTTTAAAGCTAATTCACATAACTTAGTGGCTAGCTGAATAATTGATTTAACTTTTATTTAATATGCAAACAATACATGGGAACTTAGACATTACCAGAAAAAAAAAAAAAAGTAGGATTGTTTTGTCTTTTTTTTTTTAGTATGGTTTTAGGAGAAGACTGAAAATATTGACTGACAAAATGCTATGCCAAACATATCAATATGCTAAAAGCATTAATTGAATTCATGGCCCATTGTAGAATATTTATAAACCAGGTTACATTTTAACAGCCCTTTTAAAACACAGGGAACAGGGAATTCCTGGGAGTTTTGTCTTTATCCTTTTATCTGCCTCATTTTTGTTACTTTGTACTAATTTCAATCCCAGGTGTAAGAATAGTGATCGATACGTAACACTGGATTTAAAATCCAGACAATGTTTGACCTTGTCCACATTGCATTGAAACATGGCTCTTTATGAGTGAAACGGATAACAATATTAAAGCAACTAATTGTATGTTACTAGTGCATATTAAAACTAGGTTACACCAAAAACTGGTATATAAGTTTGTGGGGTGCTGGCAAGTTAAAGCAGAACTATAATCTTCTCCTGGAGCTCTTTCAAGGCCACTCACATGCTCTCTTGAAGTATGGAAGTGAATTTTAATGGTAGCTCTACTTTAACTGCCAAATGGGACAGTTCTTAAAGTGGTTGTAAAAGATCCAGGTAATAAACCTTCTCTGTGCAGCAGCCCCCCAGCCTCTCCTAATACTTTCCTGAGCCCCATCATGATCCAGTGATGTGCACGAGAGTCTCGGCTCTCCGAGGATTCAACCTCCTGATTGGCTGAGACAGCAGCGAGCCATTGGCATAATAGAATACTGTGCTGGTTATCTGTTGATGATTTTGATATCTCTTGATGCAAACAAGTATGTCCTAGGCTCCGAAGATCCTAATCATGAAAGCAAGGGATAATGTTTATGTTAGGGAGGGAGATGTGAGTTTGGGGTTACAGGAAAGGTTTGTGTTAAGCCCAGTACCGAAAGTTGTCTGGTTCAGAAGGAATTGGATGACTTTCAGTATGTGTCCAGTTCAGTGTGTACTGCTGTCTGTTCAACAGAAACCAGTCTAATGACCAGCTTTTATTTAATGGTCTTGCTGGAAAACCAGCGTTCAATCAGTACTTGCAGTTAATGGCTGCAAGTGCTTAACAGTGTTTTCTGGCGGGGGGAGCCCCTCTGTCAAAATTAATAGCACAGCAGGAGAGATCCCCACATCACACATTTTTGTGTGGATCCATCAGTTTCTGGTTCTATGAAGAAACTGAACATGTACACCCAGCTTAAGGGTTAGGTTACAGGGAAAGTTTGTGTAAAAGGACTAAGGGGTCTATTTATAAAACCTTAGCTGGGTGGATGTCTCAAGCATTTGCACAGTAATGAGGAATAATCCCTGTAATTTGTGTAATATGTTTACTTCCTATGATCATCAGCTCCATCAAGTGGCCATAATGGGGTATTTTCCTGATAATACTGTATCAAGGTCACTAGAGTTGACCATCACAGGAAGTACGCATATTACACAAGTTACAGGCATTATTCGTGACAGCTGTGCGAATGCTTGAGACATTCATAACCTGGCTTTGTAACAACCCCTAATGTTTGGTGTTGCATTGTGCACTAGATATTCTAATTGGAAAAAAAAAAAAAAACAGAACCACTCTTTGAAGCCAATGCCTCTCATTTAAGTTTTTAAATATTGCACAGTTTCTGGAATGGAACATAAATCTTCATCTTTCTTGTTTATTTATCTATTTTACAGAGAGTATACTTTCAATCTGAAATATTAGTGCTAATCTATGGCCCTCAGAAGAATGTTTCAATTGGCATTTAAATAACAGAGATGTTATTTACATGATCTAGAAGTGCCCTAAATTGCATGAATATAACACAAGAAATTTCATTTTAACCACATGCCGACAGCGCCATAGCCGAAAGACGTCTACAGCGTGGTCGGCTTGTTCTAAGTGGACGTCCTACGGACGTCCTCCCAGTAACTTGCTCCCGCGCGCCCCCTGGGGCACGCACTCGGGAACATCCGTGACCGCTGGGTCCCGAGGACCAGGCGCATCACGGATCACGGTAAACAGCCGCTGATAGCTGAAATGACGGAGCGATCACATGTACACAAAAATAAATAAACACACAAAGAATTTTTTAATATTTTTTTATATTATAGTAATATTTGAAAAATTTTAAAATATTTTTTCTTTTTTATTACTTTTTTTATTTTTTTTTACACTTTGCTGTTACAGTGATGATCACTGTAACAGCAAAGTTTTGAACTGTCATGAAAGGGTTACATTCATAACAGCTGTGATTGGCCCACAGTTTTTACATGGTGCTGTGATTGGCCCAGGCTCCATGTGATAGCTGTGGGCCAATCCAATACCATACTTAGGCTGGCCATAGATTGATAGGAAAATTTGTACAAAAATGATTATGAGTATTCAAATGTCTTTCAAAAGATTTTGTTTGAAACCCCTTAAGCATCTTAGAAGATATATATTTATAGCAGCCAAAATTATAATAGCAAAAGCATGGAAATGAACAATAGTGCCATTCGACCAGCTCAAGTACAAACTCTCCTGGATTATGTTCAATGAAAGGATGACAGCGTCACTTAATGATAAAATGCCATAATTCGAAAAGATATGGAATCCTTGGATCCAATATCTGTCTGAAGGTTCTAGGACGGTGCTGATATAGATAGTCTGGAGGGGGGGGGGGGCAGGGGGCAGAGATTGGATCACAAGAGTCTCCTTCTTCTTTACTTCTTCTTTCTTTCATCTGACTTAACTTCATCTCTCTATTCTTTCCTTTTCTTTCTACGGTACTATCAATGTTATAGATAGTTGATAAACTGGCTCCACATCTTTAAAAGTTTATATCAAGTGCTAATGTAGGAAGCCAGACATATAGTAATGAAACTGTTACAATAAGTAATAATTTGTTTATATTATGTTAACGTGGTAAATTTGTAAAACTTGAAACAAAAAGATTTTGTTTGCTTTTAACATTTGATTTTGGAATGAATGGTCTTTACTGAACGGAAACCACATACACTGTTAGAAATCAATTTGTTTGAGAAAAACGTTCCATCCTTTCCTTTTACATTGATAGAAAACTAACTTCAATTTGACTGTCTAATGATTAGAAAAAAAGCATTATTTTCCTAAAAATGTTCTTTAAAAATTCGACCCATCTTTGAACAGATTTAGATAAAAACTAGGGCCATTTAGTGAAAAAGCCAGATAGCCTACAAGCGTGTTTTTGGATTGAAGATGGAAATGATGTGTCTTCTGCAAAAGACCTTCCTACCTTCCGCCTGGCAAGATGCATGTGCAGCTTAGTGTACATTCTCAGCACACCTCTGTTCAGGAATGAAAGTTGCGCCATCTCAACCAATCAAGACGGCCAAAGACCCAGAACCCAGTAGAAGCCTGGAAGAAGATATTGGTGCCAGCACGGGGGCTTGCACATTTCACACCTCTAGAGGAGAGGTGAGTATTGGAATGTTTAGTTCAGCTTTAATATTACAAAACTTTAATATTAAAATATTTTCTCGCCTATTCCTAGCAAGGCATGTTGTTTATGTGGATAAGAGTATATTTCATGGTGTAGCTAAAATGTGTTGTTCCAATTCCTGCTCTGAAGAGCCTATCCCTCTTTTAATTATTTCAAGGACTGATGTCCCTTTCCCGTAATCTTTCCATTTGGATATTCATGAGGACCAAGGGAATTGATTTTATGTTGTACTAAACATTGCACCTTGTAAATAAGTACTACACTTGCCAAGCTCAGCAACATAATGCAGCAGGCAGCAGAGTGAAAGCTGTGTTATTTTAAAAGGATCATTCACTACTTGATTCAACTAGTAAGAAAGTACTGAACAACTTCTAGCACATCTATGGAAATTATAACACCACGCTTTGCACAAACTTAGCCTTTCTGAAGCCAAGGACATACTTGGAGTGTTTGCTGAGTGATTTAAAAATATAGAATTTTAAATTACTTGTTTTTTTTATTTATTTAACTGACCTTATTAGCTTAAGGCAAAATATTGAACAGAATAAACACAACTGACCCTAATTATTATTATTATTAAACAGGATTTATATAGCGTCTACAATCTAAAATCATATAGGGGCGTACCATCTAAACTAGGTTAAAGGCTTACCTGTAGGTACTGTGCATATCTCCTAAACTTATACAGTTTAGGATATATTCAGAGTGCATGCTGCTGATGACATCATCGGCACATGCGCTTTGAAGGTCCAGGTTACAGTGCCGGACCTTCAAAGACTGTGCTTGAAACGGCTGGTGCTGCGCATGTGCAGGAGTGACGTCATTGCGTCCCCGGCACTTATGTAGCAGGAGCAAAGAAGACAGGTGAAGATGTCAGTCACCTGAGCGCTGACATCGCAGTGCTGGAGGGCTTCATTCCAAGGTAAGTTTCTCATAATGTGCTAGTATGCGATACTGGGACTTTAAATGAGGTATGTGTACCAAGGCTAAAGAAACTGAGTCATAGTGGAAAGCCATATATTTTTTATTTGTTATCCTGGACACTGGATAGCATAACATAATAAAATACTTACATACATGCTGAATAAACATGACAACAGGTTACAGACCATACAGTTGTATAACATCATAGCAGCAAAATCATTTCATATGGTAAAGGACAAGTATCCTCCATATCATGGGTCAATTCAGAAACAAGATAATGAGATAAAATCTGTATGAAACTGATTATATTGAAACATCTATAAAAACATGATGCAAGCAGATGAGCCCAACATGTTTTGTGGAATCACTCTACTCCCTCAGAAGTGGAGTGATTCCACGAAACATGTGTCATGAACTAGGTACTCACCGAGGCCAAGATGCCGAGAGCGGTTGCCCTTGCGACTTGGCGCCCACTGCCCTGGAAGTGACACAGGGACGGTTGGCACCAAGAGGCACAAGCCACCGGTGGGATGGTGACCAGGCGTGGACTCCTGATGTTGTAGAGAAGGGTAGACTGGAGCAGAGTAGACGTCCACGAACTCCTAGTTGAGAACACAGCAAACAGACTGGGGATCAAACACAGGCAGGTTAGGTGAATGCAGGCCGAGGGTCAAACACTGGTAGATAGGAACAAGGTATCCTTGAGCAGGAGAATCCAAGGCAGGCTGGGGATCAAACACTGGCAGGTTTAGAAGAGAGTCCAGGGTACAGGCCAAAGGTCCAGGGCAGGAGAAGGTAACAAATCCAAGTAGGCAAGCCAAAGGTCAAGGTCAGGAGAAGGCAGAGTAGTCAGGACGATCCGGGTTTGGCAACAGGTAAGACAATCTTCAAGGGTCAAGTACAGGATACAAACAGGAAGCAGCTGTCAGACGAACCAGCGTCTGTCTGGGCACAGAGGCCCTCCTTTTATAGGGCCGTTGAGGTCACATGAGGTGATGCCGCGCTACTGCGCATGCGCGCGCCGCTTGGCGGGAACACGAGTGCGCACGCGCCGCCGCATCTTCTCCCTGTCACTGGCTGTGAGCCGGGAAGCTGAACGCTGAGCGGACGGAAACCCTGACAGTGCCCCCCCCTGAGGGGCGGCCTCCGGATGCCCAGGCTCTCCATCAATTCAGGGTGCTCTTGTCGGAAGATCTTGATTAATCTTGGGGCATGGAAGTTTCTGGATGGTTCCCAAGAATTATCCTCTGGTGGATAGCCCTTCCATTTTACTAGAAATTGAAGCTGACGACCCACCTTCCTGCAGCCAAGTAACGACTCTACCTCGTATTCTTCCACACCATCAATTGTTATAGGTGGAGGAGGAACTTCTTCTCTGTTCGGAAAAGGACTGGGGACCAAGGGTCTCAGTAGGGAGGCATGAAATACTGGGTGTATTCTGTAGGAACTGGGTAAGGCAAGTTCAAAAGCTACAGGGTTTACCATCTTCTTTATTTCGAATGGTCCAATGAACTTGGGACCCAACTTCCTTGCAGGACACGCGATCTTAAGATGGCTAGTTGCCAGCCATACCTTCTCTCCAATCTTGAAATGAGGATTCTCCTTCCTCCCCCTGTTGTGATACTTTCTATATCCTTCCTGGGCGTGTTGCATGGCGTCTTGAAGTCTTTTGAAGTTGGCTTGAATGTAACTTATCCGTTCTTGTACAGCGGGCACCCGTGATTCAGAAACAACATTAGGGAGAAAAGATGGATGAAACCCAAAGTTAGCCCAAAACGGAGTCTGATTTGTGGTCGAATGGGAAGAGTTATTGTATGCAAATTCTGCAAAAGATAATAGAGAGGACCAGTCGTCTTGTGCGGAAGAACAGAAACATCGTAAGTATTGTTCAAGAGTTTGATTAGTGCGTTCAGTTTGCCCATTACTTTGTGGGTGGTAGGCAGATGAAAGACAAATGTTGATATCCAAGGTTTTGCAAAGTTCTTTCCAAAATTTTGAGGTGAATTGTGGGCCCCTATCCGAGACGATGCTCTTGGGTACCCCATGGAGTCTAACAATCTCCTTGACAAAAATGTTGGCGGTCTCCAGGGCAGAGGGGGTGCCGATCATGGGCAAAAAGTGGCTCATTTTGGACAGTCGATCCACTACCACTAGGATAGTAGTGAAGCCTTGTGATGGAGGTAATTCCACGATGAAATCCATCGAAATGTCGGCCCAAGGTCGTTCTGGGATGGGTAGAGGCCTTAGTAACCCCCATGGCTTTGCTCTAGGACCCTTGCTTCGTTGACATGTAATACAAGAGGATACGTATCTTTGGCAATCACTTCTCCAGCCTGGCCACCAAAAGGTGCGAGAGATATGTTCTGCTGTCTTCCGTACCCCAAAGTGACCAGCTAGTTTATGATCATGTAAAGTTTTCAGGACTACAGGTCTCACCTCTGTAGGGACGAAAATCTTGTCTTGGAGCCAGAATAAATTTTCACGTCTCTCTAGGGTGTCCAGAATGGGATCTTTACAGTGAGCCGAAGCAGTGGATAGAGCGGAGATCAGGTCAGTGGGTGTGAGTAGTAGAAAGTTCTGAGGAGTAAGAATGGTGCTGGGTTCTGATACCTGAGAGGACTCTGGGAAGATACGGGATAGAGCATCTGCCTTGCCGTTCTTTGACCCTGGCCGATAGGAAATGTGGAATGTGAACCTTGAAAAGAAGAGTGCCCAACGGGCTTGACGGGGTCTTAAGCGTTTAGCAGTGCGAAGGTATTCAAGATTTTTATGGTCTGTAAAAATGGTAATTGGGTGAACTGCTCCTTCGAGGAGGTATCTCCACTCCTCCAGTGCGGATTTAATGGCCAATAGCTCCCGATCGCCAACGTCATAGTTCTTCTCGGCCGGATTGAGTCTTCGGGAGGCGAAGGCCACTGGGTGCAACAGGGCTTTCGGCCCATGGCGTTGGGAGAGGATGGCGCCTGTGGCTGACTCCGAGGCGTCCACTTCCAGAACAAAAGGTAGTAGCGGGTCTGGGTGCCGTAGGATAGGAGCAGACGTGAAGAGGGTCTTTAGTTTGACAAAAGCTTCCTGAGCCTCCTGGGACCACTGAAAACGGTTGTGTAGGCGGGTCAGTTGGGTGATTGGGCTCACAATGGCAGAGAAACCGGCGATGAACCTCCTGTAAAAATTAGCAAAACCGATGAATCTCTGTACAGCTTTTTTATCCTTAGGAGGTGGCCAGTCTACCACTGCCTTGACCTTTTGTGGGTCCATGGAGGTGCCTTTAGTGGAGATGATGAACCCCAGAAACTGTACGGTAGATCTTTCAAACTCGCATTTCTCAGCTTTAAGATAGAGCTGATGGGCTCTGAGGATGGTGAGGACCTTTCTGACGTGTTCCCGATGTAGCTCCAGAGTGGCTGAAAAAACGAGAATGTCGTCTAGGTACACGACTAAAAAGTCATCCAAATATTTTCTAAAAATGTCATTAACCAGGTGCTGGAAAGTGGCTGGAGCATTACATAGGCCAAATGGCATCACCAAGTATTCATAGTGGCCAAAGCGAGACCTGAAGGCCGTCTTCCACTCATCCCCTGCACGGATTCTGACAAGGTTGTAGGCACCCCTTAAGTCGAGTTTAGAGAAAACTTTAGCTGACCGGAAACGCTGGAAGAGTTCAGGAATAAGTGGTAGAGGATATCGGTTCTTGATAGTGATTTTATTAAGTTCCCGATAATCAACGCAGGGCCTGAGTGAACCATCTTTCTTTCCAACAAAGAAAATACCAGCCCCTGCTGGAGAGGTGGATGGCCGGATAAAGCCTTTCTCGAGATTCTCATCAATATAGGCCTTGAGGGCTTTTAGTTCGGTCTCTGACAGAGGAAATATGCGCCCAAAGGGAATTGCGGAGCCTGTGAGCAATTCAATGGGGCAGTCATAGGCCCGATGTGGTGGTAGATGGTCGGCCTTCTTTTTGTCAAAGACATCTTTAAAGTCCTGATAGACCGGGGGAATGTGTTGAAGATTCTCTGATGTCGAGATAACCGATAGGACAGAGCGGGAAGTTGGAGAGATGCAGTGTTGGTGACAATATGGTGATGAGAAGGAGACCTCCTTCCTATTCCAGTGAATTTGGGGGTCATGAGCTTGCAGCCAAGGAAGTCCAAGGATAATGGGAAACATTGGAGAAGATATCAGATCAAACCGTAGAAACTCTTGGTGGCCGGAATCTGTGGTGGTGAGGATAGGTGAAGTCTTCTGAGTTACTGGACCAGATTGTGGAAGGGACCCATCAGCTAAATGGACCAATAGAGGATTTGCCTTGTTGAAGCAAGGAATGTGCCATTCCTTGGCGATAGAGATATCCAGGAAGCAGCTGCAAGCACCTGAGTCAATCACGGCTGGTAGCCGGATCTTCCTTCCCGCTAGCTGTAGGGAAACAGAAAGAGTCACATAAGTTTGGGCCCGATTGACGGCTTGACAATTCATGAAAGGCTGAGGGGGCAACTTACTAGGCCGGATGGGACAATTCAGGAGGAAATGTCCTGAACCCCCACAATAGAGGCACAGATTGGATCTCCGTCTTCGTTGCCGTTCTTCCTGGGTAAGGCGGGGACGGACTAAGCCCAACTGCATTGGTTCCCCTTCAGGGGCCGATGGACCGGATGGGACGGTCGGATAAGCAGCTGGCATCCTTGGGGAAACCCATATTGGTCGGGACCCTTGTACACGTTCTGAGCGACGTTCCCGCATACGTCGATCCAGTTTGGTGGCTACCTGGATCAACTCCTCCAAAGAAGTAGGAGGCTCCACCCGGGCTAACTCGTCCTTCAGACTCTCCCTTAATCCCAGTCGATACTGGTAGAGGAGAGCTGCCTCATTCCAGGTGGTATCGGCAGACCATTTGCGGAACTCCGCCGTATAGTCCTCTACAGGCCTTTTACCCTGAGAGAGGGTATGCAGGGTGGCCTCAGCCGTGGCCTTACGTTGGGGGTCATCGTAGAGTTGGCCCATTGCTTCAAAAAATGTATCCACAGTATTAAGGAGAGGGTTCCTTTGTTCCGTGAGACCATGGGCCCAAGATTGGGGTTCCTCGGATAGAAGGGAGATGATAAAGCCGACTTTGACAATCTCTGAGGAGAAGGTTCGGGGTTGCAGGGCAAGGTAAAGGGAACAAGCATTTTTGAAGGACCTGAACTTCCTGCGATCACCCGAAAATCGTTCTGGAATTGGTACCTTGGGTTCAGGCACGGCCATCATCATGGCAGGTGGAGGTTGAGCCTGAGGTGCAGAAGTCCCACTAGTAGACCCGGAAGCTGAACTTGCTAGAGGAGCGGCCGTGGTCAGTTGTTGGAGTCGAGTATCGACTTGAGCATAACCTTCCTGTAGTTTCTGTACCGCTTCCATGAGGGCAGACACCTGCTGGCATAACATGTCCAGTGGAGAAACCGCTCTGTTGGCCTCTGTCATGGCTGGTTCGTACTGTCATGAACTAGGTACTCACCGAGGCCAAGATGCCGAGAGCGGTTGCCCTTGCGACTTGGCGCCCACTGCCCTGGAAGTGACACAGGGACGGTTGGCACCAAGAGGCACAAGCCACCGGTGGGATGGTGACCAGGCGTGGACTCCTGATGTTGTAGAGAAGGGTAGACTGGAGCAGAGTAGACGTCCACGAACTCCTAGTTGAGAACACAGCAAACAGACTGGGGATCAAACACAGGCAGGTTAGGTGAATGCAGGCCGAGGGTCAAACACTGGTAGATAGGAACAAGGTATCCTTGAGCAGGAGAATCCAAGGCAGGCTGGGGATCAAACACTGGCAGGTTTAGAAGAGAGTCCAGGGTACAGGCCAAAGGTCCAGGGCAGGAGAAGGTAACAAATCCAAGTAGGCAAGCCAAAGGTCAAGGTCAGGAGAAGGCAGAGTAGTCAGGACGATCCGGGTTTGGCAACAGGTAAGACAATCTTCAAGGGTCAAGTACAGGATACAAACAGGAAGCAGCTGTCAGACGAACCAGCGTCTGTCTGGGCACAGAGGCCCTCCTTTTATAGGGCCGTTGAGGTCACATGAGGTGATGCCGCGCTACTGCGCATGCGCGCGCGCCGCTTGGCGGGAACACGAGTGCGCACGCGCCGCCGCATCTTCTCCCTGTCACTGGCTGTGAGCCGGGAAGCTGAACCCGTGCGCCTGCGCACTAGCGTGCGCAGCGGACGGAAACCCTGACAACATGTTGGAAGTGGAGTGATTCAACAAAACATGTTGGGCTCATCTGTTTGCATCATGTTTTTATAGATGTTTCAATATAATCAGTTTAATGGATGGATGGAATGGGGTTCACCTCTGCAGCTCAAGGGACATGTCCCTTTTTTTCAAATGCCTTTTTCATATGGGCATTTGAAAAAGAGGGCCATGTCCCTTGAAACCCCTTACCCCCTCCTGGCAGCACCATAGGATTCTGACAGCTGTCAACTTCACAGTGCAGTTCTTTCTCTCCACACTACCTGCTGGAGCTTTGGAGCCCCTACTGCTGCATGCTTGACAGCTATCTATTGCCTCTGTGTACCTTCAGCTGATCGGCTCTGGTGTCTCAACCTGCTGTGTTACTATCCACTGGTTGATTGGTGATTTTTGACATGTAAATGTGCTACTTTTGATAAAAGTATTTTTACTTGGCCTAAACCTCAGCACCATGCTTTTTGCTATTTCTAGCTTCCTGTAGTTGGCTGACAACACTGCCTCTGCTGCACTGGAATCCAAAGCAGTGTTCTCCACAAGTTCCCCTCCACTGTAATACAGAACAGATCCTTCATATTTAAAGAGGTAGTAAACCCAAACATTAAAGTGGAGGGCCACCCTAAAAAAAAAAAAGAGCTTTAATATTCTTTATTTTTTACCTTATCAGAAATCCCTGTTGCAAGGCAGTCTTCCTAATCTGCCTCCTTCCTACTCCGCGGTGATCTTCGGTCTTCTGTCCTCCTCCACATTGTCTTCTGGGTAATGGGGAGCGCGATATCGCGGGGCCCTGGGAGGGTAAGTGTACTTATTAAAAGTCAGCAGCTACTTTTTTTTTAGCTGCTGACTTTTAAAAAAAAAATTTTACAGCTGAAACACCCCTTTAAATTGCAGCTTACCAATTCTTAGACATGGTAGCTGCATTAATGTGTCTGTTTTGGGCTTTTGCTTAGCTTTTAACTAAAAACATATTGATGTCATTTCAAAAGTTGTTTTCAGTCTTTTGAAATCTAAAGCTTTTCTTACTATAATACCTTGAAATTCTGCTATGACAGTCCTTGTTTCAGACATTTCCTTTCCTGGAACGATAACTGTCCCCCAATTTGCTCCTCCTTTGTCACCCTGTCACATGCTCCTATGGTTGAGATAAATGGACACTCATTCTGCAGGCATGGGCCTTCGCTGTTAGATATTCAAGTAGTCAAGTTGAAAAAAAAGTCAGACTAGCTCAATCAATAGAAAAAAAGAATAAATAGATTAAAAACCTCCTTATACAAAACGCTAGACCCCCAGTGGATCCAGAGAAAGGAAAACATTTTTATAACGCATGATCCAATTTGCTCCAGCTAAAGGAAAAAATCCCTTCCTTATCCCCCAGGAGGTAATCAGATATTCCCTGGAACAACAATCTCTGGTGTTATTCCCTATGCATGTTAATCAGTTTTATTTTGTGCATTTATGAATGGATTCAGCTCTTTTTTAAAACAATTATCCAAGCTTACCTGAACTAGTTCTTGAGGGAGTCTATTCCACAATTTCACAGGTGTTATTGTGAAGTAGCCTAAAGCCTAAAGAGTTCGTCCTTTGTAATGATCTTAAAGTGAATAATTTTGCATCAAATTCACTATATGTTTTTTTTTTTATTTTTTTATGTATGTGTACATGGTGATCATATTCCCCTGTAATCGTCCGTCATCAAGGCAGAATAAATTCAGTTTAGCTAATCCTTCCTTATAGCTGAGGTCCATCATGGTTCTTATCAATTTGGTTGCTCTTCTCTGCAATCTCTCCAGTTGCCCGATATCCTTTTTGTAAACTGGTGCCCAAAACTGAACTGTATTCCAGAATAGGTTTTGCTAATGTTTTGCACAATTGCAA
The DNA here is from genome assembly GCA_028564925.1 of Lithobates sylvaticus. Lineage (NCBI taxonomy): Eukaryota > Metazoa > Chordata > Amphibia > Anura > Ranidae > Lithobates > Lithobates sylvaticus. The sequence goes on along the minus strand of CM053030.1, from coordinate 166,217,061 downwards.
AATAATGTCCCACTCTCTCTCTCTGGAGCTCATACCTCTTTAAATACAAGGAAGCATTTTACTAGCTAGAAACTTAAACTTAACATTGCATGCAGTTGTTAAGTTTACAATCTACCAGAACACCCAGAGCCTTCTCAACTATTGACTCCCCCAACTGTTCTTATCCTAGAATGTATGATACCTGCATTACTTTATATTTATCAATATTAAACCTAATTTGCCACATAGTTTCCCAATTAAATAATGCATTGAGGTTGGCTTGTACACTGAAATTATACTTTTAATCCCAGACTTTATATCATTGTTAAATAGTGTTAAAAAGTAGGGGTCCCAGCACTGAACCTTGGGGTGCACCACTAATAAACTTAGACCAGTCATGAAAAGGAAACAGAATTATGGAAGGGACTTTGAAGGCAACGATTACAGACATATGGTTGTATAAAACATACAAAAGTTTATTGTACATACATTAAAAACAGTTTAAAGATAAGAATTCATACAAATTGACATTTCATGTGGTGAACACAAAATGGAAAATCTCTCCATTCACCAAAGGTACATCAGAACCCAGTAAGGGACCCCTGTGCGTTTTGACTCACTGAGTCTTCATCAGTAGGGATGAGTCCGCGGTTCGAGTCAAACTTACGGGTGTTCGCTGAATACCGAACATTATGGGAAATTCGAGCGCTCGCAGAACGCGCCATAATGAACAGCAAGACCGTTAATGCACTGCGACATTGCAGTGCATTGACGGCTTCTGATTGGCCAAAGCATGCACCTGACCTGCATGCTTTGGGCAATCACAGCACACTCTGCTTTGAGAGCCATGATTGGCCAAAGGCAGGATGCATGGCAGCCAGCAGCCGTACATAGTTTTATGAATGAGTGCAGCAAAATGACATTTGTAAAGGGAAGCATGTAATTTAAAACTACTGGCGGCTGTAATGTATTGCCGAATCCCAGCAATATAGATATTGAACATAGACATTGAAAAAAAATTACCAGGTCCTTTTGGTCTGGTATGGATATTAAGGGGAACCCCGCACCAATATAAAAAAAATTGCACGGGGGGTCCCCCCAAAATTAAGGAGAACCCTGCATCCATTTTTGGCGTAGGGTTCCCCCCAAAATCCATACCAGGCCCTTCATGTCAACATGGGGAGGATGCTTTGGGGTCCCCCCAAAACACCTTGCCCCCATGTTGATGGGGACAAGGGCCTCATCCCCACAACCCTTGCCCGGTGGTTGTGGGGGTATGCGGGCGGGGAGGCTTATCGGAATCTGGAAACCCCCTTTAACAAGGGGACCCCCAGATCCTGGCCACCCCATGTGAATGCATTGATACATGTCCACTGAGGCAGGACCCAGGTCCCAAAACACTTTTTATGGCAATAACTTGCATATAAGCCTTTAAAATTAGCACTTTTGATTTTTCATGTTCGTGTCCCATAGACTTTAACAGTGTTCGCGTATTCATATGAATTTTTCGCCTGTTGCCAAATTCTGGTGCGAACCGAACTGGGGTGGGGGGGGGGCTGTTCGGCTCATCCCTGTTCATAGTGGGTTCTTTGGAAAGATGCAATGAATAGGATACACTCGGACACCGGAAGTGACGTCCGGAACACAAGCGCAGCGCTCGTTTTTACACTGAAATTCTGCCTTATTCATTTTGTGAGTACCCCTTTTGTTGTATATATGTAATTTTAAAATAAAACTATACATATTTCACTATTTGGGGCTCCTTCCTCTTCCCTCCATGATCAATATGCCTTTGATCCGGGAGAACCAAAAGTGAAACTTAACCTCAGATGTGACAGAGTGACAGACCAAGCCCCAATACAGATCCAGGATACAGAGCTCAGGAGACCATTATTGATTTGTGCTGTTTACCTTACAACAGTGAGGTAAGGTGCCACTGCATCTATTGTTTGCAGGCACCTGAAGATTTGATCTGGATCACCTCGCACACATCAAGCTATATAGTGGTTTCTCCCCTGCATCTATGCATGGACTTTACTCATCACACTCCAATTTACTCTTAACAGAGTTTTACCAATTCTGTGGACATTGCTTGTCACTTAGTTTGGCACAGCCACACCACATCCTTGCGGATGTGTTTTTTGCACTTTATATTTATTTTAGGATAATCACTGTTGCACTGCATATATATTGTTTATATATATTTTTATTTTTTATATTTTTTTGCACTTTTTTGCATATATATTGTTGCACTATTTTGCACATATTTATTTCGCTTCTACCACCGGTCAAGTCCATTCTTTCAAATAGCATTGCCTATTTATTGCACCCTTTTGCACAGATTCACTGTGATTAGATTTGATCACCAGCGTGTTTTACTCAATTTTGGATTTATTTGCATATTAGTCTATGTTTTAGCACATTTATTTATTTACTTGCTGAGTGGAGCACAATACTAGTGTTTTAGTGATATCTATCATACTCAGATATTTACATAGCTATTTATTCATAGGTTTTTCGTTTAAACATATTTGGAGCGCAACACCATACATTGATTTTTTTACTTAATGAATAGGTTCTACAAAATAAATATCAATCGATAATATAAAGCAGAAAAAACACAAGAAAACATCTCATATATATATATATATATATATATATATATATATATATATATATATATATATATATATATATACACACACACACACATATAACATGTCATATATACATGATGTATAGATTAGAAAGCAGACAGGAACAGACACCAGGACCCCTCCAAATAGCTCAAGTGACCATAAAACAATTCAAGGGACAATAACCTAATATGCAACAAGAAGACCAGAATAAAATTCACAATTTAAACATGAGCATAAACCATGCCGATGAAACGACAGTTTACATGGATTCCATGTTGTAAATATACAAAAAACAAATACATACTAGCTATGATGCAAAGAGCTGTCACAGACACTTACTTACTTACACTTACTTACTAGTTTAAAAAGATCTCATTGGTACTGACATATCCCAGACTAGTGCATATTCCTACTAATGGAGATGGGGCAGACGAGTGAAGAGGGACAAAAAGTTTTTACAGCCCCAGAGTTTACCTTTATGGATACGAAGAGATGTAGAGTCAGAAGTCACCCTCTGTGTCCAAAAAAAGGTTAAGGGGCATTTGTTACTTATATCAAAATCCAGAAACAAGAAAGATAAGTGGCTCAACAAAGGCCACAATATGAAAAGTATAACAGAAGAGTTAAAAAAACACATTGCTTACCCCAGTGTAACACTATAGAGGCATATGATGAGCGCCCTGAATGTAATGAAAAGCTCCCGGTACTGCTGGAGACTCAGCAGTTCCCCCTAATAAGGCAACAGTGAGTGGGTGGGATCAAAAAAATGTGGCAATAGTAGATCGAGGCATCATGAAAAACCAAAGACCAAATTGAGAAGGTCATATGGCAATGTGTGGCAAACGCAGCGGGGCACCTCAGTGAGCCACATACGGCGTGCCAGCCAGCCGCCATATCATCCCCCACCTCACGCCATGTGCAAAGACGCCGTTTTCTGTAAACAATGACGTCATATACGGTGCGATGAGACACGCGGTGTGCGCATCCGGCGGATGCAATGGTGCCAGCATGCAACATGCGGCTCACATGACCTGGAAGCATGTTGATACATGACCTTGGTTAGATGCCACATAAAGCTCTCCAAGACCAAACAGTGGCCACAGTCCAAAAAAAGGATGGGTGGAAACCATCCAATGAGGAGAGGACATGTGGAAATGGAAAGTGCCCCCCCCCCTGCTCCAGGGAAACCTATGTGGGGTCCACGCGTACTGGGAATGGTAAACTGAAATAAACAATCTGGAGATGCATCCAAGCGTGTCTGCACATATAAATAAAAAATCATAATAATGATAACAACCAAAAATATTGATACAAATAAATTAAAGGTAACAAAGATATTTAATTCAATATAATCATAATTAAAAAAGAAAAAGATAAAAATAAAAGTAAAAAGAAAGAGAAGAAAAAAAATGACATCAAATGTTCAGTTTTCCCAGAGGCAAAGCCCTCAAGAAAGGGTCCATATCTGAGGGCCTCATTGGGGCCCGGTGGACTATTAGCCTTAAGCCGAAAAATCCACAGGGATTCCCTGTGCAAAATAATCCTATTCCAGTCACTACCCCTGGTATCTGGATCCACACATTCCAGAGTCCAGAAGAAAAGTTGGGGAAAATGATCAATGTGTTTCTGAATAATGTGTCGTCCAATTGGAGAATAAATATTGCCTATTTCTGCCGCATGGGTGTGCTTATAAATTCTCCTCCAAAACTCACGAATGGTCTTGCCAATATAAAAAGCGCCACGGGGGCAGGTCATGATATAGATGTTTGGCAATCCGCATACCTTTTAGGGTGAAAAGTACGTCCATTGGGAAGGGGGGATTAGTATTGGGACAAATGTATTTGCAATAATTCCAATTACCACATGGAAAAGTACCCAACTGTGTTTGTATAGCAGGTGCACCACTAGTCACGAAGTTGCTAGACACCAACCTGTCACGAAGAGATGCGGCTTGTTTGAATGCGATCTGAGGACATGAAGGAACAGTTTAGGCAATTTTGGGATCATATGTAAGGAGATGACAATATTTATGCGTGTATTTTCTAATAATTGCATGCTGTGCACTATAGGGAGTCATAATGCGCAGTGTGGCCTTGTTATCCTGAGTGGAACGTGGGCCAAATAATTATTGTGACCTAGATTGCTGAATAGCTCGAATGTAGGCTCTTCTAAGACAGGATTTAGAGTAGCACCCGTGGATGAGGCCGAGTTTGAGTTCATCAGCAGCTTTTTTAAATTTTTGCTCATCACAGCAATTGTGCCAAAGGTGCAAATACTGTGAATATGGGATGGATTGCACAAGGGGTTTAGGATGAAAACTCTGTGCTTGAAGATTTGTATTCCCAGCAGTGGGCTTCCTATATAGATTGCTACTCAGAGTACCATCATTGCTGACCTTAATTTCCAAATCCAAAAAGTTAACTTTATGATAGTCAAATGACATGACGTGAATGTTAGATTGTAAAAATTTGAATTCATGATTGTAAGGCACTCACGTAGCTCAACATGGCCATCCCATAATAGAATAATGTCATCTATATATCTTAGCCAAGTCAGAATGCAGGCTGAGTATTTTGCCATATTGTCTCAATGTAAAAGAGCTTTTTATCAATAGTAAACATAATTTGCCACGGAGTTTCCCAATTAAATAGTGCATTGAGGTTGGCTTGTAAGAGCCCTCTGTAAACACTGAAATTATACTTTTAATTCCAAACTTTATATCATTGTTAAATAGGGTTAAAAAGTAGGGGTTCCAACACTGAACCTTGGGGTACACCACTAATAAACTTAGACCAGTCATGAAGTATGAATTATTAATCACTACTCTCCAAATACAGTTTTTTTGCCAACTTTTTATCCATTTACAAACTGAATTTTCTAAGCCTATAGTGACTATAGTCTATAGACATCAACTTACACACTAACCATTTCTGGGGGGAACTGTTTCAAACACTTTTGTAAATTCCAAGTATACTATATCAATAGCCACTCCTATGCCTAAGTTGTTGCTTACTTCTTCATATAATACATTTTTTTGACAATTTCAGCCTTTTGTGAATTCATGAAGACTATTGCTTATAATGATGCTCTCTAGGAAAAATGTGTGTTTTTTTTCCCATCAAACTCGCAAGCATTTTCCTGACTCTTGAGGTTAAACTAGCAGGTATACAGCTATTTGGTAAAGAAGTTGGATCCCTTTTAAATATAGGCACTGCATTGCCCTTGCACCAATCCGGTGGAACAACACCAGTCAGTAAAGTTAGAAACAATGGCTTCAAAATAGCAGCTCCCAACTCTTTCCTTTACTCTTTGAGGGTACATGAGTGTAAGCCATCCAGTCCAGGTGCTTTGTTCACCTTTTGTGAAAGTGTTTTTGGACCTTATCAATTTTGGCCCCCCCACCGCTTCCCAGTTGTCTTGGGGCTTACCAGACCTGTCGGTTAACCCGGAGCTGATCTGATCTGTCAGATGCCTGGGCAGGAAGCCAAGTGAGGGCAAGATAGACCCCACTTGGCTCTATGCCCTGTCTGACATCACACGTCACTTCCGCCTTTTGGCCTTAAAAGGATGATTTTTTTTTCCCAAAATGCCATTTCTTTATATATTTTTTTTTTTTGCTTTTAAAGGTAATTAAGAGATCTGAGGTCTTTTTTTTTTGTAAATTCTTTATTTGTATTACAACAAGGTACAGTTAACAAACAAATGGCATACATGGAACACAGTGAGTGATATATATGTTGCAAAAACAGTTACATTTGCATAACCAAACAAGCAGTTGGTGTCATAATATTATGGGTGTATATCCCAAAGCCATGATCACGCTGCTAAAACAATATAATAGGTAACGCATTGTGTGCTGTGTCAGTCTAGGTTGTAATTATCTATTTTATTCTTTTACTGTATTCCTCCCCACCCCCTCCTGCGCTGGCCCCCTTAGAGATGGGTAAGCTTCGTGGGAGGGAGAGCACTGGGCTAACCCCCCCCCCCCCCCTGCCTTGGTTCGAGCGCAATTTTCGTGTTTGCTGAAAACAGGAAGGGGCGGTTAGGGTCTGGGAATAGGTGATGTAGGTACAACTGAGGGGAACGGGGAAGGGGGGCGAGGGAGAAAGGAGGAGAGAAGAGAGATGAGAAAGAAGAGAAGAAAGGAAAGAGAAAAAAAAAAAAAAAAAAGAAAAAAAAAAAAGAAAAAAAGAATAAAAACTGCTAGAGAGGGGGGGAGGGACCCCCCTCCTCCAAAACCAACCTCGGAGACTCTATGTTGTGGGCCAGGATGCCTAGTCACTAGGCGCCGACACGGTCAACCCTGTATACTCCTCAGAGTAATAGAATTCGAGCCAATAGAACCACTTCTTGAGGAATTGTTCCCGGAGTCCCCTTTCTGTAGCCACAAGATCCTCCATTCTGTGAGTATCCGCTACCTTCTTGAGCCATACCGCAACACCCGGAGGCTCCGACCGTTTCCAGAACAGGGAGATGCAACTCTTTGCTGCCGTGGACAGCAGGGGCAGGATTGATTTCCTGTATGTCTTGTTAGGGATTTCGTGATGATGTAGCAAGAAGAACTCGGGGGTCAGGGGCAGCGCCCTATCCGTGAACTTCTGTGTTATACGATGGACCTCAGTCCAAAAGGGCGTCAGGAGCCTACAGGACCAGAAGATGTGTAGGAGAGATCCCACCTCTTCCCCACATCTCCAGCAGAGGTCTGAACTCTGGGGGAACATCCTGTGCAGTTTGGCTGGTGTGTAGTACCATTGAGTCAGAACTTTAAACCCTGCTTCTTGTTGGTTGGCACAGATCGACGTTTTATATGTGAAAAAGATTATCCTTTCTATTTGTCTGTCGGTTAGCTGTATTCCCAGGTCCCGCTCCCATTTGGCTATATAGGAGGGTCTGTACCCCCCTGGGGGTGTGATAAGCAACTGGTATGTTAACGAGATGCCATGGCGCAATGGTTCTTGTTCTGAGCAAAGGAGCTCGAAAGCTGTCAGGGCTCTAGAGAAAAGTTCAGGGGGGGGCTGTGACCTGATGAAATGGGCAAGTTGAATTTTATGCCAAAAGGAGAGGTTAGCTAGGAGAGGGTCAGCCATGATATGTTCCCTCGACATCCATGCTTCCCCACTGGTGAAGTGGCGGAGTTGACATCGTCCCCTCCCCTTCAGTTCCTGGAATCTGGGATCTGCCAGGCCCGGGTTAAAGTTAGGGTTCCCAATTATCGGGGTGAGTGGTGAAGGCAAGGGAGCGATCGGGTGTTCACGCATTATTTTTTGGCTCATTCGCCATGTTTCCCCTACCGTTGGGTGTGTCTTTACACCGTGTGGCTGGTTCTCCTGGCACCAGATTAAGCCCCCAAGGTCCGCCCCGGAGAGCATCCGTTCTATTTGAATCCATTGTTTCAATGGGCCATGGCGACACCAATCGACGACTCTCGTCAGATGGCATGCCGCATGGTAATATGACACTTCTTGCAAGGCCATGCCCCCAAACGCCTTTGGGAGCCGTAGAGTTGATTGTGCAAGCCGCGGGGGTTTCTGTGCCCAGATAAACCCAACCAGTGCTCTATTTGCCGCTTTAAGGAAAGCTTTCGGGATCCTGATCGGGAGGGATTGTAGGTGGTATAGAAGTCTGGGCATAACATTCATTTTCACTATGCCGCACCTTCCAAACCAAGAGAACATTCCCGTCTGCCACTTCTGGAGATCCTTTTTGATGTCCGACAGCAGGGGGGGAAAATTAAGGGAGAAAATCTCCTCTGTCTTACTAGGTAGGCGAATGCCTAGGTATTTGATGTGGGAGCTTGCCCATTTAAAGGGGAAGTCTGAGCGTAACAGGTTATGTAGGGAAACAGGCATGTTAATATTTAGGGCTTCCGACTTTTGGAAGTTAATCTTAAAGAAGGACAACGATCCGTATTTCTGTAATTCCGCCAATAGGTTGGGTATGGAGACCAGGGGGTTAGAAATAAAGAAAAGCAGGTCGTCCGCGAATGCCGCTATTTTTGGGGCCAGGGAATCCCCGAGGCGGATTCCTGATATGTTAGGGTTTTCTCTCACTGTACGGAGGAAGGGTTCCAGGGACAGAATGAATATCAAAGGGGACAGGGGACAGCCCTGTCTTGTCCCATTAGTTATGTCTAAGGGGGGGGGAGAGCTGACCGTTGACTTTTACTTGGGCTGAGGGCTTGGAGTAGATGGCCTGTATCCAGTTCATCATACGTTGACCTGAGCCTATGTGACGTAGGGTTTCTGTCAGAAAGGGCCAATGTACCCTGTCAAACGCCTTTTCGGCGTCGGTTGACAGAAGCAGCAAGGGGGTTTTCAGTTTCCTGGCCGCGTGGATAAGATTAATGGCCTTTGTGGTGTTGTCCCTCGCCTCTCTCGAGGGTACAAAACCCACCTGGTCAGAGTGGACGAGGGAGGGAATCCATTCTGCTAACCTCACTGATAGAATTTTCGTGAAAATCTTTAGATCCACGTTAAGGAGGGAGATCGGCCTGTAATTTTGGCACAGTAGTGGGTCCTTATCCTCCTTGGGTATGACAGAGATGAAGGCTCGTAACGTATCAACTGGTGGGGTTGTCCCTTCCCCGGCCTCATTATAGGCTTTTAGAAAGTGAGGAGTTAGAATGTCCCCGAATACCTTGTAATAGGCCAGTGAATACCCATCAGGGCCCGGGGCCTTGCCCTGTTGCATTCGGGCTATCGCTAGCGCCACCTCCTCACCCCTCAGCGGCTCCTCCAAGGACGCTATGGCCTCCTCCGATAGGCGGGGAAGGCCCGAAGCCTGGATATAATCTTGGATGGCTGCCTGTTCCTGTGATTTCTCTCCTGCCAAAGTTTTACGTGGCAAGTTATATAGTGCCTCGTAATACTTGTGGAACTGGTTTGCAATCCCTTCGGTGGTGAATATCCTGGCGCCCCCCTCCCCCCTCATCTCAGGGATAAAGGCCTGCGCTCGTTAAACCCTCAGTGCTCTCGCTAACAGTTTACCACACTTATTGCTGTGCTCGTAAAAGGTACGTTTGCATTTAGCAATCGCTTCCTTAGCCCTGACCAAGGCTAGAGATCTCAATTGGTTTCTCAGAAACGTTAGGTCCCGTAGAGTGCTGATCGCCAAAGATTGTTTGTGAGAAGATTCCAATGTCCTAATCTTCTCCAGTAGGTCAAGGGTTTGCTGGGCCCTAGCCCTCTTGAGGCGGGTGCCTATCTTTATGAGGATCCCTCTTATAGTGCATTTGTGCGCTTCCCAGATCATCTGAGGCGAGCATTCCGGGCCCGCATTAACGGAGAAGAAGTTCCGCATTTCCCTAGCCACCTCCTCCACAACTTCTGGGACCTGGAGCAATGTGTCATTGAGTTTCCACTGCCATTGTCTTGTTGTTGGGGCCAGTAAATTTATATCTATGAACACTGGGGCGTGATCCGAGAGAGTAATGGATCCTATTGATGCCGATCTAACCCTGGAGAGTAGGGATTGTGGTACTAGGAGAAGATCGATTCTGGTGTAGGAATCGTGAGGGTTCGAATAGAATGTATAATCTCTTTGAGTAGGGTTCAATACCCGCCACACGTCTACCAGGTGAAAGGCATAAAGAGTCCTCTTTAAGCGTTTAAGTGCTGCGTACGAGATCTGTGAGGATTGCCTAGATGTATCTATGGATGGATCCATGGCAAAGTTTAAGTCACCTCCCAGAATCACAGCCCCCTCTGCAAAATCTTGTAACTTTGTCATGGTGGATTCAAGGAATCCGACCTGGCCAGTATTAGGTAGGTATAAGTTCACCAGGGTCACCCGCGAGTTACCCAATGTACCCTTAACAAACAGGGCCCGTCCCTCATTATCGCTCCAATGGTCACTGTACTTCCACGGTGTCGTGGAGCGGATCAGTATGCTGACCCCCCTGGACTTGGACTCGGAGGAGCACCCGTGGTATGCGGCAGGAAAGCATCTATTCTGAAATTTAGGTATTCTATCGGCTCGAAAGTGGGACTCCTGGAGGAAGCATATGTGGGCTCTCGCCTGTCTCAGGTTTGATAACACCATGGACCGTTTCTCTGGTGTGTTAAGTCCCTTCACATTGAAGGACATTAGCCTGAGGGATTCCGACTGGTTCATGTTTGCGACTGGGTTGGAGGAAGGGGAGGAGAGGGGTAGGAGAAGTGAGTAAAAAAGGACGCTGGCAAGGAAGGGGGGGAAAGAGGGGGTGGGGAGAGGCGGGGGGAGGGAAGCTGTGTAGTTGTGTACCCGAGAGGGATGAGAGAAAGGCGACAGAAAAATTAAAAAGAAAAGAAAGAGGAGATAAAAGAAGACAAAAAAAAAAGGGGGGGGTGTGGGGGTTGAGCGAAGGGTTACTGATAGGTCAGTAAACCCGGGCAACTAAAACACCAACGGTGTGAGAGAGGTTTAGTCTCAGAACACCCTTAGGGCTCCAAATTCGAGCCCCAGTGGGGTGTTGTCCTATGTGGGGTGGTGGCTGAACACAACCGGGGTCAGGAGCTCTCCGACCAGACCCATACTATTACTGAGCAAAATTGGAGTGCAAAACAAAAGTATCTGTAACATTCTAAACAAACAAAAGAAGAAAATGCGAGCTCAAACAGTAATCACTATATTTGAGAGTTTCTAGCACCTGCCCCACACCATACTCTGCGTGCGCATGTATCAGGTCCAGAGGGGAACCCCGAAGGAGACCCCCCCGCGACCCTCCGAGAGAAGCCAAGGTGTGCAGCAGGTGAGTGCTCCCCCTTTTTTCTTTGGTATGTGTTTTTGAGCAGTAGTTAGAGAGCAGCGGTGCAGCAACGGGCAAAACCACGGGTGTATCTGCCATAAAGGAAAACCCAGGGGAGCAGCCTAATGTGTCACTAAAAAGAAACAGACCAACAATACTTTCCATCAGGCAATTCATCCCTCCAGCCCCCTCCCCAAGACCCCCCCGAGTAGTCCCCGCGCGGCCCGGCCCAGTGCGTCTCCTCCTGAGTGCTAGCCTCTGATCAAACGGTTCTGGCAATAGAATTGGCTACCGGGGGCGGGGCCCTGGGGTCAGCCCCCAAACCTTGTACATAGAGCCGGGGAGCCGGGCCGCACGGTTACTGCAAGATAAACTGAAATACAATGCAAACCCGTGCCCCCACCCACCCCCCCACACAGTACGCCCAACAGTACATTCGCTACCCAAACCTGATCCCTCAGATCTGTCCTTTGCACATTGAGGCTTTTGGAGATGTATCAGGCATACGATTCCCCATTGCGGGTCTTGATGAAATCCTTCCTCTGCGGGGGGGGGTCCCCCATCCCCAGTCCGCAAAGCTCGCCACGTCACTGGGGGCAGCGGTCTCCAGGGGGCTATTTCGGCTATTTGTTTCCGGGCGGCAGATCCCGTGTGTTTCTAGGGGTGACTCTATCATACATCTCAAGGAGCATGGGAGACCCGAGCCCCGGAGCAAGGCAAGGCCTCCCAGCACCGGGGGTGGAGGGCATCTTTCCAGGTTATGGGTATAGGGCACTAGCTAGGGGGGGGGGGAGGTTTACCCCAGGCAGAGCAAGACGCACCGCAGATTGCGGGATAGGGGCTAGTCACACGGCCTCCCGGGGGGGTTGCTGCAGTCTAAGTCCCGCGCAAGACGCACAGCTGAGTGCGGGATAGGGGCTGGTCACAAGGCCTCCTGGGGGGATTGCTGCAGACTAAGTCCCGCGGAACTGCCCGAAGCGCCCGCCACTTACTTACTTTGTGGGGGATCACAAGACTCACAGCTCCAGATCGTTCCTTCCGATCGGAGTGTGTTCACGTTGCCTGCGCCTGGACGACCGTCTCGAGAGACCCAGCGGTGCGTTCTGGGGAGGTGCGCTCTGTTCTCTGCTCGGCAGCGGTCCCAACCTGTCCCGGAGTGGGATCGGTTCCATCTCTAAGAAGGTGAAGAGATCCGGGAGTTCCTCCTGGCGCCTTAGCGTGAAGGAAGCGCTCCCTTTGCGGATGGTGAGTTGGATCGGGAAACCCCACCTGTAGGTCAGTCCAGCACGGCTGAGTCTCTCCAGCAGGGGTTTTAGCATCGCTCTCCGCAGGAGGGTAGCACAGGCCACATCCGGAAATAAGGAGATTTGCGCCCCATCAAAGTCCACTGGGCCCTTGAGTCAAGCCTCCCGCATGACCTGTTCTTTGTGGCTGTAGCGGTGCACGCGGCAGATGACATCGCGGGGCCGATCCATATCTGCCAGTCTGGGGCCGAGTGCCCTGTGGATCCTGTCGAACTCGAGTGAAGCAGGTAAGTCTCCCCCAAGCAGCTTGTGTAGGATAGCTTTCACTGTGTCCGTCAAGTTTTCCTGCCCGGTCGCCTCAGGTATTCCTCTGAACCGAATGTTTTGGCGGCGGCTACGGTTCTCCAAATCCTCGGCATGGAGCTGTATCTCCGCCAGCTGTACTTGGTATCTATGTTGCGTTCTCTCCAGGAGTGCCACCCGGGACTCAAGCGATCCCATCGAGGCCTCCTCCCTGGTCAATCTCTCGTCCAACCCTTGCACTTCGGTGCGGACCTCATGAAGGTCCCGGCGGTGTTGTTCCTCCACTCTGAGCACCAGCGCCTTCATGTCCGCCTTGGTGGGGAGAGCCTCCAGGTCCGCTTTTGTGGGGAGGGCCCTCAACAAGGCCCGAATGTCCGATTCCTCCCCGCTGGGCTGCATGGAGGCACCCGCTCCCGTCTGGCTGCCCAATGCCGGGTTGAGCATGGCTGGTATCCCCGTCAATGGCTGTGATCCAGGCTGCCGGGACGAAGACATCTCCGCTGGAGAGGTAGGAGACGTGGAGGGTTCGCCACGTGTTGCTGCGGTCCCGACCTCCGGACTAGGCCTGTTCTTGTTCCGGAGAAAACGGTCTATCTGGGCTGTCGGCGCTATCTTTGCGGGTCCCTTGTATCTTCCCCGTTTACGGTAGCTCATGGCCAGGCAAAAGAGAGCAGGATAATGGCATTACAGTCGTGATCGATGGGTCTGGTGTCGGGAGCTCAAGCACCTTGCGACTTTACTCCGCCATGTCCAGGCCACGCCCTTAGATCTGAGGTCTTTTTGACCCCAGATCTCAAAATAAAGAGGACTTATCATGCTTTTTTCTATTACAAGGGATGTTTACATTCCTTGTAATAGGAATAAAAGTGATAAAGAAAAAATAAAATAAAGGGACAGCGTAAAAAAATAAAACAAAAGGTAAAACAAATACGATTTATTTTTTTAAAGCACCACGTCCCTCCGTGCTCGAGCGCAGAAGTGACTGCATATGTAAGTCGCACCCACATATGTAAATGGTGTTCACGCCACATATGTGAATTGTTAGGGCAAGAGCAATAATTCTAGCACTAGACCTCCTCTGTAACTCTAAACAGTTAACCTTTAAAAAATGTTAAATGTCGCCTATGGAGATTTTTAAGTAACATAGTTTGTTGTCATTCCACAAGCATGCGCAATTTTACTCGGCGTAACATCATCTTTCACTATATAAAAAAATTAGGCTAACTTTACTGTTTTTGGTTTTCTTTATTCAAAAAAGTGTATTTTTTTCCCAAAATGCGATTGAAAGGCCGCTGCGCAAATACGGTGTGACATAAAATATTGAAACAATCGCCATTTCTGCTAAAAAAAAAATATATATATAACGTTTAAGGCCCCTTTCACACGGACGGACCGTCTATCCGTTTTTCTTCCATCCGTCGACGGACGACAATGCATCCCTATGGGCAGACGGATGAACATCCGTCACCATCAGTTAACATCCGCTTCCGTTTTTATCCGTTTTTTTAAACGTACAAGGATACGTTCAGATCCGTCAAAACGGATATTAACTGACGTTGACGGACATCGTCCGTTTACGTCCGATCCGTTAAGATCCGTTTGCAAGAAAAAAAATAAAAATTGAGTTCATCTGTGAACTCAACCTATGACCCGGCAGTAGTTGGACAACAGGAAGTACATCCCCTGTAACTTTATAAAGAGGAAGCACAAACAAGCATGGCAAGAGATGTTTCCCACGAGGAATTGATCAACCTGGTGCATGAAAGGCCTGGCTTATGGGACTCAAGCTGTCGGGACCACAGCGACAGAGTTAAAATACAACAGCTATGGGAAGAAATTACAAAGCTGGTGACACCAAATTGGTCCTCCATGACTCCCAAACAGCGTGATCAACGTGGTAAGTGATGCCCAACTGCAGCTTGCTCTCTTGACAGTGTGTTTCTATTGTTTATAATAAAAAAATGTCATTATTTCACTATAGTATGCCTGTATTAAAAAAATCTTGCAAACACTGACATTGTTTAGCAGAGAGGGCATGTTTGTTTGCATGCATTACATACAAAGCATAGTGACACATGTTTTGGCTCTGCTGCAGTGAGAGATCAGTACTCACCTGTTTCCATAATCTTTGTAATGTAAAAATACTGAAATTTTCTTTGCTGCATGTGTTTCTATTGTTTATAATAAAAAATGTCATTATTTCACCATAGTATGCCTGTATTAAAAAAATGTTGCATACACTGACATTTTTTTTAAGACAATGTTTAGCAGAGAGTGCATGGTTATTTGCATGCATTACATAAAAAGCTTAGTGACACATGTTTTGGCTCTGCTGCAGTGAGAGACTAATCAGTACTCACATGTTTCCATAATCTTTGTAATGTAAAAATACTGAAATTTTCTTTGCTACATGTCTTTACAGGAACTGACATTAACAGAAGGTGGCGTTCTCTCAGAGACCGTTTCCGGAGAGATTTACATGATGAGGCACAGGTTGCAAGTGGTTCCGGAGCTACCACAAAGAAAAAATCAATCTACTTCGAAATGTTGTCCTTCCTAAGGAAAGTCATGGATGTTAGACCGTAAGTCTCGTTTGGATGTTACATCTAAAAAGTAGGTCTCCATATAGTATATAGTAAGGTTTTGTGACAAATGTTCATCCTTTTTATTGTAGTACATCATCAAACCTGACAGACTGTGAGGAGAACACTGACAATCATACTGAAGCAGTGCAGGAAGATGAGCGAGCCACGCAAGACACACAAGAGGGAGAAGGGCAGTCCCAGCAGTCCCAGTCTGTGGATGAGACAGCACGTCCAATTGCAGGTCCATGTTCTTCCCAAAGATCCGTAAATGTAAGGATACTATTGATTACTATACTGTATCTGTTGTACCCCAAGGTAACATTTCATTTCTAAATCGGCATATTATTATTCTCTACAGGTTAGTAATGACAGGCCGACAACATCACGGTCCTCGCGACGTAACAAAAGGGCAGAATGTCAGGACATGGATAAAGCCATGAAGTCCTTTATGGACGAGATGACTACATTTAAAAGACAGGAGTCTATACAGAGTAAAGATCCATTCTGTGATCCAACCAACTCTAATGCATCCTTCCTGCGTACAATATATCATGCAATTCTAAAAGCACCAGCAGATAGGCAGATGGACATCCATATGGCCATATATACTCATGTAGGAGCATGTGTTAGAGCTGCAGAGTTAGGAATGCCAATGCCCACTATTAGCCAGTATGAAACCCCTCCGAGGTCATACCGTCAATATCCCTATGAGTCACCATGTCTTCCTGCCCAGCCATATCTACCGCCATATCCACAGACCCCTGTGCGTGCATACAGTTCAATGCCCAATACCCAGAGGCCTTATGCTTCGTCTCCTGCTCCTTCCTCACAGGGAACATACCCTCAGAGTGTAAATACGAGCGTAAATTCGGCTGAAGGTTCTCAAGGTAATAGCCAAACCAGCTCTGGTTCTTCTTCCCAAATTTCCACTCCCTATTCCCCACCCCACACCTCTTTTTATCAGGATTTGTAACAAGGTTTTGATGTTACAACCCCAGATATATCTGTACCCACATTTTTCTAGACCTGCTGAAGCAGTATGGAGCATGGAGCGATGGAGAGATAGATAGATATCTCTCTCTCTCTCCGGTCAAGAAAAATGTGGGTACAGATATATCTGTACCCACATTTTTCTTGACCTGCTGAAGCAGTATGGAGCATGGAGCGATGGAGAGATAGATAGATCTCTCTCTCTCTCTCTCTCCGGTCAAGAAAAATGTGGGTACAGATATATCTGTACCCACATTTTTCTTGACCTGCTGAAGCAGTATGGAGCATGGAGCGATGGAGAGATAGATAGATATCTCTCTCTCTCTCTCCGGTCAAGAAAAATGTGGGTACAGATATATCTGTACCCACATTTTTCTTGACCTGCTGAAGCAGTATGGAGCATGGAGCGATGGAGAGATAGATAGATATCTCTCTCTCTCTCTCTCCGGTCAAGAAAAATGTGGGTACAGATATATCTGTACCCACATTTTTCTTGACCTGCTGAAGCAGTATGGAGCATGGAGCGATGGAGAGATAGATAGATCTCTCTCTCTCTCTCTCTCCGGTCAAGAAAAATGTGGGTACAGATATATCTGTACCCACATTTTTCTTGACCTGCTGAAGCAGTATGGAGCATGGAGAGATAGATAGATATCTCTCTCTCTCTCTCTCTCCGGTCAAGAAAAATGTGGGTACAGATATATCTGTACCCACATTTTTCTTGACCTGCTGAAGCAGTATGGAGCGATGGAGAGATAGATAGATATCTCTCTCTCTCTCTCTCTCTCTCTCTCTACGGTCTAACATCCATGACTTTCAGGACAACATTTCGAAGTACATTGATTTTCATATTTTTATTGACCTGCTGAAGCAGTATGGAGCGATGGAAAGATAGATAGATATGTCTCTCTCTCTCTCTCTCTCTACGGTCTAACATCCATGACTTTCAGGACAACATTTCGAAGTACATTGATTTTCATATTTTTATTGACCTGCTGAAGCAGTATGGAGCGATGGAAAGATAGATAGATATGTCTCTCTCTCTCTCTCTCTACGGTCTAACATCCATGACTTTCAGGACAACATTTCGAAGTACATTGATTTTCATATTTTTATTGACCTGCTGAAGCAGTATGGAGCGATGGAAAGATAGATAGATATGTCTCTCTCTCTCTCTCTCTACGGTCTAACATCCATGACTTTCAGGACAACATTTCGAAGTACATTGATTTTCATATTTTTATTGACCTGCTGAAGCAGTATGGAGCGATGGAAAGATAGATAGATATGTCTCTCTCTCTCTCTCTCTCCGGTCAAGAAAAATGTGGGTACAGATATATCTGTACCCACATTTTTCTTGACCTGCTGAAGCAGTATGGAGCGATGGAGAGATAGATAGATATCTCTCTCTCTCTCTCTCTCTCTCTCTCTCTCTCTCTCTCTCTCTCTACGGTCTAACATCCATGACTTTCAGGACAACATTTCGAAGTACATTGATTTTCATATTTTTATTGACCTGCTGAAGCAGTATGGAGCATGGAGCGATGGAGAGATAGATAGATCTCTCTCTCTCTCTCTCTCTCTCTCTCTGGTCAAGAAAAATGTGGGTACAGATATATCTGTACCCACATTTTTCTTGACCTGCTGAAGCAGTATGGAGCATGGAGCGATGGAGAGATAGATAGATATATCTCTCTCTCTCTCTCTCTCTCTCTCTGGTCAAGAAAAATGTGGGTACAGATATATCTGTACCCACATTTTTCTTGACCTGCTGAAGCAGTATGGAGCGATAGATAGATATATAGATAGATAACTACTAAATTTAGTTACATATATTGATACTGCCATGGAACTTCTCCTGATGGAGATAGAAAATAGTCAGCAAATTTTTCTCGCATGGCAATGTTTGTTCTTGCTGCACGTACTGTGTTGTACTGTACAGAGGGCAGGTGGAACTCTTCTTCTTCCTCAATGTGTATGCCCTCCTTTTCACGGATAATATAGTGTAGAATGCACGCCATCACTGATGGACACAGCTCTTCCCATATGGCTAGGCATGTTTCATGAACTATCTCTGAAATAGTTTAAATGCCCAGTAGAAAGTAATGATCTCTCTCTCTCTCTCTCTCTCTCTCTCTCTCTCTCTCTCTCTCTCTCTCTCTCTCTCTCTCTCTCTCTCTCTCTCTCTCTCTCTCTCTCTCTCTCTCTCTCTCTCTCTCTCTCTCTCTCTCTCTCTCTCTCTCTCTCTCTCTCTCTCTCTCTCTCTCTCTCTCTCCTACTTCAGCATGTCAATAAAAATGTGGGTACATATATATCTGTACCCACATTTTTCTTGACCTGCTGAAGCAGTATTGAGCGATAGAGAGATAGATAGATATATATCTATATTGTGTAAAAATCTCTCTTTAATTTAATTTTTTTACTAATATTATTACATTTATGTATTTATTTTTAGTATTGGAGCAATATATATTCTACTTCCATGTAGTGCAAACTATGTTTTTTTTTCTAACAAAACATAGCGCCACGTTCCATTTTGCAGAGCTGCTTTTTATGGT
Source organism: Lithobates sylvaticus (assembly GCA_028564925.1). NCBI lineage: Eukaryota > Metazoa > Chordata > Amphibia > Anura > Ranidae > Lithobates > Lithobates sylvaticus. The sequence continues at coordinate 166,198,038 of CM053030.1, read as the reverse complement.
TTTTATTAAACTACAATTGTTTGCAATGGTTGGCATATTTTATGCTATGTTATGTATGTTATGCTTTGTTCTTACTTTGATAAAGACTATAAGCAGTTATTAATCAAAAAAAAAAGTTTTATTATAAACGGATGAAGATTAATAAAAACATTTTGAACATAATGTGCTTTTGTCTTTTTGGTATGCTCGATAAAAAACATTTAGTAACTATAACCCAAAAAAATTTTTGTATAAACAGATTCTGAATAATAAAAACATTAAAAAAAAAAAAAAAAATTGAGTAACTACTAAATTTAGTTACATATATTGATACTGCCATGGAACTTCTCCTGATGGAGATAGAAAATAGTCAGCAAATTTTTCTCGCATGGCAATGTTTGTTCTTGCTGCACGTACTGTGTTGTACTGTACAGAGGGCAGGTGGAACTCTTCTTCTTCCTCAATGTGTATGCCCTCCTTTTCACGGATAATATTGTGTAGAATGCAGCAGGCCTTAATTACCAACTCAGCATTCTCCAGACTGAGCTGCAAAGGTGTTTGAAAAACACGCCATTTACTAGACAGTATACCAAATGTACATTCTATGAGTCGTCTTGCCCGGCTCAGCCGATAATTAAAGATCCTCTTCTTGTCGTCAAGATTATTTCTGGCATACGGCCTAAGAAGATGTTGAGATAGGGCAAACGCCTCATCTGCGACAAGGACGAAAGGTAGGTCTGGTCCTTCGGTTCCAGGCAGAGGCCGATCAAACGGTATGTTGAATCGCCCTTGTCGCAGTTTTCGACCCATTAATGACTCACGGAAAACTCTTGAATCTGAGCTGCTGCCATATGCCCCAATGTCCACAGCAATAAACTTATAATCGCTATCGCAGATAGCCATGAGGACCAAAGAAAAATATTTTTTATAATTATGGAATCGAGACCCAGAACCTGGAGGTTTTTGGATACGGATATGTTTTCCGTCTAGTGCCCCGATACAATTGGGAAAGTTGGCTCGATTCCAAAACCCTTCTGCGATTCTTTGCCACATGTTTACCTCTGGTGACGGCATCACTGATGGACACAGCTCTTCCCATATGGCTAGGCATGTTTCATGAACTATCTCTGAAATTGTTGAAATGCCCAGTAGAAAGTAATGATTGAGAGATGTGTAGGACTGGCCAGTTGCAAGAAACCTAGAAAAAAAAAAAAAAAGATCAGTAAAAAAGATTTATATTGCCACATAAATTGAGAAGAAGAGGTAGAAGATATTTATTATCTATACATACTGTATACACACAGTAGACCAGGGGTAGGCAATAAAACAGTTATTATTGAATGACTTCTTACCTCAAGGTCACTAGGAGACGTTCTTCTGCAGGCACACATCTTCTCATATTGGTATGCCGGCGCTCCAGTCGTGGGTGCAGCTGGGCCAGTAAGTAGTCAAATGTGGGTACGGTCATCCTGGTAAAGTTAAAGAACTTTGTTGGATACTGGCGTAGATGTGCATAATGCAAAGCCACAAATCCTTCCGAAGGCCGCTTCAATAGCATGGGGTGGGTCCAAAATCGACGTGTCCTAGGCATAATCGTCTTTTTCTTCCTCTCCATGCTCCTCATGTACGCAAATAGGACAAATACTGTCACGGTGTCCCAAAAAATACTGCAATCCATTGCTCGATGCTGCTAGCACACACAGGCACAAGGACAAAGGAAGCACACAGCAAGGGGAACTCAGTCACTGTAACTGCAATGCAGCATGGGAGGAGCAATGCCTTCTGGGTAATTTTCTTAAAGGCACAGGCACACATATAACTACTGTAAACGGACCAAAACGGATGAAAAAACGGATGAAAAAACGGACGTAAACGTGTACACTTACGGATGTAAGCGGATGTTAACGGACAAAAAAACGGATGTAAACGGACATTAACGGAACGGATGACGGATGAAAACGGATGAGACAACGGATAAGAACGGATACGTTTTTGACGTGCCTAAACTGACTACGTCCGTGTGAAAGGGGCCTTAGGGTTCTAAGTAATTTTATAGCAAAAAATAAATAAATTTAAACTTGTAAACAAAAAGTTCCAAAAAAGACCTAGTCTTTAAGTGGCTTAAAGAAAGGAGTACAAGTTTGGAAACTGTTCTTTGAGGTAGCAATCTTTAAAATGCATTTTCTCTGAAACAGTATTTAAATAGGTTGTATATTTTATATTTTTACTATTGTATTTTCCCTGGAATATGTGCTGAATTGTACACTAATGCTAATTAACACAATACATGTGCATTAAAGGATATTCACTTGATACTATAATGAAGCCAGAATAATTACATCCTCCACTGAAGAAAATTTAAACAACTGTTTCTGAGCAGAGAACACTGAAACATTTCAGAATTTCATTCAAATACTTCAATGGTTAATTATATTCCCCTCTTCTATATCCTTAGCATTTCCAATTAATGAGAGATTTGGGTGATGTGCTGATTTGCAGCCGGTCTAATACCACTTCCATTTGTCTTTTTATTTAACTTTCATCTCTTATTCTGATTTCCAGGATCCCATCATGCCACACTGCACTGGTCAAATAAACCTTGTAAATCTACCTTTTGTGTTCGAGTAATCCTTTTATTCCTTTAATCTAGTTTAATCCAAGAGGGTTTCTTTCATCTCAATAACTAGTGGCCGGGTCAGTACTGCTTCCAATGATTTTCATTATATTTTACCCTGACTGTGTAGCACCTGCTAAATAGCATAGTGCTATCCTTCTCTCCAGATGGCTTACATTTCTCCATACTGCTAATCATATTAGAAAGGTTGAGAGACATAAAACTAGAAAGTAAACAATATCATCTTCAGCCCTTCAAGTAACATGGCTGCTCATGTACTGCACTGCAGCATAAAAATGTTAAGCTTTCATATGCTTCTTTGCAGGGAATGTAGTTTATATATTTGGTGTTAAAGTGTTACTAAACCCAGGACCCTGCATTCACTATATGTGGTCTCCCACAGTACACAGAACATAGCAATGCAATTCTTTTAGTAAATATAAACTGCTAAGTAACTTTTCACATCAGCAGTCAGTGGTGTCTCCAGCTTACATATTTAGGGGGCACATGGGGGGACAGGGACAAAAGTAGGGTGGCCAACTATAAAATGCAATTATATATATATCCTGGGGCTCTTTACTATGATCCCACAATGGGGCCCTTTCACATGTTCTGCAGTGAGCTCCCTTCCTACTGTATTAGGGCCCCCCAGGGTGGCAGAAAACAAGAGATATATGTCACCAGCACACCAAGAAAATATAAGGGTCCAAAGCAGTGGGAGAACTACCAGGGTTGCAAAGGTTGCACTTGCCATCGGCCCTGGTGTTCTGCCACTGCGGGGTTCCCCAGCCTCCTCTTGTTTTCCTGCCCTTGCTATTGACAGCGCTGGTCTGGCATCTGTCTCCTTGCCAGCGGTGGCAGTCTACTAGAACCTAGTGCTGGTGACTATTGGTTGTAAAGAGCTGAGCCCCCAGCTGGTCACCTAGCAGCAGTAATGCTGTATAATTAAGCCTAAGACCCCTTTTACATTTAAGCATTTTGTAGCTCAAAGCTCCAAAACGCTCATCATTTAAAATCCCATGATTTTCAGTTTTGCCTATTCACACCTGAGCGTAGTAAAAAAAAAGTGTCTATGGCCAACCTAGGCTTCAATAGGAACACCTAAAAAATGTGAGAATATACATGCTCATTGACCTGGCTGGGTATTCTACTACACTAACCGTGGTGCTTGGGTGGCAGGTGGTTCAGTGTCCAACTTACCCTCCCCTTTGATCCATCTGGGAGAGTGGTATTAGGATCTATTGTATGACACCTTCTCAGAAGCTAATATTTATTGTATCTATATTAGATGTTGTGATATTCCTGCAGCGCCCTTGATGAAGCAGCTGAGGGCTGCGTAATGTGTTGGTGGCTATTACCAGCGGGCTATATTAATACTCACACATCTATATGAATTTTAATATTTGGTGTCTATATTTTGTAATGTTTGGTGTATAACCATATTCTGCAAATTTTACATGGTGACTATGGCTTTAGTCAGCCATTTATTTTAACAAAATTTAATAAATATACAGTTTTATCCACTTCAGTTGTCTATTTGGTATGATGCCACAAAAGTCCCTGTTTATTAGAAGGGGATCCTCCAAATGGTATTTCTGTAAAAATAGCAATATATATATTTTGCTCCCCTTGCTTACCATGCAATACACAGCCCAACCTTAAAAATACCTGTCGTTAGTAAATGTTATTTTTTATGGCAGAATAATAATTTCTATAAAAATTATACATTTTTCAACAAGAAATATGAATCAGCTAAGTATATGTAGTGGAATGCAAGCCATCACTACTAGAACCCGCAATTGTGACGAAATTGCCTTTGCCCGTTCCCATTGCAGTTTCAATAAAGTTTATTTTTATTTATCTTTTGCTCATCAACAAAGGCATTAAGAACAACAGTATAACCATTCTCATGTGGGCTCATCAAAGCATCATGACAGTGATCTGCTGAATTTTCCCTAGGAGTAATTCCATTTCACAGCTAACTGTGTGAGACTCAGTTGCCGCACTGTGTGCTTTGATCAGACTCCTGTGTGGATACATCTGGATGGAATGACAAACAGAGGAGCTTAGTGAAAAAGTTTGCTTGTGGCTGTGTCAAGATAAAACAATTTAGTGATGAAGTGGTAAGATATGATGAAGATCAAGGTAAACATGTAAAGGTAACAAAAGCAAGCTTACTATTCTCCCTTTTTCCCCGGACACAGTCCTCTTTTCTAAAGAGGTTTGTTCCTGGGAAAAGGCACGCAAGGTAGCTGGGCACTGTAGTGCATAGCAGCGTGTAGACTCCAACTCAAATCACACTGTGCAAACATTAGTCCAACATTACACTGCTAGAGCATCCTCTGTGTGTGTGTGTGTGGTGAACTATGCTGCCTAGCATGCAAAGATCACTCCAGCCTCTGGACTGAAACTTGAGCAGTACATAATACTGACCCCCTGAACTCTGTGAGATACTCAATCCTTGCCCCTGAACTCTGTGTGTTACTTATTTCTGATCCCTGAACTCTGTGAAGTACTCAATCCTGACCCCTGAATTCTGTGAAGTACTCAATCCTGACCCCTGAACTCTGTGAAGTACTCAATCCTGACCCCTGAACTCTGTGAAGTACTCAATCCTGACCCCTGAACTCTGTGAAGTACCCTATCCTGACCCCTGAACTCTGTGAAGTACCCTATCCTGACCCCTGAACTCTGTGAAGTACCCTCTCTATCCTGACCCCTGAACTCTGTGAAGTACTCTATCCTGACCCCTGAACTCTGTGAAGTACTCTATCCTGACCCCTGAACTCTGTGAAGTACTCTATCCGGACCCCTGAACTCTGTGCGTTACTTAATCCTGACCCCTGAACTCCGTTAAGTACTCAATCCTGACCCCTGAACTCTGTGACGTACTCCATCCTGTCCCCTGAACTCTGTGTGTTACTTATTTTTGACCCCTGAACTCTGTGAAGTACTCAATCCTGACCCCTGAATTCTGTGAAGTACTCAATCCTGACCCCTGAACTCTGTGAAGTACTCAATCCTGACCCCTGAACTCTGTGAAGTACTCAATCCTGACCCTTGAACTCTGTGAGATACTCAATCCTGACCCCTGAACTCTGAGATACTTAATTCTAAATTCTGTGCATTACTTAAAGTGGTTGCTAAGTTACATACATACATTACTTGTATCCCCCCTGTTTTATAAAGATCTAAAGTACTGTCGGTGTGTTTTTTTTTTTTTAATTATAATCCTAAATATCTTTTCTCACACTGCTGCAGTCACGTGATCCCCCTCCGCTCTGTGACATCAGCCGGCCAGCAGAGGTCACGTGACCACAGAGCGGAGATGTGACAGGAGGTATTTAGGATTATAATTTTTAAAAAACTGTCCCACAGTATTTTAGATTTGCCTAAAACAGAGGGGATACAAGTAATGTGGTTAGTTATTGTAGTGGAAATAGCAGCAGGAGGGGCAGAGGGAGAGGTGGGGAGCAGATCGGATTTCACACACAGACTAAGCTGACAGGCAGGGAGGGGGGGGGGGGAGAGGGAGAGACTGCGGGCTGACGGAGGCACGTAAACTGACCTCAAAATCATGGATCAGCAGCCATGATTACCATGGTCAGTACACTAAGGGGGACACAGGAACAGACAGGATTACAGTGCAACAACACTATGCTGTTATTCAAACTTTAAAGAAACAGGAGCTTTTTTTTTTATGGTTATAACCACTTTAATCCTGAGGCCAGAACTTTATGGATTGCTGGATCCTCAATTCTATACAATTTATAAGCCTGACCCCTGAACACTCTGTGTTATTTAAACCTGACCCCTGAACTCAGTACGTTAGTTAATGCTGACCCCTAAACTCTATCCGTTACATAAAGTGATATTAAAGCGGAGGTCCGCCCACCTCTGCAAAAATTTAAAGCCAGCAGCTGCACATACTGCAGCTGCTGACTTTTAATAATCGGACACTTACCTGTCCTGGAGTCCAGAACCGCCGTCTCCATTGCGAGTTAAGTAACCCAGCAATGAAGCCTTACGGCTTCACGCCGGGGACCCTACTGCGCATACGCGAGGCACCACTCATCTCTCCTACTGGTCCGGTGGCCAGGGAAGGAGGAGGGAGGAGGAGGGAGCCCGGGCGGTGACGTCAATACCCATGGCTGAGGCTCCTGGAAGTGGGAACAGGATACCCGTGAAAGACAGGTATCCTTCCCCCCTCCCCCTGAATGGTGCCAAATGTGGCACCTGAGGGGGGAAGGAGTACAATGAGCGGAAGTTCCACGTTTGGATGGAACTCCACTTTAAGGGTGACATTTTCTTGGTCTTAAATTAAAAATGATGTTATACTTACCTGCTTTGTGCAATAATATTGCAGAGAACGTCCCATACCTCCTCTTTGGTGGTCCACCACCGGTGCTGTCCACTTTACCTCTAATTCCCTCCTCAGCTAAGAGGGCACCTGTGCACGTGCACTCCCTTCACACACAGCGCTGGTGAGCCACACCCCTGCACCATCCTCACAGGAGTTTGACTGAGCCTATGGCTCCCATTGCCTTCAGTGTCTCCAGTGAGACCAGGAAGAGAGGAGAACAGTGCTGGAGTCAGGACAGCACTGGATCAGTGACAGGAGTCCGATAAGTATTTAGGAATGGGGGGTAGGAAAGATAGAGGGTAATTTTTTTACCAGTGAATGCATTAAGGTATAAAATAGTTTGAGTTTAGAACCACTTTAATCCTGTTCCCTGAACACTGCTCGTTACTTACCACTGACCTCTGATCTCTATGTGTTACTTATTCCTGACCCCTGCACTGTATTCTTTATACTTTCGTGACCCAGCCCTGCCCACTGTTGCCACAATTTGGACACCCCCAAAATTAGCTGCATCATTCTCCTTCTCATGCCGAGGTATTTTGTCTTTGTACTTTCATTGTCTGACTTTTGACCCAAAAGACTGTGACTAATTGATTCACTGTGCTTTAAAAATGGGGGCATGGTTCCATGAGTGTGGCTACAAATAAGGTTGTGTTTTTCTGCTCATGGTTAAAGTGGGCATGGTCAGTAGGGGGTTTCTGACTTTTATTTTGAAAATCTATCAACCTTATAATATGGAATTACATCAATAAATATATGCATAAATACATACATAGCATTCTCTTTGCATTGAAAAAATAAATCTTTAAAGCACTGGATACTTGTGGTGTGTTGTTGGACCTACTGTTAAAGCTGCTTGTATATGTGATAGTAGAGACAAACTCCCTGATCAAAACCGAAAGAGCCAACTGTGAATGGTGGAATGTCTTGTAAGAGAATAAAGAGCCGATTACTCCTCAGTGATGGCAGAAGAGATGAGCAGCAGTTTGCCTTGTTCCACTGGTAGAAGATGCAGAGGAGGACCTGGTCATTGACTGGAGGATTAAGAGAGGATGAAGAAAGAGCAGGCAGAAAAGGAGGTGACTGTGGACTGGAGGGGGGGGGGGGGGGGTAGGATGTATCAGGATCTTATGAATTTCCTCTTAATGCGTGGCTCTGTATTGGCCAGCCAGGACACTTCTTTGACCACTTGTGGGACTTTGATTAGAATAGTACTAAGATAAATGGAGGGTTTAGCACATGCAGGACTTTCACTGTAACTAAGGTAATTTGCAAAGTCAAAATTTTTACTGCATCAGGTTCACTGGGACTTGGCAGTGGCGTACCTACGGGGGCAGGGGGGTGGTTCACCCTGGGTGCCACACACTGGGAGGGTGTCAGGGCGGTGCCCCCGTCCTCCCCCGTAAGTGAAGCAGTGACATTAGGGCAGGCTCAGGCCGTGCAGCGGCGATGGATGTGGCAGCGCAGGGAGAGGCGAGCTGTGACACAGGATGTGGGGGGTGCCCGGGCCGGGTGCGGACTGTTCTGCTACCTGGGTGAAGCGCAGGACCGGCCACCGGATTGACACAGGAGCAGGAGATGGAAAACACTGTCACTCTCTCCTCTACAGCAGGAGAGGGAGAGAGAGACAGTGGGGCAGCGCTGAATACAAGATGGGAAATGCTAAGTTAAAGGGGTTGTAAACCTTCGTGTTTTTTCACCTTAATGCATCCTATGCATTAAGGTGAAAAAACACCTGGAAGTGACCGGCCCCCCAGCCCTCCATTTTACTTACCTGAGCCTTAGAACTTGACCCACAGGAATGCGCTGTCTCTCTGCCTGGGGGTTCTCGGCTCTTGATTGCATAGATTGATAGCAGCGCTGCCATTGGCTCCTGCTGCTGTCAATCAAATTCAATGACGCGGGCACCAGGGGCCAGGGCCGAGTCCTGCATTCGGCCCCTATGGACGCCAAATGCTGGCCTTGGGAGTGTGCCCCCAAGGTAACCCCCCGGGAGAGCGCTTCTCCAAGGGGGTTATCTTATGTGGGAAGGAGCCGCGAGAGCCCCTGATGGACCCCAGAAGGCGAGGTTCGGGGCCACTCTGTGCAAAGCGAGCTGCACAGTGGAGGTAAGTATGATATGTTTTTTTTTTTTTTAAAGAATCCTTACAGTAACTAGCAGGTGATTGATTGCTAGGTGATCCTAGCAACCAATCATTAGCATTGTTAATATGAAAAATTAACTCCCGCCCTCTATTCAGCACTGGTATGTCTCCCCCTCTGCGTGAGTAAGGTAGGAAGAGGCAGTGAAACATGCAGGGATACATAGCTGGGGGGGTGTGGCTGTGTAACATGTAGGGGGTCCAAAGCTGGGGGAGGTGGCTGTGTAACATGCAGGGGGTCCAAAGCTGGGGGTTGTGTAATGAACAGGGGTCCAGAGCTGCGGGGTGGGGGGGCGGGCTGTGTAATGTAAAGGGGTCCAGATGTGCAGGGGGTTATGTAATGTAAAGGGGTCCAGAGGTGCAGGGTGCTGCGTGAAGTAAAGGGGTCCAGAAGAGCAGGGGGTTTCATAATGTAAAGGGGTCCAGAGGTGTAGGGTGCTGTGTAATGTAAAGGGGTCCAGAGGTGCAGGGGGTTGTGTAATGTAAAGGGGTCCAGAGGTGCAGGAGGTTGTGTAATGTAAAGAGGTCCAGAGGTGAAGGGGGTTGTGTAATGTAAATGGGTCCAGAGGTGCAGGGTGCTGTGTGATGTAAAGGGATCCAGAGGTGCAGGGGGGCTGTGTAATGTAAAGGGGTCCAGTTGTGGAGAGGGGGTACAAAGTAGTGACAAAGAGATATTGTGGGATGCAGAGGTATGCAGGGGGCACAGTGGGGTGTTTTTATATTTTAAAGTGGGGGGGTGCCAGATATAGGATCTGCCCCGGGTGCCAGATGCTCTAGGTACACCCCTGGGACTTGGCCCTCTTTATAATCTATTACATTTTAATAGTATCTGATATTTTATACATAATATTTCTATAGATACTGATTTCATGATTTAGAATGATTTTGAAGTACAACCGTTCACATTATTCACCTACTGTACTACCTAAAAGGCTGACAAACCAGCATCTATTTATTTGACCTCTCAGATTATATGATTTATCATTACAATCTGGTTAAACAAGTAAATATTTCTGGTTTCCTATTAAGTAGTAATGTATCTAAGGTCATCACAATACACATCAACTCCCCCTTACCTTCCCCCAAGAGAGCAAAGAGATTCCAGTGTATCTCAGGACAGGGTGCCCCATTGCAGAATTGACAGGAAAAGGACATTGAGATCCTGCTGTGCCACAGTCCAGATGTTGACAATATCCCTTTCTTCCCAACAAAACCGCACAGATTCTTTTCAGTGACACGTTGCTAATCCACTATATTCTGGCAATGGATTAGTCTGTATTAGGGCACAAAGAAGAAGTAATCAGACCTGTACTTCATATTCTAGTTAGGAGGAGGCTAAGGGGGAATGCAAGGAAAAGTGGAAATCTCCTATTAGTCTATGCCCTATCCTACATATAGTGAGGACTCCTCTACTTACACAGCTGTTAAGTTTTACATTTTAGCCTACCCACAAAAGCAAAACTATCATCAACCAATTCAACCAAATTGCACACAGTACTGGCCAACAAAGTTTAACTTTCTACGCTCCTGGGTGTTCATGGCTGTATCATAGTGGGCCTCATGCATAAAAGCAAAATAAATTTGTTTCTGTTGCTGACGCAGATAATTATAATGCTGCTTTTTTTTGTAGCAGAGGTAAAAATATTAGTTTGGAACGTGATGACGTAAACGGGACTAAAAAGGGAAGTTCAATAGCCAGTAGCCAATAGCTTCCCTTGCGTCGTATTTGGTTTAACAGTTTTCCCGATTTGAGTCCGTCGGATAGATTTGAAACATGTTTTATTTCTAGGTCCGTCTGCTTTTTTTCTTGAAAAACGATCGGATTAGCCCCCACGCGATCAGATTGTCCTACGGACTAATCCCTTTGGACCTAGTCTGCCGGAAAGTCCGGTCGTGTGTACGCGGCATTAGGATCCAACAAAAGTCTGTGGGATGAATTAGGAATTACATAGGTAGCACATTGCCTAACCACTTTCAGACCGGACCATTTTGCTGGCTTGCACTTTTTGCAATTTGGCACTGCGTTGCTTTAATTGACAATTGTGCGGTCGTGCGACGTGGCTTCCAAACAAAATTGATGTCCTTTTTTTCCCACAAATAGAGCTTCTTTTGGTGGTATTTGATCACCTCTGCGCTTTTTATTTTTTGCGCTACAAACAAAAAAAGCGACAATTTTGAAAAAAACACATTATATTTAACTTTTTGCTATAATAAATATCCCCCGAAAAATATATAAAAAAAATTTTTTTTTTTTCCTCAGTTTAGGCCAATACGTATTCTTCTACATATTTTTGGTAAAAAAAAATCACAATAAGCAATTATTGATTGGTTTAATAATTGGTTAATAATAATAATAATTTTGTTTTACTAGTAATGTCGGCAATCAGCGATTTCTATTGTGACTGCAACACTATGGTGGACACATCGGAAATTTTTGACACATTGTTGGGACCATTGTCATTTATACAGCAATCAGTGCTATACAAATGCACTGATTCCTGTGTAAATGACACTGGCCGTGAAGGGGTTAACCAGGGGGTGGCAGTGTAGTGGTTAAGTGTGTCCTAGGGGCGTGTTACTAACTGTGGGGGGCGTGTCTGTGTGTTAGTGATCACTGATCTCTGCTCCAATCACAGGGAGCAGAGATCAGTGTCACTTGTTGCTAGGCAGAACGGGGAGAAGCTGTTTACTTCCGCATCTCCCCGTTCGTCCTTCCCGTGAGACGATCGTGGGTATTCCTGCGGCGGTCGAGTCTGTGGGATCCGCGACCGGACTCACGGGGGTCCAAAGAATCACCGCTCCAAGGTAATGACTTCTCCCAAAACAGCTGTCTCCACAATCCCACAGAGTGCCGGCTCTGTTTGCAACAGGAACTTAATTTGAAAAGATGTAGCTGGATAGCCGCACTCCAAATTATTCAACTTTATTTAAAAAAATGTAATAAAATCATGGCATCTAGGCTTGTATACAGACTAACTGCACAGCCGCTGACATGTTTCACACCGAACATGGTGCTTAGTCATAGCTACAGCTCACAAGGGGTCCCGACCGGCACGTGCCCCGCCGGCGGTGCACACGCGATGGCATGGTAGCATATTCAAAGGGACGTACCTGCCCTTATGCATGTCCATGCCATTCTGCCAACGTACATCGTCGTGCGCCGGTCGGGAAGCGGTTAAAGTGGTTGTAAACCCTAAAAAAAAAAAAAAAAAAAAAAAAAGCAAGACAAAGGCATAATGAGCTAGTATGCATAGCATACTAGCTAATTATGAAATACTTACCTGAGATCGAAGCCCCCACAGCGGTCCTCATTCACCACTCTGGTGGCCGACATCACTCCCGGAGTTACTTCCCGGCATCGCGGGCTCCGTCGCTGTGATTGTCCGGAGCTGCGATGACGTCACTCCCACGTATGCACGCGGGAGTCGCCGGTAACGACACAGGCTAACTGAAGCATCGGCACGTACGTGCCATTGCTTCAGTTTGCTTCAGTGCGCATGTGCCGATGGTGTCGGCACATGCAAATACAGGGATATCTCCTGAACCGTGCAGGTTTAGGAGATAACCAGCGTAGCTACAGGTAAGCCTTATTATAGGCTTACCTGTAGCAAAAAGTGTTTGTAAAGGGTTTACAACCACTTTAATACTTCTGTCTTACAGCACTATGACCTTTCAATTCTGACCAGGACATTGTCTGAATCAAGATTCTATATTCTACCTGTGATCGCATAGAATTCCTCAGGGTACTCTGATTTCCTCCCACACTCCAAAGACATGATGGTAGAATAATTGTCTCCTGTCTAAAATTGGCCCTAGTATGTGTACAGTGCCTTAAGAAAGTTTTTATACCCCTTGAAATTTTCCACATTTTTGCATGTGACAACCAAAAACGTGAACATATTTTATTGGGATTTTATATGATAGACAAACACAAAGTGACACATAATTGTGAAGTGGAAGGAAAATGATAAATGGTTTTAAATTTTTTTTACAAATAAATACCTGAAAAGTGTGGCGTGCATTTGTATTCAGCACCCTTTATTCTGATACCCCTAAGTAAAATCTAGTGGAACCAATTGCCTTCAGAAGTCACCTGATTAGTAAATAGAGTTTACTAATTGTGTAATTTAATCTCAGTATAAATACAGCTGTTCTATACAGCATTCAGAGGTTTGTTAGAGAACCTTACTGAATAAACAGCATCATGCAGTCCAAGGAACACACCATACAGGTCAGGGATAAGGTTGTGGAGAAGTTTAAAGCAGGGTTAGGTTATAAAAAAATATCCCAAGCTTTGAACATCTCACAGAGCACTGTTCAATCCATCATCCGAAAATGGAAAGAGTATGGCACAACAGCAAACCTACCAAGACATGGCCGTCCACCTAAATTGACAGAGATCCACAGGTCAGGTGGGAGAATCTGTCCACAGGACAACTATTAGTTGTGGACTCCACAAATCTGGCCTTTATGGAAGAGTGGCAAGAAGAAAGCTATTGTTGAAAAGAAGCCATAAGAAGTCCCATTTGCAGATTGCGAGAAGCCATGTGGGGGACACAGCATACATGTGGAAGAAGGTGCTCTGGTCAGATGACACCAAAATTGAACTTGTTGACCTAAAAGCAAAACACTATGTGTGGCGGAAAACTAACACTGCAAATCACCCTGAACACACCATCCCCACCGTGAAACATGGTGGTGGCAGCATCATGTAGTGGGGATGCTTTTCTTCAGCAGGGACAGGGAAGCTGGTCAGAGTTGATGGGAAGATGGATGGAGCCAAATACAGGGCAATCTTAGAAGAAAACCTGTTAGAGTCTGCAAAAGACTTGAGACTGAGCAGGAGGTTCACCTTTCAGCAGGAAAAGGACCCTAAACATACAGCCAGAGCTACAGTGGAATGGTTTAGATCAAAGCATATTCATCTGTTAGAAGGGCCCAGTCAAAGTACAGATCTAAATACAATTGAGAATCTGTGGCAAGACTTGAAAATTGCTGTTCACAGACGCTCTCCATCCAATCTGACAGAGCTTGAGCTATTTTACAAAGAACAATGGGCAAAAATGTCACTCTAGATGTGCAAAGCTGCTAGATAAATCTCCAAAAAGACTTGCAGCTGTCATTGCAGCAAAAGGTGTATCTACAAAGTATTGACTAAGGGGGCTGTATAAAAATGCACGCCACAATTTTCACATATTTATTTGTAAATTTACCATTTTCCTTCCACTGAACAATTATGTGCCACTTTGTGTTGGTAAATAAAATACATTTACGTTGTTGGTTGTAATTAAAAATGGGAGGTTGAGAGGTAAGATGGTAAAAGACCAAAAAAAAAAAAAGAAGGGGGACTAAAAGGGAGGAAGGGGGGAACCCTCACAACAATCCTTAGACAAAAAACGGTAGCATTTATCAGTTGTATGTAAAATACCTTGTAATCTCCAATATGTTTGTGTGCAAGCAAGCACCAGCCAGGCAGGGGCAACAACTTGCTGTTGATCCGCCACTGTATTTATGGGGAAGTCCAGGCCCTCCCGCCTGTGCCGCTCTACACTGAGTTCCATTTCCTATGGTAGCAGTTGGTGTTTTTAATGTTTAACATCTCTTCTTTTCCTTCCTTATAATAGCTGAGAGCCAGTAAAAATCAAATTTCTAAATGAAGCCAAGAATGCCTGTGTATTCACAATTTCAATTAATACAAAATATATCACAATACAAAATCCCTCTTTTCCACATTTCTGTTTATATGCTTTTTGAAAAGCATTAATCCAATGAAGGAATAAGTGAATGGATGAGGGGGAGGTGGATGTACGAGGGAATGCATTAAACAAATAAATAAATGGAAATAAAAAAATAACATAACAAGCCATAATGTGATTGCAGAGAGCCTGGCTGGCCTCATAGCAAAACACAGGATCAGTGTATCTGTCCTCGATTTTCCATTATGACATTGTCATCTGACAAAAGAAAAGAATGTTAAATAAACTAAAATACATAAATTATGATACAAGAGGAACATGCAGTGCAGTAGATATCTAACTGTGTATTTTTATTTTGCAAATGATGTTTCTGTGTCAATACCAAGGGGCACATATGTGGTTTTCTCTTGCTGTTTCCTGGAGAGCGGAAAATCTGATTCGGTATTTTGTGTGACCTCTATGTTATCTTTACCCAGATATGGCTGAACATGTATTCACTTAAATGTATTTCATAACATTTACCTTTGCTAACCTGTGTTTTGATAAGTGAAATTGTTGGACTCACATCATCTTTCCCACACATGGTAGTCATTACAGACTTTCCTGCTGACCAGGATGAGTCCATAAAACCAAGTCATGGATTTTTATTTAATTACATAGGGAAGAATATTCTATATGTCGGGTTAAAGGTGATGCTGATCATGACCGAATAAAAAGAGCTTATATGTGTGTATATATATATATATATATATATATATATATATATATATATATATACACCGTACACACATACAGTATATACACACACATACATACACACACACGTCAGAAATTTGGCTGAATCATATTTTAAAAATGAATGAGTAGTCTTTAACACAGCTACCTTGATCATTAAAGCAAGCATATGGGACAATAGCTTTGCGGCAATTAAATCGCTGCGCAAACTGTATATAAATCCTGTATAATAATAATAAAAATTACATCTGCATGATGCTTTAACTTGCTGACCGCCCCATAGCAGATTTACTGCTACAGGGCGGCCGCGCTGCGCAGGATCACGTATATATACACAATCCTGCACTTCCAGGTATCGGGTGAGAGTGCATGAAAACGGCGGCTCGCTCCCACTGAGTATTTACACAGCAGGAGCTGATCAGTAGGTCCTGCAGGCCTGATGTCTGCCGGCATCCATTGATCATTCTGTACAGGGGCAGAACAGTGATCTGGCTATGTAAACAAGGCAGATTGCGGTTCTGTTAGTATGGAAGGCATGGATCCTGTGTTTCCTGTAAAGCAGGAACCCCGATCCATGCCTTTCACTAGTAAAAGCACCTCCTCCACCACAATGAAACATTAGCTAGGCACTTATTTTAACCCTTTGATTACCCCTGATGTTAACCCTCCCCTGCCACTGTTATTGGTACAGTGACAGTGCATATGTTTAGTACTGATCACAGTATTAGTGTCACTGGTTCCCAAAAAAGTGTCAGTTAGGTGTCCGATTTGTCCGCTGCAATATTGCACTATGAGTCACTGATCACCACCATTACTAGTATAAAAAAAAAAATATCCCATAGTTTGTAGACACTATAACTTTTGCACAAACCTATCAATATAATGTTATTGGGATTTTTTTTACCAAAAATATGTAGCAGAATACATATTGGTCTAAATTGATGAAGAAATTCATTTTTTTTATTGAAAATGTTTTAGAGCATAAAGTAAAAAATATCATTTTATTTTTTTCAAAATTGTCAGTCATTCTTTGTTTATAGAGCAAATAATAAAAAACACAGAGGTGATAAAATACCACCAAAAGAAAGCTCTATTTGTGGGGAAAAAAAGGACATCAATTTCATTTAAATACAGTGTCGCACGACTGCGCAATCATCAGGTAAAGTAAAGCAGTGCCGTATTGCAAAAAATTACCTGGTCAGGAATGGGGGTAGATCTTACAGAGGTAAAGTGGTTAAAGACTACTAGTAGACAAACCTGTCAGATTAGAGTAAACTTGTTCCATCTGAGGTATGAACACAAAAGATGATATGATACTGGAAAAATAGAAATACTGTAACTACTCAAGAAAACACAAATTAACATATAAGTAGCCATATATCACAGGGACTTACCTACAGCATATGTGATATTGTCAACTGTAATGTTATTTTGTGGGTCAGTGGAGTTGCTTTAATTACACCGATGATTGGTGTTAATGTCCCAATTCCCTCATCCATTGGTGATAATGTGGAGGGGGGGAGAGTAGTAGCTAATGCAGGTAGATCTTGCTGTCACTGTACCTAGAATGGGTAGGACCCCAGGAGTTGGTGCAAGGAGCAGGGGGTGTGCCGCTTCCTCCCTTCCTAGCACAAGTAACTGCTTCATTGGGGCTCACCTAGCAGCTGAAGATCATAAAAGAGGAGGAGCAGAGATAGCTTCTATCTCCAGCCATGTGGTAAGTGACTGACTGCTCTGCCACTACATACTGCTCACTAACTGCCCCATCACTACATACTGTTCACTCACAGCCCTGCTACTACATACTGCTGTTATATACTGTTCACTGGCTGCCAATACATACTGCTCATTGATTACCCAGCCACTAAATACTCACTGACCCCCCTTCTACTATATACTGTTCACTGACTGCCATTACTTATTGTTCACTGACTGTCCTGCCATAACATACTACTCACTTACCTACCCTTCTGCTACATACTGCTTTCTGACCGCCCTGCCACTACATACTGCTCAATATACTCTATTTCTATTCTGCATTTGGGCTGTCTGGGCATGCTCAGGGACTTTGATTTATTTTTGTGTGTGAACAGCACTTGGATTTTTCTTGGCATGCTCAGAGAGTGTGTTTTAGTTGGGTTAGTAATTTAAGGACATCCTTAACAAGTGTACCCACTTTGTAGTTCTGTCTCTACATTGGGTGAACTTGCATTTTGTGTGTTTCATGGACTGTGCATGTGTTTCCAATTGCCTCATTAGCACCCAAACCTTGTGTGTGTGTGTGTGTGTGTGTGTGTGTGTGTGTGTGTGTGTGTGTGTGTGTGTGTGTATTTTGTTGACCAATAAAATATGTAACAAATTTTTATGTGTTTTGTTAATTTTCATGCAACAGATTTCCCAGCTGTAGCCTAACTAGGCTGATTGGCAGGGCAAAAAAATAAAAAATAAAAGTGTGATTTGTCTAACTCTAACACCTACTTTCCTGGTGCCTTCATAGCAGCATATGTATGGATTGTGCGTATGCTGCCTTGGATAGGCACCAGGAAAGGAAAATTTCAGAGAGGAAAGTATTCAATTTTCCATTTTAGCACAGTGGTTCTAAGCCTCAGTCCTCAAGTACCCCTGACAGGACATGTTTTGGGAATTTATCTTAGCTAAAATAGCTGTCTAAATTACCAAGCCATTGACTGTGATTTAAAGCACATGTGCAAGATGAAGGAAAACCTGCAAACATGGCTTGTTGGGGGCATTTGAAGACAGGATTGAGAAGCACTGATTTAGAGAACTGGGCTAAAATCAAGCTCAAGACAATCCTATTCTAATTGTGGGCATTTGAGGGAAACCAAGTGAGTGTCAGAACCCCTGCTTGTCTTTTTTAGGTTGAGCTTTGTGTCCCTTTTTTGAAAATTGTCTTCACTTCCTGTCACATAGCCAAATGGAAGTGAGGGTAAAACCCTACCAATGTCTTTCCTTGGGGACACAGGTCAATCTAACTAGTGTCCCCATTAGGCAAATTGCACTCTAGCACTTTGTTGTGTACACCCCAAATTAGGTATTTTGGGGTTTATTAAAGGCAAATCCACTCTGCAATACGAGTGTACTTGCTGTAAATCTGAGGGGAAGCACTGGGGATTTTATCATCCAATCATGTAGAAGCAAAGATGCCTTTTTTTATTTTCCTTGCATGTCCCCCTCAGATTTACAGCAACTGCACTTCCAAGTGCACTCGTAGTGCAAAGTGGATTTGCCTTTAGTAAATAAAGCCCAAAGTCCAAGATACATAATAATTTGGGGTGTACAGAGCAATTTACCTAATGGGGAAACTATTTAGATTGACCTGTGTCCCCAAAGAAAGACATTGGTAGGGTTTTACCCTCACTTCCTGTTTGGCAATGTGACAGGAAGTGAATAAATTTGAAGGAGAAAGTGGCAAAATTTGGGAGGTGTCTTCACCCTATCAGGGGTGCAGACACCCCTAAAAACTGACAAGACTTCTAATAGCTCTGCACTCTATCCCCAAGCAAAAATAAGAATTTAATTTAGTTTAACTTTGCAAAGACACATTCCTAAGTTCAACTGCAATGCATGTCAATGGCCCATTTAGACCTTGTTTAATAGAAAACACCCGTTGCCTTTCACTAGAAACATTTGTTCATCCAGTCCTGGAACTCTGCATCTGCTTCACTATTAATTTCCCTAAAAATTGGGTTCCTGCAGCTAGATGTGCCAAATGCATCTACCCTGTTTCCCCGAAAATAAGACCTAGTGTGATTGTCGGTGATGGCTGCAATATAAGCCCTACCCCCCAAATAAGCCCTACCCCGTTTTCCCAAAAATAAGCCCTACCCTGAAAATAAGACCTACAATGACTTTAACTAGGGCTTATTTGGGGGGTAGGGCTTATATTGCAGCCATCACCTACAATCACACTAGGTCTTATTTTCGGGGAAACAGGGTAGATGCGGACCGCTGTGTGCGCAGAGGTATGTACCCGTGTCGCATATCTGGTTCCCAAAAGCAGTGGCCAGCACACAGGAATGACATCACGCCCTGACAGGAAGTTGCTTGTACTGCTGCTAATTTCTTCCCACCACCATGCCCAGCTCACTGTTCTCTGAGGAAGAGATGATCCTTATCTGCAAATTAAGATCATTTTTTTTTTTTTTTTACATGGGGTGGTGTTTGTGTGGTTGGAAACTGGAGGAAACCCACACAGGCACAGGGAGAACATGCAAACTCCAGACAGATGGTGTCCTGGGTGGGATTCAAACCAGTGACCCTTTTTGCTGCTAGGTGAAAGTGCTAACCTCTACACCACTGTGTTGCCCAAATATATATCTATAGATGTAGGTTCTTGTGTCCACCAGCAGAGAGAAGTTGGGAAGATGCCACACTCCCAATTCTGGAGGCATAATAATGGTCTAGCACAGGGGTCTTCAAACTACGGCCCTCCAGTTGGTCAGGAACTACAATTCCCATCATGCCTAGTCATGTCTGTGAATGTCAGAGTTTTACAATGCCCCATGGAATGTGTAGTTCCGCAACAGCTGGAGTGACGTAGTTTGAAGATTCCTGATCAATCTAGCAGATTGAGAACACCTACTAATTTCCTAACAAGACACACCCAATGAGATGAAATTAACCAATTGGATTGGGCGTGCGCTATTATCAATGAGAAAACTGCAGTTACCCTAGCGACAGTTGCAGTTTACATATTCAGGTATTTATTATTGTTATTTGCGATTCAAAGTGCGTGGGTTCGCATGTTTGG
Organism: Lithobates sylvaticus; assembly: GCA_028564925.1. NCBI lineage: Eukaryota > Metazoa > Chordata > Amphibia > Anura > Ranidae > Lithobates > Lithobates sylvaticus. The sequence goes on along the minus strand of CM053030.1, from coordinate 166,177,739 downwards.
TTAATGACTTTTCCAGCGCACCAATTAAAGTATGAACTGACACAGCAAATTCTTCTTAGTAAATCAGCCCCAGTGTGCTCTCCTCCAATAATCAGGCTTGTGCTGACACCCCCCCCCCCCCCCCACATTCACTGGGAAAATCAGTGTGCTGCAGCTTCTCCTTCCAAGCTCTTACACAGCTGAGAACAAAAGGGTATGTGATCACTTAAAAAAAAAAGGTACATAATATTTTTTATATCTGTACACAAATGTTTTGCCATTCATTTCTATTTTAAACTAAAGGGGTTGTTTTACACAGTGATTGTTTACAATCACTTTAATTGTCCTTGTATCTGGCCATGTAGTTAAAAACCAAATTCTATACCTGCCAATTTTAACAAAATAATGTTCTGTTTTGACATAGTTTGTAATAAATATTTCAGAAAACTGTAATTTCCTAAGTCCATTCTCTAATTTTCATGAATTAAAAACAATATCACATGTAAGACAACACAGAAGCAATTTGTGTGATTCACAGTACAGTTTTTTTATTGTGCTGCATGGATCAAGGGAGATACAACCAATTATGGACATATGACATTGATATACTGTATTTAATACAGAATGAATCTTTATTATATACAGATGGTTGGATATTATACTGCTATACAGGGATAATACCAGACCTCCGTCAGTCCAATTTACAACGTAATCATTTACTTCTAAATGAATATCTTGCTACAAAAATACAGAATATTACATTACAGTTACTAGACTGAACTAGCAAAACACGCAGAGATACAGACATGTCCAAACCTTTCCAGCCAGAACCTTTTTACAGTCAGCCAAGGAACCTTTACTCACCTTTCACTGTAAACTTTCCACTGACAGTAATAATAAATTTAAAAAGATAGGCATTTAGGCAAAATAAAAAAGTGAGACGAGCTGTTTTAACCGCTTGCCGACCACCCGCCGTCAGAATGGCTCCCCTATGCGAATCACCGTAGCTGTACGGTGGCCGACCTAAGAGGTATGTCCATCAGGCACCTGCCATCGCTTCAGACAGAGCCAGAACGAGGATCTGTGTGTGTACAAATCCACGTTCTGGCAGGGGAGAGGAGACAGATTGTGTGTTCCTAGTATATAGGAACATCGATCGGTCTCCTCCCCCAGGCAGTCCCATCCCCCCTACAGTTAGAACATGCTGAGGGAACACATTTAACCCCTTGATCATCCCCTAGTGTTAACCCCTTCCCTGCCAGTGACATTTGTAGAGTAATCAGTGGCTATTTTTAGCTCTGATCGCTGTATAAATGTCAGTGGTCCCAAAAAAAGTATCAAAAGTGTCCGATATGTCTGCCGCAATGTTGCAGTTCTGATAAAAATCGCAGATCGTCAGCATTACTAGTAAAAAAACAATAAAAATGCCATAAATCTATCCCCTATTTTGTAGACGCTATAACTTTTGCACAAACCAATCAATATATGCTTATTGTGATTTTTTATTTTTTTTTTACCAAAAATATGTAGAAGAATATATATTGGCCTAAACTAAGGAAAAATAAATGTGTTATTTTTTTTTTAATTTGAGGATAATTATTATAGCAAAAATGTAAAAATATTTGTTTTTTTTTTTTTTTCAAAATTGTCGCTCTTTTTTTGTTTATAGCGCAATAACTAAAAACCACAGAGGTGATCAAATACCACCAAAAGAAAGCTCTATTTGTTGGGGGGAAAGGACGTAAATTTTGTTTGGATACAGCATCACACGACCGTGCAATTGTTAGTTAAAGCGGCTGCAGCCAAGCCTGAAAATGTACCTACACTAACACAAAACTGTAGCACTCTAGCATCACAGCTAGGGGGTGCTACACAAAATTGATATACTTACAGTATTTGTTTACTGTTTTAGCTGCAAAAAGTGTTGTAACCCTCAACCTTTTTACAGTCAAGGCACCCTATAAAATTATGGACAATCTCAAGGCACCCTTTAAAAATTATGGACAGTCTCGAGGCACCCCATTCTAAAATGTAAAAACTATTCTAGTAGTTTTACATAATGCAGCAACATCCACACTAGTAGGACACCCAGCACTAGAGGTGATTTATTCTTCCAAAGCAAGTAGACTTTTGCAAACTGATCCTGACTAGTATTCCAATGTTTCTCTTCTCCTTCAGTTTTTCTCCATCACTTATCTAATGTGAACCCAACACTGATGGAGAGGGGCAGGGGAGGGACAAACAAGAATACTGTGCAGGCGACTGACATCTTCCTTATCAGCTAAAGATGTCATTGGTCATTAGGATGTCGGTAGCGAGAAGGTTGTAATGGTGTACAATGAAAACCCGTGACTTTGTGTAACTATAAGACAGGCTTCATCCACACGCCAGCTTGTATACAATTTTTGGGTGATTTTTAGGCATTTTGCCAAGGCACCCCGGAAGAAACCTCAAGGCACTCCAGGGTGCCTGGACACCTTGGTTGAAAAAGGCTGCTCTATAGTGCCAGTTTTGTAACTTAAAAGCATTTGCTGTACTGTACAGTCAGGAAAGGGACACATTTAATGTGATATTCAAGGCAAGTTTTTTTGTTGTTGTTTAAAATGGCAAACATGTTATACTTACCTGCTCTGTGCAGTGGTATTGCACAGAGCAGCCCTGATCCTCCTTTTCTCGGTTCCACACTGGTGCTCCTGGCCCCTCCCTCCTACATACAATTTATGGAGGTAAAAAACCTTAAACCTTTAAAACCACTTTCATTTCTAGTTCAACAAAGTAGCTTCTTATGTCACCTGTCCACCTTACCCCCTCTGTCCAACTTGGTTATCCGGGGAATGGTAATTCTGAGAACAACTGCACAGAATTACACATTTTATGTCAGGTAAAGCAGTAATAATTTTTTTATTTCTACTGTGGATTTAGCTGTTTGCCAGTTTCACTCTCTGCCTGTTGTACATGGATAGTTGCAGTCATGGTTAAAAGTGAGAGCTGTCAAAAGCCCACTGGCAACAGAGACATGCCGTGGATGTAATTGTATTGTAAAATAATTAAATTGGTGGTTCCAGAGCCACTTTAAGGTGACCGTCAGTTTTTTTGGTGTTTGATTGCCAGAACAGTGATTAACATGATGTACTTGTGAGGACTTATAAAGGGTGAACACTGACTTACAGACACCTTGTAAAAATAACCAACTGAATGCCTTAACCATGCATAAAATGGAAAAGGCTGTACTTTGCATCATGGTGTACTTAAAGTGGTTGTATATACCCAGTGAAGTGACTGGCAAGAGATGACACACAGAGTTGAAACAAATCCTCATACTTAAGTTGTACCTGTTAATAGCAGTCTTTCCTTCTCTACATACATTCAAAGTCCAGAATTTATAAAGCTTGTCTGAGCTGTCAGAAAAAAGGGATGGAATGCTGAAATCACACTCTGATTGGAGGGGAGAACCCCCCCCATACACGCACAGTACACAGGAATAGAGCCAAGGCTGTCAATCAGTCGAGATCCTTCCTGTCACCTTTTTATCTCTTGGTGTCAGGAAAATTTGTCACGGGTGATTCATGCTGATAGCAGAGCAACTAGGCAGCAGAGAGAGATGACACTTAATTGAGACAAGTACACAGTATAGAGTGATATGCTTTGTTCATATTTCATATCTGAGGTTTACAACCACATTAAGTAATGTTCAGTTAAGTCACCTTGTCATATATGATGACATCATCATGCTTATTTGGTTTGCCTCCTCATTCACATTACAGTATTACATCAGGTTGTGAGTAATACAGTTTATGAGCGTTTCGCAATACGAGCTATTATTTTTAAAAAATCCTAACTCGGTTTGCGAGTGTTGTCTCACAAAATGAACAGGATTCAAGCCTCTGGGGTGTGCAGTACCGCATTTGGCCAGAGGTGCGGGGGCGCCGATGACACTCTGAGCCGTTCAGGGGCCACTTGAAAACACTCTGTTCCAGAGTGTCTCCGAGCCTCTCCAAGTGCATCCGAGCGGCTCAGAGTGCTCTCCGAGTGTTTCCGAATGTCTCCAGCGCCCCCTCACATCTGGTTACATGATGTACTGAATACACTAGCAGTACCACTCGAACAGATTATCTGAGTTTACATTATTTCCTATGGGGAAACTCGCTTTAATATACTGCTAATAGAGTGCTATTAACATAACGAATTATGCTCTTAATCCAAGGTACCACTGTATATTACTCGGAAGTCATGCCAGTGATTATAGGAAAGAAACGTAAATACTGATATATATCAACATGGTTAGTATTTTGCCCCTGGCAGCCAACTACTGGGAGACAGGGTGTGTCTAATGACAATGATGCCATTCACCACTTAGATCTTTCTGATAGCATAAGTATACGGCAAGAGGAGATAGGAAATGGCACCATTGTTAACATGACTTAGCTTGCTATATGTAGCTGAGCAGATGACAGGTATTCATAGAGTGGGCAAAAATAGGTGTTCTGTAGTTTTATTTAGGTGAACTGGTCATTTTAGAGCTCCTGATCAAATCGAAACGATTTTTGGGTTTATACAGAATATTTTTAGTGTCACCCATCAGTGACTTTTTAAAAAGAAAAAAATCCTCCCTTTTTTTTAAAATGTCCAGGTATTTTATACCTACACATTTTTATAAACTCTCTTCTGTGTGTGTTTTAAACATCCCTTTTACTTGTACCATATATGTAAATCTTCAATCCATAACCATTTTTTTCCTTTTCATTTTTGGATACCGTGGAGAAGGATTAGAACCCCCTACTATGTTTTACTGCTTTCCAAGGCTCTGTTAGAGAAATACTCCCTTACCTTTTGTTCTGGAGACAACCTTATCCCAGAGAAAAAGACGATAAGAAAAATAAAAAAATATTTTTTACTTTTGTCTGTGTTATGCCCCATACACGCGGTCGGATATTCCGATGGAAAAAGTCCGATCAGATTATGTTGTCGGAAAATCCGATCGTGTGTGGGCTCTAGCGGGCTTTTTCCATCGGAATTTCCAACGGAAAAGATTTGAGAGCAGGATCTCAAATTTTCCAACAACAAAATCCGATCGGACTTTTTTCCGATCATGTGTAGAGAATTCCGATGGACAAAGTGCCACGCATGCTCAGATCAAATTACGAGACCAAAGTTATTGGCTACTAGCCTCTAGGTAGTTCTGTCGTACGCAACGAACTTCACCACGTACGGAATCGGATTTTCTGACAACGTTGTCGACCGTGTGTATGCAACACCAGTTTCAGACAAAATCCATCGAAAAAATCCGACGGATTTTGTGGTCGGAATTTCTGACCGTGTGGACGGGGCTTACTGTTGGAGAGTTTCCTTCACTTCTGCTTGACGACAAAGTTGTCCTTGGGACAGTGATTAAGGGAAAATCTCTCCAACTGGGTTCAAATACTACAATATACAATTTTATTCAACACTTAAATATTTTTTTGGGTATAGTCATATTTTAATGGGCAGCACAGTGGCTAAGTGGTTAGTACTTCTGAATAGGAGTATTATGGCTGTTGGTTCAGATCCCAACCAATGACTACCTGTATAGCGTTTGCATGTTCTCCTTGTGCCTGTGTGGGTTGCCTCTGGGTGCTCCGGTTTTCCTTCCACGCTCCAAAGACATACTGGTAGGTGTATTGACTCCTGTTTAAGCTGGCCCTAATATGTGTAGATATGTATGTATGAATGTGAGCTAGTGACCTTAGATTTTAAGCTCCTTAAGGGCAGAGGCTGCTGTTGTGAAAGTACAGTGTAAATATATATATATATATATATATATATATATATATATATATATATATATATATTTACTGGGCACTTTATTAGGTACACCTTGCTAGTACTGGGTTAGACCACCTTTCCCTTCAGAACTGCCTTAATTCTTTGTGGCATAGATTCAACAACAACATTCCTCAGAGCTTTTGGTCCATATTGACATGAAAGCATCACGTAGTTGCTGCAAATCCATGATGCAAATCTCCCATTCCACCACATTCCAAAGGTACTCTATTGGATTGAGATCTGGTGACTGTGGAGGCCATTGGAGTACAGTGACCTCATTGTCATGTTCAAGAAACCAGTGTGAGATGATTTGACCTTTGTGACATGGTGCATTGTCCTGCTGGAAGTAGCCATCAGAAGACGGGTACACTGTAGCCATAAAGGGATGGACATGGTCAGCAACAATACTCAGGTAGGCAGTGGTGTTTAAACAATGCTCAATTGGTACTAAGGGGCCCAAAGTATGCCAAGAAAATATCCCACACACCATTAAACCACCAGCCTGAACCATTGATACAAGACAGGATGGATCCATGCTTTCATGTGTTTTTTACACAAAATTCTGACTCTACCATCTGAATGTCACAGCTGAAATCGAGAATCATCAGACAGGCAACATTTTTCCAATCTTCTATTGTCCAATTTTGGTGAGCCTTTGTGAATTGTAGCCTCACTTTCCTGTTCTTAGCTGACACAAATGGCACCCGGTGTGGTCTTCTGCTGCTGTAGCCCTTCTGTTTCACGGTTCGATGCGTTGTGCATTCAGAGATGATATTCTGCATACCTTGGTTGTAACAAGTGGTTATTTGAGTTACTGTTGCCTTTTTAACACCAATCTTCCCATTCTCCTCTGAAAAGGCATTTTCGTCCACATAACTGGATATTTTCTCTTTTTCGGACCATTCTCTGTAAACCCTAGAGATGGTCATGTGTGAAAATCCCAGTAGATCAGCAGTTTTTGAAATACTCAGACCCACCCATCTGGCACCAACAACCAGGCCACTTTCAAAGTCACCTAAATCCCCCTTTTTTCCCTACTTGTTATAAAAGATAGGTACTGTAGAAGAAAATACATTTTTACCTGCCTCTTGTCCTCCAGACCAACTCAAAAAGCATGTCGTCCTCTTTTCATTTTTCTCATACATTAGCTAGTGAATACAACATGAAAGATATATTTACGTAAAGACAGAAAGACAGAAGGTACTTTTAACTTATTTGCTGATATTGCAAAAACGTGAAATCTGGAGTGAGTCTTTGCAGGCATGCCTGCCTTTCACAGAAAGGGGAGGACTGACATTACAAACTGCAGATACACAGTCAGTCCTTAGAACTGTTTGCCAAGCTTAATGGTTTAAAAACTGAATACTGAGATAAAAGATAATGGTTCCACTGTGCAAAAAGCACCTTTCTGAATATCTTGACTTTATGTAAACCTTTCAAATCGGTTATCAATGATCTTCAAAAGGGGTAAGATGGAGAAATCAAAGGATTTTAGTGTTATGCTTAAAGCACTTAACTGACAACTCTTATCGCCATAAAGGTTTCTTTGCCATGTATTTTTTTTAGGAAAGGCAAGAAACAAATCAGAAAATATGTTTTTCCCTCATATAAAGATACATTCAGAAACCCAAATCTGCAAGAGACAGGAGGCCCTATGGAGCTGTCCAATAACTGTACAAGCAGTTGAAGTCATACAGTAGCTACATACATGTCTGTTGGAAAGAACTATGCACCTGGGATCCCAGATGTCTTAAACATCTGGACTGTGTTGATGGGCTTACTAGAACTGAGGACACATGCAAAAATATACACACAACAGGTGACAGTGGTGGGAAACAAACAGGATGAGGCAGCCATATAACACAAGGCAAAGCATTGGACGTAGTAGGAGAGAAGAGAAGTAGGACCAAAGCTCTTTTGGCCATACTTATTACTTCGGGAGCGGTGTAAAATACACTGATGGCTAATGTCACTTAGTCAGTCCAGGCTCTGGATCAATCCCAACTTTACAGTTGGGATCCACTCAGATGCCTGGATCAGCATGTGAGTGTACCAATAGCAGATCTCTAGGACCCAGCACCTGTCAGAGAACCAGAAGGGCTCTAGGACCCAGCACCTCCACCAACACATCACATGGGCCTTTATAAGGAAGTCAGCCCTTGGCTGAAGTGCTGTTTGATCTACCGACGTTCCTGTGTTTCCTGTGATCCTTGATTACCGACCCGGCTTGTTCCAGACCTGTCTCCTGCCTGCCTCCTGACCTTGACCTCGGCTTGTTAAACAGATCTCCTCGGCCTGCTACCTGTCTTGACCTCGGCTATCACCTAACTATCTCGTCTGCTGTGCTATCCACCTGGCACCGAACCTTGGCTTGTACAGACTACCCTCTGTCTCAGTGACCCTGATTACCTGCTACATCTCACAGACACCACCTGCCTGCAGCAGCCCTGCAGCACATCAACGGTGTTCCTGAGCCTTTTCTGCAAGCAACTCTGCAGTCGACCTGTGCAACTTTGGGCCCAACACCTCTTGTCTCACCACAGGGGAGTCTGGAACTGAGCTGCAAGGGAAGCCCTCTCTCCATTGGCCTCCAGCACTTTGGTACCTGATACAGCAGATGGCTCAACCTCTCAGCAAGCCGCTAGGAAAGTCACTGGCTCTTTGCTCAATTAAAACTAAAAACTGAGCAATCAGCGGTCTTTGATTGCTCAGTTCTCGTGTGGGGCGGAGGGGGTCAGCTGCAGCGGAGATCGATGCAGCCATCTAGGTTAATATGATTGTTTGTTTTTTTTAGATTCCCTAACTTCTCTTTTAAATAAAGGGAACAAACAGGAAAGATGTGCATTGTAATGCTAAAGAACTGGGAATGTATAACAGGCCCTAGCCAGTGCTCTTTACCACCTCTCAGAGATAGTATTAATAGGAGGTTGCTGAAATGATATTTCCACGTTTGCAGTCAAATTTGAGAAAACAACACTTTATGTTATGTGTTCCCATTCACGCAGCAAACCAAAAAAATAAATAAAAATTCGGGAAAAATATTCTTACCTTTTTGTGTTTGAGGAGAAGGTGTCATGGCTAATTTTTAAATGTCTCACAATGTTTTTGTCCCAAAACAGGTTGACATATACCTCATTACCATACAATGCAAGAAGGAAGTTTATACATTTTTAACTCTTTGTTAGGTCAGTGTTCAAATCTAGTTTACAGCTGAAGAACTGCAAACAGTACAGACAGGGTTCATTCTGTTAAGCATTACTTTGTAAACTATAGGTAAGAAGATTTACAGATGGGCATTGATGGTGTGATATTTGTATATTTGTTGTTAAATTATGTGTTATAATCTTTTTTTAGAATTCATCCACTAACGCACCTGATGAAGATACCCTAAATATCTAAATGCATTGAGCTATAGTGTAATACAATTTTCTGTATGATGTATCTATGTAAATAATACGAAAAAAATTTAATTTTGCGGTGTTTTTTTTCTTCCCAACAGCATTTTCTGCGTTTTCATAAACGCTTTAAATGCATTTTGCAGTTTTTTTTTCTTATATTTTGTGATTTAAATTTTTGTAAAAAATACAATAATTGTCTGTATGATGAGTACATGGGAGGACCATCGCAGCACGTCTCGGATGATGACGAAACACAGGTGCCAACTGCTGCTGCTTTCGCCATCACCCGGCAGGGGTACAATGAGGTCCTTGACCCCACATGGAATTCTCAACTCTAGGCACAGCATAGCGTCCGTTAGTATGGATAGAGCAGAGCACACCAAAGCCATCCAGTTCCCACAGTTCTTCAGACAATGTGCTGTGACAAGACACGAGTGGTTTGCACGCTGTGCAATCAGAGCTTGAAGAGAAACGTTTCAACCTGAAGTGGAGTGCAAAGCACGAAAAGTGAAATATGCAGTCTCAGCCTCTTCCACCTCTGTTGACAGTTGCCAACCTGATCTTTGGGTCACCAAACACAATATAAGCGTTCAGCTCTCTATTTCCCAAACCGGAAGAGGAATGTACCCGCCTGAGAATGCCAGCATTTCAAATTTCCTCGCCTTTGAAATGCTGTCAATTCCGTCTGGTGGAGACGCAGAGTTTTAAAAGGCTGATGTCATTGGCTGTCCCACAGTACGTCGTGCCCAGCCGCCACTACTTTTCCAGACGAGCTATCCCTTCCCTGCACAACCAAGTGGGGGACAAAATCAGGTGTGCACTGCGCAACGCCATCTGTGGCAAGGTCCACCTAACTACGGATGCGTGAACCCAGTAAGCACGGTCAGGGACTCGGCCTTCCCGCTCACCGTCTCATATGTGACGTGCCCACAAGGTGGAACTCCACCTTGCACATGCTTGCCAGACTGTACGAGCAGCAGCAGGCGATAGTGGAGTATCAGCTGCAGCACGCACGCGAGAGTCGTTCTGCGGAACAGCACCACTTCACCGCCAATAACTGGGCCTCCATGCGAGACCTGTGTGCCTTGTTGCGCTGTTTCGAGTACTCCACCAACATGGCCAGTGCCGATGACGCCGTTCTCAGCGTTACTATCCCAGTTCTATGCCTCCTTGAAAAAAAGCTTCAGGCGATGATGGAAGAGGATGTGGCACAGGAGGAGGAGGAGGAGGAGGATTAATTTCCAAGGCTTTCAGGGCAGTAATTTACAAGTGGCTACGAGGGTGGGTTCCTGCACCAACAAGCGCCAGGTACACAATTGTCTGGCAGCAAGGGCACAGTTCTGGAGGATGACGAGGTGGAGGATGATGAGGAGATGGAGGAGGAGGAACCATGTTCACAGCAGGGTGGCACCCAGACCAGCTCATGTCCATCACTGGTGCGTGGCTGGGGGGATACAGAGGACACAGATGATACACCTCCCACAGAGGACAGCTTTTCCTTGCCTCTGGGCAGCCTGGCACACATGAGCGATTACATGCTGCAGTGTCTCCGCAACGACCGCCGAGTTGCCCACATTTTAACTGGTGCTGATTATTGGGTGGCCACCCTGCTGGATCCCCGTTACAAGGACAACGTGCCGTCCTTAATTACCTCACTGGAGCGTGATCGTAAGATGCGCGAGTACAAGCGCACGCTGGTAGACGCGCTGCTGGTTGCATTCCCACTTGGAAGCGGGGGTACGGTGGAAGCACAAGGCGAAGGCAGGGGAGGAGGAAGAGGTCGCCAACGCAGCCGGGGCACCGCCAGCACCTCGCAAGGCAGGGTTAGCATGGCCGGAATGTGGAAAAGCTTTGTCAGCACGCCACAACAACCAGCACCACCAGCTGAGATGGAACGTCTTAGCAGGAGGCAGCATTTCACCAACATGGTGGAGCAGTATGTGTGCACACGCCTACACGTACTGCATGAGGGGTCTGCCCCCTTCAACTTCTGGGTCTCCAAATTGGGCACATGGCCTGAGCTTGCCCTTTACGCCTTGGAGGTGCTGGCCTGCCCTGCTGCCAGTGTATTATCTGAACGTGTATTTAGCACGGCAGGGGGCGTTATCACAGACAAGCGCAGCCGCCTGTCCAGAGCCTATGTGGACAAGCTCACGTTCATTAAAATGAACCAGGCATGGATCCCACAGGACTTGGCCGTACCTTGTGCAGAATAGACACATATACCGGTGTTCTGACGAAAACTGTCTTGCTATCGGATAGTGTCCGGCCACTTACTGCGCAGGTGCAGTGCTTGCGCAGTACGGAGGACAAGGAGATTCACAAAATCTCCAAAGATGAATGTCGCCTGCGCAGTGAGTGCAGGTTCAAGCCCGACCATCCAAGTGGACATACGGTAGCACATAGTAACAGGGCCCCCCACGGGCTTGCTTGGCTAGGCTTCAACCTCGGATGATGTGGCTTGAACCTGGAGTCACCGCGCATCGTCTTCGGAGAGTTTCGAAATCCCCTTGTCCTAAGTACTGAGCAAGCGCAGTACAGGGCGGACACTATGCGACGGGGGACAGAATTCAACACATCATTCACCACTAGCCTTACCCAGCCATTGTTGTATTTTTGAACCAGTGTTGGCTACCTCGTCCTCCTCCACCGCCGCTTCCACCTACACCGCCACATCCACCGCCACCTCAACCTCCTACTCCATTTGAATTTCGTCATCCTAGGTCAAGATTATAATTTTTTCATTTTTTTTTGTTTAAAGTTTTTTATTTTCCCACTATCTTATCCATTAAATTGAATAATTTTTTCCAGAAAGTGCGTATTCTGGGGTATTCCCACCATATGTGCGGCATCGTGCCGTTGAGTTTCTGAGGTTCTTAATGAGTTCCTGTACCTCTTCTGCTGAGAAGGGGGCCTCCAGCATTTTATTTTTATTTTTTATTTTTTTATGTTATTTTAAGTTATTTCCCTATCCACATTTGTTTGCAGATCACTTGCCATGCTCTTAACAAAATTTTGTTGCCATTTGCAGCCCTCTAGCCCTTTCCATTACTTTTTTACAGCCATTTTAGTGTTCAAAAGTCCGGGTCCCCATTGACTTCAATGGGGTTCGGAGTTCGGGGTCAAGTTCGGGTCAAGTTCAGTCCCGAACCCGGACTTTTTTCCGAAGTTCGGCCGAACCCGAACATCCAGGTGTCCGCTCAACTCTAGTTATAATCTTTTTTTAGAATTCATCCACTAACGCACCTGATAAAGATACCCTAAATATCTAAATGCATTGAGCTATAGTATAGTATAGCAATTTTCTGTATGATGTATCTATGTAAATAACCTTGTTAACCCATTTGTCATATGACATGGCATTTTGTGATTTAAATTTTTGTACAATAAAAATGTTTATATTTCATGTAAATTTGTTGGGTTAATAGTGTCACCCTCTATCACATTCTATCTCTATCACCGGCTACAATAGATTTCTCAACTCTAGGCACCATATAAGGGATAGACAGAGAATCCACACAGGACAAGTGAAGAGAAAGTTCTGAAGTGGAGTAAAAAGTGAATATGTCAGCCATTTTAACCTGTTTAACAAATATAACTGCCAATGAGTAGACACAACAAGTTGTCTTTATTTATTTCTTATGTGTGCCCTTCTAATTATGGTTTCATAGTGTTTTTAATGGCTTAAAGGGTAAGTTCACTTTTGGAAACATGTTACATGTTCCACCCGTTTTAAGGGTGGAACATGTAACATGTCCCCACTGCAGCAGTCGTTTCCTGACCCACTGCGTCTAGTGACAGCGATCCGGGGATCTTCTCCCCTTACTCGCTGTCGCAATTATTTAAAAAAAAAATGTGGCCCTGAGGGACTCTGCCCACCTGGCAGTGTCATCCATTCACAGAGTTCTCTAAATGAACTACAAGTACCGACAGCCTTTGCGGCTGTCAGCTTGTAGTCCTCAATGAACTACCAGGGTGATGTTGAGCGCTCTAGGTAGTTCATTGTTTCTTCATGTCAGTGTGTAACTGCCTGCTCAGACGAGGTATGTTTGGACAGCTTACACAGACAGTCTGCAGGTGCCCTGCGTTGCACCTATGATGAGTACAGTCCACTACTGTCCAGTCTTTACAGTCCAGTCCACTAGAGGAGGGTTTCTCAACCCATGGTACGCTTACCCCCAGGCAGTGCTGGGACAAGGTCACCCAGAGCCCAGGACGAAGATGGCAAACTGTGCCCCCCCCCCAAGAAAGAGTCAGTGTCATTTCAAAACAGGAAAATATTACTTAAAACAATACAAATTAAATTAGGTTTAATTCGATAGAATCAGAGTTCACTCACACATTTTAATTATATGTATTTTATTAGAGGTGCTTAAAAATGCAGCTTAGCTTCCCCGTTGACAGGACAGAGCTCTGCCTTGTTTACATAGGCACAGGTCTGTCCTGTGTGTCTTTCCAATGATCGGTGGGTGTTGGTGGTCATCCATTGGCCGGCACCCACACAGCACAGCCAGGTCACCGGTGGCGCACGCGTGTGCCCCTTACCTTGGAGTGCTGGATTATGTACCTGGTACATGATCCAGTGCAGCAGAGTCACTGTACATGTGATACGGTCGGCAAACGAATAATAATGACCACCAGCATCAGTCCCAGTTTCTGGAATTATATCCCCCAGCATCGGTGCCAGTTTAGAAAATGACAACTCTCAGTATAAATGGCAATCTCCATAATAATAACCGCCAACATCAGTGTCAATTTACAAAATAACAATCCCCAGCATTGGTGTCAGCAACAGCATCAGTGCCAGTTTCTACAATTCGATCCCCAGCATTGGTGCCAGCTTAAGAAACAGCAGCCAATTTACGCAATAATAAACCACAGCAGTCGTGTCAGTTTCTACAGCAATAATTCTCAGCAATAGTGCTATCTTATGTAATAACCCCCAGCATTGATGGCAGTGTCTGTGATCCCCATCTGAACTGGCTGGAGTGGTTAACTCTTTGGGGGGGGGGGGGGTTGATTACCTACTTGAGCTCTGGAAGATTTTACCCCCTTCATGACCCGTCTATTTTAGAACTGCTCTACTTTAACTGGTAATTGTGTGGTCATGCAATGCTGTACACAAACAAAATGTTTATTCATTTTCTTCACACAAATAGAGCTTTTTTTTGAGGTATTTACACACCACTGCGTTTTTTTATATTATAAACGAAAAAATACCAAACATTTTGAAACAAAAAACAATAGTTTTTACTTTCTGCTATGGAGAAAATTGAGTACTGTCCGTGATACTTTTTTTATTTGCACTAACATATCATTTTTCATGGACGAGCTTTAGGTTTAGGCAGTACTTAGGCAGTACTGATTCACAAAAGTTTAGCAGAAGGTAAAATGTTAAAAAAAATGGTAAACTGCGGTCAGTACTGCCTAGACCTTGAAGAAGGGGACACACCCCGAAAGCTCGTCCATGAAAAATGATATGTTAGTGCAAATAAAAAAAGTATCACGGACAGTACTCAATTTTCTCTGTCACAATTGCACTAAAGCCCCATACACACGGTCGGACCGTGGACCAACTTTCCCGTGGACTTTTGTCCAAAGGGCGTTGGCCCTCAAGTTGGTATTGCATACACACGGTCGGACTTTTGAGTCAACCAACACGAACGTAGTGACGTTTCAACGTACTGACGACACTTCAAAAGAGGACGTTCGAATACTCCAGCGCCACCTTTGGTCAACTTCTATATTGTTGTCTGATCTTTTGCATTGGTTCTGAGCATGCGTGTTTGTACTTTGGACAAAAGTCCGATGGTTTTCTGTACACACGGTCGGACTTTGGTCCATCGGACTTTTGTTGGCAGAAAGTTGGTCCGTTCACACAGCCAACAAAAGTCCGATGAAACCTGGAAAAAGTTGGTCCGATGGAGCGTACAC
Source organism: Lithobates sylvaticus (assembly GCA_028564925.1). Lineage (NCBI taxonomy): Eukaryota > Metazoa > Chordata > Amphibia > Anura > Ranidae > Lithobates > Lithobates sylvaticus. Next base: position 166,162,626 of record CM053030.1, on the reverse strand, counting down.
ACGGTCGGATGTTGGTCCAAACCAGCTAATTTGCATGTTGGTTGTCAAAAAGTCCGAACGTGTGTACGGGCCTTAATACGGCTACAATCACTTCAAGTACTTTCTGCTATAAAACATATCCAATAAAAAGATTAAATAAAAAAGAATTTCGTCATAAATTTAGGCCAAAATGTATTCTGCTACATGTCTTTTGTTAAGTGTATATTAAGTGGTTTGTGTGAAAGCTATAGAGTCTACTAAACGATGGAATATATACAGATTTATTTTTTTATATACTAGCAATCCGGGTGATCAGTGACTTATAGTGGGACTGTGATAGTGACACTAACTGACACCTTGTGGGAACTGAATAACTGAGACTGGCATCACCAGTGACACTAATACAGTGATCAGTGCTAATAATATACACTGTACTAATGACACTGGCTGGGAAGTGGGTAACATCAGGGGTGATCAAAGGGGTTGATTGTGTGCCTAACTATATATAATGTGTGTACAGTGTGCTGATTTTTAATACAGATTGATTTGTTTATTTTCCCTGCTTTGTCGGGAGAAGAAACAAAGCAATCATTCCCGTACAGAGCCCTCTGTGGGCTGTGATTGGACACAGCTGATCAGCAGGTCCTGGCCATGAATCATTGGCTGAGACCTGCTGACAGATTCTTGCTGTGTACAATCACAGGGGAGTTGGGTGAGGGCAGGTGCCTGAAACAGGTAGAGATGTACAGGTACACTGCGGTTACTGTAGCTGCAGCCCTGACGCAGTATATTTATGCAACCTCATGTACCTAATCCCACCAGGAAGCTGACCCTGCACAGCGCTAATCACATGCAGTGAGACATTTCCTGAACTGTGCAGCAGCGGATCAGGAAATATCTCACTGCCTGTGATTAGCGCTGCGCAGTGTCAGCTTCCTGGTGGGATCAGGTACGTGGGGTTTTGAAAAGATAATGATACCTACTGGGTACATATGTGTGCACACATATAATCATACATGTATGATTATATGTGTGCACACATATGTAACCAGTAGGTATCACCATCATTATCCATTAACCATTTATTATTTGAAGATTTGATTTGATTTATCCCTTTGAGAAGTATTTTTGGTGATGATATCATTTATAACAGATATACCCTCAATATTATATCTAGCATAGAGTCCTTTCCTTCCTCCATTTTCACCATTTTATTAACTCATTATAATTTATAATATTTGATTACCAATTGTTATTAATTTAATAATAATTTTCTTAATTCATTTTTTAGTTAATTTATTCATACAAATTTTTATATCCAAGGTATATTTATATATTTAATCAATTAATTATTTGATCGATTTCTTCAAACGTCATAAAATTATCATCATCCACTATTAATCAGCAAGCTTTTTACTCATATTTACATTCACTTCGGTCTACAACCGTCTACCTCTTTAAATCTGTCTATTTGATTGATGGGCCGGCCAGCTTGGTGTTTGATTGTGTCCGACTCTCAGCCTGATTCAATCAAACATTCAATCGGACACAATCAAACACCAAGCTTTTCCAGACCTAAGAAAGGATAAAACAAGGAAGAGTGAGAAATCCATAAAAGAATGACAAATATCCGTGTCTAGGCAGTAGAAGGACCTCAGGTTTAAACGCCCTTAAAGGAGAAGTATTTTACTCTTACTGCGTTTGCTGAATATCTGTATCCAAACCACATGGGGCCATAGGACACCCCTGAAAGGCTTTATTCTAACATCTTTAAGGCGAGAGTTCTGGGAGACCATTGATTGGATAAAATATATGAAAACCAGGACCAAGTTTCTACCGTTTTTAATAAGCCATCCAGAAAGTGTTGAGCATTTGGATGAACTGAAAACACCCCATTTTATTACTGTATGATCCACGAGATGGCTGTGCCTGATTACACACCATTTTAATATTAGGATCTGACGGATCAATTTGGACACTGCCTTATCTATATATTTTTATCCATTCTGGGACTATATGAACCTACTATTTTACCCATTTTTTGGAATCACCTAATCACTCATTCAATATTGTTATTTATTGCATTAATTTCGTGTTTTTATATATATTAATTGTTTCTTATATATATAAATTTTTTCTATTTATTGCACTTGTGTTTCACCAGTCACAGATTTTATACCATTGTTATTTTAAGTATATTGTGTTAAACATATGGTTTTATACACATTGAGTATTAATTTTATGCACACGACATATTAACTTTATGCACATGACACTTTAAATATTTAATATATTAATTATTATATTTACTGCTAGTCACGTATACGTGCTACGTGTACATTTTTTCTTATCAGTCACAAATGTACGCCATTATTCTAATTTAACAGTAATCACCTCTCACCAGTACCAGTGTCTACTACTGGTCAACATATACATTGCACCTTATAGAGATTTTGCACTTGTCACTTTTTATTATTTTAATTGTTCAACCATTATTCATCCATATATTTATTTTATGATTATTGTTAGTCACTATTATTGATTATCACAATACCTACTAGGATTGTATTGAAGAACATATTACCTCTCACCAGTAACAACATTGATTACTGGCGCATCCATTTATTGCACTTTTTCACCTTTTAGCCACTTATTGCGCGAAATTCCTTTTTATATCAATTAATTGCCACTGGTCACTAATGCATCAGTGACCAATGGCAATACACTAACCCCTTCATGCTGCATATTATAAATAGCATTGTTGATTAATTAACACCACCCCCCCAAAAAAGTGGTTGTAAAGGCTGAAGTTTTTTCACCTTCATGCATTCTATTGACATCGATAGGCTGCACTGGTGGGGCTGCATCGATGGGCACTGGTGGGGCTGCATCGATGGGCACTGGTGAGGCTGTACGATGGGCACTGGTGAGGCTGTACGATGGACACTGGTGAGGCTGCATTTGATGATGATTTAGCACACAAACAAAAACCATCACAAACACACACAGAAATCATCACAAACACATACTGACATTACACACACACACACACAGAGAAACCATGACACCCAAACAATAGAAATTACTTTCTTCGAGACAGGGGTACTTCACTGTAAAGGTTGAGAAACACTGTACTAGAGTACAGTTCACTATTGTCCAGCTTGCTACAGTCAATTCCGCTACAGTTCAATCTGCTACAGTACAGTTTGGCTACAAGTCCTACTACCAGTGCTACCTAATCCCTGCTGCATGAAGCCAGCTCTCAAGCCACCAATCTACCTCTGCATCCATAAGTACTTGTTAGGTGATCTGCAGTTAACTTGCAGCTAAGTCTGACGGTTTCCTTCCATGCCTCGCATCAACTTGGGGTAAGGGTTGTAATGCACAACACATGACACATATCCCATGCACATGAAATCTCAAAAATTTAATTTGTTTATTTAATGGTATCACAGAGAGAAAAAGCACACAACATTACCAGCAAAATGTTGCATGAGACATTTTTCATGTTTTAAGCATCCTGCCAGCTCACTATTATATATCGTTGTCCCACAGCAGGGTCCTAGTGATCACCATTTTTTTCCTCTTTGCTCTGGGCAATGAGAAATAATCAATTCTGTGTGAGCTGAAAGCTCTGACTGGCCTTTTTAGGCAGTGGCAGCCAAGCATTTCCTCTGCTTCGCAGATACAATAGCAAGTGAGGCAGCTTGAATACTGAGAGTCACTTACCTGCAACTAGAATACAAAAAGTCAAGTCAATCTGATGTCAGAATCTTGATCCACATACTGTAATGCCCTGTACTCACGATAGGATTTTCCGACAAAAAAATCAGACGGATGTTGGCTCAAACTTGTCTTGCATACACACGGTCACACAAAGTTGGTCGGAAATTCAGAACATCAAGAACGCGGTGACGTGCAACACGTACGATGAGCCGAGAAAAATTAAGTTCAATAGCCAGTGCTGCTCTTCTGCTTGATTCTGAGCATGCGTGGCACTTTGTGCATCGGAATTGTGTACACACGATCGGAATTTCCGACAACGGATTTTGTTGTTGGAAAATTTGGGAACCAGATCTCAAATTTTGTGTGATGGAAATTCCTATGGAAAATGTGTGATGGAGCCTACACACGGTCGGGATTTTCTGACAACAAGGTCCTATCACACATTTTTCATCGGAAAATCCTATCGTGTGTACGGGGAATTTGTGTTTGGGTCAGTGGTTGATTAACTAAAGGTAAATAGGAGGCTGTTCCCTTTACAAGGGAATTTCTCATTTGCAAGAGAATTTTTTCTTAACTTAGTGAAAATGGTGAAGTATCGTCCAAATATGTGATTGGATATTCTTTACAAAGTGATTTTTTTCATCACATCCACTAAGCTAAGGGGTACTTCAATTGCATACAAATCAAAGCACCTATAGCGTTAATGCGCGTTGATAGATGCGTTTAATGAGCATTAAAAATACTCCCCCAAATGCCCTATGCGAATTTGCGGCATGGTTGACAAACGTTTTTGGCTTGTTAAAACTGCACCACTAACACCTACAATAGCTGGTTGTTAAGGAGCGGGCCAGGAAGCCGACCGCTGCATCCTTAACAACCGATGAGTCATCAGCTGTCAACGGGCTCTGGTTTTTAAGGACGCAGCGGCCAGCTGCCCAGCCACCACGTCCTTAACAACCAGCTAAAATTCACACAGTACTAACGCGCTTGTGCGGTTGCGGCGCAATACCATAGATTTGAATGGGAAACGTTGAAAGGCTTCAAACGCCTCCTGACTCGGCATGAGGCTTCAATTTTAAAGTGAAGCCATGCGGCGCTAACACTTCATGTTTTGATAATGTGAACAGCACTGTGTGCTGTCCATTGTATCATTTGCATAAGCATTTGAGGGGTGTTTTTAATGCCCCTCAAATGCCTGCTTTTAATGCCAGCGGATTTTCTGTCAAAAATATCTTGGATGGTTTTTCCGACTAAATTCCGCTCAAGCTTGGCTTGCATAAACATGATCACACAAAAGTGTGCTGAACTTTTGATCGTCAAGAACGCAGTGACGTACAACACTCCGAGCGGAGAAAATTAAGTTCAATGCTTCCGAGCATGCAACAAATTGTTTCCGAGCATGCGTAGGAATATTGCGCGTCGGAATTGCTGCAGACGATCTGAATTTCCAATCAGAACTTTTTCCGACCGAAAAATTGAGAACCTGCTCTCAATCTTTCGCTGGCTGGAATTCGGCCAGCAAAAGTCCGATGGAGCCTACACACGGTCAGGAATTTCCGACTAAAAGCTCTCATCGTCATTTTGCTGGCCGAATTTCCGATCGTGTACGCGGCATTTTATTCATATAAGGGTTTGAAAGATCCTCTTTAATTTGCCTTGACAATTTGAGAACAGAGACAGTTCTATTTTACTTCATTGGTTGTTTGGAGGAGGAGAGGTTGCTGCTCACTTGTTTATAACTCAAGTCATACTGATGCATTATTTTCATTAGGCATAATTCTATTCCAGAGGGACAGATATCAAATAGCTAGATTTGGCAAAACATTGCTAAATAGTATGTCAGACTTTGAAATCGTTTTCAAATAATAAACACAGCTGAAAATGTTCCTTTGCTCTGCCAGTTTCATCTGTTCAGAAAGACAGTGGCAACCACCCATGAAAAGTGTTTAGCCTTAAAAACAGATTCCATTTCATTCAAGTGGTATATACGTAGAGGTTGACTTACTAAAACTGGAGAGTGCAAAATCTGGTACAGCTCTGCATAGAAACCAATCAGCTTCCAGTTTTTATTGTCAAAGCTTAATTGAACAAGCTGAAGTTAGAAGCTGATTTGGCTACAAAGCACAGCTGCACCAGATTTTACACTCTTCAGTTTTAGTAAATCAGACTCATTGCCTACCACATCCTGCAATACATTGCACCCCTACACCAGTTAATAATTCAATATGTTGTATCAGGTTGCCTGTGTTTGCAATGTTAAATGGTATATTATTCATGACTGTAAATGAAATGTTATTGTATATAATTACAGAAATGTATATAATAGTGGCAATTTACACATTGTGCAAACACATCAGTCTCTGCCCTCAAGGGGTATACATTATAAAGTCCCTAACTCACATACATACATGCATATGTAGCACTGCCCCCTTGGGGACTGCTGAGAATTACCTGCTCATGTGCGCGGCCATGACCAAGTGAACCTTCCAACCCACCTGGCACTCTGGGTTCAGACATCCTTGGTAACACTGTGCAGCAAGAATCAAACAACTCAGTAATATTAGGTTCTGAAATATTTTACTTGAGCCAGATAGAGTAAGTTATTTCACAAACAGAGGGAATGAATCTGCTGAGCCAGCTTAACAGCGCCAACTCAGCAAACAAATTCCTCCCAACGACACAAACAATGGTTCAGCAACAAACAATATTATATACGTATATGTACACTATATTTATATCCAAAGTCACCTCCTAGTGGATGTTGCAGTTAACTACTTATGTGGTTACTTTGAGAAGGATGTAATCTAGCCAGCCTATGCTATCCTAATGAAAGAGCAGGTCTACTGAAGTGTGTGTGTGTGCGTATGTGTGTGTGTGTGTGTGTGTGTATATATACATATATATATATATATATATATATATATATATATATATATATATATATATATATATATATAGGCTTTCCTATAAGTAATGACGTTGCAGATCTGATGTTCTTTGCTAGCTAGATGGCGCTCATTAACTGTAATCGGGTTGTAGATAAAGCAATAGGTTCCTAGTGGTGAAAATAGAAGGTGTCTGAGCAGTGTTCAAGCAATGCAGTAAAGTTTTATTGGTGTAAAGATGTCTGTGCACAGTGTTCTGTAATAGTGGCAATGACTATATAAAGGGTCAAGCAATTTGTCCTCTCACCAATGACCAAATCCATCCAAGGTCTTCTGGACAGGAACACATGTAGCAGCACTCAGGCAGCGGATCTGGTGTCTCTGTCTTCCGAAGGGAAACTTGCCCCACGAACCCACACCGTCAGGCAGGCAATCCAAATGATGTTAGCGACAGGATGTCCGACAGCTGATAACAGAGCTAAGCCTCTTAGGCCTCAGAGTGGAAGTAAGGCTCCACGTGGTAGGCCGCTACCACTCTCCCTGTTACACAGAGAGGTCCATCTCGTGTCAGGCTCGGAGGAAGAGACTCTGTGCGGGCTTCTTGCTCCTTATATGGTCACTTATGGTTAGGTTACATGGTTGCATAGTAATAGTCTGAAGGAGAACTGTACATCCCATAATTCACTTTGTTGGACGCACAGATATGGTGTCACTGATTGCACTAATTACCAAACGTACAAATGCTGTCTAAAAACACTGAAAGGTACTGTGCTTTCTGCTGACAGTCCATATCGCTATATAAATAAATAGTGTGGCACTCAAATGTATCTAACCAACACCAGTAAAGCAGAATGGAATTCCGAGTACAAAAGTGTTGCTTAGAAATCAATGTGAAGAAAAAAATCCTTTAACAGGAAATGTGCATATACCGTACGAATGGTACGACCTATTCAGTCTACCATCCAATAAAACACAAGGTCGTGAAGACACTATGTGTCTCGTGCGTATTCAGGATATAAAAATTAGTCACTACTAATAAAGTATATAAACAAATGTATAATCCTGAAAAGGAGAGGGTGAATGTGCAAAGTGGTCAAACGAAAGTAAATATTATCTCAATGAGAGCATACAATTAGTATCATAACATGATATCAAAAAATCACCTTACAGCATGGCATTAGAATGTGGTGAAAAATACAAAAATAACTCTCTAAGGTGTCTGAATGACACAATGTGGTTTTAAATCATAAAACCACAACAATTTAAGATGATGATTGTGTATAGCAAAAAATATCTATGAACAAACTGTCCATGACATTGAAAAGTTCATATATATGAAGCATATGTGCAAATTTCTATAACATGGAAAATGTGATGCTCAGATGTTGTGTCCTCATTCAATCAGACGACATCTTGAACAGTGGCATATATTGAAGATTAGGTACGCTTACCATGAAGGGTGGACCCACAAACCGATGGTAGAGGGTCAAACAGGCTTTGGTGGACCGACAAGCGGTACCTATGGATGAGACCAGTTTGGAACATTGGGAAATGGACAAGACTGTGCCAACGCAACAGTCTGTACTCACCGACCTCCAACTAGTTAAGATGGTAAAACTTTCAGAACTCAGTTGTACGATGGGGTTTTTCCCGAAGTCCTCAATGTATCAGGAGCATGAAATAAGAAAAGAGAGAGGACCTCCTCATAGTGTAAAAAAGCCGGATGACCGGATTTAAAATTTATTTGAGGAGTATCACAACTTCCAGAAATTAATTTTCCATAAAAGTAATTGTAAAATCAAAAAAAAGCAGTGTAGGTGGTGCAGCTGGCGTATTCACCCTACGCATCAACCATCAATCATCATACAACAAAATTCCAAAACATCAAACATCCAAACACACAAATCCTCATCAATCATCATCATCATCAACATTTCCATCAAAAACAATCAACATCAATCAAAACCTTCCATCCACAAATTCAAACCACAATTCATCTCACAAATTCAATCAATCAATCAAAACAACCAAATCACTCAATCATAAAACATTCCATCAACATCATTCACTTCAAACCCCAAAACAATCACATCAACATCAAACAATCAAAAATCCCTAACAAAATTCATTCATAAATTCATCATTTCATCTACATCATCACAATCAAACCCTAAATCCACCATTCACAATCATCAATTCTCAAACTTCACAATCATTCCACTCAACATTCACACATTCCATCCAATTCAATCATCCAATCCAATTCAATCATACAAAAAATCCCAATCAACTTCATCAACATCATCATCATCATCAAAACATCAATTTCACAAAAATTCCATTCAAAAAGCAGTGTAGGTGGTGCAGCTGGCGTATTCACCCTACGCGTTTCGTCTACACAGACTTCTGCTGGGGTCCATATGGCTACACATACACATCCTAGGGCCAGTTTGGACAGTAGCCAATTTACCTAGCAGCATGTCTTTGGAGTGTGGAAGGAAATGAGTGTACCCGGAAGAAACCAATGCAAGCACAAGAGGAGCATGCAAACTCCATGCAGGTAGCATCCAGAATGGGATTCAAACCAAGAACCCTAGTACAGCAAGGAAGAATTGCTAACCACTAAATCGCTATGCTACCTGCAATATAACATTGATTAGATTCTTTATCTATCAGCTTTTTTAGATTGTGTGTTGTTTTGCACAGAATTCTCATTCCTATTTTCCCAGGTAGTTATATATGTTATAATTCTATCAATATATAAGGAATATATATGTTAAGAGCGTCATAAATGTTTGGTGCTATATAAATATATAATTACCTGTAATAAATAAATAAATACGAGTTCATAAAAGTTTCTCCCCTGATGATTTCCTGGAACTGGTCCTGAGATCTGTGTTACATTTATTTACTTACCATGAGCTTGTTATAGGGATTAAATGTTTTTAACCACTTCAGCCCCGGAGGATTTTACCCCCTTCCTTACCAGAGCACGTTTTGCGATTCGGCACTGCGCCGCTTTAACTGACAATTGCGCGGTCGTGCGACGTTGCACCCAAACACCTCTGCGGTTTTTATTAAACTATAAACAAAACGCTATAAACAAAAGAGCGACGATTTTGAAAAAAACACAATATTTTTTACTTTTTGCTATAACAAATATCCCATTTAAAAAAATAAATATTTTTTTTTTACTCAGTTTAGGCCGATATGTATTCTTCTACATATTTTTGGTAAAAAAAAATCGCAATAAGCGTATATTGATTGGTTTGCGCAAAAGTTATAGGGTCTAAAAAATAGGGGATAGATGTATTTCATTTTTTTTTGTTTATTTGTTTTTTGTAATGGCGGCGATCTGCGATTTTATTTTTTATTTTTTTTTATTTTTTTTTTTTCATGACTGCGACATTGCGGTGGACACTTCGGACACTTTTGACACATTTTTGGGACCATTCACATTTACACAGCGATTGTTGCTATAAAATTGCACTGATTACTGTGTAAATGTGACTGGCAGGGAAGGGGTTAACACTAGGGGGCGCTGCAGGGGTTAATATGTTCCCTATGGTAGTGATTCTAACTGTGGGGGGAGGGGACTCACAAGGGGGGAGGAGACCGATCGGTGTTCCTCTGTACTGGGAACACACCATCAGTCTCCTCTCCACTGACAGGAAGTGAATCTGTGTGTTTACACACACAGATCCCCGGTCCTGCTGTGTTCCCGGGCACCGGGCACGTGCACCAGGTCCCGGTCCCCTAGACGCCCGGGAATGGCAGGACGTCATATGACGTCCACCCAGGATGGGAGATCCACCTTGTGGACGTCATATGACGGTGCAGGGTATTGAAGTGGTTAAAATTCTCTCTAACAGATATCACCCTCTTTTTAACAAAGCACACACCTTTAAAGATAGATAGAAAGGAAAACATTATACAAGGAAAGTATGTTTTGCCAAGTTAGGCCTAGTTTACACTTGCGGGTGGGGGGTGGTAAAAACAGGTGTACCATTTAAGTGAATGGGGCCACACCCCAACAGCCACACAACCATGTGCAATGCATGTAATGGCAGCGCAGTGATGCTGCATTAGGGGTTAAAACAGGTGGTGAGGAGTCAATATACAGTGGTGTGAAAAAGTGTTTGCCCCCTTCCTCATTTCCTGTTCCTTTGCATGTTTGTCACACTTAAGTGTTTCGGAACATCAAACCAATTTAAACAATAGTCAAGGACAACACAAGTAAACACAAAATGCAATTTGTAAATGAAGGTGTTTATTATTAAAGGTGAAAAAAAATCCAAACCATCATGGCCCTGTGTGAAAAAGTGATTGCCCCCTAAACCTAATAACTGGTTGGGCCACCCTTAGCAGCAACAACTGCAACCAAGCGATTGCGATAACGTGCAATGAGGCTTTTACAGCGTCCTGGAGGAATTTTGGCCCACTCATCTTTGCAGAATTGTCCTAATTCAGTTACATTAGAGGGTTTTCGAGCATGAACGGCCTTTTTAAGGTCATACCACAACATCTCAATAGGATTCAGTTCTGGACTTTGGCTAGGCCACTCCAAAGTCTTTATTTTGTTTTTCTTCAGCCATTCGGTGGTGGACTTGCTGGTGTGTTTAGGATCATTGTCCTGCTGCAGAACCCAAGTTCGTTTCAGCTTGAGTACACGAACAGCTGGTCGGACATTCTCCTTCAGGATCTCTTGGTAGACAGCAGAATTCATAGTTCCTTTTATCACGGCAAGTCTTCCAGGTCCTGAAGCAGCAAAACAGCCCCAGACCATCACACTACCACCACCATATTTTACTGTTGGTATAATGTTCTTTTTCTGAAATGCAGTGTTCCTTCTACGCCAGATATACTTGGACACACACCTTCCAAAGAGTTCCACTTTTGTCTCATCGGTCCACAGAATGTTGTCCCAAAAGTCTTGGGGATCATCAAGATGTGTTGTGGAGAAATTGAGACGAGCTTTGATGTTCTTTTTGCTCAGCAGTGGTTTTCTCCTTGGAACTCTGCCATGCAGGCCATTTTTGCCCAGTCTTTTCCTGATGGTGGAGGCATGAACGCTGACCTTAACTGAGGCAAGTGAGGCCTGCAGTTCCTTGGACGTTGTTGTGGGGTCTTTTGTGACCTCTTGGATGAGTCGTCGCTGCGCTCTTGGGGTAATTTTGGGCGGCCGGCCACTCCTGGGAAGGTTCACCACTGTTCCATGTCTTCGCCATTTGTGGATAATGGCTCTCACTGTGGTTCGCTGGATTCCCAAAGCTTTGGAAATGGCTTTATAACCCTTTCCAGACTGATAGATCTCAATTACTTTCTTTCTCAATTGTTCCTGAATTTCTTTGGGTCTTGGCATGATGTGTAGCTTTTAAGGATCTTCTGGAGGACCTTACTGTGTCAAGCAGCTCCTATTTAAGTGATGCCTTGATTGTGAACAGGTGTGGCAATAATCAGGCCTGGGTGTGGCTAGAGAAATTGAACTCAGGTGTGGACAACTACAGTTATAGTATGTTTTAACAAGGGGGGCAATCACTTTTTCACACAGGGCCATGATGGTTTGGATTTTTTTTCACCTTTAATAATAAACACCTTCATTTACAAATTGCATTTTGTGTTTACTTGTGTTGTCCTTGACTATTGTTTAAATTGGTTTGATGTTCCGAAACACTTAAGTGTGACAAACATGCAAAGGAACAGGAAATGAGGAAGGGGGCAAACACTTTTTCACACCACTGTATGTCACTTCCCAGGCACCTTTCAAATGCCCTCTGGAAAGCAATCCACTATGGAGCACTCTTCAGAGGTCCACCAGAAATGTAAATAAGCCCTTACTATGTATTTTTTATTTTCATGGTAAGGTGGTGTTGCACATTGGGCATGTATGGAATAGTAGTATTTGGGTAGAGGTAGCTGAAAACATGTACGTTAAAAAAAAAATAGAAAATATCCCTATACTCCTGTTGCAGGCAGTTTGGGGCATTTTAGCAGTAACAGCCATGTTGAAGACTCATTTATATATGACACTTGAGAGTGAGCAAACTGGTCCACTTTGAACACCCATTATTCCGGTTGTAGGACACATTAGAAACTACTAGGGACAAAGAGCGGAAGAGCGGATAGGTTGACTTTGAGTTCCAGTGCCACACCACAGTTTCTGCTGGTGAGAATCTGCGTCCCAGGCTGGTTGGACAACAGTTACCTATCATCACTGATCTTGTCTCCAGGTGGTCCCTGACACAAAGACCGGTGCCACTTTGTGATCATTCTCAGGGGCCTCTGAAAATGAACTTTTCTGCAACATTTATCTGTAGGTTTCTCTATTATTAACTATACAGTGTGTGTATGTATAATATATATATATATATATATAATGTATGTGCACAATTCCACCAGGACTCTTGTTGGGCCCTTTGCTGATAATACCTGTCTGTACATTGGATGTATGTACTATTATACAGTGTTTTTTTTTCTTATATAAGGCTTGTATTTCCATATTGATGTGCATCTATATACTTATAGTTTGTTTATATGTTGGTTGCAGTAGTTCCTCTGATTCCAAATAATTTGATTAGGTTACCGGTTAAGGTCTCAGGAAGGGAATCCCCTCTAGTCACAAGTCCTGGGTGGAGGCACTGCTAACTTTATTTCAGCTGCTTATGGCTTTTGCTGTTTACACACACCTCAGTGTAGACCGAATGGATGAAATACATTTTCATTATGTCTACTAATGTGCAGTGGTGGTTGTGGGTGTTGCCACTGCCACTCGTGCTTTTTCAGTTTTTCTAAGGCAAATGTCCTATTGGTGAGTGATAGATATAGTAGGAAAATCCTTTGCACCAGGGTTTCAAGATGTCTACAGGGTTGCTGCATGATGGGTTGAATCTGTGTTTATCCTTCCCTTTTTGCGGTTCTTGAAAAATTTCCCAATTTTGTTTTTTAACTACTTCTTGGCAGGGCCATTTTTTGCTATACAATCTTGCGACGCTGTACCAAAATAAAATAGATTTTCCTTTTTTTTCCCAAAAATAGAACTTTCTTTTGGTGGTATTTGATCACCTCTGCAGTTTTTATTTTTTGTGCTATTAAACAAAAAAAGTGCAGCAATTTTGAAAAAACATTTCTTACTTTCTGCTATAAAACATTCCCAAAAAAAAAAAAAAAATCGAATTTCTTCATTAGTTTAGGTCAATATGTATTCTGCTACATGTTTTTGGTAAAAAAAATCCCAATAAAAGTTATCGCATCTACAAACTATGGGTAAGATTGATGGCATTTTTATTTTTTCTAATGGTGGCGATTAGCGATTTTTAGCTGCAACATTGTGGCTGACAAATCTGACCCTGAGTGATACTAAAAAAATGCACTGATCCCTGTACAAATGGCACTGGCAGGGAAGGGGTTTTCACTCTAGGGGGCGATTAAGGGGTTAACTGTGTCCTAGGGAGCGCTTTCTAACTGTGGGGGGGGAAGTGTTACACTGGAGGAAAACAGAAATTGTGTTTCAGCTTAGCTGAAATAGAAGATTTCTCTTTACTTCACTGACAGATCAGCGATGTGCTTTGTGCTTTGTTTACATAGGCACACCGCTGCTCCGTGTCTCCTGTGAACGATCGGTGGGTCGTGGCCACCACCCCTACAGAGCATGCACAAAATCACGTACTATATGTATGATGGGCGGTCCGGAATTGGTTAAAGAAGCCCAAACACCCTGTTAGCAGTGATACATCTTTTCAATTCTGATAATATGCTTGTAAAATCAATGAAACGTATAGCTTACCGTGTTTGGGCACCATTCTACACCCCGTGGTGGACTGTTGCTGACCTGTCTGCTAGACAGGAGGTCATCCTCAAACCAAAGATGCAGTATCAGTAGCATCACCTCCTCCTCAAAAATCATGATTCCTCCTTTCATCTTCTTCCATCTGTGTCTCACATATAGGTACCTAGTAGTAACAATTTGAGGATACATTGAATTTGGTCATCTTCTTCTCATAAGGCATTCTTTTCACTGCTGTTTACAATACAACAGTGAGGGGGTGACATTCTTACTGTCACAGTTATCCCCACTGAGGAATCTGATTGCCTTTTTTTAGGGGCCTCAGTAGGTGGTATGAATCCTTAATCCATCAAAAAGCAAAGCCTGAGGTCAGCTTGGAAATGGAAGCTGTTCTTGTCTTTACAAGGCCAGGAGGTAATTGTATGTTTCTTTAATGTCTTAACTGAATATAGACTTTTATCCAACCATGTCCAAGACCATATACCACCCCAAACAGGTTTTTCAAAGGCATTTTGTTTTCACTAAACTAGCAATGTGAACCAAGAAAGGATGTGTGTCAGTTTGTCCTTGTGCAATTCAGTATTAAAGCTCAAGTGTAAGTTTCTACTAATATTATAATGATGGTTAAATCATCAGAAGCATTTAGACATCCCTACATAATGCCATGGTTGTTCTCTAAGTTCCCACGTTTAGAACTTGTCCAGAGACCATGGGATAATTTACTAACGACAAATAGGCTGTACAATTTGCATGGGAGTTTTTACTTTGAAAGAGAACCTGTCATCATTTTTTTGGAGAACACTATGAGGAAAGTATTCATTTTGGATGGAATGCCTAAGAAAATTAAAGACTCATATTTGGTAAAAAAAAAAAAAAAAAATGTTTTGATATGTGGGGAACTATCATTAAAAGACTGAACATCAAGATATAGCAATGTTTTCAGCTTCAAAACTTCAATGTTGTGTCACAGATGCCTTAAAATGATAAAAAAAACAATGTTCATATAGGTACTGCCTAAATCACAGCATTTTGAAATATATTTATCAGATATCATTGATTATGTCAGCATTAAAACGTTTTTCTGTTTCTTCATATGCACCACAGGGAAACGATTATTTGTTAAAGGAAACAAACTTTATTATTCCATTAACAGGCACATTAAATACACCACATCGAGGACATGTCTGGAATGCTAAAACTTGTCTCAGATCATATCATGGAAATGTTAAATCCTATATTTACTCTGAGGCCAAACAAGCAAAGTGAAAATAGAACATAAAATCTCTTGACACCTATGAAACCGACACACAACAATATGTTTAAAAAACAGTAAATAACTGATTGTACAATGTTACCATAGGGCCTATTCATTAACCACTTTCAGATCAGAATGTTTAACCCATATGCATTCAGATACTGACAGTCTGAATTTAGCTGTTTCATTTTATGCACAAAACACCCTGTCACCTATAAAATGCCTATTAAACTTAAAAAAGGAAACTGCAAAGAGTTAGTAGATAACTCACTTGCAAAATAATAACAAAAAAAAACAAAGTTACTCACAATTGTAAGTACAGTGGTGTGAAAAAGTGTTTGCCCCCTTCCTCATTTCCTGTTCCTTTGCATGTTTGTCACACTTAAGTGTTTCGGAACATCAAACCAATTTAAACAATAGTCAAGAACAACACAAGTAAACACAAAATGCAATTTGTAAATGAAGGTGTTTATTATTAAAGGTGAAAAAAAATCCAAACCATCATGGCCCTGTGTGAAAAAGTGATTGCCCCCTAAACCTAATAACTGGTTGGGCCACCCTTAGCAGCAACAACTGCAACCAAGCGTTTGCGATAACGTGCAATGAGGCTTTTACAGCGTCCTGGAGGAATTTTGGCCCACTCATCTTTGCAGAATTGTCCTAATTCAGTTACATTAGAGGGTTTTCGAGCATGAACGGCCTTTTTAAGGTCATACCACAACATCTCAATAGGATTCAGGTCAGGACTTTGGCTAGGCCACTCCAAAGTCTTAATTTTGTTTTTCTTCAGCCATTCGGTGGTGGACTTGCTGGTGTGTTTAGGATCATTGTCCTGCTGCAGAACCCAAGTTCGTTTCAGCTTGAGTACACGAACAGATGGTCGGACATTCTCCTTCAGGATCTCTTGGTAGACAGCAGAATTCATAGTTCCTTTTATCACGGCAAGTCTTCCAGGTCCTGAAGCAGCAAAACAGCCCCAGACCATCACACTACCACCACCATATTTTACTGTTGGTATAATGTTCTTTTTCTGAAATGCAGTGTTCCTTCTACGCCAGATATACTTGGACACACACCTTCCAAAGAGTTCCACTTTTGTCTCATCGGTCCACAGAATGTTGTCCCAAAAGTCTTGGGGATCATCAAGATGTGTTGTGGAGAAATTGAGACGAGCTTTGATGTTCTTTTTGCTCAGCAGTGGTTTTCTCCTTGGAACTCTGCCATGCAGGCCATTTTTGCCCAGTCTTTTCCTGATGGTGGAGGCATGAACGCTGACCTTAACTGAGGCAAGTGAGGCCTGCAGTTCCTTGGACGTTGTTGTGGGGTCTTTTGTGACCTCTTGGATGAGTCGTCGCTGCGCTCTTGGGGTAATTTTGGGCGGCCGGCCACTCCTGGGAAGGTTCACCACTGTTCCATGTCTTCGCCATTTGTGGATAATGGCTCTCACTGTGGTTCGCTGGATTCCCAAAGCTTTGGAAATGGCTTTATAACCCTTTCCAGACTGATAGATCTCAATTACTTTCTTTCTCAATTGTTCCTGAATTTCTTTGGGTCTCGGCATGATGTGTAGCTTTTAAGGATCTTCTGGTGGACCTTACTGTGTCAATCAGCTCCTATTTAAGTGATGCCTTGATTGTGAACAGGTGTGGCAATAATCAGGCCTGGGTGTGGCTAGAGAAATTGAACTCAGGTGTGGACAACCACAGTTATAGTATGTTTTAACAAGGGGGGCAATCACTTTTTCACACAGGGCCATGAGGGTTTGGATTTTTTTTCACCTTTAATAATAAACACCTTCATTTACAAATTGCATTTTGTGTTTACTTGTGTTGTCCTTGACTATTGTTTAAATTGGTTTGATGTTCCGAAACACTTAAGTGTGACAAACATGCAAAGGAACAGGAAATGAGGAAGGGGGCAAACACTTTTTCACACCACTGTAGTTGACATGAAATAAAACCTTTGCTATTTTTTGCTTTTTTATTTTTAAAAAGTTATTTAAAATTATAGTAAAATTATGTTTTTGTTTGTTCTACGTTATTCATTTTAACTTTTTATACTTACTTTTAACATCATAATGTGAAAAGTATGCCAGTGTGTGATATTTTACATATGTCCCCTCAGAGTGCTGTATTTTTTGGAGGGAGAAATGGTCACTTTCATTAAACCTAAAGTATAACTACATTTTTTTTTTTTAATTATTATTATTATTTTAAGTGGAGCAAAATAGGATTAAAAATCTTGTCAGGTTTTTGTTGCTGTCTTGTCCTCATTAGGGAGATCCTCCATCTCTATTTGTCCTGTTTACCGTTATCACCATAAGCAAAAGTGAAAGACAATCCCTCATTTGAAGTGCACACTAGAACAGAAATAGTGGAACTTTCTGGTGACCCCGGTAGGGATGGGCCGAACACCCCCCAACCCCCCTGCTGGTTCAGTTCGCACCAGAACATCTCAAACATGCAAAAAGTTCTAGCGAACATGCCAACTCTATTAAAGTCTATGGGACACGAACATGAAAAATCCTAATTTTAAAGGCTTATATGCAAGTTATTGCCATTAAAAAGAGTATGGGGACCTGGGTACTGCCCTAGGGGACATGTATCAATGCAAAAAAAGGTTTTAAAATGATAGTTTTTAAAGAAGCAGTGATTTCAATGATGCTTGAAGTGAAACATTAAAAATGAAATATCATGCCTGGGGGGGGGGGGGGGGGGGGGGGTCTCCTTAGTATGTCTGTAAAGTGGCGTATCTGTGTGATGTATGGAACATGCCGCAGCAATAATGAAATTTTTAAAGGAAAAATGCCATTTAAAATTGCTCACGGCTGTAATGTATTGCTAGCAATGTATATGAAAAAATTGGTGTGGGTCCCCCCTAAATCCATACCAAACCCTTACTCGAGCATGCTGCCTGTCAGGTCCAGGAAAGGGGGGGACAAGTGAATGCCCCACCTGAACCATACCAGGCCACATGCCTTCAACCTGGGGGAGGTGGGTGCTTTTAAAAAAAAAATTGGCGTAGGGTCCCCCCAAACATATATACCAGACCCTTATCTGACCAAGCAGCCTCACAGGCCAGGATAGGGGGGGCAAGTGAGCGCCCCCCCCCCACTCCTGAACCAGGCCACATGTCCCCCCAAATGGTGGGGACAAGGGCCTCTTCCCAACAACCCTGGCCAGTGGTTGTCGGGGTCTGCGGGTGGGGGCTTATCGGAATCTGGCACCCCAAAGCACCCTCCCCATGTTGTGGGCAAGCAGTCTGGTATGGTATGGTTCTGGTATGCTGCCAGGCGGCATGCTCGGATAAGGGTCTGGCATGGATTTTGTGGGGGGGGAATCCACGCCATTTTTTTTACGTTTTGACGTGGAGTCCCCCTTAAAATCTATACCAAACCCAAAGGGCCTGGTATGGATTTTGGGGGGGCCCCATGCCATCTTTTTTTTTTTTTTTTAATTCTGTCTTAATACCTGTATTATATACTCTGCACTGCACTATATACTCTGCACTGCACTATATAGACTGCACTGACTGCACTGTATTATATACAACACACGGACTGCATTGTATTATATATTCTACACTGACTGCGCTGTATTATATATTCTACACTGACTGCATGCTCAATTCACTAACTAACCTGCCTAATCTATCTTTACTGTATCACATTTTATACGGCCACTGTGAAAGCAGTCTTATATAGTGTGGGGCGTGGACTTAGCCCCTGAGCCATGATTGGCCAAAGGCACCCTGCCATTGGCCAATCGTGGCTCTCACGCGCTGTGATTGGCCAAAGCATACAAGTCAGGTGTATGCTTTGGCCAATAAGCAGCCATCAATGCACTGCAATCTCGCAGTGCACTATGGGGCGCTCTGCGACGGGCAAACATTTTGTGAGTGCCCAATATGTTCGTTTGTTCTATGAACAAATGAACACCCGATGTTCGAGTCGAGTTTACGTTCAACTCGAACATCGGGCCCACCTCTAGACCACAGGATTTCCCTCACTTTGGATGGGTTTCCTCTCTCCTACTGATGTGACTATGGGACAAAAAGTGAACAGAAATGGCACATAGATTGCAAACTTAGGGCACTTTCACACTGGGGTGGTGAGAACATCGGCAATAAAACAACACTAGTTTTAACAGCCATTTACTGTCGTTTTAAGCTGCGCTTTTCAGACACTAGAGGGGTGCTTTTAATAGCACCCGCAAAGCGCTGCTGCCGAAGCGCCCCAAAGATGCTGCTTGCAGGACTTTTTTTAACATCCCACAAGCCCTCCATTGTGAAAGTACTCGGGCTTTCACACTGGAGTGACAGGAGAGGCGATCTACAGGCGCTTTGCAGGCTCTAGCTATTTTTAGAACTAAAACGCCTGTAAAGTGCCTCAGTGTGAAAATAGCCTTAAAAACTTGCAGGGGTTCAAACTCCCTTACTCTATCCAAAATGAAAATAAAAGGTTTTGCCTTCAGTTCTACTTTATTTCACAAAACGTGTAAACATTTGCCATATGTGTCCCTACCAGAACAGTTATTATATAATTGTATAACACATGAGGGTTCTAAACATCCAATCTCCACCCATTTCCATTTTCTACCCCCACTTCAGCCAACACAAAAAACCTGGAAGTGTTCAGTACTATGCACACTGTAATTCACAGTGTTCTACCCCCACTTCAGCCAACACAAAAAACCTGGAAGTGTTCAATACCGTCAATCTCCACCCATTTCCATTTTCTACCCCCACTTCAGCCAACACAAAAAACCTGGAAGTGTTCAGTACTATGCACACTGTAATTCACAGTGTTCGAGCAATCAAACTTCTTAAGCTTCACATTTTGCTCAGTTTCAATGAGGGCTGTGTACCCTGTAACATTTCTTCTATTCTGCCTGTGTAGGGTTGTCACTTTTTTTCATTTCCACTGCTTGTTTTGCTCCATTAAGAACAATACCCCCTGATTGTTCTGGAGCAGAGCCGATCGGCCCTATAGGCACACTATGCAAGCTGTGGGGGGGCCCCCAAGACCCAGCATCCCCCCTGCACCTCTGGCTGGAGGAGAGGTGGGACTACAGCTCTATGGTTATGTGATTTTTGACGCAGTGTTCAGTGGATAAAAATAACAAAAATGTCATACTTACACTGTTGCTGCGGGTGTCCGCTGTATTTGCACAGAGCAGCCCAGGAGATCCCCTGCCTGTGGACACTCTACATTATTATGTGTTTTGACGCTTCAATCAAAAATAACAAAAATGATCATAAAGTCTTGTTTTTTTTTTTATAAAAATAACAAACATGTCGTACTTACCTGCTCTGTGCTGTGTATTTGCACAGAGCAGCCCAGATCCTCCTCTTCTCGGGTCCCTCTTCTGTGCTCCTGGTCCCTCCCTCCTGTTCAGTGCCCCCACAGCAAGCGGCTTGCTATGGGGGCACCCGAGCTGAGTCAAAGCTCCCTGTGTCCATTCAGACACAGAGTCCCTCCCGGGCCCCACCCCCTCTCTCTCCTGATTGGCTAGCTGACTTTGACAGCAGCGGCAGCCAATGCACCCCTGCTTTGTCTCAGCCAATCAGGGATGGAGAATCTCAGACGGCTGAGACACTCGTGGACATGAGACTGCTGGACAGAGAGGGACCTCAGGTAAGTGTTAGGGAGGCTGCGGGGGGGGGGGGGGGCTTCCACACACAGAAGTTTTTTTTTTTATCCTAATGCATAGAATGCATTAAGATAAAAAAGAACCTTCTGGCCTTACAACCCCTTTAATTTTTCCAGCCATTTGATCCTGACTGGGTTTTTTTTTTTATTGGACTCCCAATCAGTCTGACATATGAACAAGGAATTATCAATTTCATGTTTTTAACAGTCCTAGTAGAGGAGAGCTGACTTGGCTGCTCTGTTGAAGAGCGTTACTAACAGTATAAGGGTGGGTACATACTATACGAAAATTGGGCGAATGATCGTCTGGTTTCCTCGTGGTTTAACAGCAGGTCAGAACCAAGGATGGAAATAATGTACGGAAATTCTTGTACAACAAAGGCTTTTTGGTTAATGTTTCTGATCATGTGCAGTCTTTCATAGCTATTTCCATATGAAAACAGTACACACTAAGACCCCTTTCACACCAACGGCGTTTTGCAGGCGCTATAGCGTTAGAAATAGCGCCTGCAGTCCACCCTAAAACAGCTGCACCATTGTCTCTAGTGTGAAAGCCGGAGGGCTTTCACACTGGAGCGGTGTGCTGGCAGGACGTCAGGAAATGTCCTGCCATTAGCTTCTTTGGAGCGGTGAAGGAGCGGTGTGTTTACCGCTCCTCCACCGCTGCTCCCCATTGAAATCAATGGGGCAGCGCTGTAATACCGCCGGCAAAACGCTGCCCTTTTTTTGGCTGCTAGCGGGGGTAAAAGCCCCACTAGCGGCCGAAATATGCCGCAAATCCGACGGTAAAATGCTGCTAGCGCTATGGGCGGCATGGTGTGAAAGGGGTCTAAACGAAGATCGTTCGTTCTGTTCATGTACGAGAACATTTAGTTCCTTTGGAAATTTTAATTTGGAAAGTCTGAATGGAATGTTGAAAGTTGTGTACACACTATATGAAAATTGAATGATTGTGCTTCATACGGAATTTTTCTTCTGATTTTCTCATAGTGTGTACCCAGTTTTTTTTTTTGTAGGTGAGGAGAGATAATGTTTTTTGTTTATGAGAAGATGGTGCTGATCTGATAGTAACAAAAGCTGATTTCTTTGAGTTCTGCCCACTGATGAGGAGAGCTGGTGGTTCTGCCCAGTTAATGAGGAGAGCTGGTGGTTCTGCCCAGTTAATGAGGAGAGCTGGTGGTTCTGCCCTGTACCGAAAACAAAAAACAGTTCTCCCCATTACACCATTCCAGCATTTTAAATGTAGCTGTGCATTGAATCACAGCGTTACTGTACAGTGTAACTTCAGATTCGTCTTTTTTTTTTTTCAGATTTACCGCACATGTAATCAGCTAAGTAAAACATGCTTTATGGAAATGTGTGGGGAAGTTTTGATGTTCTCTAACCTATATTATAAATAATGAATTTCATGCACTTAAATGTAAAATGTTGACATAAAATGTATTCTCAAGTTGACCTAAAATGTACTTAAAAAAGTAGTGATGCCACCCAGATTTGTTTGTTTTTTGTTGGTATAATTATACCCATCAAATTTCACTCTAGCATTTAGCGAAGTATACACATAACAAAGCCAACAGAAAGTCAGATCATTGGTTAATTTTAACCATCTACTTTTACTTTTCCCTTTCAACCCAATCTAAACTTTAACATAAGTATACAGAGTTCTGTAATGTGTATTTCATAAAGTCATTAGTTACAGCTTTAAAAAGCATGAAAACACTTTTTTGGGTGAGCGTGGTCAAAAAATAGAGATATTCAGGTGCTTGGGCTTTTACAAATAGGTACACAAGCATATATGTGGTCCACTCATATTCACTTTTATTTCGTCCTACCATAGTTAAAGCAAAAATCCTGGCAAAAATAATTAGATAAAAATAAATAGCCCATAAAAAAAAAGATAAAATAACAAAACTATCTTTTTCTGCAATGTTCACCTTTAATTCAGAGCTGAGCCAACACAGTATTTTTTTCTGTCACTATATTTTCTCAGTCCAATGACCAGCATCATGCAATCTATTTCCTCTGAGCCCAGGCTGTCCTGTACTCACCCCAGGAAAAGACTGGACAGTGGAAAGAGAAGTAGAACAATGCTGAGTTCATTTCTCTAGCACTCTGCTTTCTCCTCCTATCAGCATTCCACTTGTCGGCACATGAAAAGTTAGGCCCAGATTGAGGAAAAGGAAGCCTGGACGCAGGGTCGACATGACTGGGTTAAAAGGGGTTTGGCTTGGGAGGAGTTTTTTGGGTAGGTTGAAGTAAATGGGATCAGGGGTTTCTTCCCAGATTGGTGGGTTAGCAGGAGCAGATGGGGCTTCAGGAGATGATCAGTGGGAGGATCTTGGGAGATCTTCACTCGAAATAAAGACTTCATTGGAAAAACCTCCCACCCTCCCTCCCTCCCTCCCTTCTTTCAGTTTGAATGTTTGGCATTTATTGGGACAGTTCCTTTTGTGCGACTTATGGTGGGTGCAGCTGGTGGGTTATCAGGTCCTTGTTTGTGCTTTATTATGGGCAAAATTGACATTGGTAGGGAACCATCTTGGGTATGGCCACCTTTTATTCTGTTTGGGTTGTGTCTGCAATTTTGGTGTTTTCTCCAAGTTGGAGTTATGCGGCTGGAGGCCTATATTCTGGTTAAGCAGGTACTTGTAATGCCTACAAGGACCTTGGGGCTTAATTTCAGATTGTACTAAATGTTTATATGTTATTTTATATGTTTTTTTATACAATTTGTTAATAAATGGCTGTTATAGCCAATAAACCCCAGTTTGTCATGTGTGTTACTGGGGTAAGGAATTTGTGGAGTGTTGGCTAAGCAGTCGTAGAATCAAATAATCTTTTATGCATTAGTCATGATTAGTTCTCTTTCCCTGTTCAGCTTAGGTCAAACTCAGGCTCTCACACTGCTTGTATTTAAAAAATATATTAAATAATGTATTTATATTTACAGAGCTCCATAAATGTGTATTTTTATACTTGCCTAGAGCCCAAATTTACCATCTAACATGTCAAATATTTATGGAATTCAAATTTTCCCCAAAGGACGAGAAGCAAACACCCATGTTTGCTGAGTTGCTTCACCTTGAATTTTATAAAGGAGTGTAGGTTGCTCTTAAGACCTGGTCAGATAAAGAAGTCGCACCAGAAAATGTTACTTCTGCTCCTCTTAAGCCTGCTGTAGGAAAAAGATGACAGTCGACCGGGGTCGGCTTCAGGGCCGTCTTCAATATTGATTGGACCCTGGGCAAAGATTTTCTTGGGGCCCCCATGCAATTTCACTCTCCACCTGCTCTGAGACATACAATAAATACCAGCTAGACTCAAAATCAGTTTACTGAATCAGATCAGACAGCGATTGCCATTGGTTGCCAGAGGTTACAGCATGTCATTATCGCTTACTGACACGTTGTTAGAGGTTACAGCATATCATGATCACTAAGGCTACTTTCACACTGGAGCGGTGGGGGCGCTGGCGGTAAAGCGGCGCTATATTTAGCGCCGCTTTACCGTCGTTTTAGCAGCGCATTTCGGCCGCTAGCGGGGTGGTTTTACCCCCCGCGAGCGGCCGAAAAAGGGTTAATACCGTCCGCAAACCGCCGCTGCAGCGGCGTTTTGCGGGCGGGTTCGGCGTGCTGCCCTATTGTTTTCAATGGGAATGGGCGCTATAGGAGCGGTAAATATACCGCTCCTATAGCGAGCCAAAGATGCGGCTTGCAGGACATTTTCCAGCGTCCTGCAAGCGCACCGCTTCAGTGTGAAAGCCCTCGGGCTTTCACACTGAAGACACAGCAACAGCTGTTTTGGGTCGGTTTGCAGGCGCTGTTTTTAGCGCAATAGCGCCTGCAAACCGCCCCAGTGTAAAAGGGGCCTAATTGACTGGTCGCTAGAGGTTACAACACCCATTAAGGCTCACTAATTAGTTCCTAGAGGTTACAGCACATCATCTCCTCACTGCCTGCACACCATGGACTGGGGAGATGAGGGGACCGTCAATAGACAGAAAACTCCTAGGAATCCTAGATCTCCTGGGATCAATGGCAGTGCTGGGTGGAGATGAGGGTGTGATCAAAGCTGATTTTTTTTTTTTTTTTTTTTTTACCGACCACCAGGAGTTTCAACACTGTCCACCAATAAATTGGGGTTTACACTGACCACTAATGTAATAGAAGTATTAACAGTAACCACCAATGTAAAGAGGGATTTACACTGACCACCAATGTAAGGGGGGCCTTCACACTGGCCACTAGTGTGAATAAAAGGATTCTACACCAAGCCCCAATGTAATGAGAAGATTTACAGTGACCACCAATGTACCTGAGACATTTAGCCTGCGTTCACATTTGTGTGTGTTGGGAATGCATGCAAAATCGCTTTCCTGGCACCACAGAAACGTACTGCCCTTTAGCAGATACGCAGCAGTGCCATTAATCGTTGGCAGCTGCCCCTTTTGCCCTGCCTTAAAGATGGCCCTGGTCGGCTTCAGGTAACCTTTTGCTAGGACGTCAGGTGGCCCTAGCAACCAATTACCGGCTTGGTAATATGGAAAGTTTACTTCGGCAGCTCCAGCTCCTGCCCTCCATCCAGTGCTATGGTGCCTACCGCTCCCTGCTCTGCTGTACACATGCTGTCAGGTAGGAGAGAGCTACCTACACAGCGCTGTGTTTGTGTGTGTGTGTGTGTGGGGGGGGTGATGTTAAGGGGGGTGTAAAGGGGACAAAGGACTGATTTGTGGGGGGGCAGAGGACACTGCTTTCAGGGGGCAGAGGACACTTTAGGGGCAGTTTTTGCGCACTTTTTTTGCACTTTGGGGGACACTGCTTTGGTGGGGGCGATGTGAAGGGGACAGAGGACACTGCTTGGGGGGGCACAGGACACTGCTATGGGGGGCAGAGGACACTACAGTTGGGAGTTGATGTAAAGGAGGGGAAAAGAACACTGCTTTGGGGGGTGCAGGACACTACTGTGGGGGAGGGAGGCAATGAACACTGCTATGAGGGGCAGATGACACTACAGTGTGGGGGGTGATGTGAAGGGTGGCAAAGGACATTACTGTGGAGGGGGGCAGAGTACATTACTGTGGGGAAGTGGTGTAAAGGGGGCAGAAGATACTACTTTGGGGTGGGGGAGTAGGGTACAGGACACTGCTGTGGGGGAGGGGGTGAAGAGATGTGAAGGGGGGCAGATGATACTACTGTGGGGAGGGAGTGATGTGAAAAGGGGGGAGAGAACACTATTGTGATACACTATGTGTTATTTATGCTTGTTCTTCATTGGGAACTTGATTTTTTTTAAAGGGGGCCACCCAGCCAATTCCAACCCCCCTCCCCACCAGGGGATCTTTGATCCCCTCCATGTTGTCAAGGTAGATGTCAACCTCTGAAAGGTTTCCTACAGTAGATGATTAGCAATCTAGCAAAATATGCAATCTTCATACAACAGTATTCTACCAACTGTTGCTCCCTTTGCAGAAAAGACATAGCCTATCATAATACAGAGCATTGCACTATTTTCTAGCAATAACCATTTTTTTTGTAATGCAGAACACGTCGTTTTTAACAGTTGCTATGTCCACCCTTCTATCTTTTCAGAGTTATGACCTTTTTTTTTTTTTTTTCTTTTTTTAGATGACAGAGAAGAATAAAAAGAATGAACGGGAACACAATGAGAGTTACAGAGATCTGTATAAATGGAGCTGCCCAGCTGGAAACCAGCTGAAATCACCTCCACAGGACAATGTTAGCCAGTGACTGCCACAGTGACTGCTCTGTGAATCCTATTGAAGTATCACAGGCTTAGCTGCATGCAGACATTCTTGTGCAAGATGCATTACCAATGTAAGCCTGTGTGTTTCACTTATTACACGCAATATTACCATTGTGCAAATGTCAATACAAGTTGTACCTTCACTGATAGTGGAACAGGAAAGCAGCGTATAATCTAAATATATACAATTTCTCTATAATACTTGCACAAATATGGCAATGAATAGACAACAGCAGATTTTTGTTCTTATAGCGCTATATTACACAAGGATCAGTAGCTATTCAGTTCTTACTCCAAGATTAGAGGAGCATAATGCTGGCATGAATAGGTCACCCTTGCTTACTAATCCATTGCCACACAGGCTCATTGTCAGATTTATACTCACTTCAAATAAAGAATAATCTTCTCTCAGGAACAACTAAGATTGCCCAAAGTCTAAAAAAGAATCCATGGCAACTCCAGTGTGGCTTTTCATCTGTTTGGAAGGATTTGCGATGTGGAGGAACCGCAAAGGTCCTTCTTTCTTTTCAGGGGGATTACTTCCACAGCAAAGAAAAGAGCAGCTGAAATATGCAATAGAGATTTGTTGTTGGTTGTATTAGGGAATTCTGAGATGGTTCAGGGGATCATGCTGTATGGTTATGTCTATTCCAGATTTCAATGGGAACCGGATTATATTGATGGCTTATATACAAAAGGGTGACTTTGCCTGTTTACATGGACATAGGCTATTAAGGACTTGATCAGAAATAACATTTAAAAAATTAGAATTAAGTGCTTATTAAATCGAGGGGAACACCTAATTAAAAATATTTTGTAGCGCCTTGTATATACTATTGACAAGTCCATTTTTAAGGCACAGATAGAGTAAGCGTTTAAGCCATAGATATTCAATGCCCTTGATAAAGAGTGCTTAGCATGAACAATAGTATTTTTATAAAGAAAAATCTCTATGTGATTTCTTTATTGATGTAAAATTAATTTGCCAAGAAATATCATGAACAGTTCTTTTAGCTATGACGATCATAACTCTTCTAGTGGGGGCCACAGGAGGACAACCAAAACACAAATTGGGTATAATGCTCACTCCAATACCAGTGCTCAAAGACTATAGTTAGGGTAGGTTCATCAATAGCAGCCCCTGTTCACTTAAGGCAAGCAGGCCTAATGGTACTTGGTTGCTTATAAGACATAATACACAATAGTTGCTGGCCAAGAGGTACCAGAGGCAGAAAAAAAGATATATAAAGAAGTACCTAGGGGCATTGGAAAAGTCAGACATAACCTGATTCAGCGGGTGAGTAGCCAGTAGTGAAATCAAGGATCAGGCAGAGGTTAAGGGACAGTTGATTTTAAAAGGAAACAAAATTTTGATTTTAGTTTTTTATTAAAATTAAAAAAGATGTTTATATTAACATGCTCTGGGAAATGATATTGCATATAGTGGACCCTTACCTCTTCTTAAGTGGTCCCCTGATGTCTGTCTACATCTTCTTCCTTCAGGTGCCCACATAGTAAGCCCTGTTCTATGGGGGTACCCATATGGTCGTGCTCCTGAGCAGGGCTTTGTGCGTCTATAGATGCACACAGTGTGGCTTAGCTATGCTGCTGCTCTCTCCTAATAGGATTTGAGTGACAGCAGCAGGAGCTCAAATTACTACCTGTGTCTCCTGTGAGAGGAGGAAGTAAAAGGAGAAGACTTACAGCCAGGCACAGCTCTGGGTTGCTCAGAGGAAACAGGTAAGTGTTAAGGGGAAAAGGGGGTAGAAAAGGTAGCTAAATGTTTTTCACTTTAATGCAGGAAATGCATTAGGGTAAAAATGTTTAGACTTTAGAACCACTTTAATTGTACAATAATAATCCACACATTTTTTGAAACGACAAGAGTTATATACAGTGCAAAAGTATTTACCCCCTTGGCATTTTTCGTGTTTTGTTGCCTCACAACCTGGAATTAACATGGATTGTTTGAGGATTAACATCATTTAATTTACAGAACATGCCAACAACTTTGAAGATGTTTTTTTTTTTTTTTATTGTGAGGCAAACAACAAATAGGACAAAATAACAGAAAAAAGTCAATGTGCATAACTATTCACCCCCCTAAAGTCAATACTTTGTAGAGCCACCTTTTGCGGCTAACATAGCTCCAAGTCGCTTTGGATAAGTCTCTATGAGCTTGCCACATCTTACCACTGGAATATTTGCCCATTCCTCCTTTTAAAACTGCTCCAGCTCCTTCAAGTTGGATGGCTTGCGCTTGTGATCAGCAATCATTAAGTCTGACCACAGATTTTCTATTGGATTGAGGTCTAGGCTTTTACATGTTGTCCCTTAACCCACTCAAGTGTTGCTTTAGTAGTGTGCTTGGGGTCATTGTCCTGCTGGAAGGTGAACCTCCGTCCTAGCCTCAAATCACACACAGAGTGATACAGGTTTAGCTCAAGAATATGCCTGTATTTAGCACCATCCATCTTTTCCTCAACTCTGACCAGTTTCCCAGTGCCGACTGCTAAAAAAAATCCCCACAGCATGATGCTGCCACCACCATGTTTCACCGTGTGGATGGTGTTCTTTGGGTGATGTGAGGTTTGCGCCAGACATAGCGTTTTCTTTGATGGCCAAAAAGTAAAATTTTAGTCTCATCAGACCAGAGCACCTTCCTCCATACATTTTGGGAGTCTCCCACATGCCCTTTCATAAACTCTAAACGTGCCATTTTGTTTTTTTGCTGAAAGTAATGGCTTTCTTCTGGCCACTCTGCCATAAAGCCCAACTCTATGGAGCGTACGGCTTATTGTCGTCCTATGTACAGATACTCCAGTCTCTGCTGTGGAACTCTGCAGCTCCTCCAGGGTTACCTTAGATCTCTGTACTGCCTCTCTGATTAATGCCCTCCTTGCCCGGTCCGTGAGTTATGGTGTGCGGCCGTCTCTTGGCAGGTTTGCTGTTCTGCCATGTTTTTTCCATTTGGTTATGATAGATTTGATGGTGCTCCTAAGGATCATCAAAGATTTGGATATTTTTTTATAACCTAACCCTGACTTGTACTTCTCAACAACATTGTCTCTTACTTGTTTGGAGAGTTCCTTGGTCTTCATGGCAGTGTTTGGTTAGTGGTGCCTCTTGCTTGGGTGTTACAGCCTCTGGGGCCTTTCCAAAAGGTGTGTATAATGTAATTACAGATCATGTGGCACACAGGTGGACATCATTTCACTAATTATGTGACTTCTGAAGGTAATTGGTTACACCAGAGCTTTTTATGGGCTTCATAACAAAGGGGGTGAATACATAAGCACATGCCAATTATGCCTCCTCTGTCTGGCTACCTTACTTTCTCTCCTCTGAAATTTCCATAGTCATTCTTGGTCACTAACATCCTTGTTAATAACACACCAGCTACTTCTAAACTTCTTAGCACAACCTCCTCTTTTGACCTTGCACAAATGACACCACTTCTACTCACTCTGTTTGCACTTCCCTTGACCTTCTATTCTCCCACTTCTGTATTCCGTGCAACTTCTCAAAAATCTCTCTCTTATCACTTATATTATCAGCTCCATGATCTCCCTGTCTTCAATCTCCTTATCCCTCCAACCAACAAACGGTTACTGCAGTTCACCACTTTAACCTTTCTCTTCTCTATTCTGCAAAAGACTGCCTCTTCAGCAAAATCTCACTCTTGTTCTGCCCCGACCCTGGCCGCTTCTGCCTACAACGGTTCACTCTCATCCTCCCTGGACACACTCACTTCCCTTACTACACAAAAGAGTCAGACTTTATTTGCTACAACCTTGGCAAATAAACAAACAGGCAAGTTTTGTCACGTGATACAGTGACTTACGAAATGCGTCAAAGGGCAGAGCCACATTATGCCAGCACACCCGATAGGAGGCAAGTGGCCATTCTATATTCTCCACTTGATGGATGTTGTGTGATGGGAGTCACTTTGGGCGGGGGGCTTGTGAAACACAGCTTACCTTGAAGAACAGTGGAATCTTCCCTTCTGCTATCTGGACCTTGGATCCCGGTGGAGGTTTGGATGTCCGAGACTGCAGGAAGCATCCCAATGCTGTCGCCAATGTACTGGAACCCCATCAAACTCTGCTTGAGTGCTTCCATCAGTACACTGCTTCCTCCAGTCTGAACCTTCAGATATCAGATATTACAGCCACATGTTGTAACCAAGAACCAGGTGAGACTGGCTCAGTTACAAAATTGCAACATGGAATGTTTTATTGGACAAGGATACAGGCTTTTTATAAACTTGAAAAGTAGGTTCCCCCCTCCCTGATCATATTACCCTAACAATACAAACTGTAACCAGAAACATAAAATAACATGAGCTAATTAACTAGTAATTTAAGCAGCCTAGGCAACTCAGAGGTTGTCTCCTAGCTCAGAAACTACAATACACATTATCATAAGTATAAATACAGGACATCTTTAACCAATAGCAGGAGACCACCAGTAGCAGACAATCCGTCTCCTACATTGTACAGAGGCCAATGTGATCAGCTATTTCAATTAACATGTTACATAGTTACATATAGCTACATAGTAGGTGAGGTTATAAAAAGTCACAAGTCCATCAAGTCCAACCTATGTGTGTGATTATATGTCAGTATTAAATTGTATATCCCTGCATGTTGTGGTCATTCAGGTACTTATCTAATCGTTTTTTGAAACAACGGTGCTCCCCACTGAAACCACCGCCTGTGGAAGTGAATTCCACATCCTTGCCGATCTTACAGTAAAGAACCCTCTACGCAGTCTAAGGTTAAACCTCTTTTCTTCTAATCTTAACGAGTGGTCACGTGTCTTATTAAACTCCCTTTCACGGAAAAGTTTTATCCCTATTGTGGGGTCACCGGTATGGTATTTGTAAATTAAAATCATATACCCTCTCAAGCGTCTCTTCTCCAGAGACAATAAGTTCAGTTGTCGTAACCTTTCTTTATAACTAATATCCTCCAGTCCCTTAATTAGCTTTGTTGCCCTTCTCTGTACTTGCTCCATTTCCAGTACATCCTTCCTGAGGACTGGTGCCCAGAACTGGACAGCATACTCCAGGTAAGGCCGGACCAGAGTCGTGTAGAGTGGGAGCATTATCGCTTTATCTCTTGAGTTAATCCCTTTTTTAATGCATGCCAATATTCTGTTTGCTTTGTTAGCAGCAGCTTGGCATTGCATGCCATTGCTGAGCCTATCATCTACTAGGACCCCCAGGTCCTTTTCCATCCTTGATTCCCCCAGAGGTTCTCCCCCCAGTGAGTAGATTGCATTCCTATTTTTGCCACCCAAATGCATTATTTTACATTTTTCCACTTTAAACCTCATTTGCCATGTAGGTGCCCATCCCATTATTGGTTGAGATCTTCTTGCAAGGTTTCCACACCTTGTAGAGAAGTTATTGCCCTGCTTAGCTTAGTATCTTCCGCAAATAT
Source organism: Lithobates sylvaticus (assembly GCA_028564925.1). Lineage (NCBI taxonomy): Eukaryota > Metazoa > Chordata > Amphibia > Anura > Ranidae > Lithobates > Lithobates sylvaticus. Next base: position 166,130,138 of record CM053030.1, on the reverse strand, counting down.
AGAGATTACTGTTTACCCCATTCTCCAAGTCGTTTATGAACAAATTAAATAGGATTGGTCCCAGCACAGAACCCTGGGGGACTGCACTTTACACCCCTGACCATTCTGAGTACTCCCCATTTATCACCACCCTCTGAACTTGCCCTTGTAGCCAGTTTTTAATCCATGTACTCACCCTATGGTCCATGCCAACGGACCTTACTTTGTACAGTAAAAGTTTATGGGGAACTGTGTCAAATGCTTTTGCAAAATCCAGGTACACAATGTCTACGAGCCTTACTTTATCTAGATGGCAGCTCACCTCCTCGTAGAATGTTAATAGATTGGTTTGGCAAAAATGATTCTTCATGAATCCATGCTGATTACTGTTAATGATACTGTTTTCATTACTAAAATCTTGTATATAGTCCCTCCCTTATAATCCCCTCCACCCCCTCCAAGAGCATGCATACTATTGATGTTAAGCTAACTGATCTGTAATTCCCAGGGATGTATTTTATCCCTTTTTAAATATTGGAGCTACATTGGCTTTTCTCTCATCAGCTGGTACCATTCCAGTCAGTAAAAATTAGGAACAATGGTCTGGCAATTACTTGACTGGGTTCTCCCAGGACCCTCGGGTGCAAGCCATCTGATCCCAGTGACTTATTATTGCTAAGTTTTCCAAGTCTATTTCTAATTCTGTCCTCTGTTAGCCATGAGGGTGTGTCTTGTAATGTGTCATGAGGATACACACTGCAGTTTTGGTTAATGAAGCCCCCCGATTCCCTTGTGAAGACTAAGGAGAAAAATAAATTCAATACCTTCGCCATCTCCCCATCCTTTGTAACCAGATTTCCTTCCTCATCCAATATGGTCTGTCCTCCCTTTTTTACTGTTTATATACTTAAAGAATTTCTTGGGATTTTTTTTTGCTCTCCTCCTCTGTGTCTTTCGTGTTCTATCTTAGCCGCCCTAATTGCACCCTTATATTTCTTGTTGCATTCTTTGTAAAGTCTGAATGCTAATGATGATCCCTCAGCCTTGTATTTTTTGAAGGCCATCTCCTTTGGTATATATTTCCCAATGGAATGCATTGGCTAATGCCCTTATTTAATATGCTCTTAAAGCAAACCTATTTTTCCTCTGTGTTGTTTGTTCCTAAGATTTTATCCCAATTTATATCTTCTAGCAAGGTTTGTAGTTTGGGGAAGTTTGCTCTTTTGAAATCCAATCTCTTTGTATTCCCCTTATGTTTCCTATTTGTGTGATTTATACTGAAGCTAATTGGCCTGTGATCGCTGTTTCCTAAATTTCCCCTTATTTCCACATCCGTGATCAGGTCTGTATTGTTGGTAATCAATAGATCTAGTAACGCTTTGTTTTTAGTTGGTGTGTCTACCATCTGACCCATGAAATTGTCCTGCAAAACACCTAGGAACTGGCCAGTCTTAGATGAACATGCGGTTCTTTCTATGTCTGGATAATGAAAATCCCCCACTATGATGACACTTCCCATCCTTGCTGCTAATCCAGATTGTGATAGGAGGTCCGTCTCCCCCTCCTACCTTAGGTTAGGGGGGCTATAGCATACTCCTAGTATTATTTTCCCCTTGGTTTCATCCCTTTGGAGCTGTACCCATAAGGATTCCACCTCCTCCCTAGCTCCCTTAGGCCCCTTTCACACTGGGGCGGTTTTCAGGCGGTACAGCGCTAAAAATAGCGCCTGTACACCGCCTGAAAAAAACCAGCCCCATTCACTCCAGTGTGAAAGCCGGCTGGCTTTCACACTGGAGCGGTGCGCTAGCAGGACGGTAAAAAAAGTCCTGCTAGCTGCATCTTTGGAGCGGTATAGGAGCGGTGTATTTACCGCTCCTATACCGCTCGTTCCCATTGAAATCAATGGGAAACCGCGGGGATACCGCCCGCAAACCGCCGCTGCAGCGGCGCTTTGCGGAGGTTTTTAAACCTTTTGCGGCCGCTAGCGGGGGTTAAAACCACCCCGCTAGCGGCCGCATACCGCGGGAAAAACGATGGTAAAGCAGCGCTAAATATAGCGCTGCTTTACCGTCGCCGCCCCGCACCGCCCCAGTGTGAAAGGGGCCTTAGTGATGTCATCTCTCACATTCACTTGTACATTATTCTTGATATACAGGCATACCCCTCCTCCTTTTTTACCCTCTCAATCCCTGCGATAAAGGGAATACCCTTGAATGGTTGCCAGCCAATCATGAGAGCTGTTGAACCTAAAATTCCCACAAAATTGAAATCCTCCTCATACAACAGTATCTCTAGTTCTCCCATCTTATCCGCCAGGCTCTGCCACTCAGTTTAGACCGGTCGCATACTGTCCTCCTATTGGCTGTTCTGAGATTGCAAATAGGACTTGTTACTATACTTACCTCGGGTTTATGTGCTTTAGTCAACCTACCACTATAATGCCCCCAATACTACCCTCTGGAATATGCTCCGCGCTGACTATCTCTACCTCTAGACCCTTCCCCTCGTCGCCTAGTTTGAAATCCACTCTAACTTTTTGGCCATCTTCACTCCCAGCAGATCTGTACCCTCCTCATTTAGGTGCAGTCCATCCCTACTATAGAACTGGTGACCGACTGAGAAGTTGGCCCAGTTCTCCAGGAACCTAAACCCCTCCAACCCGTCCATGTATAGTTCAGAATCAAATAAACCAGGAATAGTCTTTTTGTATTTCCTGGGAGATATTGGGGATAAATATTACTGTCCCATCTAAAGTAATCTAAACCACATTCTCAATGTCCATTAGTAGCTGTCCATGTTCTCAGTCACCCTGTGCTCCTAATACACACAGGGAAACTTATACATAAGAGGGGCCTGGGGAGCGGAAACAAGGGTTTCCCAACCTCTCCAGTGGATTCTGGGTTCCACGGGCCTCCCACCCAAAGCAACTCCCGTCACAAATGTTTCCATGTAAAAGGATACTTCTAGATATTGTGTAACCTGTTTTATTCAGTGCACTGGATTGGAGAGTACAACTGTGTTTTAAATAAAGTAGTCCCTTATTTTCATATACTACACCATGATAGTTTTATTGGTTCTATCGCTGGCTAAGCTCTGGAGGCTGTGAAAGTGAGGAGTTCGATGTAACCTGATCCTGAGGTCTGCTAATTATCTCCTGGAGAGCTTCTGCAGTGATTACACCCAGTGATCTGAAGCTTTATGCTGACCAGTGGCGGCCCGCCCATATTTTTTTAAACATGACCCAACTTTTTCAATTTATAATTTGGTTTTGTGCACTGTATCCTGGCGCCGGGTGCAGTGCAGTATGGGAGGCATCACGTCAATGCAATCACAAGATTGCATTGACGGCACTTCATTTGGCCCAAAAATAAAGCTCTGTGGAGCAGCCGATCGCGCCGGCGCGATGGACTGCCCGGGGAGTACATAGAGTGATTCATGGGCGGCGCTTCTGACGTCACTCACGGAAGTGACGTTGTCACTCTGCTGGTCAGTGCAACGTACCGCCTGAGAGGATGAGGTAAGCAATTTGTACTCCTCATGCACTTTTTTTCTGCGGCAGAACCAACTGTAAAATCCATTAATTTCGGCGGCAGCACCCCCCGCATATCAACTTTAAAATCTGTTATTTCGGGGGCCGCGGCGGCACCCCCGCTTATCAGCTTTAAAATCTGTCATTACGGCGGCCGTGGTCAACTTTTAAAACAGTTAATTTCGGCGGGGTGTGTTAGATGTCCGCCCGGGCGCAACCCCCCCCCCCCCATGGCAGCCCAAAAAAAAATCTGTTAATTTCAGCGGCTGCGGCGGCACCCCCCCCCTTATCAACTGTAAAATCTGTTAATTTCGGCGTCAGAGGTGTACCCCTTAAAAAAACAAGGCTACACAGAAGGCAGACTACGAGGGAGCCCCTAGCAACCGGCATTTAGAGGTATGTAAGAAATGTTTCCAATTATTTTTTTTATATTTTTTTAGGATTTTTTAAGCCTTTTTTTTTTTAGGGGGAAACACCACTTTAAAAGCAGGTATCCACATTATCGGTCCATAGGGGCGGCAGCACAACCAACCCCCCCACTTATCGACTTGTTTTCACATTTTCGTTGGTCGACGGCAGCACCCCCCCTGCAATTTACAGGTTGCAGAATGCAGATATGTGCAATTTACAGGTTGCAGAATGCACATATGTGCAATTTACAGGTTGCAGAATGCACATATGTGCAATATGCAGAATGCAGATATGTGCAATTTACAGGTCGCAGAATACACATATGTGCAATATGCAGTATGCAGATATGTGCAATTTACAGGTTGCAGAATGCAGATATGTGCATTTTACAGGTTGCAGATATGTGTGATTTACAGATGCAGATATGTGCGACTTACAGGTTGCAGTATGCACATATGTGTGATTTACAGGTTGCAAAAAAGGTGCGTGATGTGGTAATACACAAGATAGGCATGATTCATCTGCTTTAGTAGAGCCCTGTGTATAATGTGCAGCCTGGTATATGATGTGCAGAGCCATGTATATAATGTGCAGCCTTGTATATGATATGCAGAGCCCTGTGTATAATGTGCAGCCTGGTATATGATGTGCAGAGCCCTGTGTATAATTTACAGCCTGGTATATGATATGCAGAGCCCAAGGTGTATAATGTGCAGCCTGGTATATGATGTGCAGAGCCTGGTACATGATGTGCAGAGCCCAGTGTATAATGTGCAGCCTGGTAGATGATGTGCAGAGCCCTGTGTATAATGTGCAACCTGGTATATGATGTGCAGAGCCCTGTGTATAATGTGCAGCCTGGTATATGATGTGCAGAGCCTGGTGTATAATGTGCAGAGCCCAAGGTGTATAATGTGCAGCCTGGTATATGATGTGCAGAGCCTGGTACATGATGTGCAGAGCCCTGTGTATAATGTGCAGCCTGGTAGATGATGTGTACAGCCTGGTATATGATGTGCAGAGCCCAAGGTGTATTATGTGCAGCCTGGTATATGATGTGCAGAGCCTGGAACATGATGTGCAGAGCCCAGTGTATAATGTGCAGCCTGGTAGATGATGTGCAGATCCCGGTGTATAATGTGCAACCTGGTAGATGATGTGCAGAGCCCGGTATATAATGTGCAACCTGGTATATGATGTGCAGAGCCTTGTGTATAATGTGCAGCCTGGTGTATAATGTGCAGCCTGGTATATGATGTGCAGAGCCCTGTGTATAATGTGCAGCCTGGTATATGATGTGCAGAGTCTGGTACATGATGTGCAGAGCCCGGTGTATAATGTGTAGCCTGGTAGATGATGTGCAGAGCCCGGTGTATAATGTGCAACCTGGTATATGATGTGCAGAGCCCTGTGTATAATCATTGAGAAATTTGCAAGCCAGAAAGAAAGGAGAGCAAAATGTATTTTCAAATAATTCTACTGGTGCTAATGTGAATGTGGCGTTCATTTGTATTCAGTCACCTTTATTCTGATTCAGAGTTTTTTTGTTGCTGTGTGTTGTGCAATAAAGTTTGTTTACTGTTTTTTTTTAAAAATCACTGATTTGTGGTACATTTATTGCATTCTTTAACAGTTGACTTAAACATAAAAAAATTTCTATATTTACCTAGCCGGAATGACACATAATCACCTGATAAATGCCCATTTAGTGTCCTTCATTACTAACAGTGTCATTTTTTAAGTTTGTTTGCGCCGATCTGTAAGGCTGCGCTATATACCATGATTTGTGATGCTGGGGCTGTAGACTCTGTCCTGTGATGCTAAGGCTATATACTCTGTGCTGTGATGCTGAGCTGTATACTCCTGACACTATGAGTGGAAGTAAGTGGAATAAAGGGGACGGAGTGGGTGGATTCTATAAGGGGTGTGGCTTATGAGAAGTAGGAGGGGCCAAACGTGGAGGGGCCGGGTTTCCCCCCCCCATCCTAAAACTTCACCAGCCGCCACTGATGCTGACCTTACCTTTATGGGGGTCTCCAGATGATGTAACAGGCAGTTTGAATGGGTGGTGGAGCACGAAGATGATCACTATTGTGCACTTCATTTTAAGAGAGCACATGTGTGAGAATATAGAACACAATAAAAAAGATTATATCAGGAATGGACTGTGATTTGGCACAGCACCACGTCTGTGATAAATAGAGTGCACAGAGGTAGACTGTCATATAGGCACTCTTCATATATGCACTTTTTTGTATTTGTACTTATTAATTGTAATATATATAGATGTATGTGTTGAAGTATAGATTTGCACTATACTGATTAAAGGGACGATAATAATTGTTTGGATGCGCTGCACATTTTTTTGGTTTTAATATCAATCTTTCCAAAACGGAGTTCATAAACTGTATGTAGCACCCTTATAAATTTACATAAGGCTGCTAGGGAAAATTTGTTTAGCTTCTCGGTAAACAGTGGAGCATGGGTTGATTGCTTAGGGCTGCTCAGTGTTCCGTAACATGCTGTTCTGCTACTTCCCCCTTTCTTCTAAAGACTTCTAGAAGCATAGTGGGAGGTAGAGAAGAACAGGCAGCCTGAATATTTATGGGACTCCAGCCAATCCCTGGAGAGGTGTGCCCAGAAGGTGGAGGGGCAGGCCATAAATAGTCTAAGGCTTGGGCAGGAGAGTGCAGTTTTCCTAGGCCCAGTCCTGCCGGGGGAGAGACCTGTTCAGGGACTCTGCCCCTGGGGGGCAGGGGAGCTAGAGCTGGAGAGTGGAGACATTGAGGTCCCAGCTAGGCTTAGCTGGGGAGCCTATACTAAGATCCATTGTCCAGGGATTGAGCTGGGTCAGGAGGAAGCTCACTGGAGAGGGCCAGGAAGTTGCGGGAAGGAGGAAGTTGCGGGAAGGAGTCCAACTTTTCTGCGGTGGTGTGAGTGTACATTTCCTTCACTAGGAAGAGCCTGTGGATATCAGCAAGAGGCAACCAGTGATCCTATGGCTAACTGAGTAAATGAACCCCAGTGCTAAGGAGTAGTGACATTGTGTAGCTTTTATCCCCCTAAGGCCCCTTTCACACTGGGGCGGTGATCCGCGGTGACGGTAAAGCAGCGCTATATTTAGCGCTGCTTTACCGTCGTTTTCACCGCGGTTTTCGGCCGCTCGCGGTGCGGTTTTACCCTTGCGAGCGGCCGAAAAAGGGTTAAAACACCCCCGCAGAGCGCCGCCGTAGCCGCGGTATTGCCGCGGTAACCGCGGTATTGCCGCGGTTTTACCGCGGTCTCCCATTGTAATCAATGGGAAGGAGCGGTATAGGAGCGGTGAACACACCGCTCCTATCCCGCTCCAAAGATGCTGCTAGCAGGACTTTTTTTGTCATCCTGCTAGCGCACCGCTCCAGTGTGAAAGCCCGCCGGCTTTCACACTGGAGTTAAAGGGGCCGGATTTTTTCATGCGGTGAACAGGCGCTATTTTTAGCGCTGCACCGCATGAAAAACGCCCCAGTGTGAAAGGGGCCTAAGGGAGTATTGAGGGAGTTCCCTAGCAGCATTAGGAATCCAGTGGGACAGTCAAGTGCAGCCAGCAGTGTGGAAAGAGCAGCCAGTGTTGCCAGAAGAGTGTGGAGCACAGCCAAATATTGAGAGGTCCACTTTCAGAAGTTTTTTCAATTGAAGCTCATCAGGGGTATCCCATGATCTCTATCTCCCATTCAAGTTCCTGTTCCAATTAAAAACCTAAAATGAACCCCTAGACTGTTTTCTGAGCCAGTGAAAGAATGAAGAAAATTATGTGTGCCTGCTGTGTGTTTGCTAAAATGGGGGGTGAGAGGACCAGATTCACCAGTGTAGGGGATAAACTACATGCAGTTTTACCTTCTTTATCAACTCATCCCCCACAGTTATTACCTTTTGTATCACTTGACCATCCCATTTAGATTGTAAGCTCTAACAAGCAGGGCCCTTTTGTATTGAATTTTATTGTAACTGTACTGTCTGCCTCCATTTGTAAAGTAATGGCCAAACTGTTGGCACTATACAATTCCTGTATAATAATAGTATTATTGACTAGCAGGGGAGGAGACCTGGCCTTTATCCTTCACAGTGTCACTTTCACTTACAGGTCTCATTTACACCCCCACCCTATGACTGAATCATGAAAGGAGAGACAACACACTGAAGAGCCCATGGAATTGTCGCTCTTATCTCTCCTCATATTAATATGCTTCTTATACTGCAGCTTACCTGACTGGACCCTTGTGCTGCCTTTCATTACCCTTTGCTGAATTCCTCTGCTGTACAGATTGCACAGCAAAAAAAAAAGGCAGAAAAGCGCCAATTAAGTAAGACTTTGTATTTTAAAAGACCCCACAACAGGGCTACTTGCAATAGATAGGTAAACAACAAGCACATCAATAAGTGTAGGTCTGGAACGCCAGTTGAAGTGGGCCGCGGGAGCTGCTGGTTCCGCCAGATGGAATGTGACAGAAGTCCCCTTGTGGAGGAGGATACCGGCCAAAGTCCCTTCAGAAGCGGGTGTGCAGCCAGGAGCAGGTTGACACAGGCAGGGTTCAGGACCAGAATGCAAGAGCATGTGCTATACCAAATAGGCAGATGGTAAAAGTATGGTGTTTTTGGAAATTCCTTGCGGAGAAAGGAAGCCTCATATTTATCAATCACTCCATCAGCCAAAGCTGAGGAGACCAGTTGTTCTGCTTCTGCCTTAAATTTTGTTAATGGGTCTTTGGTTAATTTTAGGTAAGTATGAGTATCTGATAGTAATCTACGTGCTTCTGTATGGCAATTGGACCTATCTTGGAGAACGATGCCACCTCCCTTATCAGCTGGTTTTATGATGACCTCAGTATTATCCATAAGTGCTTTTAGGGCAAGGGTTTCACTGCATTTTAAATTGTTGGATATACAGTATCTCAAAAGTGAGTACACCCCTCACATTTTTGTAAATATTTTATTATATCTTTTCATGTGACAACACTGAAAAAATTACACTTTGCTAAAATGTAAATTAGTGAGTGTACAGCTTGTATAACAGTGTAAATTTGCTGTCCCCTCAAAATAACTCAACACACAGCCATTAATGTCTAAACCGCTGGCAACAAAAGTGAGTACACCCCTAAGTGAAAATGTCCAAATTGGGCCCAAAGTGTCAATATTTTGTGTGGCCACCATTATTTTTCCAGCACTGCCTTAACCCTCTTGGGCATGGAGTTCACCAGAGCTTCACAGGTTGCCACTGGAGTCCTCTTCCACTTCTCCATGACGACATCCCGGAGCTGGTGGATGTTAGAGACCTTGCGCTCCTCCACCTTCCGTTTGAGGATGCCCCATATATGCTCAATAGGGTTTATGTCTGGAGACATACTTGGCCAGTCCATCACTTTTAGCATGGTCATATTGGAGGTGTGTTTGGGATCATTATGTTGGAACACTGCCCTGCTGCCCAGTCTCCGAAGGGAGGGGGTATCATTCTCTGCTTCAGTATGTCACAGTACATGTTGGCATTCATGGTTCCCTCAATGAACTGTAGCTCCCCAGTGCCGGCAGCATTCATGCAGCCCCAGATCATGACACTCCCACCACCATGCTTGACTGTAGGCAAGACACACGTTTCTTTGTACTCGCTTGACACCATCTGAACCAAATAAGTTTATCTTGGTCTCATCAGACCACAGGACATGATTCCAGTAATCCATGTCTTTAGTGTGCTTGTCTTTAGCAAACTGTTTGCAGGCTTTCTTGTGCATCATCTTTAGAAGAGGCTTCCTTCTGGGATGACAGCCATGCAGACCAATTTGATGCAATGTGCGGCATATGGTCTGAGCACTGACCGGCTGCCCCCCACCACTTCAACCTCTGCAGCAATGCTGGCAGCACTCATATGTCTTTTTCCCAAAGACAACCTCTGGGTATGATGATGAGCACGTGCACTCAGCTTCTTTGGTCGACCATGGTGAGGCCTGTTCTCAGTGGAACCTGTCCTGTTAAACCACTGTATGGTCTTGGACACCATGCTGCAGCTCAGTTTCAGGGTCTTGGCAATCTTCTTATAGCCTAGACTATCTTTACGTAGAGCAACAATTCTTTTTTTTAAGATCCTCAGAGTTCTTTGCCATGAGGTGGCATGTTGAACTTCCAGTGACCAGTATGAGAGAGTGAGAGCAATAACACCAAATTTAACACACCTGCTCCCCATTCACACGTGAGACCTTGTAACACTAACGAGTCACATGACACCGGGGAGGGAAAATGGCTAATTGGACCCAAATTGGACATTTTCACTTAGGGGTGTACTCCCTTTTGTTGCCAGCAATTTAGACAGTAATGGTGTGTTGAGTTATTTTGAGGGGACAGCACATTTACACTGTTATACAAGCTGTACACTCACTACTTTTACATTAAAACAAAGTGTAATTTCTTATCTACCTTAGACCCACGCTATAGCCAAATGACGGCTACAGCGCGGATCTATTGTGCCGGGACTACGTCTATTGATGTCGTCCCGGACACGAGCTGCCTGTGCGCCCCCTGAAGGGCGCGCGGCGCGCTCTGTGATCAGCGAGTCTGTGAGACTCGCTGGATCACAGATCCGAGTAAGGGGTCGATCCCGACCCCTTACCACGTGATCAGCTGTCAGCCAATGACAGCTGATCATGTGATAACAGAGCCGGTAATCGGCTTTTTTTCCCTCCTCGCGCTGTCAGCGCGAGGAGGAAAAAAAGCCGATTACCGGCTCTGTTATCACATGATCAGCTGTCATTGGCTGACAGCTGATCACGTGGTAAGGGTCGGGATCGACCCCTTACTCGGATCTGTGATCCAGCGAGTCTCACAGACAAAAAAAAAAAGCCGATCACCGGCGGCAGTGAGAGGGACATCAGTCCCTCTCACTGCAATGTGCCCAATCAATTGTGCCCACCTTTGCCCCATTAAAGTGCCGCCTACCAGTGCCCACACTGCCATCTCTCAGTGCCCACAGTGCCATCTCTCAGTGCCCACAGTTCCAGTGCTGCACATCAGTGTCACCTGCCAGTGCTCATCTGTGTCACCTGCCAGTGCTCATCTGTGTCACCTACCAGTGCTCATCTGTGTCACCTACCAGTGCCCATCAGTGCCCATCAGTGCCACCTATCAGTGCCCATCAGTGCCACCTATCAGTGCAAATCAGTGCCACCCATCAGTGCCACCCATCAGTGTCATCCATCAGTGCCCATCCGTGCCACCCATCCGTGCCACCCATCCGTGCCCATCAGTGCCATCTTTGCTGTCCCCATCAGTACCGACTTATCTGTCCCCACCAGTGCAGCCTATCAGTGCCCACCTGTGCCGCCTCATCAGCGCATATCAATGAAGCAGAAAAATTACCTGTTTGCAAAATTTTATAACAAACTATTAAACATGATTTTTTTTTTTTTAATTTTCCATCTTTTTTGTTTGTTTAGCAAAAAATAAAAACCCCAGCTGTGATTAAATACCACCAAAAGAAAGCTCTATTTGTGGGAAAAAAAATGATAAAAATTTCATTTGGGTATAGCGTTGTATGACCGCGCAATTGTCATTCAAAGTGCGTCAGCGCCAAAAGCTGAAAATTGGTCTGGTCACGAGGGGGGTTTAAGTGCAAAGTAATCAGGTGGTTAAACATCAGGGTGCTACATGAGTTTGTGTTAAAAGGATTTGAAAGGGGTGTGAGGTTGATTTACTAAAACTGGAAAGTGCAAAATCTGGTGCAGCTCTGCATAGAAACCAGAAATCAGCTTCCAGGTTTAATTGTCCAAGCTTAATTGAACAAGCTGAAGTTAGAAGCTGATTGGCTACTATGCAGAGTTGCACCAGATTTTGCACTCTCCAGGTTTAGTAAACAAACCCCACTGTGTGTTAGGGACAGTTAATGATTATGAATAGGTTAGAGGTCAGGGACAAGTTGGGGCACACTTTATTTAGTTGTTTTTGGCATTAAAAGCTTTGCAAGGACTAATAGTGCCAGACTCACAATGGCAAAAATGAATGGACCATAATTTCCTATACTGAGAAAATGAAACATTTAGGCTGTTCTAATAACATGTAACAAAAAGCAATCATATACTGTATTGTATGTTACAGCAGTCAGTCATCTATTGTAGAATAAGCACTGTATGAAGACTAACGGTGCTTACTGCAAGTTCAACAATGCAGGCTTACTCCAAAAACACATTAAACCGCTGGAGGGCCAAGGTTGCCTACCCCTGCTCTATGCAAATGACAGGAAAACAGAAACTCCAGATATGTTTTTTCTTAGATCCTGTGCTCCATAGAAAGAATGAAATACTAATCAAGAAGAACAATACCAATAGAGCAACCACTCCATTCAGCACTTCTCATCCAGATAACAAAACTTTGAATAGTTTGATAAAAACTCTTTAACCAGTCGTCTCGCAGGAAGTAATATTTTGTTTCCTAGATAAAAATCGTGATAAGGGGTCTCCCTGTGATGAAGGGATGATGGGATACATCAGATCTGTTAATAGGACATTCCTGTGCACCTGATATGCCCTGGAACATGCTGGTGCCCAGTAACCCTTGATGATATATGCTTTTTCTAGCTCATGATGGTAGAGGGACAGATAACTCTTTGTTTGAGCAAAGTTTTCTCATTAAACTCCCATTTTCACGGTTCAACAGGATAACCAAGGTCTGTCTACTGCCTCTTCTGCTGAGCAGTTTTATTCCATTAAAGATAACACAAACTGCTAGAACAATTGCAGCATTGTGGCAAGTGAAGTTCAAAGAGTGAATAAACATCAGAGGGGAAAATGTCTGCTTTGAAGAAAATATTAAGGTATGAGATTTTGTCTTTGTGCTTCATAACCAAATAAAAAATAATTATCCCCATTACCGGTTCCTTTAACAGGGTCCTATATGTGTGTGTTTTTATGTTATGGTATGTTACTAGGCTGTGAAAAAGTTTCCTTTGGGAGACTACTTCTACACAAGTCATTTCATTAGTAATATTGAAAAGGGAAAATGCAAGCTGAATTAAAAACGTTTTTGTACCCACAAAATGTGTAAAATGCCCCTTTCTGTGAGAATGTTAATTAACTTTGAAGCAGAGAACTAGGAAAGTGCAACTGTGTGTGTTCCTAGTTCTCAGACCTGCTGTCAAACAGACAAATTACTTATAGTCAAGTTAGCTAACCCATACTGATCCTTTTAAACTTAGTCTGGGCATCTAACCTTTAAAAAAAACTCTGGTCACGAACAGATAAATTAAATTAAAAGAATATGTTACCCCAACATTTGATATTCCTGATATGCGTCTGCTGTACCATTTACTAGTGTTAAAAAGTGTCTGTTCTCTTTGTTTTACTTCCTTTGTGTGATATACCTGGTGTCCATGCCAGTCCCCCTACTTTCCTAATTCAAACTCTTTCTCATTGTGGTCAGTGGGAGCACAGCCTGCCTGTCTTCCAATGATCAGACATGTGCTGACACACCCCTTGCACAGCCATTCACTGGCAAGATCGGTGTACTGCTTTGGTCTGTTGGCTCTGCAGGATGGAAGTTTGATTGCTTCCCCCTGTCTTCTGGAGGCTTACAGATTATAGTGGGCGGGAGAGTCAAATAAGCACATACCACCCAACTGTCCCTGATTTGTAGCAATGTCCCTCTGTCCCTCATTCCTCCTCATTTGTCCCTCATTTTGGTCTGATCTATATAAATGCACTTTTTATCTATCAAAAAGTGTTTCCAAGTGCTAAACATTTCATCTGATTTCTAAATTGCTGCATTTGTAAACTCCAAAATCCAATATAAAGGAATAGTAGTGGTAAAAAAAGCACTTGTGGGTTTAACCAATCTTATTTTTTTTGTACAATTCTCCTTTAAGGGGGCGTGGCAAAAGTTGTGTCCTATGCCTGCATACTTTTGCTGATAGGTGTCCCTCATTCCCATCTCAGAAAGTTGGGAGGTATGTAAGCAGTCTGAATATTTATCCAGCTCCTGACAATCATTGGGGGAAGATGCCCAGATAGTGGCTGGGAGAATGCATAAATAGTCTGAAGGCTGGAAGAGCAGTGTTCTTTCCCAGCAGGAGAAGTTCCCAGCTAGAAGGGCTGCTGCCCTTCCAGGCAATTCAGCTAAAGATTCTGCTAGTCTTACCATGGTCCTAGCTGTGCATAGCCTATTCTGCTGCAAGTCCCTAGAGAGCAAAAGAGGGTTTTTACCAAGGATCCGGTCTGGAGGCTCACTGAAGAGACTGTTCTGAGTCTGGAAAGTTACATCCAAGTCCCAGGGACACTGTGAGTACAGACCTAAGAGAGGGATCTAGTGACTGTTGCTAAACCCTGGTGCACTAGTATTAAGGCTTTCCATGCTTGGAGCATTATTTATTGTGTCCCAGTGCTGTCCACTTCATGACCTACTGCTCAAGGGACTGTTCTGAAAAGTAGCTACAAAGGGAAGCTATAAATGTGTCCTCACATTCCTGTTCAGTGTTCTGGAGTATTCCACAGCTTAAATTTGAAAAAAAAAAAAGGAAAGCCCCTAGTCTGTTTATTGAGTCAAAGGATGTTGAACGTTTGCCTGGCCTCCACTACAAGCAGCTCCTGTGGTGGTAACGCTATATATATATATGTATGTGTATGTGTATATATGTATGTGTGTGTATATATGTATGTGTGTATATATATATATATATATATATATATATATATATATATATATATATATATATATATATACATAAATTGTGGGGCATTTTAAGGAGTTAGTCAACACACAAGGAAAGCGGAAAGCTTTCAACCAACTTTTATAGTTTCCAAACTGAATAGCCATACATGATAAAGTTTCTCATGCAGGGGTATATTCGGCAACATGCAATATACTAAAAGTTCTGACTTTGTCTCTTGCTGTCTGGTCACTTTAGTAGCATGTTTACATTTGCATTAGGCAAATTAAGATTGTTTTACCCTTTCGCACTTGTGTGACTTTTCCTGCGACTTTGGACATCAGAGTCACACACATGACAAGGTGTATCCCATGATTCCCAATGATAACCATTCATATCTGTGTGGCTTCAAGTCCTACCGACTTCAAAGTAGTCCCTGTACTACTTTGGTCCGACTTTGATGTGAGTTGAGGTCCATTGACCTTAAGTATACACAGGCATTCCCTGAAATCGTGTCAAAATTGCGTCCAAATCACGGTAAAATTGGCAGTGTGAAAGGGACCTTAAACTTGCATCACCACACTGCGATGCACATGGTTCTGTAGCTCCATTCAGTTGAATCAGTCATGTTCTGTAAGTGGTACTGCTTGCAAAACACAACACAGGGGAACATTTTTGCTGTGCAGCAATGCAAAGCATCACAGCAGTGGTATGTGTACACTCCATACACTGTCTTTGCAGCTTAAAGTGTTATTAAACCCACAACAGTAAAATTAGTCTGTATATGCAGTACAGCATGCTTGTTATACTCACTGTGGAACCTAAGGAGTTAATCCTTTGCATTGTGTAAAAAAGCTGTTTGATCTTGTCGTCTCTGATTCCCCCCCCCCCCCTTTTTTGGACTGTTCCCAATCCATCTCCTGGTAGTACAGAGCCTTGGGGGCACTCTGCACATGCTCAGTTTGGTGTGTTTTGCTAGAGAGGTTTTTTTTTCTCTTGGGAGGGTGCATGTGATCAGCACAAGGCCAATCAACACTGTTTTCACAGAGGGTCAGAGGTCATGCAGTCAAAGGAGAATGAAAACTCCTTCTACAAGTTTTAACCAGACAGTGATAGAAGTCACAAGACTGCTCTAACTGTTGACGAGAAAGGGTATTTTTAGTTTATATTTACTAAAATAATTGCATTTCCATGTTCTGTGAACTGTGGGAAAACAGATATAGTTTCAGGGTCCTGGATTTAGTAACACTTTAAGGAGAGTGAGTGGTTCATGGGTGGTAAAAATGCACCCCCACCAAATGCAAATGTAAACAAGGTCTGTCAGACAACCTGGCCAGACAAACTTGGTATTTTCTTTTTTTGTCTGGATCTCTCCAGCCTGTTCTGTGGCAAGAGCCCCAGTCCCTTCCCTCACACCTCCAATGTGCTCCTTTCACATGCTGCCTTAGCAGCAATACCTTAAACGTGACCCCTTTCTGTTCACATACAGTGGGATAATATGGCACACTCTGGATATGACAGTGTTGTTACTAATAAATGGATATGGGGTGGATAAAAAAGGGAGCAATAAGACAAGTCCATAAAATTAAGTCCATGTAAGGAAAGCAATTTATGCTGTCCTCGGGAGCCTGCCAGTTCAAAAGTTTAGAAGGAAAAACTCTGGAATATAAAAAGAACAAAGAACAGCAACCTCTAAGTGCAGCAAGTAAACAGTTTTAATTGTAAAGAATAGATATAAATACACTCACAAACGAGTAGTATATTCAGGCATGGAATATGGGTCATCCGCTCTGACTTCCGGGTGATCTCTAGCATCACTGGCTTAGATGTTGGTCCGCGATATGGCCGTCCTCCAGCCGCACTGTTGGTTCACAATGCTTCTGGTTGGCTGGAACGATGATCAGCGATGCACACAGGCGGCTTCACTTCCGGGCTTCAGGTCAGTGGGCGGTGCTTCGTGTTCGGAGCATGCATGATCCTTTCTCAGGATTCAATGGTGGCTATGAGTGGGGTTATTGTATACACAAATGCTATACTAAAGGGGCTCACGCAAAGGGTAACCATGGCAATATAAAAACAATAATAGCAATACTAGGATGTCACGGCTAAGAAACTGCATTAACTAATAAAAGGCTACTTTTAGACTATGATTAAATGCAAAAAGCAAAATGAAAACTCTACACCCCACCACTAGTGCCCCCTTAACCTTTTAATATTAAGGGGATGTACACATAGACAGAAATAATTTTTCTGCAAAGGTAAACAGTATAAAATACCAGATTACCAGATACTGTTTGACCTGCCCATGCGGCCTGCTTTACGTGGGTGGTACTATTCATACACTTCGAAAACGGTTTGGGGAACATCGGAATCTTGTAAAAAAGGGCATTGATAAACATAGCGTTCTGAGACATTTCAAAGAATTTCACTAACAGTCATCCTTAGGATTACGTATTTGGGTTATAGAGGCTATTCCCAAAACTTTTCCCACTGCTGAACATTATAAAAGACTATGCGAGAGAGAAAATTGTTGGATTTATTCCTTGGATTCTTTATCGCAAGGAGGCCTTAATGAAGGCATTGAAATTAAAACTTTGTTATAGTAATGGATTAATACTTTATTATTATGATAACATCTTCTCTATTAACCAGTTTATTAATAATTTTTTTGAGAAGTTTTCTGAATATCCCCATGTGACCCTTGTGCTGTCTTTGAGTTAATTATTGGCCTTTCTCTTAGGTTTCACCCTAAGAGGTGTGTGTACACACACACACACACACACACACACACACACACACACACACACACACACACACACACACACCTGTAATTGTCATCATAGGTATACCTCAACTATGAGAGACAAAATTGTCTGATTTTTGAAAGAATGTATTTGCAAATTATGGTGGAAAATAAGTATTTTGTCAATATCAAAAGTTCATCTCAATACTTTGTTATATATCCTTTGTTGGCAATGACAGAGGTCAATTGTTTTCTGTAAGTCTTCACAAGGTTGTCACACACTGTTGCTGGTATGTTGGCCCATTCCTCCATGCAGATCTCCTCTAGAGTAGTGATGTTTTGGGGCTGTCACTGGGCAACACGGACTTTCAACTCCCTCCAAAGGTTTTCTATGGGGTTGAGATCTGGAGACTGGCTAGGCCACTCCAGGGCCTTGAAATGCTTCTTACAAAGCCACTCCTTCGTTGCCCGGGCGGTGTGTTTGGGATCATTGTCATGCTGAAAGACCCAGCCACGTTTCATCTTCAACCTTTCTGATGGGAGGAGGTTTGCACTCAAAATCTCACGATACATGGCCCCATTCATTCTTTCATGTACATGGATCAGTCGTCCTGTTCCCTTTGCAGAGAAACAGCCCCAAAGCATGATGTTGCCACCCCCATGCTTCACAGTAGGTATGGTGTTCTTTGGTTGCAACTCAGCATTCTCTCTCCTCCAAACATGACGAGTTGTGTTTCTACCAAACAGTTCTACTTTGGTTTCATCTGACCATATGACATTCTCCTAATCGTCTTCTGAATCATCCAAATGCTCTCTAGCAAACCTCAGATGGGCCCGAACATGTACTGGCTTAAGCAGGGGGACAAGTCTGGTACTGCAGGATCTGAATCCCTGGCGGCGTAGTGTGTTACTGATGGTAACCTTTGTTACCTTGGTCCCAGCTCTCTGGGGGTCATTCACTATGTCCCCCCTTGTGGTTCTGGGATTTTTGCTCACCGTTCTTGTGATCATTTTGACCCCACGGGGTGAGATCTTGCGTGGAGCCCCAGATCGAGGGAGATTATCATTGGTCTTGTATGTCTTCCATTTTCTAATTATTGCTCCCACAGTTGATTTCTTCACACCAAGCTGCTTGCCTATTGCAGATTCAGTCTTCCCAGCCTGGCGCAGGTCTACAATTTTGTTTCTGGTGTCCTTCGACAGCTCTTTGGTCTTCACCACAGTGGAGTTTGGAGTGTGACTGTTTGAGGTTGTGGACAGGTGTCTTTTTTACTGATAACAAGTTCAAACAGGTGCCATTAATGCAGGTAATGAGTGGAAGACAGAGGAGCCTCTTAAAGAAGAAGATACAGGTCTGTGAGAGCCAGAAATCTTGCTTGTTTGTAGGTGACCAAATACTTATTTTCCACCATAATTTGCAAATAAATTCTTTCAAAAATCAGACAATGTCATTTGTTTTTCTCATAGTTGTGGTATACCTATGATGACAAGTACAGGTTTATCTCATCTTTTTAAGTAGGAGAACATGCACAATTGGTGGCTGACTAAATACTTTTTTGCCACACTGTATATGTATATTTAATGTACAAATAAAGGTATCTTTACATTATTATATATTTTATATTATATTATCATGGTTGCTTGCTTGACTTATTAAACAAAATTTCAGTTCCATCATTAAGTTTAATTTTAATCAAAATCCTAATTTTAATCTAAATTAATAATAGTTTTTGGCACATCATATAATATAACATATTGTATACATAATTTCTCCCTATATACAATAAGTTATGTACAGGTGCACTAACACCTCTATATGCATATATATATATATATCTCAAAATATAACCCAAATAATTAGGCCACACAGTTGGTATTGATTAACACTAATCAATAACCAATGATCAATCAATTGCTTATTATTGATTTTTATTAATGATTTTATGGATTTTTATAATTTTAAAAGTATTATCACAATTTTTTATAGATATACCATGGTCACACAAATTATGATTCTACTGCTCGTTAGTAGTAAGTATCATAGTCCAAAAGTAGAATTTTATTAGTTAATGCAGTGTCTTAGCCGTGACATCGTAGTATTGCTATTATTGTTTTATATTGCCATGGTTACCCATTGCGTGAGTCCCTTTAGTATAGTGTGTGTGTGTGTGTGTGTGTATAATAACCCCACTCAAAGATGGCCACCAGTGAAGCCTGAGAAAGGAGCATGCATGCTCCGAATGCGAAGCACCGCCATCTGACCTGATACCCGGAAGTGACGCCGCCTGTGTGCACCGCTGATCATCGTTCCAGCCGTCCAGAAGCACTGTGAAGCAACAGTGCTGCCGGAGGAAGGCCAGATCACGGACCAATATCTAAGCCAGTGACACTAGAGATCACCCAGAGTGGATGAACCATATTCCATGCCTGAATATACTACCTGTTTTGTGAGTGTATTTATATCTATTGTTTACAATTAAAACTGTTTACTTGCTAAACTTAGAGGGCGCTGTTCTTTGTTCTTTTTTTATTTCCCTTTCTGTTCACAGCCTCTTCCATTTGTGAGCCAAACACACCTGTTCTCAATAGGACAACTTAGTCAGTCTATCATTTTCATACTGTTGGGCAAGTAAAGAGTACCAACTATCAAATCCACAGTGAAGAGAAAGGATCGCGGGGGACCCCGCAAACTAGAAGATTTCTGCAGGCCGGCTGGGACACATGGAGAAGGCCAAAATGACCCTGGCTCCTCCTTATCTCCACACAGCATGAGGCAGCAAGGTGAACATGCTGCAGAAGGAAATGTATCACAGGCAGAACTAGCAAGGAAAGTTCTGCATGCCTACGGTGTCACCAGCAGCCCTCTGAAGCAGAAGAGAAGAATGTAAGTGCTATTATACATGACAATGCTATGGAACCCTATGATGCACAACTTACAGCTATACCCACTACAGGTCAGCCTGTCTCTGACACAACTATTAAGGACATATTAATGTATCTAATGCCACGTGCACACGAGCGGAATTTCCATCTGAAAAATCTTGGATGTTTTTTCAGACGGAATTCTGCTCAAGCTTGTCTTGCATTCACACGGTCACACAAAAGTTCTCTGAACTTTCGACCATCAAGAACGCGGTGACGTACAACACTACGACAAGACGAGAAAATTAAGTTCAATGCTTCCAAGCATGCATTGAATTGTTTCCAAGCATGCATGATTTTTTGCACCTCTGAATTGCATACAGACGATCGCATTTTCGGATAGGAACTTTTCCTGACAAAAAAAATAGAGAACCTGCTCTTAATCTTTTGCTGGCTGTAATTCCGCTAGCAAAAGACCGATGGAGCATACACACGGTGGCATTTTCCGCCAAAAACCTCTCATCTGAGTTTAGCTGGCGGCATTTCCGATCATAAGAGGAGCACTGCAGTATGATATCCAAAAAATAAATAGATGCACTAGGAGAACGAGTGGAGTATGTGGAAAATAAAATGTGCGATGTGCATATACCCCATTCTATACCCACAGTTGATCCAGAGGAAGGCAAAAAAAAACCCAGCAGAGCATTCTCCAATTTGCTAAAGCAGGGGAAAAAATTCCTTCCTGATCCCCCGAGAGGCAATCGGATTTTCCCTGGATCAACTTTACCTATAAATGTCAGTACCCAGTTATATTCTGTACATTTAGGAAAGTATCCAGGCCTTTCTTAAAGCAATCTACTGAGCTGACCAGAACCACCTCTGCAGGGAGTCTATTCCACATTTTCACAGCTCTTACTGTGAAAAAACCTTTCCGTATTTGGAGATGAAATCTCTTTTCCTCTAGACGTAAAGAGTGCCCCTTGTCCTCTTTGTTGACCGTAAAGTGAATAACTCAACACCAAGTTCACTATATGGACCCCTTATATATTTATACATGTTGATCATATCCCCCCTTAATCTCCTCTTATCAAGGGTGAATAAATTCAGTTCCTCTAATCTTTCCTCATAGCTGAGCTCCTCCATGCCTCTTATCAGTTTGGTTGCCCTTCTCTGCACTTTCTCCAGTTCCCCAATATCCTTTTTGAGAACTGGTGCCCAAAACTGAACTGCATATTCCAGATGAGGTCTTACTAATGATTTGAACAGGGGCAAAATGATATCTCTCTCTCTGGAGTCCATACCTCTCTTAATACAAGAAAGGACTTTGCTTGCTTTGGAAACCGCAGCTTGACATTGCATGCTATTATTGAGTTTATGATCTACCAAAACCCCCAGATCCTTCTCCACTACGGATTCCCCCAGTTGTACTCCCCCTAGTATGTATGATGCATGCATATTCTTAGCCCCCAAGTGCATAACTTTACATTTATCAACATTAAACCTCATCTGCCACATAGTCGCCCAATTAGACAGAGCATTGAGGTCGGCTTGTAAATTGGAGACCTCCTGTAAGGACGTTATTCCACTGCATAGCTTGGTGTCATCTGCAAAGGCAGAAATGTTACTTTTGATCCCAGACCCAATATCATTTATAAAGATATTAAAAAGTAAGGGTCCCAGCACTGAACCTTGGGGTACACCACTGATAACCTTAGACCATTCAGAGTAAGAATCATTAACCACTACTCTCTGAATTCTGTCTTTTAGCCAGTTTTCTATCCATTTACAAACCGATATTTCCAAACCTGTAGACCTTACCTTACACATGAGCCGTGTGTGGGGAACTGTATCGAACGCTTTTGCAAAATCCAAGTATACCACGTCCACAGCCACGCCTCTGTCCAAGGTTTTACTTACCACCTCATAAAAAGAAATGAGGTTTGTCTGACAACTTCTGTCTTTCATGAATCCATGCTGTCTGTTGCTTAAAATATTTTTTTCCTGCAAGAACTCGTCTATGTGGTCTTTTATTAATCTCTCCAGTATCTTCCCAACTATAGAAGTTAAACTAACAGGTCTATAGTTACTTGGTAAAGACTTTGTTCCCTTTTTAAATATAGGCACCACGTTCGCCCTGCGCCAATCCAGTGGTACTATTCCTGTCATTAATGATTCCCTAAAAATTAGATACAATGGCTTTGAAATTACAGTGCTCAATTCTTTTAGGATCCGTGGGTGGATGCCATCAGGTCCAGGTGCTTTATCCACCTTTATTCTGTCTAAATATTTCTGGACCATATAACTTTTGAGCCATTATGGATTTGGGGCTGTGTCACTACCACCCCCATTGTGGACATGAGCTCCCCCATGCTCCTTTGTATACACAGAGCTGAAGAAAGTATTTAATAAATTAGCCTTCTCTTTGTCCCCAGTCACCCACTCTAGATTATTTTGTAAAGGGCCTACATGCTCAGACTTGACCTTTTTACTATTAATATATTTGAAGAATTTATTTGGGTTTGTCCTACTATCTTTTGCAATCTGTCTTTCGTTTTGAATTTTTGCATCCTTGATTTCCTTTTTACATATTCTGTTATGTTCTTTGTAACTTTTAAATGACACTAGTGATCCTTCATTTTTATATTTTTTAAAAGCTCTTTTCTTACAGTTTATAGCTTTTTTAACTTTGGCCGTGAGCCACATAGGTTTTATTTTTAGCCTTTTAAATTTATTGCCCATGGGAATATACTTTGCAGTGAGTTCACAAACAGTCTTTTTGAAGAATCCCCATTTCTGTTCTGTGCCCATTGTTTCCAATATTCTCTCCCAGTCTAAGTTCTGGAGAGCAGCCCTCATCCTTGGAAAATTTGCCCTCTTGAAATTAAGTGTTTTTATCTTTCCTGTATGTGATTTTTGCTTACAGCTAACATCAAATGAAATCATGTTATGGTCACTGCTACCCAGATGCTCCTTTATCTGAACATTAGTAATATGCTCTGCATGGTTTGAGATTACCAGATCCAGCAGAGCATCATTCCTGGTTGGGGCCTCAATGAACTGGACCATAAAATTGTCCTGTAATAGGTTTATAAATTTTTGCCCTTTAACTGTCCCAGCAGTGCCATTATTCCAGTCAATTTCTGGGTAGTTAAAATCCCCCATTATTATCACTGTCCCAGCCCTTGCAGCCCTTTCTATTTGTGCAAGGAGCTGAGTATCCACCTCCTCATTAACATTGGGTGGTCTATAACAAACTCCAATGATTAACTTTGAACTACGCACATCTGTATGCAGTTCCACCCATAATGCTTCAGACTCATCACACTCTCCATCCCCCAGGTCCTCTTTCACACTCGCTTTGAGATCACTTCTCACATACAGACAGACCCCTCCACCTTTCCTTTTAACTCTGTCTTTCCGAAAGAGTGCATAGCCAGGAATATTTATAGCCCAGTCATGTGAGGACTGCAGTCAAGTTTCAGCAATACCGATTACATCATAGCTCTCCTGATGCACCAGAGCTTCCAACTCATCGTTGAAGAAGGAACAATGTAAAATCCTGAGGTATTCCAGAGAATGTTAAACCTTCTGATTTGAAACTTCCTAAAAGAGATGATATCTACTCTACTACCTGAAATCCCACATCAAGAGCTCATGATAGACCGAGCACATAGACTACCTAAACCCAAACATATACCCGAAAAGCTACCCAGAGATGTGATTACAAAAATAAATTTTTTCAACGTGAACGAGAAACTAATGTATTTTGCAAGACATAACACAACACTGCCTGCCCCATATGCGTGAATATTATTGTACTCGGATCTTTCACAGACAACTATACAAGACGCAAAAATCTCAATACAATAGCTAAAATTCTTAGGAATCATAAAATCATCTATAAGTGGGGTTTCCCTACAAAATGAATGCTGGGAAGAGATATACCATCATGAATATGGAAGATGGCCTGAAACTTTTGAAAAAAATGGGGCTTATCACCTCCAAGCGAAGATAACACATGGGAAAAAGCCACACCGGGAAAAATCCCACAACAATGGCAAACTAGCCATAAATGACACGCTTTCTTCATTCTTCATTACCTTCTATGGATCTGCCTCTAAATAATACATACTGAAATATAAAAATCTGTCCAATCAGAAGGCAAACTAGCCTCTCAGGAAAGCTCAGCTGAATGAATGAATGAATGACTTGTATAGCGCTGCAACTGCGAACTGAATCGCCTCGAGGCGATTGATCCGACCTGCATTGATTCCTTCTTAAAAGAGGGAACCCTAAGCCAGTGACTTATTGTTTTTCAGTTTAACTATTTCTATGTTAAACACAACAAGAACCCACAACATTTTATCCAAAAAACTCTACACAAAGCTTGGAAGATACAGAAAGGCCGCCTAATATTATGTGGGGACTTTAATGCACCTCTAGACCCCAATATCGACACCACCAAGCAAGGCAAACCCAATAGATCTGGACTCAATAAAATGTTCTCAATGGAAGATATGTATGATATGTATGATCCCTGGAGGTGTTTACACTCCACTGAAAGAGATTACACCTTTTACTCCCAGGTACATAAATCCTATTCCAGGATTGACTATTTTATCACGGACAAAATCTTGCTCCCAAATGTAATTAAAGCTCAGATCCATAACATTTCCTGGTCCGATCACGCTCCAATAACAATGGAAATCAAAACAGGCCGAACCTGTACTAATAACAAATTACGGAGGAACAATACTTATATTTTATCTCAAAAAAGCCATTTGTCCGTGATAAAAGAAAAACTTAAAGAATGCTTTAATTTCAATGATGATGGTTCGGTGGAAAATACCACCTTATGGTGACAAAGCCTATATCAGAGGCATATTACTACAAATGGTAGCAAAATAAAAAAAGAGGAAATTTAATTTAATAAATAAAACTCTACAAGAGATCTCGTCAGCAGAGAAAAAACATAAAAAGAATCCCAAAGATCCTAAATTAACCGTACAACTGAATAATCTAAGGGCGAATCTGAGAGATCTGTTAATAGAAGACCACAATAAATACTTGAAAAAACCGAAGTTGAATTACTACTCTCAAAGCAATAAAGCTGGTAAACCCATTAGCAAATCTACTAAAACAACGCCAAAATAAAAATAAAATAAATAGTTTAAAACACCACATCTCAGGTGTATTCAATTATGACCCTCAAAAAATAGCTAACACATTTGCAGTTTATTACGAATCCCTATACAACCTTAAAGCAAATAAAAGTATCTCCAACCTATAAACAAAATTATATCAGAATTTTTAAGCAAACCTAATCTTCCAGAAATAGACCCCAACGACTTAACATTGTTAAATAATCCTATTACAATAAATGAAACCACCAGGGTTATTAAATCCCTACCCAAAAATAAAGATGGGTTATCAGGGGAATATTATCAAGCTTTTCCAGAAATGTTATCACCACCTTTAACTAAAATGTTTAATCAAGTAGCCAATAATAATCAATACCCGGAAGAAATGCTAGAAACACTAATAATTACACTTCCAAAACCAAATAAATACCCAACAGCACCAAGCAACTATAGGTCAATATCATTACTAAATTTGGATATTAAAATTTACGCAAAAATTATAGCGTATTGTTTACTAAATATAACTTCCTACCTTATTAAGGCAGATCAAGTGGGATTCGTGAAAGGAAGACAAGCCCCAGATGGCACTTGAAGAATGATAAATTTATTAAACTATATAGAAAACAGCCATACTCTAGCTATCTTCCTAGCACTTGATGCAGAAAAAGCTTTTGATAGGGTGCATTGGCAATTCATATCTCAAACTCCAGAAAAATTTGGTATCAAGGGATTTATTCAGTCAGCCATTATGTCCTTATATTCACAACCCTCAGCCACAGTATACTCCTCAGGGACACTATCCAAAAACGTTAAACTGACGAATGGAACCAGGCAGGGATGTCCATTGTCCCCTATAATCTTCTCACTAATAATAGAGCCATTAGCAGAAAGTATAATACATAACCCTGAAATTACTGGAATCACTATTGGAAAACATAAACATAAAATTGGACTTTTTGCGGATGATATCATTTTAACTTTATCAAACCCCAAATCCTCCATACCTAAAATTTGAAAATGACTAGATCATTATGGGGAGGTCTCCTACTACAAAGTTAACCAAAATAAATGTTATGTATTACCCATAAACATCCCCAAAAACCAAATTGATTTACTAAGCAAGAATGACTACAACTGGAATGAACCATCCGTCACCTATCTAGGCATACAAAAAACAAAGAAGGGAGCAGTGCCATCTAAAAACATTTTTAATATAGGACAGACGATTATAAACTCACAAGATTGTAGAGATTACAGCGCATGTAATATGGTATAGGAAGTTCATCCACTCCTGGGGGAAGGTGGTCGGCTCACAGGTGGAGAGGCAGCTGATGTTCCCGGCTGTGCTGATGGCTCCCAACACTTCCTAGATCTCAGATTCAGCTCAGTTGCGGCTGGACACGTCACTTCCGGATGGTGAGAGAGTGGGGAGGAGTGCGCGTTCGGAGCATGCATGCTCCTTCATCAGGCAATCTTTCTCTCTATTTCTCTCTCTATTCTCTCTATATCTCTATCACATGAACATATGTATACAATATCTAGGCATACAACTTTCCTATCCTGCATCTAAATTATATACATCAAACTTCCCCAAACTAACAGGACAGATTAATATAGATCTACAAAACATTAAAACTATCATGGGTCGGGAAGATAGCAGCCTTTAAATTGAAAACCTTACCCAAGATATTGTATTTTCGTTCCCTTACAATTTTGATACAAGCTACCGTATTTATCGGCGTATAACACGCACTGGCGTATAACACGCACCCCAAGTTTAGGAGGGCATTTTAAGGAAAAAAAGTTTTAGGAGGGAAGTTTAGGGAAAAAAAAACAACTTACATTTAAGCATCATTTGCAGCTTGCCCAGCGTCATTGCAGCTTGCCCAGCGTCATTGCAGCTTGCCCAGCGTCATTGCAGCTTGCCCAGCGTCACTGTAGCTTGCCCAGCGTCATTTGCAGCCTTGCCCAGCGTCATTGCAGCCTTGCCCAGCGTCATTGCAGCCTTGCCCAGCGTCATTGTAGCTTGCCCAGCATCATTGCAGCCTTGCCCAGTGCCATTGTAGCTTGCCAGCGTCATTTTCATTCTGTTCCTGGTTTAAATTTCCCGCCGCCGAGACGCTGTCGCGTGCGCCGCCGAAAAAACCCGAAGCACGGGCGAAAAAGAACGAAGGGCCCCCGGAAAAAGCCGAGCCGACTCGGACGGCTAAGCTCGCGGTCCCGCCTCCCTGCTGTTTCCGGAGCGAGCGCAGGGAGGCGGGACTACGAGCAGAGCAGAGTCTGCTCGGCTTTTTCCGGGGGCGCTTCGTTCTTTTTCGGCCGCGCTTCAGGTTTTTTTCGGCAGCGCTCGCTATTTTTCAGCGGCGCTTGCCTTTTTTGTCATTTTTTTTGGGGGTATCGGCGTATAACACGCACCCCCGACTTTCCCCCGATTTTAAGGGGGAAAAAGTGCATGTTATACGCCGATAAATACGGTACATTTTTTACACAAAATTAATACAAAAATGAAAAAATTCATATGGAAATGAGAAAAAAACAAGGGTCGCATTTGATATACTAACTATAATAAAGAATTGGGTTGAATGGGACTACCAAATATTAAAAATTATTATTCTGCCTCCTTATTAGACCAAATTACATTTTGGTTCGCCACCCCCAATGACAAATTATGGGTGCATATAAAAAAAGAATTCACAAAGGGACATGATTTATATGCTCTGTCTATGGCCAAGCATATAATACAAAAAAAAAATACTCATACCCAACCTCCTATCTATAAAAGCAACCTTAATTGCATGGAAACATATTCTTTCCAAATCTAATAAAGAAATGCCTTGTACTAAAGTACCAAATCCAACAAGAATAGTAGAATACTGTAGAATAAAAATATAAACAAATGATTGGGTAAAGCAAGGATTTCAATCCTACCAATATCTACCAGATCATCTTAAAAACATAGTCAAAAATAAAAAGAACAAAAACAACCGCCTAAAAAAATTAAAACTAGAAGACATAATCATTCCCCCGATAATCTGGGAATACTTAAAAGATAACCATCGAAATTTAAAAAAGTGAATATCTTTATTTTATAACCTCCTTTCATCCATCATTACAAATGTGAAAAATCCCAACATGTTGAAATAGGAGAAAGACCTCTCACAAACATTCTCTTGGGAACAATTTAAAAAAGCCATAACAACAATAACTAAAACATCTGCTTACATTGAACATTGGGACAATTCTCAAAAAATCCTTAATAGGTGGTATCTGACCCCATATAGATTGGCATAAATATTCCCCTCCATATCGCCATTATGTTGGAAGTGCAATGAGTCTTCAGGTAACCTATACCATACACTATGGGCCTGCAAAAGTTTAACAAGTTTCTGGAATGCTATCTCCTCTTTTATAGCAGACCTCACAGGCATGTTAATAGATTTGACACCAGAAATGGCCTTACTAGGAATAAATCTGGATAGATACCCACTATGTTTTAGGACGATAGTAACACATACTCTGGTAGCGGCAAGGCTAACCACCACAAGCATGTGGAAATCTACAGCAACTCCTAATTTGTCAAGGGTGGTCGCTAGAATAAATACTCAAGCCCAATATGAGCTTCTTCTAGCTCGGAAAAAACTCCTAAGTTTTATAAGAAACTGGCAAAAATGTTCTTTTTTTTCCAGTAAAAATTAAAGAGCCTCTAACTATTTAAAAGGTTGTGATGTATAATACCAGGTTGGATACTACCGATTTATTCTTATTGTACCTGTCACCTATATATAAAGAGTGGAATTGGATCCGTCTACAGTTAGCACCCATTGGGGTAGATGGTTCAAAGGACACTATACAAACGTATTTCACTGCAAGATCTTGTACCGTACAATGGTTTACTATTTTACTTATAAATTTACGGTTGTTTGTTGTTAAATAATGTTAAAGAGGAAGTAAACCCTGATGGGTTTACTTCCTCTTTGTTTCTCTGCAAAGGTAAAGTATAATGGGCTACTATGCATCGCATAGTAGCCCATTATGTGTCACTTACCTGACACAGGAGCCAGCGATGTCACTGCTGTCCCCTCTTTCACGGAGCATCCATCTTCATTCTGTGTATCATGGCTCCAGCGCTGTGACTGGCCGGAGCCGCGATGACGTCACTCTTGCGCATGAGCACGGGAGCTGCCACTAGCATATCGCCACTAGCAGCGGCGTGCTCCTATCGCCGTAGACAGCGGTGCCTGTCTTTTTTTCAAATATCTCCTAAACTGTGTAGGTTTAGGAGATATTTCTTGGACCTACGGGTAAGCCCTTAATCTAGGCTTACCTGTAGGTCAAAGTGGTCTGTAAGGGTTTACAACCACTTTAACCATAACATACTTACTGTAACTAAGAATGTTCACACCTCTTTGGATTGCTCTTTATAAAACTAATAAAAATTTAAAGTTAAAAAAAATTTAATATTGGGATTATGTTATATAACGTTTATGGACAGATATTAATTAGTTCTTTCTTACCTGCCTGTCTTGTAAACTGGAAAACATGGGGTAGTGCAGTTAAGGTAATGCAATCATCAAACTTTCATGCCTTGGTTTTCCGTACTTTTAATATTTGTGTTTAGCCTTTTATTATCAACCTTATACACTGAATTATATTCCATTTTTACATTTCTGGTCTGAAATCCGGAAAATGTGTGTATTTTTGCCAGCCAGAGACCCCAAAGGACAAAGATCAAAGAACACATTATGGCTTCCTTTACTAGAGAGAAACAGGAAAAAAGACACAGTTCCACTGGGAATGAAGTTTATACAAACAGACTGAAAATAATTGTTCCTCAGTAATCAGCTAATCTATGCCTCTCCATCTGTAACTCACCAGAATCTTCAAAACGACTATGCTGAAGGGGATTTGATATATGTTTTTACACTTAATATTTCTTGTAGTTTTGTACTTATTTATATTGTATCTAACAAATTACAGAGTTTAGTTGTATTTGATGCACACATTTTGGTATGTTCTTTGTATTGATCTCTTAGTATATTGTTCATTGACACATACATTGTTGATGTTTATACACTACAGCATAGATTGTTTTGCCACATTAAATTTGCAGTTTTGTTTTGCTAGGTTTTTTTTTTATGGTTAGATGTTCGCAGTTGAAGGTTAGGGTTATGTGTTAGGTTGAGGGGTTAAAGTGTATCTAAAACCAAACACTTTTGTATGCATAAAACACGTCAGGTTATTGTCATCTGCATCCCATTGGGAAGATTTCCCTTCACTTACTGTCCTATAAATACAACAACAGCCACCAGATCAAATAGAAAGTGTGAATCTCCCTAGTGGGAATACAGATACCAGTAAAAACCTGGCCAATTTGTGGCTGTCGATAACTCAAAAAAAAATGTGTCTTTAAACTTGAAGTTCAAATTTCTGACTTACTTTAAGGGTTAGGAGTTAGAGTTTGATTGAGGATCATTGTAAGTTATGTATAATTTAACCACTTCAGCCCCGGACCATTTGGCAGCCAAAGGACCAGAGGTCTTTTTTCAATTTCGCACTGCACTACTTTAACTGGTAATTGCGCGGTCATGCAATTTTGTAACCAAACGAAATTTGCGTCCTTTTCTTCCCACAAATAGAGCTTTCTTTTGATGGTATTTGATTGCCTCTGTGATTTTTATTTTTTTGCGATATAAACGGAAAAAGAGCGAAAATTTTGAAAAAAAAAGAGATTTTCTACTTTTTGTTATAAAAAAAATCTAATAAACTCAATTTTAGTCAAACATTTGGGCCAAAATGTATTCAGCCACATGTCTTTAGTAAAAAAAATGCCAATAAGCGTATATTTATTGGTTTGCGCAAAAGTTATAGCGTCTACAAACTAGAGTACATTTTCTGGAATTTACACCGCTTTTAATTTATGACTGCCTATTTCATTTCTTGAGGTGCTAAAATGGCAGAGAAGTACAAAACCCCCCCAAATGACCCCATTTTGGAAAGTAGACACCCCAAGCTATTTGCTGAGAGGCATGTTGAGCCCATTGAATATTTTTTTTTTTAGTCCCAAGTGATTGAATAAAGACAAAAATAAAAAAGATTTTTTTTTTTTCAAAAAGTTGTCACTAAATGATATATTGCTCACACATGCCATAGTTATATGTGGAATTGCACCGCAAAATACATTTTGCTGCTTCTCCTGAGTATGGGGATACCACATGTGTGGGACTTTTTGGGAGCCTAGCCGCGTACGGGGCCCCGAAACCCAAGCACCGCCTTCAGGATTTCTAAGGGTGCAAATTTTTGATTTCACTCCTCACTACCTATCACCGTTTCGAAGGCCATAAAATGCCAAAATAGCACAAAACCCCCCCAAATGACCCCATTTTGGAAAGTAGACACCCCAAGCTATTTGTTGAGAGGCATGGTGAGTATTTTACAGCTCTCATTTGTTTTTGAAAATGAAGAAAGTAAAGAAAAAAACATTTTTTTTTTGTTTTTTTCAATTTTCAAAACTTTGTGACAAAAAGCGAGATCTGCAAAATACTCACCATACCTCTCAGCAAATAGCTTGGGGTGTCTACTTTCCAAAATGGGGTCATTTTGGGGGGTTTTATGCCATCTGGGCATTCCATGGCCTCCGAAACTGTGATTGGCAGTGAGAAGTGAAATAAAAAAATTACACCCTTAGAAAGCCTGAAGGCGGTGATTGGTTTTTGGGGTTCCGTACGCAGCTAGGCTCCCAAAAAGTCCCACATATGTGGTATCCCCGTACTCAGGAGAAGCAACAGAATGTATTTTAGGGTGTATTTCCACATATGCCCATGACATGTTTGAGCAATATATCATTTAGTGACAACTTTTTGTAAAAAAAAAAATATATATATTTTTTTTTTTTCATTATTCAATCTCTTGGGACAAAAAAAAAAAATATTTAATGGGCTCAACATTGCTCTCATCAAATAGCTTGGGGTGTCTACTTTCCAAAATGGGGTCATTTGGGGGGGGTTTGAACTGTCCTGGCATTTTATGCACAACATTTAGAAGCCTATGTCACACGTCACCCACTCTTCTAACCACTTGTAGACAAAGCCCTTTCTGACACTTTTTGTTTACATGAAAACATATTTTTTTTTTGCAAGAAAATTACGTTGAACCCCCAAACACTATATATAATGTTAAAGCAAAGGCCCTACAGATTAAAATGGTGGGTGTTGCATTTTTTTTTTCCACACAGTATTTGCGCAGCGATTTTTCAAACGCATTTTCTTGTGTACGCCTTTGCGCAAGAGAAGGGGGGGCAGGGGTGCTTTTTTTTTTTTTTGTTGTTTTTTTTTTATTTATTTAGCTTTTTTATTTTATTTTTAAACTGTTCCTTCCATTTTTTTTCTTTGTTATGATTTTTATTGTTATCTCAGGGAATGTAAATATCCCCTATGATAGCAATAGGCAGTGACAGGTACTCTTTTTTTGAAAAAATTGGGGTCTATTAGACCCTAGATCTTTCCTCTGCCCTCAAAGCATCTGACCACACCAAGATTGGTGTGATAAAATGCTTTCCCAATTTCCCAATGGCGCGGTTTATATCCGGGAGGGGGGACATTCCCTCCCACTGCTTGTAAAAGCAGTCTAGAGGCTAATTACCCGCTAGAATTGCTTTTACATGAAAGCCGATCACTGGCTGAAAAGAATGATACCAAGATGATACCTAAACCTGCAGGCATCATTCTGGTATAACCATTCAAAGTCCAGCAACATACTGGACATATATTGTAATCTTTTTTTTTTCATGCAGCCTCTTGGCTGAACGAAAAAAAGAGATTGATTGGTGGGTATGCCCACCATTAGAATACCTCCCTTCATCCACCCACTTTTAATGATGGGCATACATGCACCATTTATATATGCCGATGCATGGGGGCATCCTCCCGCAAAAGTTATGCCGTGTACACACGGTCGGAATTTCGACCGTATGTACGTGGCATTAGGAGCCAATCGCTCCTCCCCCCCCCTGCTGCCCCCATGCTTCGGCATATATGCTCTTTTTTTTAACTGTGGTGGTGAAATCACCTCCTACAGCGTTGGAGTCGCGGCTTTATGTATCGTGGGAGCAAACGCTGTTGCTGTCAAGATAAATAAATCCGCGTTGCAACTGAATGGCGCACCTGAAAACAAAAAAATGCTTAACACTAAAACACAGTAAACAAAATTACATACCTGAAAAGCAAGCATGATAAAACATGATAAAACATAATAAAACATTGCAGAATAGAATGGAGTAAAAAAAGAGCAACAATAGAGAGAGAATAGAGTGAGAGAGAGAACAATAAAACGACAACTATTTTTTTTTTTTTTTTTTTTTTGAGATTCACAGGTAAAAAAGCTCCTGACTGAAGCGACTGAATAAAAACGCTACCACAAAAAAAAATGTTAGCGATCGCAGGGATCAGGCCTGACTCTGCGAACGCTGCAGTTATGTGTGCTTAGTGTTTTGTAAGTGACAGTGATCGATCGATACTGCACTTGGGTGGGCTGGGCTGGGCGGAGGGGGAAAACGCAGGTGCTAGCAGGTATCTGGGCTGATCCCGCTAACAATGCGTTTTTTTTTGGAACCCTAAACTGCTGGGACGCTAGTATAGATCTGATCAGATCAGATATTGATCTGTTCAGATACTGTGCCACTAAGGGAGGTGTATGCTTTGCGCGTGGGTGTTTGCGGTACTGGCACTAACCTGGGGCGACGCAGACCTTATTTGACCCTAAAACCTAATTGATATCACCCGCCGGGCGATCAGGGGGTTAAACCGTTATTGGGTAATAAATGGCGGGTGCCCTGACAGTATAAAAAACAAGCTAACTAACCAGCGTCACCCGTAACAGTAATACAAAAAAAAACTGGTTACCTAGCGACACTAATGCAGCGATCAGAAAAACGATCGCTTAGTGACACTGGCAAAAGGGGGTGAAAGGGTTAACTAGGGGCAATCAGGGGGTTAAAACCTTTATTAGGTAATATATGGGGGTACCTGACGCTATATAAAAACCTGACGGGGAACCTAAATAACGAAATAACTAACTGGCTAACCAGCGTCACCAGTGACATTTATACAGTGATCACTGGTGAAAGGGTTAACTCTAGGGGCAATCAGGGGGTTAAAACCTTTATTTAGGTTGTAATATGGGGGTACCTGACCTATAAACCTATTTATGAACCTATATAAACATGGCGGTTAACCTAAAAAAAAACTGGTTACCTAGCGACACTAATGCAGCGATCAGAAAAACGATCGCTTAGTGACACTGGCAAAAGGGGGTGAAAGGGTTAACTAGGGGCAATCAGGGGGTTAAAACCTTTATTAGGTAATATATGGGGGTACCTGACGCTATATAAAAACCTGACGGGGAACCTAAATAACGAAATAACTAACTGGCTAACCAGCGTCACCAGTGACAGTTATACAGTGATCACTGGTGAAAGGGTTAACTCTAGGGGCAATCAGGGGGTTAAAACCTTTATTTAGGTTGTAATATGGGGGTACCTGACCTATAAACCTATTTATGAACCTATATAAACATGGCGGTTACCTAAAAAAAAAAAATGGTTACCTAGCGACAGCAGTGACACTAATACAGCGATCAGAAAAACGATCGCTTAGTGACACTGGCAAAAGGGGGTGAAAGGGTTACCTGGGGGGCAATCAAGGGGTTAAACCTTTATTAGGGGGGGGTAGGGGGCTACCTTGGACCTAAAACTAACTGCCCTGACAGTTATTACAGTCACACTGACACTAAATGCAGTGATCAGTAAAAAAATGATCACTGCAATTAGTGACACTGTGACTGGGGGGGAGGGGGTGATCTGGGGGGTGATCTGGGGGTGACAGGGGGTGTTTTGTGTGCCTATGTGTACTGGTGTCAGTGTACTGTTGGTGCACTAACCTGTACATGTTGACAGCTCGGCGTTCCGGTCACATAGACCGGCGCACCGAGCGTGACATCACTTCCTCTGCCTGTGTTTTGATTGACACAGACAGAGGAAGCATCTGATTCGCCAGGAGCGATCGCGAGGGGGTGGCCAGAAACCACTGGCCGTCCCCTCATCCCGGATCGCTCCTGAAGCGATCCCGACCGTCCCCGCCGGCCGGGGGGGGTCCGATCGGACCCCCCACGCGCCTGAAGAATGGCACATACAGGTACGTGATTCTGCCTGTACGTGCCATTCTGCTGACGTATATCTACATGGGGCGGTCGGGAAGTGGTTAAAGTGGTGTTTCCCCAAAATTTCAACATTAGTTATTTTTGCAATAAATCTGCTAATAAAAAATGATTGGATAAAAAAAAATGTCACTTACCTATTTCTCCCTGTTGCTAGGTGGTCCCACGAAATCTGCCTCTTCCTTAGCCCGGGCTAAAAACATCACTTCCCCTCAGCAGTCAGTCATCTGGGACACGTGACAGGTCCCAGATGACTGTGCTGCATATCACAGCGTGCAGCGCCGATCGTGCATGCGCAGTGGGTGCCCACAGTAAGGATGCCAGCGCCGCGGGAAACGAGGGGGGGCTTTGTTCCCCCACATCGTCGGACCCTGGGACAGGTAAGTGTCCAATTCTTAAAAGTCAGCAGCTGCACTGTTTAATGGGCACACCTCTTTAATTTAGTAAAAAACACATATGTACAATAAAAAAATCACTTATGTATTTTGTATTGGTGCAGAAAATGTTTATAGTAACCCAGGAACAATGGAAGCACAATTCATCTAGGCTTACCTAAAGCTAAACTCCAGGAATTTGAAATCTTTCTAAAAAGGACAAGCATACTTGCCACCTCCTGAACTTATTTTTATTTTTTTTCATCTGACAGGTTAATTGTGTTCCAGGAAGATAGCTTTCAGAGCTACACAGCTGGAGGCTCTGGTCTCAGCTCTTTCAAGTATAGAGCCAATGCAGCTGCTATGCCTGCCCCTCCCCTCCTCCTGCCCAATCACAGAAGCCTTTGTATAATGGGAACTCATTCATAAAATACAAAGGCTTCTGTGAATGGGCAGAAGAGGTCATTTAAGTTCAGTTATCAAAAATCTGATTTGATGCTGTGCATAGATATCACAACACTGACTGAATGTTGTATCTCTTGCAAAAATGACCAAAAGGAAAGAGTATAACAAAATAATTTGTAAATGCACTTTAAAACAGTATATATTAAACTGAAAGTACATTTGGTGTATCAATATTGACTTGCACACAACTGTATGCATGGAAGTGATGTCATCTCAGCCAGGCCAATAAAAGCATAAGTAGAAGCCCGGGAGAAGATGTCAGTGGCTTCCACTTTAAAGGGGTTGTAAAGGAAAAAATATTATCTCCTAACTAGCTTCCTTTTACCTAATGCAGTGCTCGTTCACTAACCTCTTCCATCGATTTCCCTTGCAAATGTCCCTTTTTCTTCATTAAAATCCCCACTTCCTGTTACTCTGTATGTAACTCGGACCATCAGGTGTGCCGTTCTGCCTGGTGGTGAGTATCGTGCTCGCCCCCCACCCTTGGACTACAGGAGTACGTCAGGACGTGTATATCACACAGCAGCGCCGCCTCCCTTGGCTTAGTTTCTATTCTTCACTGGCCCACCTTGATTCCACCCCCTTGCTGCCTGGAGATTTGGAATCCTATGCTCAGCTATTGGAAAGTACAGCAGCACGGCTATAGGAAAGTACAGCAGCAACATCAAAACATTTTGTCAAAAAACAAGGTAATGTTAAATCAATCCTTATAGTCGCCTAATAGCCTATAATACAACTGGAAATTTTAATATTGTTCATAAAAGATATTAAAGTCTGTTTAGATCAGTGCCTTCACTATATGCAATCACAAGCATGCATTGTGTGTTTACTCCTCCTAGCAAAATACCAAAAAAAACGCCCTCTCCCCCTCAACATTACCTAAGCTGTAATATTAGATTTTCTTTTATTGTTTTTACAAAACTTGAAATGTGGTACTAGATTGCAGCATTGGACACTGTTATAACAACTGTGTCATGTCTCAGGACTGGGACTATCATTCATGGTCATCGCAATCATTCCTTCACTCAGACTGATTATGATGATAAGGAGGATCACACGTGGTTCAAAAGGATTTTACAAGTAAAAAAAAAAATTATCATACACATCCATGCTAACTTGCTTAGTTTCCTGAGTGATCAGCGATAAATCTATGTACATCTGTAGTAAAGAGAAAAAAAAAGGCTCTGCGCATGCGCGATGCCGCTAAGCGTAATGGCAACTGTAGTTCCGTTATTGCCGTGGCGTTGCTGTAGTGCACGCGCACCGCAAACCAGGAAATACAGCATACTAACTACACAGGAAAGCCGGAGGATGATTTATAAGCGCTATTTAAACAGGAATCTAAATTTTTTAAATGAAAATAATAACTTTTTTCGATATAAGCACCTGACAAGGGATAATTATAGGGGGAAACATTTTTTCCTTTACAACCCCTTTAACTTAACTCACCACTTAACTGAACAAGCTGAAGAGAGAAGCTGATTGATCACTATGCACAGCTGATTCGCATTCTTTCTGCTCCAGTTGTGATAACTTTCTCCCAGGGTTTTTAATCGCTAAATAATGTGCTCTTCCCCTAAATTGCTGATAATCAGTATTTGTATTGAAAGGGCTCTGATTAGGGCTTGTCTTGAATTAATACATTTTTATTGTGCAGAAAAAAAAGAAAAGAAAATGCAAAAAAAAGCGGTTCATGTGGCAACTTTCACAGTAGCAATAACAAAGGCTCAAATATGTCAATCATAAATATAATTTATAACACACCTTCTTATCCTTCTATAAATCAATACATGATAATACCCTCAAGGCAACATTTCCCCCTCTAAAGGGGGCACCCAGAATGGTATAGACCAAAAAAAAAAAAGGAGAAAAAAAAAGGGGGGGGGGGAATATTTTTTAGAAGTTAAAATAGCATCCTACAGAGCATGTCAGCCAAATACGACAAGAAAAATAACTATGTTTGATCTCTCAGTATTGACTATTCCTAAAATGCAGCCATGTATGATTTTCAGAAATGTAATATCAATTCCTATTCCCTGAAGCAAAGGATAATCGAGAAATTCTATCCAGGGTGTCCATACTTCTCTAAACTAGTGTGGTTTTCATTCACTATGGCTACCAACTCTTCCATCCGCATTATATTCTTAATTTCCACTACCCATTCCCATGTTGATGGTATTGCTGAAGATTATTATTCGACAGGACCACCACACATTTAGATATGAGCCTATTGACTCCCTGCACCTCCAGCATAGATGCGGTATAGCCTTATTGATCTTATTTAAAAGAGTCGGGCATCGATACCATTTAGTTAATATTTTATAGTTTCTTTCCTGTGAATGAGATGCTCTAGTGGATTTAAATATGAGAGTAAAGGCGTTATCCCAGTTCTCCTGAGCCAGACTATTACCTAGTTCCCTCTCCCAGTTTTGAACATAAAAGGGGCGGTCAGGAAATTTTAGATAAGGCATATGAACACTTTGAGCCAGAAAGGCACAGCTCCTCAAACATTGTCAGATCCCCACGGTGCCAATCCTTAACAAGCCCTTCATAAAAATGATGTAATATTGTAGCCATTGTCCACTTGAGAAACCGGAGAGAGAGCTAAGCTCTCCCAGGGATTTCAAGCCTTTCTGGTCAAGCGCCTGCCATATGGGCGATGGGCGTAGTGGTTGCCAACAGAGAAATCCCCTGTCTGACAAACCAGTTTGAAACCCTGGGTTGCCCAATATCGGGGTTAACGGCTCTGGATGTGAAGTTATTCTATATTTTGTAATGGCCTTGTCCCAGACATATAGAAGTGGGGAAAGTAAAAGCGTTAACTGTGCTGTGGCAGGCAATAAATTCGACTCAAGGGTCACCCACTGTTTAACAGAGCTGTGGTGAAACCAATCCAGTACCCTACTAAGTACTGCCGCGGTGTGGTATAATTCCAGGTGGGGTAAGCCTGCACCGCCGACATCTCGTCTCTTTACCAGGATATCATATTTAAGTCTAGGTATGGATCTAGGCCAAATGTATTTAGGTAAAATGGACCGTGCCAAACAAAAAAATGTACGAGGAACCCAGATCGAAATTGGGGCTTGTCTTGATGGGCAAATGCAGCTTAGTCTTAGGTGCATGCAGCCTGCATTTGAGATCAATTTGACTATTAATTAAGAGTTCCATTACTCTTACTCTTCCATTTGGCCTGCAATCGACCTTCTTCTGACAAGAATTTGATTTCCTGGAGCTGCATCAAGCTGCTTTTGCATTCCCATAGGATTTTATAAGGAAAAGAGGCAGTTCTGGTGTGAAAAAAACAGGCCCCAAGAGAAGGCAGTGATAATTGTTAGTAGCTTCTAAGATTAGCAAAAATAGAATGGCTTACTCCGTTTTTCTTAACCAGTGTTCCGTGACACGGTACCTAGGGGTGTTTTTAGTAAGCAGTGAGTATTAGTGGGTTGATTTCCCACATGATGGTTCCTTCAAAATTATACACTATTGCCGCATACACACAGTCGGAATTTCCAACAACAAATGTTTGATGGGAGCTTGTTGTCGGAAATTCCGACCGTGTGTAGGCTCCATCGGAAATTTTTTGTCGGAATTTCTGACAACAAAAATTTGACAGCTGGTTCTCAAAATCCGTTGTCGGAAATTCCGATCATGTGTACACAATTCCGACGCACAAAATTCCACGCATGCTTGAAATCAAGCAGAAGAGCCGCACTGGCTATTGAACTTCATTTTTCTTGGCTCGTCGTACGTCACCGCGTTCTTGAAGTTCGGAATTTCCGACAAAATTTGTGTGACCGTGTGTATGCAAGACAAGTTTGAGCCAACATCCGTCGGAAATAAATTCCAGGATTTAATTGTCGGAATGTCCGATCGTGTGTATGCGGCATATGCGTGTCAATTGTACTAGGTGCACCACATTTTCTTTTCATTTATTACTACTATATCTACAACTGGGGGGGATGCAATTTTTTTCAAGGTTTCTTCTCTTGCCAAAAAAGGTTAACAAAAAGGTAAAACTAGTTGAAATAAACTGTTCTCCAATCCATAACCAGCTTGATGTTCTCACCACTCATATGGGTTGAACATGTAGTCATAATAAAAAAAAAAAAGATAGCTGTATGATTTGTGTTTTATGTCGTATCTGGCTGTTTCCACTGCATACATGTTTATAGAACACAATACAATGTATAAATAAAAATACTTTCCTAAACAAAATTAGTAGACTCGAGTGCATATGAGTTTGGTCAAACCACAGAAGTGAAGCGTTAAGGCTAGATCAGTAGAACAAGGACTAAGGGATTTGTCTTTGTTTAGATCTACTTGGTGTTTCCAGCACTCTGAGACAGACTCCTGCAGAAAAGATTGTCCCAGCTGAGCTGTCAAGGTACATTAAACAACTGTTTGACAGCTCCTTATAAATCATGACATTGAGCAGAACAGCCCGGCAATTTGAGCTTGATCTCATTACATAACACTTTAACACATCAGCACTTCAGGTTTTACTTAGAGCAGAAACAAGTTTTAGCCATATTGCATAGATTATCCATACATTTATGTGAAGATGGTACAATGCTTTTTTTGCTGGCATACCAAGGCTAGGTTCAAAATTTCACCTAAAGTGACATAGATTATTTTTTTTTACACTGTAGTCTTTTAGATCATTTAAAACTATTATTTCAGAATATAGACGATCTGTATTATTGACTCTTTTATAAAGTAACATTTTTTTGCAAGTATTGATTGAGTCCTGGAAATTATTATTAAGGTGTTCAAGAGACAACATATAATGGGTTTAATTTACTAAAGGAAACTAGACTGTTCACTTTGTAAAATAATGTTTCCATATTTCCATCATCCAATCATGTGCAAGCATAAATGCAGTTTTTTTCCTTGAGTGGGTATTCTTAGGAAAGTGAAACCCTAAGCTTTTTCCAACTTGCCTTAAAAAGTAAAAAGTTTGTTTGCCTTTATTAAATTTAACTCAAACTCATGAATTTTTTGGTCCTCCTTCCCCCATTTTTTTTTGAATATAAGT
The DNA here is from genome assembly GCA_028564925.1 of Lithobates sylvaticus. Classification (NCBI taxonomy): domain Eukaryota; kingdom Metazoa; phylum Chordata; class Amphibia; order Anura; family Ranidae; genus Lithobates; species Lithobates sylvaticus. The sequence continues at coordinate 166,088,733 of CM053030.1, read as the reverse complement.
TTATTCAAAGGAAGTACTGGTTAATTTAGCTGTGCATGATAAATGACGATGATAAAATGATTACAAGTGGTTGTAAACCCGAAAAAAGCAACCCCTGTAAGACAAAGGCATAATGGGCTAGTATGCATCGCATACTAGCTCATTATGAAATACTTACCTTAGATCGAAGGTGTTGCAGCAACCCCACACACCGCTGTGCCCGGCGGCATGTCTCCCGGAGTTATTTCCAGGTTAGCGGGCTCCGGCGATGTGATTGGCCGGAGCCACGATGATGTCACTCCCACACAGGTCACGGCATGCTGCTGAAGAAACAGCACGAGCGAGCCATTTCTTCAGTGCGCATGCGCTGATGACATCAGTGCAAGCGTATATGGTAAATATCTCCTAAACCAGGGGTAGGGAACCTTACCGTGCATATGATGGGCACAAGGGGCTGCATTGATGGGCACAAGTGGCGGCATATGATGGGCACAGGTGGCTGCATATGATGGGCACAAGTGGCTTCATTTGAGGGGCACAAGTGGATGCATTTGATGGACACAAGCAGTTGCATTTGATGGGCACAAGGCTGCATTTGATGGGGCACAAGTTGCTGCATTTGTTGGGGCACAAGTGGCTGCATATGATGGGCACAAGTGGCTGCATGTAATGGGCACAAGTGGCTGCATTTGATGGGGCACAAGTGGCTGCATATGATGGGCACAAGTGGCTGCATTTGTTGGGGCACAAGTGGGTGCATATGATGGACACAGGTGGCTGCATATGATGGGCACAAGTGGCTGCATTTGAGGGGCACAAGTGGCTGCATTTGTTGGGCACAAGTGGCTGCATTTGTTGGGCACAAGTGGCTGCATATGATGGGCACAAGTGGCTGCATATAATGGGCACAAGTGGCTGCATATGATGGGCACAAGTGGCTGCATTTGTTGGGGCACAAGTGGCTACATATGATGGGCACAAGTGGCTGCATATGATGGGCACAAGTGGCTGCATATGATGGGCACAAATGGTGGCATTTGATGGGGCACAAGTGGCGGCATATGATGGGCACAACCAAGTGGCTACATATGATGGGCGCAAGTGTCTGCATTTGATGGGGCACAAGTGGCTGCATATGATGGGCACAAGTGGCTGCATTTGATGGGGCACAAGCGGCTGCATATGATGGGCACAAATGGTGGCATTTGATGGGGCACAAGTGGCTGCATATGATGGGCACAAGTGGCTGCATATGATGGGCGCAAGTGTCTGCATATGATGGGCGCAAGTGTCTGCATTTGATGGGGCACAAGTGGCTGCATATGATGGGCACAAGTGGCTGCATATGATGGACACAAGTGGCTGCATTTGATGGGGCACAAGCGGCTGCGTATAATGGGCACAAGTGGCTGCATATGATGGGCACAAGTGGCTGCATTTGATAGGCACAATGGTTGCAATTGATGGCACAGTGGCTGCATTTGATGAGCACAGTGAGGCTGCAATTGATGTTTTTTTTTCAGAATTTTCAGTTTGTTTGCACCCCCCAAAAAAATTTGAGCACCAGCCGCCACTGATACTGGTATATGGCTTTACAGGTATACTGGTACTGTATATGGCTTTACTCCTCAAGGTTTCTACTGTCATCTTCTTTTCAGCCTGATTTCTATTCAGCTTCATGGCAAATGCTAATACAAACACTTTAATAGCCCCTCAGAAGTAAAGCTATTCATTATATCTGCTTCTGCCCAAAATAAATTTAGCAGTGGAAACCTCTGTTTTATAAGTCTCTGAACACTCTTAATGTATTGCTATAATACAACCAGTCAGCATATATTTCAACTAATATATGAACCTTAACCTCCCTGGCGGTAATCCCGAGAATTTTCATTACCAAAAGCGGTAACCCCGAGTCACAGTCGGGGCTTGCATCACAGTATCCTGGCAAAGTTACTTACCTTATCCTCAGGATCCTGGGATGTCCTCCCGCTGTGTCAGCGAGCTATGTACTCTGCTCGATTCATAACTGTGCCGGGCTCCGTTCCCTGCGAGCGTTGCAACGCACAGGGGCTGAGCCCGGTGGCAAATCCAAAATAGTGAAAATACAGAACACATACAGTACACCGTAATCTGTAAGATTACATTACTGTATTAAATAATTTCACCTCCCTTTTGTCCCTAATGCTTTGTCCAGTGCCCTGCATTCACTTTTATATTATGTATACTGTTCTTTCTGCCTGGAAACTAGAGATTGTCCATGGCAACCAAAAAGTATCCCTTTACGTCAAAAAGTGGTTTTAGACCAGCTAGAAAACAGCAATAGTAAATTAGAACACTTGCAGTGTTGAGCGATAATGAATTGTGGGGAAATTCGTCATCAAACACTGAAACTGACGACAGCCACAATTCTGCAACTGTGCGAATTTCAGTGTTTTTGATTTGATTACATTATTGAATGCATTTTATTATTATATTATTATTTTTGATAAATATTTATAGTTATTAATTTTATTATAATTTATGATTTTGTGTCAAACTTTATCATACATGAGATGTCTACTAGACTCTTGTTTGGACAGATTTAGGTGAGTTATTCCTAAGAATTACAGGCCTACAATATAAAACGCCAAATTTCTATGCAAAACAATGTATCGCTTTGAGACGCAAAAATCTGACATAATCATACCACCAGGGAGGTTAAAGTGTAACTAATGGCAAAACTTTTTTATGTAGTTTTAGATAAAGTGGAAAATAATTAGAAAACCACTAGAGATTCAACCTCTCTGTTTGTCCTGTTTACCGTTATCAACAAATGTGAAAGAAAAACCCACATTTCAGACTAGTAATAGAGTGGAAATATTTTAATGGGGACACTAGTTCTGGTGACACTGGCGACACACCAGGATTCCCTCACTTTGATGGGATTTTCTCTCACTTCCTGTTTTGGCCATGAGACACCCCACTGAGCACTATGCACTAACTATACTATATTATAATGCAGCCAGGCAGCATATACTGTAACTAATATATAGTATGTATGTACCTCAATTACTTTTAAATCAGCCAAGTGCTGCAGCAAGTTTTAATATAAAAAAAAAAAAAACTGTGCTGTCCGTGGGGGTGTCTGACACACCCCACTGAGCACTATGCACTAACTCCCTAGGCAGCACTGCCAGTAGGCAGACCCTTTTTACCACCATGCATTCCCAACCTAAAGTGGTTGTGTTATCCATACTTCCTAGCTAGCTGCATTAAAGATTTCTCTGAAAGAATACCCAACCTGTCCAGCACCTATGACGGCAGCCCAAACCATTTCCCCTACTCTGTGTATAGAAATCCGCCAAGCTGAGCATGACCTACCCATATTGATAGTCTTCACCAAACACATGACAGAGGCACCGTTGGCATAAAACATTTACTAACTTATTTTGTATAATTTACCATACAAAAAACAGGCAATGGTTTTAAAAGTTTTAGTTCCAAAAATGTGCAATAGGTGTGTCATAGTTTTAACTATAACTTTTCCCATTGCTGGGTGTTTCAAGAGGGGTGCTCTGGGACTCATTATTCTATCCTAGTCTCATATGGTAGCAGTTCTCCTCTATGCTCCCATCTAATGGCCTGATGGACCCAGCTTTCCCTCAAAGGGAAAAATGTAAGCAATGGTCTGTGCCCTATATGCTTTCTTAGGTTCTCCTACTCTCCAATAGACTTGTATGCTCTCACCAATCCTCCCTTAAAGTGGATGTAAACCCCAAAAAAGTTAGAGAAATCTTGACAAAGTCTTGAAAACTTTGTCAAAAACGCCCCCTTGCTGTGAGTGATAGGTGATTTACATATCTCATGCACTAGCCTGAGACAGGCACATCCTGTGTAAAAAGTTCACAATTCACATCCCCCTCCCCTCCAGCTCTCCCAGCTTTACTGTGTTTTGACTGGATGTTTCTCATCATGGATGCAGTGAACAGTCAGCAGACTATAGACAGACAAGTGATTTAGGGGACATGTATGTAGTCAGAGCTGGGCAGAGTAGAACATCCAGTGATCTGAGGATAACCTGTCTCAGGCTAGTGCATGAGATATGTAAATCACCTGTCACTCACAGCAAGGGGGCGTTTTTGACAAAGTTTTCAAGACTTTGTCAAGATTTCTCTAACTGAACAATAAAAGAGGATTTCTCAAGCCTCGAGTAAATCTGTGTGGCAAGACTGGGCTCAAATGAAAGGAAATATTATTCTCTACAATTATGACATCAAAAAAATATATAATAATTTTGGGTTTACATCCACTTTAAATGAACGTTTCAGACTAATCTGATCAAAGTTTTCTACACTATCACTAATGCCTTGGAGCAGGGTGGTGCTGTGGACATAGTATATCTTGATTTTAGCAAAATATTTTAACTATTTCCGCATAACGATCTAATAAAAAGGTTATACAACCTAGGACTTATCCCTTGGGTGGTTCAGTAGATGTGAAGTTGGCTAGATACCAGAGTGTGGTTGTAAATGGGATTCATTCGGAACACAGACCAGTCACTAGTGGTGTACCACAAGGCTTTGTACTAGGTCCTGTTCTATTTAATATATAAGAAAGTGGTAAAACTAAAGGATTGGTGTGTAAGTTATGTCTTTTTACTGATGACACAAAGGTGTGCAATAGGGTTGATATCCCTGGAGGTGTCTGTAAACTGCTGTTCAATGTTTCTAAATGTAAAATAATGCACCTAGGGAAAAGGAATCCCTTGAGTATAATATTGGGGGTACAGTGTTGGCCAGCACTACAGAGGAAAGGGATTTGGGAGTACTTATTTCAGATGGTTGCAAAATGAGCAAACAGTGTGGCCAGGCAGTGGGAAATTCAATAGAATTCTAGGATGCATCACTAAAAGAGTCACCAGCAGGAGAAAGTAGGTCCTGATTACTCTGTGCAGATCTTTAGGTATAGTTGGAATACTGGGGGAGATTTACTAAAGCTGGAGTGAGCAAAGTCTGGTGCAGCTCTACATAGAAACCAGTCAACTTCCAGGTTTTATTGTCAAAGCCTAATTGAACAAGCTGAAGTTAGAAGATGATTGGCTACCATGCACAGCTGCACCAGATTCTGTGTGAAGAAGTTTTAGTAAATCTCGCATCCAGAGTAGCAAAAATGGTAAAAGGTCTGAGGGATAAAACATATCAGGAAAGACTTCAGGAACTTAAAGCGGAACTACACAGCATCTGAGAACCATAAACCAAAAATGCTATTTAAAAAATTTTAAATATTCAAGACAAACTTCCCCTTCCGTCCATGTCTCTGTGTTTTATATTGCTGAGAAATCACGTTGAAAAACACCCTCCTAGCATTTTTGGCTGTGCCCATCTAGAGTAAGAGCAGATGATTCATGGAATCCATTTACCCTTAACTCAGGCATGCATACTTAGCTGTAAAAACTCCTCCTCACTTCCTGAAGACTCCTGGGATGTATGGCACCATTTGTCTAGGCCTGGAAACCAGGAAGTAACTGAAGAAATTTAAAAAGTTTAAAACAAGTAAATAACTTTACTATCTATTTACTAATGCTTGCAACATAGGGACTAAATATAGTCAATGTTGATTGAGAGAGTGAAGTTCCGTGTTAATATGTACAGTCTCGAGGGAAAGAGAAGGCATGATTAAAATCATTAAATACATCAAGGGGGTGAATAAGTTTCAGGAGGGCAGTATTTTCAATATAAAGCCAATATCAAGAAGACAGAGACATGACTTCAAACTAGCAGGAGGAAAGTTCAAAACTAATCTTCGAAAGTATTGTTTTACCAAAAGGGTAGTTATTATTATTATTATAATACAGGATTTATTTAGCACCAACAGTTTGCGCAGTGCTTTACAACGTGAGAGCTGACAGTAATCGAATTTAAAAACTAATCTTAGAAAGTATTATTTTACTAAAAGTGTGGTTGATGCTTGGAATAGACTTCCAGCATAGATAGTGAGTAAGTGGATTCAAATATACTTGGGAAAAACACAGAGCTAAAGTTACCAAAAAAAATTACAAAAACACATATAGAAAAAAAAAGTAAATGGGGCAGGCTTTATGGGCTTTATGGGCCATTTGGCCTTTTTTGTTCTGCTGTCACTTTTCTATGTTTCTATATTAAATATTACTCTCCTACCTAACCAGGTGCTGCACCACTAAACCAGGGAGACCTAGCTGCAGTGACTGTTTGGACGACACTTATGTTGATTAAACATAATATTTTGTAATATCTACTAAGGTGCTTAGCCTTGTGTAACTGTTACAACTGACTGCCAAACTAATTATAGAACCCAGAAGCATCAGCACTATCAAATAACTTGTGTAATTAAGAGGTAATAGACTATTATAAATTTTACCAAATGAATAAAAAAAACACTGGCATTCTTCAAAGATCAAAGAAATGCCCAAACTTCAGCTAAAGCTTATCTGTTCCGGGGGTTTTGTTTTAAAACTCTGATGCACTTAAACCAAGAGGTGCTTAAAGGAGACGTAAATTGTGAATAAGAAAGTACTAAATCAGGTTTGTTCAAAAATTAGCTGTATAAAATACAGACATGATGCAACATGTTGTAACCCATTTCAATTCAAATATCCATTTGCTGTAATCACATCATAAAAAAAATATTTTTCATTAGTTGGTTTACTGCACTTTAAACATGGTTGTCACGTGTTGCACTTTCTTATTAATTAAATTTAGGTTGAATAGACCGGATTTTTATTATGGAAAAATTCAAAGGGGTACAAAATAAGAGGGTGAGGGGGAAAAAAGGAGTAACACTTGATAACAGTACATGAATAATATCACAATCGTCACAGGTAGGCATTACGGATGAACATGTTATGAGTGATATATCATATAAATTAAGGTAAAACAAATAACAGAGTCAATGAGTTCAAAAACAGACAGGAAGGGCCCAGAGAAAAATAGCATAAAAGATAATAAAAGAGACAAGAAAAGAAAGAAAAGAGAATGATCAGAGCCAAGAAAGAAAAAAAAAAAGAAAGCAATGGCATGAGGTGATTCCAAAAAAACTACAAGACTGCAGTGTTTTTACCTTCAAACAGGTAGATCCTTAATGAGGGTAGAGGAGTACAATGATCAATACAAGGTTGGTGGAAGAGCAGGCAAAGAGGGGTAAGGCACATAGGGCAATTATCTATTTGCTGCAGCCTACCAGCCACCAGTCCTGCATTAAGTGCATATTCTACTGCAAAACATGTCAGAGGTAGAGTAATGGAGCCAAATGTGCCACAGTTTAGTGTGTTTTTAGTGTGTTTTCATATTTCTATAGGTTGTATTTCCTCCATAAGCATGGTATTATGTATTATATCTACCCATAAATTTAAAGAGTAGAGGATTTCTAAATGGAAAAAAGCTGTCACGTAGCTGACAGGAAAAACTAGTAGACTTGATTTCTGCGATTTGATGGAACCTGGCAAAATTTACAGAAGTGCAATTTTAGGGGAGGGATTAAGAGACTCGTCATAGACCTCATTGTGTACCTAAAATATTTGGGTCCAAAATGGGCGGATCAAATCGCAATCCCACCAAACATGTAGATATGTTCCTCTCGCTCTGTGACAGCATCAGCACAAGTCTGAGGACTCAGGATAAATCCGCTTAATAGAAACTGGATCTTGATCCCACCAGGAAAGTAGTTTGAAGTTTTTCTTTTGAGCATAACAAGAGACCGAAGATTTGTGTGTGAATAAAAAAGTAGTGTGTCAGTCCTCAGGGGACACCTCAGTCTCCAGATCCTGTGAACATAGTTCAGTGTAAATAGAAAGTGTGTTATTCCCCGTACACACGGTCGGAAATTCCGTTGGAAAAAGTCAGATCGGATTATGTTGTCGGAAAATCTGATCGTGTGTGGGCTCTAGCGGACTTTTTCCATTGGAATTTATGACGGAAAAAGTTTGAGAGCAGGACCTAAAATTTTCCCGACAACAAAATCCGATCTGACTTTTTCCGATCTTGTTTATAGAATTCCGACGCACAAAGTGCCACGCATGCTCAGAATAAATTTGGGGACGCAAGCTATTGGCTACTGGCCTCTTCGTAGTCCTGTCGTACGTGTTTTACGTCACCGCGTTCTGAACGATCTGATTTTCCGATAACTTTGTGAGACCGTGTGTATGCAAGACAAGTTTCGGCCAAAATCCTTTTGGAAAAAATCCGACGGATTTTGTGGTCGGAATGTCCGACCGTGTGTATGGGGCATTACGGGTATGGGAAAGAATCATCTTATATACCACAGACAAAGTGTGATGAGGTGTCTTCGAAAGGAGTAACAGTCGTTCAAATGCTGTTAGAGGTCTGTGTATATGTCTGGAAAGGTGTAATGATTTACAATACCTTGTCGAGCATATGTTAATCAGCAATCTGTCTGCATGGGGTCTAAAGGAGCCAAGTGTAGGGTGCACAAATAATCGTGCAGTGGGCCAAGATAGTCTATCATAGGTACCATAAACAGATGTACCCTTTCGATCTGGTATAGGTTGTCAAACAAAGGGGTTAGTGGACAGAGAGAATTAGTCTCCCTCTGAGGATACCATATGAACAGCGCAGCTAAAGTCAGTGGAGAGAGGGACGATAGAGAGCGGTAAGTGGAACCATAACCCTATAAGAGGGCATGAAGGTCTGCAGGGGAAGTGTCTTCTTCTATAGTAACGGTGCACTTCGTCAGAAGGCAGGGGGAACCAATCAAGCACACGGGAGGATAAAGCCAAGGCATGGTATATTTCAAAATCGGGTAAACCCGTCCCTCCCTTGGACTTAGGGTAACACACGAGTTTGTGTTTCAATCTGGATAGGCGTGGATGCCATAGAAATTTGATCATGAGAGGGCGCCAGGTACAAAAGAAAGCTATTGGGAGTGTGATCGGGATAGTCTGTAACAAATATAATAATTTAGGTAAGATATCCATTTTCAATATGTTTATTCAGGTGATGCAAGGATTCTAAGGATCTCCACATTTTGGTCAGCAAGGGACTATAACTGAGAGTGTACAAGTTGTGTAAACTCTGTGGTATCTCAGTACCTAAATATGTTATAGATTTAGTTTGCCAATGAAAAGGGGGGTTACTCTGGTGGATCAAGAAGACAGGTTTAGGAAGGAAAATATTTAAGGCCTCAGTCTTGGTGATATTCAGCTTAAAGTTATTATTAAATACATTTAGTATTTAGTTCTTACCTCCCTCAATGATGTTCATCTATGAAAACTGTCAAAGATTTTGCAAGCTCTATAGAAAAGGTTATTTTTAGTACTGAACAACTTTCATTATTTATAGAGTATACATTGTATTAAATCCAAGCAATTCCTGAGATATTGTCATAATATGCACCCTCAACTATCAACTTTATGCAGATATCTATCTATATTAACTGACATTGGTCATTTACTACTTATACAATGTTAAAAAAAAAAAAAATGTACCACACTCTATTCATGATCTGCACGTATTGTCTGCTTATGTGATATATTCATACATCTTCATGTTGTATATCTCTGTTGTATATCTCTGTTTGAAAATGAATAAAAAAAAAAAACAGATTAAACATAATTATGTAAACGAACATTCAAGTGAATTAAAAATCTAATTTTAGCTTAGTGTTGCAATATAATCATCACCCAGTTTGGAAAAAAAAAATAAAGATCAATTAAAAATTTTTTTTTTTAAATGTTAAATAAAAAATTTTATATCTGCTATTACATGTAGTCTTTTGTTTTCTTGTTTACCTTCTCTTATTGTATCCTTCATAATCTTATTGCATTGGCCATTTTACAAAAGGGCAGAGGAATCTCTCTGCATTTACTTCTTGGGAATGTTCTCTGCAACTTCCCCGTGATGTGAAGGAAATCCTGCACCTACGCACTCAGTGTTCTACTGAATTTTACTTTTTTGCATTTTCTTTTCTTCTTGCCATAGCCATGCCATAATGGCAAAAAAACAGCCCTTGAGATCTTGCAAAGTTATTTAAACTCTTGTGAGATTGTGCAGTGTACATATGAGATCTTCCTAATGGCCCTGGTGACATTACCCAGGAACAACTCTGTGTCCTGGGCTATGTTACCAGTGCCTGAATAAACCCAGAAGTAGGATTCAAGTATACATGTGGGTAAATGATTGATTTCAAAATTACATGTACTGTATATGTTTTGGGGTCATCATGCAGAGGGGTATGCAACATGCATTTTTAGCGTGGGGGGGGGGGGGTGGGAGATTAACCTGTCACACTCTTTCTACCAATAGCATATCTGTTAATTTTCTTGGTTATATCTGATGTCATTTTTCCCCAGTTTTTACAATTTCTCACTTTGCTGTGTCTTTCTGGCATGCACTATTTACCAATGCATGCCGGGTGGTTTCATGACCACTATTAGGCTCAAAGAAATTCATATATATAGTCATAAAAAAGCCAAAAAAAGGGGGGGGGGGATAGAGTGATAAAGTTTTAAAGCAATACTATTGTGCAAATTTATTTATAACTGTCTTTTAGTGGTGTTCATCTGACTTCTCTCTCTTTATTTTAATCTGTGGTAGGGCTGTGGGAGTAAATATTCATGAGTGATTTCTTTCTTCTGCTCATGTCTCTCTCTCCTTGAGCTGATGTAACTCAAGCCTACAAGGCAGGAAAGGGGACATACTGTAGATAGGCAGGTTTTTAATCCATATGTGCTGGCCCGTGTGTATCAATGCAGGTACAGCCCATCTACAGGAGTGTTGAATGGGGTTACAACATTCTGCCATACTAGAGGTAGTGCAATGTCCAACTTCAACTGAAAAATTGATATCACAATTATATACCAAGAACTGGAAGCATTAACAAGTGTTAGTAATAATATTGCAATGTGAAGCAAAAAAAAAAGACTTTGATGTATAGTTTTTAAAAGACCATTCAAGGCTATAGATTACATTTTAGGTGTACAGCTTTAAGAAAGAAAATTATTTCTTTAGGTATTATACAATTGTAGAAGAAATCTAACATGTTGCCTTGAAAGCTTACATCTTTAATAACTTAGGCTATCCAACAAAAAGTATCATATAGATCCAAACTCTATGCATTGATGTCCTACACAGTACATCCCTTTACTATTGCTATGACAGAAAAATTCTGATTGCTACTCAAGTTTGGCACATTGTCAAACTTTGATCTTTTTTATTGTGTTATTTCCCATTTTGTGATTAATAAGAGTGCCTGGTCCTGCTTTGTTTCCATGTCTCAAACAGGGAAAGGTATGCAGTTGAATACAAGTGCTCACCTCCTTCTTCAAGAGTTAAAAAATCCTGGATTATCCCCCATTTCCAGGTACCTAACACAGATGCACATCATGAATAATCAATCGTGAGATATAGACCTTTAGTTGATTATTTTTTAAAAGTGCTCAATACAGTGTTCACGTTTGACTGTAATGCAAGTGGATTTTTTTGGAGATGTGCTGCAATAAATTGGGGTTAATTTACTAAAATATATTTACTTAACAAAATAAATTGTTAATTTGCAAGGTAATTTTCACCTAGCTTAACAAATGAGGTGAGACCTCAATTGTCCAGTCAAATGTTGTCTTTTTTTAAGGCTCCTTGCTCATGATTGGGTATTCTTTGCAAAGTGAATTTTCACCACATTTCACGGGAGACAGAAGGGAAGGTGGCTATCAGTGGCCTTACCTTAGGCTTCTCCTCGCTCCAGCTTGTCATGGGAAGTGCCGGGCTGTTGCTTCTCCTCCCAGCCGAATAGGAAGTGGGTCCTGAGACCTGATTGGCTGGGAGTCCTAAGACTCCCGGCCAATTGGGTCTCAGGACCCGCTTCCTGATTGGCCTGATTGGAGAAGCAGGAAGACATTAGCAAGTATTATTTCGCTATTGTCACACAACTGGGTGGGCTCAGGGCACAGTGCTTTGCGCCCCGAGCCCACCTCCGGCTCTAATCACGTGCTTCAACAAAAACAAAAACCTCCATTGAGATCCAATGCGTCTGGCACCCTGCAAGTAGATTAGGGGCTGGTGTATGAATTAGGGGGGCGCTGCCCCTAATGGAGCGACTGCCACTGTGCTCTAATTCTTTATTAAATGAACCCCTCTGGTTTGGAAAATCTCAGTGCTAGTGTTGGATTTCTACAGTTATGACTGCAAAACCTGGGGAACAGACTGGGAAGCCAAGAAGCCAAGAAACTCAACCTCAATAAACAGTGGGGTTGATTTACTAAAATAGTGAAAGTGCAAAATCTGGTGCAGCTGTGCATGGTAGCCAATCCGTTTCTAAGTTCAGCTTGTTCAATTAAGCTTTGACAAAAAAAAAAACTGGAAGCTGATTGATTTCTATGCATTGCTGCACCATATTTTCCACTCTCCAGTTTTAGTAAATCAACCCCAGTGTAACAGATACCCTTTGGTTAAAATATCAAGCTATTAAGTGACGCAGTTAAAATACACAATATTATTTTGTATAGAAGTTAACGATTTAAGTGATTGTTTCATAGAAGGTCTAGCGATTAAAAACACACTGAAAACACTGAATTGCACAAGAAAGAATATAATATAATTTCTGCTATGTCTCCAGGAAGGCCCCCTTCCATGGCTAAGAATTTGTTCAGCAGGACGCATCCTCATTTCAACTGTGTTCAGGAAATCTGTTCAAAATTACACTGCAAAATACTGTTCATGTAAACTTAGCTTGTTTGAGGAAAAAGCCTGAGTGTAAAATGCTTAAGAAATACAATTGAGATTGCCTATATTTGATTCATCAATACTGCAGTACTAATTATATTTATATCCAAGTGTCTACATTTCTAATATAGTCATATGCTACTGTTTCTCTGTATAAAAAACAAAGGTGCTATTATTAGGTCAGAACATTTGTGTACCCTTAAGAATTTCCTTATTTCGGGCATGAAGGGCTCCTAAAATGGGATATGACCTTTATCAAAGTCATAATACTGCATAAAGACATTTTATTTATCAGGCAACAAATGCACTATTTACATTGACACATCTTTGGTAAAGAAATGGATTTAAAAAATCAAGGTTTTGGATAGACAAAGTATAGGAAGAAAAAATATTACATTATTACAACATAATTCTCCTGAAAGTGCTAAATTTCTCATTTTAAAAAGAATAGACTCTCTTGTTGACGCTCTTAAAACTGCAAAGGGTCTTGTACGCAGCTTGCAAATTGTAGGAATTCTGCATTTTTATTTCCTACAGCGTTTGAGAAGTTCCTCACTTGCTCAAAGACAAGATCTTCAGAATGAGCACAAGACCACCCTGCTGTAACTGAATAGAGATTAACTGCCTTTAACGTGGATGTAAACCCAATTCATGACATTTGACCTGGGCACATATATCTGTAGTGTTTACTTATCTCTCTCCAAAGCCCTAAGTCCCATGTCTTTATGCTGCTTTGTTCTTCTGTTCTCAGCATGATAACTTCTGACAAGTTCTCCAACACGGGAGATAAAAGCAGCTGGAAATTTGTGTCTGGGAGGTTGCTATAAATAGTTTAGCAGATAGCTTATCTATTCACAGCACAGCTCTGCATGTTTCTTTCTTCCTATCTATGTGGAGTGGTGGTGTGTGGAGAGGTGGTGTGTGCCTTTCCTCCAATCAGATGTCACATAGTGTATGCCAAGACTTCCCTCCTACTGCTGTAAGAGGAAGTAAAAATTCAAACATGATGTTCACTTTCTAAACAGTATATAAGGCTGAAGACAGCAGATATACAGGTAAAACTTATGTAAGGAGATTTGTTTCATCCCTGTGTATCATCTGAGGCTGTTCACTTCACTGGGTATAGGAGAGAGTTTACATCCATTTTAATATAGAATTTTAATTCGCATGTGTACCTTCCATGATACTGTGCTAATTCAAACATGCAGTTACCCCTATCAACTAATGAGAATCCAACATGCACTGTTCTTTCTGTAGGATAAATTCTGATAGATTTCTGTAGGTCACTACACCTAAGAATTAACACCCACAAATAAGGTCTCCTCAAGGCAAAAGGCTGTTAGTCTTTATCTATAGAAAATAGCTGAATAGCTGAAAAACGTCTCTCAGAACCCAGTAGTTTGGGTTTTTTTTTTACTGCTCAAAGACGCCACTGCCTAAAACTGCTGATAACAGCCTATGTGTGCATGGACACATAGGATAACATGATGGAGAGTTTAATGACTGTAGAAAAAAATGTCTACAGCCAAAAACAGCTGCTGTAAAAATGTCAAAAAAGTCCAGTGTGCATGAGGCCTTAGGGTTTACATCTACTTTAACTGTTTTTTGATTGTTGTTGTTGCATAGTTAGTAGACAGGTTGAAAAAGACAAAAGTCCACCTAGAAGACATCCACAATAGAAGAAAAAAAAGAGAATAAATAAATAGAAAACTTCCATTTACACTATTCTATATCCTATTCTATATCCACAGTTGATTCAGAGGAAGGCAAAAACTCAATAAAGCATGATCCAGTTTGCTTCAGTAGGGGAAAAAATTCCTTCCTAATCCTCTAGGAGGCAATCGGATATTCCCTGAAATCAAATACCCCTGGTGTTCCACGGAAACAACTGGAAAGGTAAAAAATATTTTTTAAAAAGTATTTTAAGATATGCTTTGTAAGTGGGAACACATAGTAAACATATAGCGGGCTTTTTAAATTTGACTGCAAAAGTGGAAATGGACTTCAAGGATGATTAATTGTCCAGATGGTATGCAATGTTTACATTTGGGTTACTAATAATGTGAAAAGGAGTGCCTGCTACTTAAACTGCTAATCAGTTTAGACAAAAGCACTTGTACAGTATAAACAGTCACAAGGGGCTCATTATATAAAAAGACAAAGATTGATTTCAAAATACGCCAGCCTGTTATGAGAAGAATGTGGATTCCCTAAATAATGAATGACTTTGTTAGAGAACACCAAGCCATATGTCAGCACAAGATAACAGAAAGGATGAACGTTACCAATATGTCCAGAATTTGTACTGATATCATAATCCTGAAGGAATTGATTATCTTTTGTAATAAATAACATGAACAGTATTTTATTATAATAATATTTTCATAAATAGCAAGCAGGATCTATAATGGCAAAATATATTTTCAGGTTCAAAGATTAGCAAAACAGTCCTGTACTTACTAGATAAGGTGAAAACAGTACAGATTTTATTGTATTTCTTAATAGGAGATATTTGATTTAAAATAAGTCAACATAGAACTAGCAATTTACTGGCTATATAGATGTGGGCCAAAGTAGGACAACCAGTTGGATATCCAGTCTTCTCCTGGTGCACATATTTCAGTAGGGCGGGCAGCTTAGAACTGTAATTGGATCTCTACACTGGATTCTCATTTATGAACAGATATATTTAAGTGGTGGAGCTTAGAAGAGTTTTCTGTTTTCAGAAGTGGTAACTCCTATGTTCGAAATTTAAACCAAATAATAGTGGAACTCATTCTCCTTTAGACATTCACTGAATTGATGGTTTTGGGAATCTTATTAGCAGTTTTAAGGCAGCAGAATGACTCTACTCTCAGGCTTTGGGCCACCATGAGGCTATCCTAAAGGCCAATTCTTCCTTACCATGTGGCTGCACTTGCACTGAACGAGTTAATTACTCATTTAGGTCTAGGGGACATAGAAAACTAGATTTACTTACCCTATCCTCTACGCTGTTAGACCGGTCCCTATAGGATCTTCTCTCCCATGTTCCAGTAGTCTAAAGCCTCATACACACTATGGGATTGTTGGCCAACAAAACCGTGGACTTTTGTCCGAAGGGCGTTGGCCCAAACTTGTCTTGCATGCACATGGCCACACAATTGTTGGCCAACAATTACAAATGTACTGACGTACTATGTGGTTTTTCAGCTCTTTACCGCCACCTTTTGGGCTTCTTCTGCTAATTTCGTTTTAGTAGAAGTTTGGTAAATGTTGATTTGCGCTTTTCTTTTCACACTTTTCCTTTATCGCTTTTCATTTTGCGCTTTTCATTTTGCACCTTTCAGTTTGCGCTTTTCAGTTCGCGCTTTTAATTTCATGCTTTTCAGTTCATTTCTGAATGGCCGTTTCTTAACCAGACATGTTGCGGAATCGGAAGAGATAATGTGTTATTTATTATTGGCCTTGGAGTTATTGCTTTGACTTAATTTTTTTGGTTGAATAATGATTTGATTTGGTATATTTTCTATATTTTTGGATGCATAGAATGTCTACTTTTATTTCTTTTCTTTTTTTAATGCACAATAACAAAATTGTGGAGAATAATACTTGGCTATGTGTTTTACTTCAAATGACAGTTTGGGAGTAGGCAGTTACATTTAAAAAAATACAATGTAAAAATTAACAAGGGACACCAACATAATTGTATCTTTGATCTTAAAAACTACGGCATAATGGTGTTGTGGTAACTTGCCCAAATAATTAAAAAAAAAAGCATAATAATATTATTATTGATATCACTAGAAAAAAAAGCCTTTGAAAATTCGTTTGCAATAACTCCATCAGTATCAAAAGCAAAGCAGCTTCATTATTATCCCATTAACCACTTCAATACCAGGCACTTTTGGCCATTCCTGCCCAGGACAATTTTCAGCTTTCAGCGCTGTCACATTTTGAATGACAATTGCGCGGTCATGCAACACTGTACCCAAACTACATTTTTATAATTTTCTTCCCACAAATAGAGCTTTCTTTGGTGGTATTTTTGATCCCCTCTGGGGTTTTTATTTTTTGCTTAACAAACTAAAATAGACCAAACTTTTTGAAAAAAAAAAGTTTTTCTTAGTTTTTGTCATAAAATTTTGTTTTCCCCTTCACTGACGGGCACTGATGGGAACTGATGAGGAGGCAGTGATATGTAGAATTGATGGGCACTGATACCGGAGACACCGGAGAGCGCGGAGAGAGTGTAGTGTGTTTTTTTATTGACACTTTTTTTTCCCCAGGTGAATGGGTAGGGGTACGATGTACCCCATACTCATTCACATAGGGGGTCAGGATCTGGGGGCCCCCTTGTTAAAGGGGGCTGCCAGATTCCGATAAGCCCCCCGCCCGCAGACCCCAACAACCACCGGGCAAGGGTTGTCGGGAAGAGGCCCTTGTCCCCATCAACATGGGGCAAGGTGCTTTGCGCCCATCCCCCCATGTTAAGGGCATGTGGCCTGGTATGGTTCAGGAGGGGGGGCGCTCGCTTGTCCCCTCCCTTTCCTGACCTCCCGGGCTGCATGCTTGGATAAGGGCCTGGTATGGACCTGGGGGGGGACCCCACACATTTTTTTTAGCCGCCATTTTTTTTTACATTGAGCTGGAAGCCAGCTGACAGCTGATGACTCATTGGTTGTTAAGGACGTGGCGGTCGGCTTCCCGGCCTCCTCCTTAGCAACCAGCTATATACAGTGTAAAAAAAAGAAATAAAAAAACACGCACAATGCAAATCGCGGCAAAATCGCGATAAAATCACGGTAAAAACGCGGTACTTGCGTTTTGGATGCAGGTCCATTGAATTCTATTAAATGCAAAATGCTGCATTTTGCTGGAAAAAAGTCCGGACCCTTTCCAAAAACACAGAGGCACAAAAATGCATTGATGTGAACATGTTCCATAGGAACCCATGTTAAAAAAATTCCCTGCATTTCTGCAAAATGCATCAAAAAACTAATTCGTTTGAATCAAGCCTTAGGGCTCACACATTGTGTGGTGACAGGCTGCATTGTAAAACACCTGTCACCGCAAGGACACACAGAAAACAATTATCTGCAGACTTGCTGCATTTTATAGCATGGCACCGTACAGAGGCGCAGCGTACTGTGCTGCTATACAGAGAATGAATGAAGTGTACGTTTTGTACACTTGAAATAAGTTTGTCCAAAACAAAAAAAGGGAGCCATGTGATGTGCTTAATCATGCACCACACTGACCCCTAGCTCGGTCGGGAGTGGGCAGCTGCCTGACAGGTAAAGCTCTCTGGCAACTGTCCGCTCTAATGTAAACCCATTCTTAGTGCTGGAGCCCTGCATATACTGTAAATTAGGTGTTAGAATTTGCTTCAGAATGGCATAAGGGGGCGCAATTTATTTGAGCCCACGTGCATGGACTTTCGTCCGCTCCCCCTCCCCTGCCTTTTGTTTATTTAAATATATTCAATTTAATGTAGATAAAATTTTAAGTTGCTGTCTCTTTAAATTTCCTGCGCTACCTGTGCAGGTGTTACCTGAATGGCCAGGTAAAGCATGTGACCCTGTGGAACTTTCCAGAACCTACCTGGCCAGTATATAAGGCTATTGATTCCTGGACTTGCTGCTGGTTGGACACTGGACATTGATCCTGCAGGTCATTATACAACGTGTGGTTAAATTTGGTGATTAATGTGACGGGAGTCACTTTGGGTGGGGGGCTTGTGGAACCCAGCTTACCTTGGAGAGCTCTGGAAACTTTGTGTCCAGCTCCCCTGGCCCTTCCTATGTGTAAATCACCCTGTGTCCATTAGGGGCACAGGGTGACCGAGAACCCCAGTCTAATCTGTGCTAGTCGGACTCGCTGTACAGCCACACTGGAATATTGTATATATTGTGTGTTGTCTCATGCAGTTGGACTCTTTGCTTTGATCGTTTGGGGTGTGGCTGTGTCCCATTGTTCTGTTGTGTCTGCCTGCCTTAGAAAAAGTGTATTATGGGATGGATGTTTGTATTTGTGTTCCTGGCATTTAAACTGGGGGCACGGCAGAGAGGGGAGGGCAAATCCCTCCAACAAAGGTGTGAAGTTGTTCAGTTGTTCAAATGTTTCAAAGCTTCTGTGTTCCTTATTGCTGATTGGACAGTTTACCCCACCCTGAATCCAAGGGGGGGTTGTCCCTGAGTTGTGTATCTGTTGTTACATGTGTTTTGAATAAAGAGTTTGATGTTTTTCACCCTACATTGAGTTACGGCTAATGAGTGGGTGAGCTAAGGGGTCTTGGATAGTGCTGGTTCTGGACAAAGGAAGCATTTACGGCAGACATAATCCTGTTGAGGACGGGGGTCTGTAAACATAAAATTTTCTGTCTGTAATTTATTCATACCAATAAAAGCCATTATTCAAGCCATATTTTGTTTCCAGTGTTTCTGTTTGGGTAAGTTGGGGGAGGAGGGAGGTATGCGGCCTGCGCATTTCATTTAATAAAGGTAAAATTTTAGGTCGCTACCTGTGCAGGTGTTACCTGAATGGCCAAGTGAAGCATGTGACTCTGTGGAACTTTACAGAACTTACCTGGCCGGTATATAAGGCTGCTGATACTTGGGCTTCGTGCTGCTGGTTGGACACTGGACATTGACCCCCCTCCCTGTCGCAGGCACTTTATATGGTCTGTCACCCTTGGATCAATGGGGGACTTACAGTTTAAAGTTTGATATTTGCTGGAGACCTATGACTGAGGAGCAGGGTTTTTTCCTGAAAAGTTATTGTCAGAAACCATGAATCAGACTGAGACAGAAGTAAAGTTAAATCACACTTGTTTGGGGGGCGTGGCCGGAAGCCGGGATGTGAGGACGTGTTCAGCCTGAGCTCCGTCCGCACCGCATGAATCCTGCAACAATCCTCCTATCCAGACCGCCATCCAGGGGTTCTACTTACCTCAGCCAGACCAGGGGACCCTCGTGCCCATCGGTCCCCTAAGTATCCATTGCCCTTATGCATATCTGGGTGATAATCTGTTTTTTTCTTTCTTCTTTGTTTTTGCCACTTTATCCTGCAGACAACCTCATAAGGGGTCTGGACGGAAGGGGTGGTTGACTATATCCATCCCCAGCACCTTAAATCAGTACATTATGCTGACCACTTTCTCCTCCCTGTCCATCGGATGGGGGCCCTATTTCCCCCCCTCCTGTCTATTTGTGTCTGCTCTAGAGGGGGCACATGACTTCCCACTGACTGGATAGTCACATATCCTAACAACATGCGGACACACCCGGATGGCAGCTTATGGCTGAGAACTGTTGCACGCTCCTCAGGGTTTGACGGGGTTCTAAGCCATGACCCCCATGCTTAGCAAATTTGGTTATGGGAACAAAGCTCTCATTGGTTGGGGAATGGGAGCCGGGAGGGCTAGGGCGGGAGGGAAAATGGGGAAACAGTTATGTATGTTTTTGGTTTTCTATGTCACAATTGCTGCTTGGCGACACTGGTGTCCACAACCTTATATGCTGCTACATTTTGTACAGAAGGGTCCACGGGGCAGTAGGGCGTTAATTTTGGTCTACAAACCACATACATGGATGTTTGAGATGGGATCCTCCTCCCGAGGCACAACGGACCCTGAAGTGGAGGGGTTCCTGACGGGCTCCGAGAGAAGGACCCCCCTAGAGAAACATAAATACTATTTATGTGAATGTCTAGACTACGCATAGTATCATGGAATGTTAGGGGGCTAAATTCTAAAGTGAAGCGTTCAGTGATGTTTGACTATTTAGCGCGACATAACCCACATGTGATCCTTCTCCAGGAAACTCATCTTCAGGGATCTAGAGTCATGGCCCTGAAGAGAGCGAAAATTGCTTATGCCTTACATTCCACATACTCCACGTATGCCAGAGGTACGTCTATACTCATAGCAAAGTCGGCATCTATTAGCATTAAACAAGTTAAAATTGACCCACACGGCTGCTATGTCGTTGTGGTACTGGAATTCTTAGGTAAACCTTACACAATTACTAGCCTGTATGCCCCTCCTCCATTCACAAAGATATTTTTTGAGCGAGTTATGACCTCCGCTCTGGCAATAGCGGAAGGTCCCCTAGTGATGGCAGGGGACTTTAACATGGTCCTTGATAACTCTCTGGACAGGTTTAAATGCTCCACCCTACCCCCCACCCCCCTACGTTCATTCCTGACACAATTTGACCTGGTAGAGGCCTGGAGATGGAAGCATGGGGATAAGAGGGAATACTCATGTCAATCTGAAACTCACGGTACCATGACCAGGATTGATCTATGTTTGGTCACGTCTGACCTGCTGGGTAGAGTGGGTGAGATCAGATACCTCCCAAGGGCCGTGTCTGATCACTCCCCCTTAATGATGGATCTGATTTTGGGTCCTCCCGCCTCATATCGGACTTGGAGGCTCAGTCCTTTATGGTTGTCAGATGAAATAGTAGTGAACCAATGTGCAAAGGAAATTAACTCTTATTGGATGGTTAATCGACAGGAGACAACCGCCCCAACAGCCTGGGATGCCTTTAAGGCCACTACACGAGGCACCTTTGCTGCAGCAATCGGCCAGGCCCGCAAGGCTTCCCAGTCTAAATTGATGGACGCTGAAAGAGATCTCAGAGAGGCAGAGGCTGCATACTTAGCATCCCCCTCCTCTAAATCACATGCTGCCTGGAAACGCAGGTCCAGGGAACTGGATCTGGTTCTCCTTGAACGCACGCAGAAAAAATTACTGTGCCAAAACCAGCGAATTTTTGAATTTGGGGACAAAAACAGTAGATTGCTAGCATATCTGTCTAGGCCTGAATACCAATCGTGTAGCATTCCGAGGATTAAAAATATGGAAGGTGTGGTGGTAGAACAGAATGCAGAGGTAATAGCCACGTTTGTTCAGTTCTACTCTACGCTATATACTACCAAAGCACATTATACCATTGTGGAACTAGATGATTATTTAGCTGACATATCCCTACCAAAGCTTCAGGGGGAACAGGCCGCTGTGTTAGACGAACCATTGACAGAGGAAGAAATAGGGGAATCCATTCAGTCATTTGCTAAAAACAAAACGCCAGGACTGGATGGATTCCCTATAGAATGGTACCTGGAATTTAAAGAAATGCTCACACCACACTTGCTTAGAGTTTACAATTATGCAATGAGGACGGGACGATTACCGCCTTCCATGTCGGAGGCGTTGATCGTCCTCATTCCTAAACCCCATAAGGATCATCTACTTTGCGAATCATATAGACCTATATCACTGATTAATTCAGACGTGAAAATCCTAGCGAAGGTGCTCGCCCGTAGGCTGAACACAGTGATCACCACTATTATCAGTGCAGACCAAACTGGGTTCATCCCCGGGCGATCCACGTCTATTAACCTTCGCAGGCTATTTATGAACCTACAGGCTACCCATGACAGGATGGGCTCCAGGGCTCTGTTGGCCCTGGACGCGCACAAAGCCTTTGATTCGGTTGAGTGGCCGTATTTGCTGGAGGTCCTGGCGAAATTTGGGTTTGGGCCAACCTTTATCCGCTGGATACAACTTCATTATTTGAACGCCACGGCTAGATTAAGAGTGAATGCGGAGGTGTCTGCCCCCTTCCCGATTAGAAGGGGTACCAGACAAGGGTGTCCTTTATCACCACTTCTATTCGCCTTAGCAATAGAACCTTTGGCCGAGCTGGTGAGATCCAGTGGGGAGGTTCAGGGACTGACGATTGGGGGCCTGGAGGAGAAAGTATCATTGTATGCGGATGACATGTTAATATAGCTATCGGACCCCCAGTCGTCTCTTCCGGCCCTGCTGGACATCATGCAGAAGTTTGGACAATTCTCAGGCTTCCGGGTTAACTGGGATAAGTCCATCTTATTTATGATGGATAAGGAAGCGACAGTAACGCTTCCTCCCTCCTGCCCACTGCAGATAGTTACCTCCTTTTGGTACCTTGGGGTCCTGATCCAACATCCACTATCCTCTTATGTTAACGTTAATCTAGACCCTCTTATTGGCAGAATGAAAAATACCTTGAAGACATGGACCAACCTCCCTCTGACGCTGCTAGGCAGAATAAACATATTCAAAATGATCTTCCTCCCAAGGTTTCTATACATCCTGCACAACTCGCCAGTGTACATTACCAAAGCCAAATTTAAGGAAATAGACTCGATACTTACCATGTTCATTTGGAAAGGAGGAGCGGTGCGGTTAGCTAAGAGCATTCTGCAATTACCGGTGTTGGAGGGGGGGCTGGCCCTACCATGTCTTCAAACATACTATGTTGCCTCACAGTTGACTCATGCACATTGGTGGTTTTATCCAGAAACCAACAATGCAGCCACGGCCTTAGAAGCAGCTATCCTCACCTCTTACGAATCCCTTCAAAATCTGATCCATCGTAGGCCCCTTAGGGGGAGGGAGGGCACTTCTGTTTTAGCAATGACCCTTAAGATCTTTAAGCTAACAAAACTGCTGCCGCCCGATGAGTCCCGAATCTATTCACCCAACACTCCATTATGGGGAAACCCCAACCTGGAGGAATTTTTCCGTAGACCAGACGTGGGATATTGGTCCCGGAAGGGAATTAAAACGATACAGCACTTATACGTAGACAATAGGTTCCGATCCTTTGAGGAATTTCGCCAGGACTTCCAGCTGCCAAGTACAACCTATTTCTTATACTTACAGATACGTCATACAGCAGCTGCACAGTTCGGCCTGCATAATGTACATATTCAATCCTCCCAGCTAGAACAACTGATAATGGACGAATCTCATGCTAAATTAGTCTCGACTTATTATAAATCCTTGTTACATTCTACTACCCATAGACTGAGTGGCACGGCTGACAAATGGAAGACTGACATCCCGGAGCTGACAGAGGACATCTGGCAGGAGGTACTTCCACTCCAGGTGCCCTCGGTCATCTCGTCTCGGGATAAGGTAATACAGACAAAACTATTGTACAGGTCCTACTTCACACCATTGCTACTATTTAAACTTAAAAAACTATCCTCGGCAACATGCTCCAGATGTAATCTAGAAGAAGGTACATTCTTTCATTTAATGTGGGAGTGTAATAAAATCAGGTCATTTTGGTCAGAGATTACAGCCTTTATTAGCTCCTTGACCCAAATACCGAATGTGTGTAACCCATTGAGATGTTTACTGGGCTATATTGATGATGAAGGCTTACCTAATAACATGCAAACGTTTCTAAAGATAGTATTGTTCTATGCCAAAAAATCCATCACTATGCACTGGAAGTCACAAGCTACACCGACCGTACCTTTCTGGCTTACTTTGGTTAACCAGGCTGTACCAATGTACAAGCTGACCTATGAATCCAGAGGATGTCAGAAAAAATTCCGGAAAATATGGGGCAAGTGGGTTGCTATGTATAATCCGGAGTTGAGCGATGTTCGCTCGCCTAATGTAAGTGACATTTCTGTTAACTGTTGTTTGTAATGTCTTTTATTTCTGTTTGTGTGCAAAAAAGCAAATAAAAATTTACCTTTAAAAAAAAAAAAAAAATCACACTTGTTTATTAATAATAATAATAATAAAAAGATAAACAGAGTAAACGTAGTCAAAACATAGCCAGAGTTCAGGAACCGGAATGGATAGTCAGACAAGCCAAAACATCAGGGCGCCAGAGATGAGCGTAGTAGAACAGCAAGCAGGATCTGGAGCCAGAAGGAATGTCAACCAAGCAAGTCTTTAACAGGAACACAGGAGCGCATCTCTAAAGATGTGACCAATGCAAAGGCAGAGATCATCTGGGCTGGACGGCTTAAGTAGGCAGGGCTAATGAGCAGGATATCATCAACAGGTAAGTCACTGTGGAGAGAAAGGAGCTGGCAATTAGCCGACAGCTGAGCGGCCAGCTTTGAGAAGGAAGGGCTGAGCCCAGCCCTGACAGTTATTTATTATACAACGTGTGGTTAAAATTGATGATTAAATTGTAATTCATTCATACCAATAAAAGTGCCATGGCCATTATTCAAGCCATCTTTTGTTCCCAGAGTTTCTGTTTGGGTAAGTTAGGGGAAGGCAGGGGGTATGTGGCCTGCAATCCCATGCAAGACTCCACAAATAATTGAAATGTTATTCCAATTCCCATCTTTGGCTACAGTCTCTGCACTAAAGCTGACCATACACTAGTAGATTTCCAAACGAATGATTGTACAAACATTCATATGAAATTAAAATTTGATGACTTTCATTTCATCTTTTAATATTTGATTTTGGAATGAATTTTACTTTCTTGAAAACCACATACACTGCTAAAAACTTTATTTTACTTTCTCGTCACTGCAGTCAGAAATTGACAATGATTCGAACCCACTAAAAATTGTAATATCAAATGACTGTTCTCAAAATGAAAAATATCTAACTAATTTCTACTAGTGTATGGCCACTTGGCCAGCTTAAAAAATCTTCAAATCTCCTTCAAGGCACAGAGGTATAAGTTCCTTAGTAATGATTTAAAGATATGCCACTGTGAGGAAAATATTTCATCTGGAACCTGCAGTGATCACAGCAGAGATACTAAACTCTGTGTTACAACCAAAAAGAGAAAATCTCCTGGAGGGCTACATAGCGAAATATATGTTCAAGATGCCGAGCTGGGCATTTC
This sequence comes from Lithobates sylvaticus, assembly GCA_028564925.1. Classification (NCBI taxonomy): domain Eukaryota; kingdom Metazoa; phylum Chordata; class Amphibia; order Anura; family Ranidae; genus Lithobates; species Lithobates sylvaticus. Next base: position 166,063,418 of record CM053030.1, on the reverse strand, counting down.
ATGTTTAGATTACGTAAAGAACTCTATTTTATAAGGTTTGGCTAAAACATTACAGAAAGATGTCTGGCCTGTTGAATATACGATCAGGATTGATGATTTGCACATTATATGCTGCAGATGTTATGTGGGCTCCAGCTTAAAACAATAAAATTAAAGAAAAATGTACTGAAGTGTATTTGATACTCACATAACAATTTATACTTAAGAAATTACTTAATTAAAGGAGTAGAAGAGAAATAAGAGAAAAGCTCTGACACCTGTCTTCCAAGGACAGCTAGTTTGTAGGATGTGTTGTACACTCAAGCTCAACCTTTACTGACTTTCTAAAAAGGAGCCAGTATGACCAGGGATGGGCCAACACAGAGGTAGGAGGGCTGTGGTGGTGGAGGCATCTGGGGTGGTCAGTTTTGCCAGGGGCCACCACTGCTCTCCTGGTGTTATCTGCAAGGCTATCAGTCTGACAGGAGCATGGTGGTGCCTAAAACACAAAGTGAAAGAAGAGCCTAACTCACATCAGCTACTGTATAAATGAAGGCTGCAAGTTGCAGTTTTCATTCATAAATTAATATTTATATGCAAATAAAAGTATTGTTCTTTGAGCTGCACATAATGTAAATTTCAGCAAACCTACTACTGTGAAAAAAGAGACTGGTTCATAAAATTACTCATCTTTACCCCCTTTTTAACTCACTCTGGCATTCTCACTGTCAGTAATAGAGGTCCTTGTCCCAAAAATCAGTATGGCTAATAGATAGATGTCATTGAAGTTCTACCCTGTAGCAGTATATATGTTACATGGTGGTGATGACATCAGTCAGGGCCGGCCTTACCATGGTACCCAGTGGGCCCATGGTCCCAGGCGGCATTTTAAGAGAGGCAGCAGCCGGCAGTGACAAGTTGTACCCGTGGTCACCCGTGCTGGCAATCCTCCGAGATCTGCCTGTGGGACTACTGTAAAAGGCTGCATCTAATGAGTGTGCAGCCCCTGCTGCCTGTGAGACAGTTTCACACTGAGCAGATCTTTCTACTTGTAAGATCCGCTGAGTGTGTGACACTGTCATGTAATATAACTGAATGCAGAAAGAGACCAGCTGTCAAAATTGAGCATTGATGTCTGGGGTGCAGCTATTAAACACCAGCCAATGGGATGAGATCTGGGTGGGCCGCTATGTGTATGTGGCTCTGCCCCCTTTCTTAAGCAGCCTAATCATTGACTGGTGTTTGATAGCTGCTGGGTCCCACCCACCCTTGGCCCTGCCCACCCCTGACATCATCGCTGAATTTTAACAGCTGGTCTCTCTCTGCATTCAGTTACATTAGATGACAGTGTCACACACAATTTCGGCTCAGTGTGAAACTCCCTCTCCTCTGTCAGAGCCAACCAGTGCCGCCTGTCAGTGCCAATCAGTGCCACCTTCCAGTGCCACCTATCAGTGCCAATCAGTGCCACCTGCCAGTGTCAATTAGTGCCTCCTGTCAGTGCCAATCGGTGCCACCTGCCAGTGAAAATCAGTGCCACCTGTCAGTGTCAATCAGTACCACCTGTCAGTGCCAGTGTTTCCAATCAGTGCCACCTGGCAGTACCAATCAGTGCTTCCAATCAGTGCTATATGTCAGTGCCAATCAGTGCCACCTGTCAGTGCCAGTCAGTGCTAATCAGTGTTTCCAATCAGTGCCACCTGTCAGTGCCAATCGGTGCTTCCAGTTAGTGCCACCTGTCAGTGCCAATCGGTGCTTCCTAATATCAGTGCCAATCAATGCCACCTATCAGTGCCTATCAGTGTTTCCAATCAGTGCCACCTACCAGTGCCAATCAGTGATAGCAATCAGTGCCAGTGCGTCCAATCTGTGCCCATCAGTTCCATCTATCAGTGCCCATCAGTGCTGCCAATCAATGCCATTGAGTGCCACCTATCAGCACCCATCAATGCTAACCATTAGTGCTGCCTATCACTGCCCATCAGTGCTGCCAATTAGTGCCCATCAGTGCTGCCAATCAGTGCTGCCTATTAGTGCCAATCAGTGCTGCCTATTAGTGCCAATTAGTGCTGCCAACCAGTGCCACCTATCAGTGCCAATCAGGGCCCATCAGTGGCACCTATCAGTGCCAATCATTGCTGCCAATCAGTGCCAATCAGTGCACTGAGTGCAGGGATGGGGCGATGAACTCAGCAGCCAGGCACATTGTCCATGGGGGGCTGGCCTGGTGGAGCACAACTGAAATCTGTTGATGTTTATTAATTCCACATGCCAATCTTTAGTATAATAGGTAATCACCACACTACTATTTGCAATAAACTACTGGAGGTAAAATAAAAAAGTGTCAGTAAAAGGCCTGGCACTAAGCACTGTTATGTGTTCCCACACCACACAAAAAAAAGTGCAGCGCTAACTTACTGATCAATAACTTAACAATAATGGTGGAGTCCTCTAATGTTTGGAAATATCAATAGGCTTCAATATTACAAAAATACTGGTCTCTGAAACGCAACTTCACATATAATACACATCAAACTGATAATAAGACATACTGTATAAAATTAAACTTAGCAGGGATGGTGGAAACCCCTCCTATAGATATTGTCTATAAAAAAATTTCATCAGTTTAGGCCAATATGTATTCTGCTACATATTTTTGGTTTAAAAAAATATATTGATTGGTTTGATAAAAAAGTTATAGAGTCTAGAAAATAGGGAATAGATTTATGACATTTTTGATCTGATTTACTGATAAATAAAATTTTAGTTATCATTATATAAAATAATGAATGTGGGGGCCTTTTGGTGGGCTTGATTTTTTTTGGGGGGGGGCAGCATTTCATTGTTTGGCCCAGGCAGCACAATGTCTTGGGCCGGCCCTGGAGTCAGTGCAGATATACACTATTATAGACACTGAAGTTAATGAAGGTGGGGGCATGTTTCTTTTGCTTATTTTTATTTACATTTATATTTAAATGTCCTTCAACCATTAATTTATTTTTACTAAAAAGTTTTAGAATATAATTTTTAGGCATACTAAACAACTGCTGGTAAACCTGCCCAGGTCTAAATCTCTACAGATTCCTTTTTCCTAAAGCACACTGCACACAGGGGTGGATTGACTAAATCTGACAGCATCAGGCTCCTGATGGTAAATGCATTAAGAGCTGTTGCTGGCCACAACTGGATCCATTTCATGTCAATTCCTCAACTGCACTTAACAGAGTAAACACATTTAAAATTTTGAGGTAGCCATTAGGGATGTGGTTTAAATTTGCAGCGACACAAACTGACTGTTGGCCAGTCCATGAACGGGCAAATTAAATAGCCTTTTTGTCCACCCATTGAAGCAAGCCTGTGGTTGCTTCAGGAAGTTATATATTTAGTGGCGGTGTTACTACGACCACTAAATGTGACAACTTCTCAGGCAGTACCTTGCATCCACCCCTCCTGGTAGGCTGCTAGGATGCTGGGGGTTGCCATAATAAAAAATAAGAGCAATTTTTTTCACAATCAAAAGCCAAAAATGGTGTACAGTCAATGTAGCTTTATTAGGCTGTAATTTAAGAGGGAGAGCCACGGCAGGTTTTATAAAGAAATAAAAATGATGGCGTATTTTTTCAAATATCTACAAATATTGTACATTCACTAGAGAGTACGTAAGCTGCTTGATTTTGCTACAACATAAAGGGAAGAGAGAAGGCGGTTTTTATTTTGAAATAAATATTAGAGAGCGCTATTTCAGACCATAGCCACGAAACTTGAGCACTGGAATGGGCCAAAAACTAGAAGACACATAGTATGTTTTACCACACAAAAGGCTTTTATTTCTTCCAGAATACAGTGTTACTCCATACCAGCACCTCCAGGAAGTTTGTTGCTTACAGGCTAAGGATGAGGATCATGGCAGACAGGACGTTGTCAGTGATAGGTCTCCTCCCCTTTTCTTCTTGGATTGGAACTGCTCTCTCTATGCTGCTGCCCAGAGCCCAGGGTGTGTGTACAGTGAACAGGCAGCAGGTGTTCTAACTTCAGCCAGTGCCAGCTTTTCTCTTCATTGCAGCAGTGCATAGACCAGCAGAAGTACATGTAGGCCTATGAAGACATGCAAGAAAGACACAAAGGTACTGGACATAAAAGGCACCACTCTAACAAGCCCAGCAGTGCAGGGAAATTACACTACCTGAGTGGTGCTCCGGAGTCCTGCACCCTGTGCAATATGCCCTCCTGAGTCCTCTACCCAGTGTAATGCACACTCCTGAGCCCTGCACCGTGTACAATACACACTCCTGAGCCTTGCGGTTGTTCATTTCATACTCCTAACCACTACACTCTGTTTGCTGGACTATGTGTAACATACTCCTGACCACTGCATTCTTTATGCTTTATTTTAATTGCTGGACTATTTTATAAAGTTCTTCTTTAAGGTAGGCTTAAATGTACATTTAATGGAAAAGTTTTTATAAAATGATTGTGCTGAGGTTTGCAAGTGTCTCTTTGTGGCATAGTAATTAATGCATATTGTGCTAGTACAATGACTGTAAAATACATGTGCTGTGTTTATCAATAATGTTTATTAAGATATTCAAAGACAAGAAAGAAATACAATTAACATTAATGTCTAAGTGAGTACGCCCCTTAGTGAAAATGTCCAAATTGGGCCCAAAGTGTCAATATTTTGTGTGGCCTCTGTCAGAGCCAATCAGTGCCGCCTGTCAGTGCCAATCAGTGCCACCTGACAGTGCCACCTATCAGTGCCAATCAATGCCACATGTCAGTGTCAATCAGTGCCACCTGCCAGTGTCAATTAGTGCCTTCTGTCATTGCCAACCGGTGCCACCTTCCAGTGCAAATGAGTGCCACCTGTCAGTGTCAATCAGTACCACCTGTCAGTGCCAGTGTTTCCAATCGGTGCCACCTGTCAGTGCCAATCAGTGTTTCCAATCAGTGCCATCTGTCAGTGCCAATCAGTGTCACCTGTCAGTGCCAGTCAGTGCTAATCAGTGTTTCCAATCAGTGCCACCTGCCAGTGCCAATCAGTGCTTCCAATCAGTGCCACCTGTCAGAGCCAATCAGTGCTGCCTAATATCAGTGCCAATCAATGCCACCTATCAGTGCAAATCAGTGTTTCCAATCAGTGCCTCCTACCAGTGCCAATCAGTGATAGCAATCAGTGCCAGTGCTTCCAATCTGTGCCCATCTGTGCCCATCTGGTCTCTCTCTGCATTCAGTTACATTAGATGACAGTGTCACACACAATTTCACTAACCGTCAATATCGGCTCAGTGTGAAACTCCCTCTCCTCTGTCAGAGCCAACCAGTGCCGCCTGTCAGTGTCAATCAGTGCCAACTGCCAGTGTCAATTAGTGCCTTGTGTCAGTGCCAATCGGTGCCACCTGCCAGTGCAAATCAGTGCCACCTGTCAGTGTCAATCCGTACCACCTGTCAGTGCCAGTGTTTCCAATCAGTGCAACCTGGCAGTGCCAATCAGTGCCACCTGTCAGTACCAATCAGTGCTTCCAATCGGTGCTATATGTCAGTGCCAATCAGTGCTACCTGTCAGTGCCAGTCAGTGCTAATCAGTGTTTCCAATCAGTGCCACCCGTCAGTGCCAATCAGTGCTTCAAGTTTGTGCCACCTGTCAGTGCCAATCAGTGCTTCCTAATATCAGTGCCAATCAATGCCACCTAGCAGTGCCAATCAGTGTTTCCAATCAGTGCCACCTACCAGTGCCAATCAGTGATAGCAATCAGTGCCATTGAGTGCCACCTATCAGCACCCATCAATGCTAACCATTAGTGCTGCCAATTAGTGCCCATCAGTGCTGCCAATTAGTGCCCATCAGTGCTGCCAATCAGTACCACTAAATGCTGCCAATCAGTGCTGCCTATTAGTGCAAATCAGTGCTGCCTATCAGTGCCGATCAGTGCTGCCTATTAGTGCCAATCAGTGCAGCCTACCAGTGCCAATCAATGCAGCCTATCAGTGCCATTAGCTGTGTTTATCAATGATGAGTATTAAGATATTCAAAGACAAGAAAGAAATACAATTAAAATTAATGTCTAAACCACTGGCAACAAAAGTGAGTACACCCCTAAGTGAAAATGTCCAAATTGGGCCCAAAGTGTCAATATGTTGTGTGGCCACCATTATTTTACAGCACTGCCTTAACCCTCTTGGGCATGGAGTTCACCAGAGCTTCACAGGTTGTCACTGGAGTCCTCTTCCACTCCTCCATAATGACATCACAGAGCTGTTAAGTTATTTTGAGGGGACAGCAAATTTACACTGTTATACAAGTTGTACACTCACTACTTTACATTGTAGCAAAGTATCATTTCTTCAGTGTTGTCACATGAAAGATAACATATTTACAAAAATTTGAGGGGTGTACTCACTTTTGTGAGATACTGTATATATACATACAAGTATACATAAAAAATATATATGTATTTTTATTGTACATATTTCTAGTATTTTAGCTGTTTGCCTGAAGTTTTCAGTTTAAAGCATTGTTGTTTACAGTGCTGGATAAAAGTATGATTTTCTAAGGTCAGATCCTTCACAAATGAATGATTAAAACCCTTCTGCATGTTTAGCCTTATTCTATTGAACAACTCCCAGAACAAAGTTGTTCTGTCTTCAGCAGAATTCTCATGAATGTAACCTGTTCATAACAGTAAATTTAAAGGGTCATTTATAAATGTAAAAAGCAGCTAGAAGGGTTAGTTTACCTTTGCCAATAAAAAACTGCCTATAGTTAAGGGGGCCGTTGATGAAAACAAACTGTGCTGCTATGAACAATATAAATAATGTGCCTGCTATTGCTTTAAGCCATTTTGACCCCTCTAGAAGAAAAACACTCATAGCCGGGAATCCCCTGTCCTGCCCTGTTGCTGGGAGATTTCCATGATGCTTCAGCTATTGATGCTTGCCTTCACCATCACAAATATGCACTCTCTCTCTCAAATTCAAACACCATGCATACGCAATGCTCTATTTACCCCCTCATAACGGCGCTGAGCTTGGAGCTTCTAAGATGGATGCGAGAGAGTGTGTGCATGGGGTTTTATTTCACAAAACTTTAATTGGGTTTTTAAGTATCAATACAAGGTATGAAAGGCATTCACATAAAGGAAAGAATGCAACAACGGTAAGGATAGAGAGGCAAATAAAAACAACATAAATATGATCACAGATAGGAGTAGAGATGACACTGCAAGTGACATCACAAACCGTAAGGCACAAGGATGTGCATGGGGTTTTAAATCTGGGAGATAGCATTACCTTGTGATGGTGGAGGCTAGCATCAACAGCTGGAAAGTCAGCTGAGGAATCATAGCAACGTCCTAGGAACAGGGCAGTATAGGAAGACACCGGCTATGGGAGTTTTTTGAGCAGACTTCTGGAGGGGTGAAAATGGCTTATGCCACACACACGAGCGGACTTTTCAATGGACTAGGTCCGACGGTCTTTCCGACGGACTTTCCGAATGAACGGACTTGGCCACACACAATCACACTAAATTCTGACAGATTCGAACGTGATGACATACGACCGGACTAGAATAAGGAAGTTCATAGCCAGTAGCCAATAGCTGCCCTAGCGTCGTTGTTTGTCCGTCGGACTAGCATACAGACAAGCGGATTTTTCGATAGGAACTGGGGCCGGCAGAGTTCCGGCGGAAAAATTTGAAGCATGTTCTATTTCTAAAGTCCATCAGATTTTTCGACAGCAAAAGTCCGATGGAGCCCACACACGATCGAATTGTCCGACGGAGTCGTTCCGTCAGACCTTTGCTGTCGAAAAGTCCGCTCGTGTGTACGCGGCATTACATGATGAATAGCAGCTACAATATTGTTCATAGCAGCACAGTTTATTTACAGTATATCTACGGGCCTCCCCGTAACTACGTGGGCAGTTTCCTTTTTTGCAAAGGTGAGCTAACAACTACAAACTAAGTTGTCAGTGCTTGTTAACATATAGCATGTATTTTCTTAATAATACCAGTCTATTTTCTTCATGATTCATCTTTTACAAGTTAGAGGTCACACAGATTTATCCAAAGTACTGCAGTTGTACATAGTATTAGAATGATTTTCTATACTTTTGTGGTCTTAATATACATTTGTGAACAACGTCATAATATAATTGATGCCATTAAAAAGACCTAAAGCAAATCCCATCCCAAGAGTTTAGTAACGTAGTTTATAGCCACACTGTTTCCACACTGGATTATATTCCAATCTATCAGTTTCTGTAATGCAGAATCACAGCCTGATCTAATACAAACGATAGAATGTCTTGGCAATTTAAAGATAGAGTTGGCAAGCTGTAAAAATGTTTTTTTTTACATCACTGAAAGGCGTCCACTACAATCACCAGCCACACCTTAGCTGTTCTTCTGAAATGATTCCCTTGGCTCTCTCTAAACTCCACAATTTACCTCCTTTTCCGAGACAGGAACGTGACATCAATAAAAAATGCAAGTTGATCCCTGTGGTGTTTCTGCCAGAAGTACTGTGTGTCACTTTAATGTGGCAGCCTGTGTTCTTTATCCAAAAATCCATTTATTTGGTGTGTCTCCATTTTGGATAGCTATTATAGATACAAATTTTAATACAAAAAGCAACTCCAGGCATCAAGTTAAATCAATCAGTGAATTGCAAATGTTATCTAGGAATGTCCAATATTTCAAGAATACTAAAACCAGAAAGTCCACAAAGGCCTGATTCACACCTATGCATTTCTAGTGCTTTTGCATTTTGCAGATTTGCACTACAGAATGTGTTCTACAGAAAACCATAGCAAAAAGTTAGACCAGTGCAATATAGAATATGATTGGTTGCTATGGGTTAGTCAGCTATTTAAAAAAAAAAACATTTTATTGAAATTGGCCATTTGTCACAGAAGGAACAGCCCTGGTTGTAATGTTTTTTTTTAATATATAATTCTATATAATGTATTAATTGCTTGAACAATGGATACAAATTGTATTTATTATATTTTGCTGTGTTAAAATGTGCACTAAAACAGAGATCAAGCTGGGATTTAGACCTAGAAATAAAATAATTGGTTTGCTTAATTCAAAACCAGGCCTGGGTTGGGTTTCAATATAATTTTCCGAATTGTGTATTGCAGCTCACCAGCTTACTAGCCCTTGGATGTGGTTGCTACTTTATTTTTATTTTTTTTAGGCCTTTTTTACTGACTTTTTCACTAGATGATCCTGCAAATAACAAACATTCTGTCCCTTTATATCTGCACTCATTTCTCCATTGTATCTATTGGGTCAGCCATGGTTGTCATACAGGTTGGACTTGGCATATCTGAAAAAATCAACAGGTATTTTCTGTACTTGTTAAAAATGTTCTCTTGTAATTTATACTGTTGAACTACCTCATTATATATATATATATATATATATATATATATATATACAGTAAACCCCCCCTCCATCGCTGGGGTTATGTTCCAGACCCACCCACGAAAAGTGAAAAACCGCGAAATAGAAAGACCCTATTTAAATACACCCTAGGCATGTTTTGTTAATTTTTTAATAGCATTTAAAGGTCTTTAAACACACTTTTATGCAATAGAAACACATTAAAGATAGAGAGAGAGATCAAGAGGATTTTTAAAACACAAAAATATTGTCTTAAGAGTACAGTATACTGTACAGTACAGTAAAAAATAGAGTACATAACTGCGAAAATGGTGAAATATTACCACAATATCAGAATAACAGGTCCTAATTAAAATACCGCAATATACCGGGACCGCAAAAACTGAACCGCGATATAGCGGGGGTTCACTATATATATATATATATATATATATATATATATATATATATATATATATATGATGTGGGCTACTATGTTTAAATAGTACAAACTATAACACGGAGAACTGCATAAATAGGGCCCAGACAATCGTATTACTTTAAATTGTACTGTACAAATGTACTGTAAAAACAGCTCTGAAAGTAAATTGCCATTTTTTTTTTTTGTTGTTGTTCTTTCTCTTCTCATATATTTGTCTATTATGTTGATATGGAAAGAAAAAATCGAAAAAAAATTAATCTAAAGTTGTTGGGTAAGGTGATCCAGTCAACCACCCCCTGAAAGAGAACTGACATTTTTTTTCTTTTTATCAGAATACTGCCACTCATTTGGATCTTGTGTGTTGGCTTCTGTACTCTCTAGTCCCCTCTTACGGAACAGGGTTATTTCCTATTTAAAGCGGAACTATGCTGCATCTGAGCACCACAAACCCAAAAGGCTATTTAATTCATTTTGTAGTATTCAAAGCAAACTCACCCATCTATCTATGTCTCCATACTTTTTTTTGCAGAGAAATCATTTTGCAAAACAACCCCCTAGCATTTATGGCCATGACCATCTTGAGTAAGGGCAGATGATTCATGTAGCACAGGGGTGTCAAACTCAATATCATTGTGGGCCACATAAGCATTATGGCTGCTCTCAAAGGGCCGGTTGTAACTGTAACACTATAAAAACTTTTTTCTCAGAGAATAGGTACAGGAACTCAACCACACCTCCTGCCAAAACGCATCAAACTGTGGGTGTAGCCAATTACATTAAAAGTGGGAGGATCTTAAAGCTGCAATAAATCCCAGGAGTGTGGAGTTCAGGGGTGCGCTATGTACATAGTGCGGAGTTCAGGGGTGCGCTAAGTACTGAGTGCAGGGTTCAGAGCACAGTTTCAGGGGTTCCCTAAGCACAGAGTACAGAGTTTAAGGGTGCGCTATATGAAGAGTGCATAGTTTGGGTGTGCATTGTGTACAGAATGCAGGATTAAGGAGTGTGCTATATACAGAGTGCAGAGTTTAGGGGCGTGCTAGTGTGTAGGGTTCAGCTCTCTTACGAAGACTGTCCACATGTCACTTTCACCCTTCCTTAGCTCTGACCTCTGCACCACTCTGTTCTGCTATGTTCCAGCTGAAAAAAAGGTCCTGGGTGTGGGGGTCACATAAAAAGACCTGATTCGGCCTGTGGGCCTTGTGTTTGACATATGTGATGTAGCATTTATATACTGGAATCTCCTTGACCTTAGCTCAAGCATGCATGCAGGGGAGTGTGATTAGCAGAGAAAACCTCTCCCACCTCCTGAATACTATGGGGATGTATGACATCATTTGCTTAGGCTTGGAAACCAGGAAGTATGTAAAAAAAAAAGGATAAACATGTAAATATGACAGGAGAAGACAGAGATCTTGTGTTTCTACTAAGCAGGAACCTCCGTCTTTTTACAGTACAGGCACATCAACCACACAGTTCCACAAAGTGTATTGCCAACTTTAAAGTCTATTTAACATTCTAGGCTCATCCAAGACTGCATCATATACATATTTTTTTTTATTTTGTCCAATCCACTTTAATTATGTCAGAATCCCCTCCTCTATCCCCATTGCATAAGAAATCCCAACAGATTTTGTATACTGGGAACATTTGTGTGGACTTTAGGAGCACAGGAGTGAACTGTTAAGTCCAAATGCATCTTAATTAATTTCTTTCTCTTTCTCTTTCATTTTTATTATATTTAAAAAAAAAAAGCCAGAGTATCACAAATATTGTAACCCAATACACAGATGTCAGAGCCAAGTTTGGTGGACTGCCAGCAGAGCAAGTTTGCATAAACTTCATTTTCTGCCGGGAAATGCTTTTCAAGCAAAGAAATAATTTAGGTATGGGCAAAAACATTTTATGTGGCCAATTAGTATTAATATCTGATTTGTGATCATATTGGCCGGGCAATCTTTAACCACTTCAGCCCTGGAAGATTTTACCCCCTTACTGACCAGAGCACTTTTTACAATTTGGCACTGCGTCGCTTTAACTGACAATTGCGTGGTCATGCAATGCTGTACCCAAACAAAATTTTGCATCCATTTTTTCCCACAAATAGAGATTTCTTTTGGTGGTATTTGATCGCCTCTGCAGTTTTTATTTTTTGCGCTATAAACCAAAAAATAGTGACAATTTTGAAAAAATATATATTTTTTTTATATTTTGCTATAATAAATATCCCCGAATTTTTTTAAAAAACAAATTTCTTCATCAGTTTAGGCCAATATGTATTCTTCTACATATTTTTGGTGGTTTGCGCAAAAGTTATAGCGTCTACAAACTATGGGAAAGATTTATGGCATTTTTTTGGCGTTTTTATTAAAAAAAAATTTTTCTAGTAATGACAGTGATCTGTGATTAGCGGTATTGCGACATTGCGACGGACGGATCAGAGACTGTTGACACTTTTTTGGGACCCTTGACATTTATGGAGTGATCGGTGCTATAAATATGCACTGATTACTGTATAAATGTCACTGGCAGGGAAGGGGTTAACACTAGGGGGCGATCAAGGGGTTAACTGTGTGTTCCCTAGTGTGTTCTAACTGTGTGGGGATGGGACTAACTAGGAGAGATGACAGATCATTGTCCCTACTTTGTAGGAACACACGATCTGTCTTCTCTCCTCTGACAGCACAGGGATTTGTGTGTTTACACACACAAACCTCCGTGCTGGCTCTCGTTCACACAATCGCGATCACGCCCGCTGGCCACAAGCATCGGGTCCCCCGCTGTGCAGCGGCGCTCACGCGCCCTCTGGTGGCTCTCCTGGGCAAAGCCATATATATATATATACCGGTTAATCATAACAACACCACACCTCTATCAACAAAAGATTACACTGAAAAAAGGGCACAGAGACAGATTTGCTGGTATATGGTATCTAGTTTAATATTTGTAGGTGTTCTTATTTGCATTTTGTTTTTTAGTGCAGACTCCCCCTTGAGTCCTGTTATGAATCTGATGTGATCGACCTCTGTCTGATGTTTTGTTTCCGATCAATTTTCTGGTGAACATCAGAGAGGAACAGTAACCCAATCCATTAAATAGTTTTAGCACAGGTAACATTTGTTTCCATTCTTATGCCAATCGTCTTCCATTTTTACCTATCATTTAAACCACAAGGTCTGCACTGCAGTTTTTCCTTGTCATCCTAAAAGCTTGCTATCAGATACATCAAACACTTTGCTACATCAAACAAATTTGCTACAGATGTTATCATGTTACTGGAGTACCTAATGAAAAACCTAACACATGGCATTGCTGTGTTAAACTAATACATAATTCTCTGTACATGCTCTGCTGCCACTAGGCATAAGGTTAAAGTGGTTATAAGCTTAAAACGAAAAAAAATTAATATATTGCAGAGTTATAATATCCAAACAGAAAAAAGATGTGCATGTCTCTTTAAAAGTGTGACATCAAATTACTGCAGTGAAAAACATAGTTTTAAAACAAAAATCACAAAGATATAAAGTTCATAAATATATTGTGAATAGTCCAAATCCACATAGAATATTTTCAGGTGATTTATAATAATCAGTGCTGGATACACAAACAATTGGTGCTACTGTGCTCAAGGTGCTTTCTCATAAGCCAAGACTCTAATGCTGCGTACACACGATCGGAAATTCGGCCAGCAAAACACCGATGAGAGCTTTTGGTCGGAAAATGCGACCGTGTGTATGCTCCATCGGACTTTTGCTGTCCGAATTCCAGCCAGCAAAAGATTGAGAGCATGTTCTCAATTTTTCGGTCGGAAAAAGTTCTGATTGGAAATTCCGATCGTCTGTAGCAATTCCGATGCGCAAAATTCCTACGCATGCTTGGAAACAATTTGACGCATGCTTGGAAGCATTGACCTTCATTTTCTCGGCTCGTCATAGTATTGTACGTCACCGCGTTCTTGACGGTCGAAAGTTTAGAGAACTTTTGTGTGACCATGTGTATGCAAGCCAAGCTTGAGCGGAATTCCGTCGGAAAAACCATCCAAGATTTTTCTGAGAGAAAATCCGCTTGTGTGTATCCGTACACAAGGCGGGCTCGTAGACTGAGGAGGGAGGACTGAGATCTTGGATCCGGTGCTATTGGATACTGTTTATACCACCATTGGCCCCAAGGAGGAACAGGAATCTATTCGTCCCTGGCTGACCCTATATGAGGAGATCTGAGTTGGTGCCAGTTCTGATGGTTTAAAGTTATCCCGATTACATCATATGGGCTTATTTGAGCTTGTCCTCTGGTAAGCGCACTTTATTTACGGTGGCGGATCACGGTGTTCCTGGTTTTTACAGTCACTGGATTTTTGAGTTTCAACTTGTCACTTATACGAACACTGGTTTATTCCATATCACTGGACTTTTGTGCATAGTTATTTTGTTTATTTTTGGTTAAACCCCCCCTCTTTTTTTGGATTTGTATTAATTTCAAACCACTTAATATTTTAATTTGAGTCACTAGCGCGGCTTTTTGTTATATTCTGTATGCAGCATTACTGGACAGGATTGATCTCAAATCAAAGAGATGAAAAATGCTTTGTAATAAGAAGAGCCGATGCTCCCACCATCAGACCAAAGAGATCATAAAAGCAGCTCTCAAAATCCAATGAGCTCCATCTAGCACATATATCATTTTAAAGCAGAGAATAGGAGAAGCCACATAGAGCAATGCATTTTTAAATTATTTACTAAAAAGTAATTGCACTTACCAATATAAAAGAATAAAGAAGCAGTATAAAGCTTCAGAGCACAGCCACGGGACCTGCCAGCATCCAAGTGCGTGATGATGTCACAGCTGCGGCTCCACCCAACACATTTTCCCGTAATAGGCATCCTCTGGGAGTGGTCTCTGTTCCCAGAGGATGCCTATTATGAGGAAACATGACGGATGGAGCCGCAGCTGTGACTTCATCACACGCATGCACGCAAGCAAGTCCCAAGCCTGTACTCAGGAGGTTTATACCACTTGTGGATTCTTTTAAATTGTAAGTGCAAACCAAATTTTACTGTGGGTAGCAAGTGTTTTTCTTGCATAACACCCCTTATTATGACCAAATAACTTAATGCTCAATGCTCAATCTAAATATCCAGTAGTGACATCAGCGGCGTTCTCTCACGTAAACCCATGGATTAGGAAGTGCTGGGAGACACCAGCATGGCCGCGACCAGAGGGACACGCCGCAGCATTTCCTCCACACAGAGCGGATGAACCCTGGACTGTCCCCTGAAGAAGTCACGTGGATGACGTAACGTGTAGGGAGTGGCTGGAAGTGGAAGTTTACCTTGCGATACCGGAAGTTATGTGAGACTGGTTTCATCGCCATTTCTTTGCTTTAACTTATTTGCATTTGTGTAAGGGTCCATTTTTACCTTTTATTCAATAAAATACCCCATTATTTTTACATACTTCACTATGGAAGGCATTTTTTTCCTCTATCCCCCTCTTTTGTTGGTGAGCTCATTACCCATTTAGACGGCAAGCACCTGGCACCATAAGGA
The DNA here is from genome assembly GCA_028564925.1 of Lithobates sylvaticus. Lineage (NCBI taxonomy): Eukaryota > Metazoa > Chordata > Amphibia > Anura > Ranidae > Lithobates > Lithobates sylvaticus. Next base: position 166,048,069 of record CM053030.1, on the reverse strand, counting down.
GTTATCCTGACATAAGGTGATACAAACAAGCCTGGATGATAAACGGAGGAGAGGAGCCTTCCTAGATTGGGGATATATATGCTGTTTCCAAGTTATGTTGAGGTGAGAGTTCTGTGAACACATTTGTGGATTATACACGTTTAACCACCTAAATCCCTCAGTAGCAAATAGGAGAAGAATCTACTATATAGAAAGAGACTGTTAACAGACTCCCTGATTCTTGCCTGGACTCTTGCATATTCATTTCTTTTATAGACTCATTCCATTTACTTATTTAATTAGTGCCCTTTAGCCTTTTAACCCTTTTATGGCACTTATTTATTGATCCTGTCGTATTTATCACTTATTTATTTATTATTTTATCACGTGTTCTATTATATTTATTTTTATCACGTGTTTTACTACGTGTAGGCGTGTGCTTTTATCGTATGCGTGAAATCACTTGTATTTCATTTTATTTATTTGTGTGTTGTGTACACTATTAGATTTTGCTGCTGGTATTTATGTAAGCTTTATCTACATTATTTTAGCACTTTGAGCAGGTTTTTAAACCGCTTATTCACCTTTAGCACTGTTTGTGATCACTTCACATTTACATACATTTATATATATGTCTGTAGGTTTAATACACATTCCTAGTCCTTTATCTGAGTAGCGCGAAGGTCACTTGTACACATTTACATATTCTTTTTTGCCATTAAATCAATTTTTATACTGATAAAGGGGTGAGGGGTCAGCCTGTCAGTGCTCAGACCATACGCCACACACTGCATCAAATTGGTCTGCATGGCTGTCACCCAGAAGGAAGCCTCTTCTAAAGATGATACAAGAAAGGCAGCAAACAGTTTGCTGAAGACAAGCAGACTAAGGACATGGATTACTGGAACCATGTCCTGTGGTCTGATGAGACCAAGATAAACTTATTTGGTTCAGATGGTATCAAGCGTGTGTGGCGGCAACCAGGTGAGGAGTACAAAGACAAGTGTGTCTTGCCTACAGTCAATCATGTTGATGGGAGTGTCATGGTCTGGGGCTGCATGAGTGCTGCCGGCACTGGGGAGCTACAGTTCATTGAGGAAACCATGAATGCCAACTGTGACATACTGAAGCCAAGCATGATCCCCTCCCTTCGGAGACTGGGCTGCAGGGCAGTATTCCAACATGATAGTGTCACATGAAAAATGTGAGGGGTGTACTCACTTTTGTGAGATAATATATATGTGCCTAACGACCTGCACCAGGTACATACAGCGCTTATGGCTAAGATGGCCATCGCCACCCTGAGACCAGAAGCTGGTTTGCATCCCAGGGATGTGATGTAACATATTGGCTGGGGAACACTGCCTCAACTACTCATAGTTTTGTCTGTAATTGTTTTTTTTTGGGGTATAAAGTGTAAGCTCACCTTTTCAGAAAAAAATTAAAAGGTGAATGTACCCCCACTCCACCCTTTCATTCCCTGCTGTACTTACCTCAATGGGTGATGAGCTTTCAGTGCCTACGCAGCCAGTGCAGTGGTCTAGGCTTTGTGCATGGCTTCCAGGATGGATCAGAGCGATGCTCTGTGCCTTCGCTAACCAATCAGAATCGCTCTGATGATCTGTACCGGAACTGCTACATAGAGAAGTGGAAGTAGAGTCAGACCACTGCACTGGCTGCATGGGCACTGACAGCTCATTATCCATGGAGGTAAGTACAGCAGGGATGGGGAGGGTGTTAGTTCAGCTTTTCATTTTTTCTGAAAAGATGAACTAACCCATTAAATGTAACCATGCACTTAAAGCGATGTTCCAGCTGCGTTTTCTTTTTTTTCAAAGTCAGCAGCTACAAACTCTGTAGCTGCTGACTTTTAATAAGCACACTTACCTGTCCCGGGAGCCCGCGATGTCAGCCCCACAAGGCCGATCCATCGGATCAGGTGCCGGCGCCGCCATCTTAACGAAGGGAAACAGACAGTGGAGCCTTGCGGCTTCACTGCTCATTTGCTACTGCGCATGCGCGAATCACGCAGCGCTTTGTGAATGGCCCTGTTGTTTTCTGGGGGACACACATGTCCCAGAACACAACGGGGCAGCTCGACAAAGAGGAGGAAGCACCACGGAATAGGAAGAGGCAGATTAGAAAGACTGCCTAGCAACAGGGGTTTCTGGTAAGTAAGAAAAAACATTTTTTTCAAATGTTTTTTTTTTAGATTTTTTTGAGAATGTTAATGTGTTTTTGTATTTTAGGGTGGACCTCCGCTTTAAGTTTGCTTGCTTACAGTATTGCTAAAATTTTAATGGAAAAAGGTAAGACGCACAGACCTTACTTTGCAAGCTCTGTAGACCAACACATGATTACAATGAGGAAATCTATCATTTACCAGTGAGACAAATGTATCTACTGGGGGAAAAAAAGTACTGTAGTTCTTTTTGGATTTAAGTACACACTGAAGTGCATCTCCTAAGCCCTTTACCAATAAATGTATTTCACAGCTCAAATTATTAATCTTCAAGGAGCTATACGTGTTATGTGTGCACATCTCTGCTCTGCGCTGTCAGGTCATTTGTCATTACACTTCTTAGGTTTACAAGGTGGAGGTAAAACAGAATAAAAAAGCATTAAAATATCGAATTGCAGACATTGAACTTTTTATGAGCTGTAGTTGTCATTTTAGTCTCTCTTCCAAAAAAATAGATAAAAAGCCATAACAATTACACAGGGTGCACAGGGTTTCTTAGAAGATTTATGAAAGTAGGCTAAATGCTATTTCTATTAGGAAAAAAAAACATTATAGCTAGAAATACCAAAGGTTCCGAATAATTCAGTCTGTTTTCCACCATGTAAATGTATAGCTGTAAATGAAAATACATAACAAGGTCAATAAGAGAGATAGTATGGTGTTTAAAGTAGACCTTCACCCTAATCTTGTGTAATCTTGTGCTGTCCTGCCTTCTCCCTGCTTCCTCTCCTACAATTGGACATTATTTTTATTTATTTATTTATTCTTTACATTATTCTTTATTCTGCGCATGAAACCTTCCTTGTATTGTGCATTTGAGGAAAATTCCATGTGCTTGTGCAGATGTGCCAATGGGCTCTGCCAAGACCTGAAGGCTGGGCAGAGCCTGTGGGCGCATCTGAACCTGTATAGAACAGGACTGAAGTTACGCTTTGAGTACTTTTGATCACACCTAAATGATGATACCCCAGGTGTCATGTGACTGTATTTGTGAAAACAGATGTGCTATTGGTAGCAGCATGGAGTCTTCTTTAGGTTCAAAGTGCTTGGAAGAGCTCAAGTTATTTTTTACCTTCATGCATTCTGTGCATGAAGGTAAAAAACCTTTCTGTGTACAGCTTCCCCCCCCCCCCCAATACTCATCGGAGCCCCATCTCAATTCAGCGATGTGCACAAGTGCCCTGGCTCTCCCGGGACCCTGCCTCCTCATTGGCTGAGAATGGCTCCCACTGCTGTCAATTACTGCCACTGAGCCAATCAGGAGAGAGAGGGGCAGGGCCGAGCCATGGCTCTGTGTGTGAATGGACATAGAGTCATGCCCCGTACACACGATCGGACTTTCCGACAACAAAACCGTGGTTTTGGCTCCAACTTGTCTTGCATACACACGGTCACACAAATGTTGGCCAACAATTATGAACGTAGTAACGTACAAGACATACGGCGAGCCGATAAAAAGGAAGTTCAATAGTGATGCGTGATTCCGAGCATGCGTGTTTGTACTTTGGACTTTTGTCTGACAGATTTGTGTACACACGATCGGAAAATCCGACAACAAACATTTGTTGGCGGAAAATTTGAGAACCTGCTAGCCAACATTTGTTGGCGGAAAGTCCAACAACAAATGTTCGATGAAACATACACACGGTTGGATTTTCCGCCAACAAGCTCACATCCAACATTTGTTGAAAATCCGATCGTGTGTACAGGGCATCACAGTTTGGGAGCGAGCCTGCTCAGATACCCCCATTGCAAGCTGCTTGCTCAGCAGGAGGGAGGGGCCAGGAGCGCCGGCGTGGGACCCGAGAAGAGGATGATCAGGGCTGCTCTGTGCAAAACCACCACACAGAGCAAGTAAGTATAACATATTTGTTATAATTATTTTTTTGAATGAGACTTTAATACTTTAAGAGCACATTCACATGGCCACATACGTATTTTTATTTTGCAGAGTGTTGGTTCTTGTTAGCAGAGCTAACCTAAAATTCTGCCTAAAATACGCACCTAATGTATTCATATTTAGATAAGTTCAGATGCATTTAGACACGTAAACTTCTTCTACTAACCCTATGTATATATGCATATACATGTTTATACATGTGTTTATGCACAAACAAGTATAACTCTGCAGGTATGTACCACCCAGCGCAGTTGGGTCCTACGTTTTCTGCACACCACACCACTAAATGCAGGCACATTTTCATTTGAAGACGCAGCTCTGTGTATGATTCCTATAGGTCTACATTTAGATGTGTACAAAACTATATGCTGTACGCATCTAAATGCAACCTTTTTTTTAAACCTGTATGAATGGGTCCTCAAGACCAACTGAACTTTCAGTTTCAATCATCTAAGTGCATTCTAGGCGCATCAAAACAGAAGGTTTGCACAATGAACAAGCTAATTTCCAGTGTGCTGCAGAAATAGAACTTTTACTTTCTGTGTGGAAACAGTGGACTCTCTGCTGAGGTCCAACATGCCCTCTGCTGAGACAGAGCTAGAGATCTCCAGTCAGCAGGGAGCATGAAATGTGATGCTTGCGCAAACTTAGGTGTGATTTAGCAGGAGGTGTGTCAGACAAGGATCCTCCTCTGCAGCACACCTTCTACTTGTGGCTGCTTTCTAAACAAAGTGAACTGAAAGATTTTGCTTTTGTTTTGATGGACCTGGGGTGGTTTTAGCTGATTTCAGCTTAAACTTCAATTTCACTTTAAAGTGTTTGCTATCCCAAAAAAAAAAAAAAAATTTGGATCCCGTTGCTTTAAAGCATATTATGCAGCACAGTGCTTGTGTTGTGTAATATGGCCCCCTATTTCACCTAAAATACCTGGCTGACATTCCTGGTTCTGCCCTGCCCTCTGTAAACTGACCACGGTTTATCATGGCTGCTGAGCCCTGACACCATGGTCAGTTTACGTGCCTCCGTCATCCGCAGCTCTCCTCTCGGCTCTCTTCTGTCCCCTCTCCCCCCTCCTCTCCCTGCTTGTCAGCTCCTTCCACTCCTAGATCCCCCCCCCCCTCTGTAAAAATAACTGTGTTTTCGTTCTATAGTTCCCTCTGTTAGATAATATAATGCTCCCCAGCGTATGTGATCTATAAAAATAAGCTGCCTAATACCTTATTTCCGAGCGCCTTTCGTCGCTCACGTGACTGCCCGCTGGTCTCCTTCTCTCCTCTCCTTCTCCCAGCTGATGTCAGCAAGGGATACCCAGCCTCTCCCCCTGCAGCTATTAGATCAGAAGAGGAGACTAGCGGGCAGTCACGTGAGAGTCGAGCGGCGCTCTGAAATAAGGTATTAGGTATAAGGTATTAGGCAGCATACAGTATTTTTATAAATCACATACACTGGTGAGCATCATGTTATCTAACAGAGGGAACTATTGAACGAAAAACAAACACTTTAATGTTATAGACTAGGGGCATTGATCATTTATTTTCCTGGGATGGTGGGGGGGGGGGATTTTGCTCTCTCAAATTATAAGATATAAAATTATGAGATATGTTTGTCTGGTTTCAAGGTCTGACAAAATATACCAGCTATATCCTTCCTGAATTCTTTATTAGAGTTATACTAAGATTTTGAACACTGTAGAGTTGAAAGCACACATAGTGAAGACATTGAAATAGGTAGCAAGTAAGAGTTTTTTTTTTTTTTTTTAACTAAAAGAAATGTGGCCAAATTCACAAAGACTGGAGGGAGGAAACATTTTTCTTATTTCCCAAAGCCTCTGGCCACAGTTTTTCAACTTTGGCACGTAAAACTGTAAAACTGTACATATCTTTGCAGCTTAGTGTATGATTTATACTTTGTTTTTTTCAGGATAAATTGGGGCTTCATTTGCTGGTAAATGTTAATGAATATAACCAGATTTTTTTAGTATCAAAAGAAAACTGGCCAAAATGTAGCCATTACCATGACCCACCCGACCCACCACCAAAGAACAACTGAAATACATGTTCCTACTCCAAGATTCGCAATACCATTTATATGTACATTATTTGTACCTGTATTATGGCCCCAAAACAATATCACACATTTATTTATTTTTTATCCTACCTAAAACACACTGACGCTGACCGTGGCACTGACCCTGTTACTGTCCCTGATACTAATCTAGATCAGGCCCTGATCAAGCTATTTTATCTTTTTTTCATTTATTTTATTTTTTACACACTTTTTTGTTTACATTCTTCTCTAATCAGGAGAAGACAATGTACTTTTGAGAAGAGTACTGAGGAGGGTTCTAAAAGTTGGTTCTCACAGGCAATCACAGTGATCATGGAATCAGGAACCAGTCCTCCCAGCTAACAATCGTTAGGACGAAACCTGGAAATGTTGGTAACAGCTCCATCTCTGTGCTGGGGTGCGCTATGGAGTGCGCATCCAGCACAAACATAGATACGCACATATGCAGCCCCACAAAAAAAGGGGCACTTCTGTGAGGATGTGTGTACGCTTGGCAGGAATGGCATAAACAGTATAAATGATATGTACACATAACAACATCGCAAACAATACCCATAATAAGTAATCTACCTAGCTTTACAATGAAAAAGTCAGAATGGTGGGAGAGACTGAAGCACTCAGAATCTGGTGCAGCTGTGCATGGTAGCCAATCAGCTTCATTTATCATTTATTATTCATTATTTTAGGTAACATGTCTTTCAATTTATTGGTCATCCAGCAGCTCATGGCTTCCCATGCAAGCTGATTTGGCTAGCAGCTCTTTATATACTAGTCTTCCCGGTCCTAGCCCTTTTCTCCAATCCATGTGCTGAATGGGTTAACTCGGGACAGCTGGTGGATGGGTATTTAATCCCAGAGGAAAGGGCATTAGTCAGACTGAGGAAGGAAGGAGGCGGGTCTAAGCCTCCGAAACGTGTTTCCTGACAGCCCTAGTGGTTTGACAGGTGTCTTGGCGATGTCTGCAAGGTTTCTCGGCAAGGTTTCTTTGACAAGATTTGGAGTGAGATTTTGTGATGCTACTACTGTGCTACTCACTGATCACATGAAGGCTTGCTGGAGAGAAAGCTGTACCTGAGGACCTGCAGTAAACAAATCTTGGTTCTACCTCATTCATTACACAAATCAGTTTTTTCGTTGCTGCTGCTTCTTGATCATTACCACACTAGCCATCAGATCACTGGTTGTGAAATGAAGGGACAAAGTCCTGGTCCTCTACAAGATGGCCCACACAGGGAAGCAGTGTAGCACAAGGCATGCTAAGTCAGTAATAAACATAGAAAAAACACCTGGTACCAAACGTAAGATGAAGAACCCCTTAGGGTCGTTAATAGACAGATCAAGTCAATAGTATAAAATTGATACTATTGGCTTGATCTGTCTATTAACGACCCTAAGGGGTTCTTCACCGTACCTTTGGTACCAGGTGTTTTTTCTATGTTTGCTATAATCGGGTCAGACAGACCAAGCATTTTCACATACAGTCACATTCCTCCCCCAATTTTAAGTCAGTAATAATGGTGAACGATCAGCTGCAGGAAGTCTGCAGGCAATACTAGTGACTAGTTTATTGCCCTTTTCCTCTTGGCTTTTTTAGGCACAGCTTCCACAATACAGGTCCACTTTAACCAGTGTACAGTATGAAGATCCCTCAGAGGTTTTCATCTTCAGCTGTCAAGAACTAACCTTGAGAAGGCATATATAGTGCAACATAGAATGTACATTCTCATTGATCTCTTATAAGAAAAAGTAGCTGGCATGCTTACTTATGTTGATGTGGGCTTTTGCATAGGTCGAGATGTCACTTGGCAGAATTATACCAGACAACCAAGTTCATGTTTTATTTCATTAATCATTGATGAAATGTTTCCCTTCTCCATCACAACTAAAAAAAAGAATTATGCACACTCATGTGACAAGCACGATGAAGAGCCAAGTTCATGACAAATAAATAAACACTGTTGAAGTTTAATCAGAATGAAATTCACTATTTATTTTTAAAAGCTGAAGTATGAAGACATGCCCAAAAACTGATTACTTTCACACAAAAGATGGAATTGTTATAGCTTTGACTGAGGCTGTCAAAAATGTTATTCATATACAGTACTGTAACTCTTTCAATACCCACCAATCCACATGCTTCTGTGCTGCACACCAATCTAAGTACTTCTCTACCAATACCGATATCATTATTGCAAAAGACACTGAAGTTAAAGTGTATTAGTCACCTGCATGGCCACACTGAATATAAAAAGCAGCCCTGGCCCAAAAAGCTAAATGGCCCACATCTGTGTGTCTGACCAGATCTTTGAAAATAAGAAAAGAATATCAGCTGCATTCCAATAAGCTCTTCTTGCAGTATTTTTAATAATCAGTGAATTGACTGCATACAGTGATGCCTCCAATCCCAAAACCAACCTTCCTTGGTGCGTTTCGACACTCTTTTTCTATCCTTGTGAGCAAGCTAAGAGTGGTGAAACCCATCAAGGAAGGTTGGTTTTGGGTTAGAGGCATCACTGTATGCAGCCTATTGGAGTGCAGTTGATATTTTTTCCTATTTTAAATGAAGAGTGCATATGGACTGTGATGGCCGAAACCCAGGTTGTCCATGTGCAGGAGAGGCCGCTTTTGAGCGGAGCTATACAGTACATATGTGTGTGTTTCTGTTCTGACCAAATCCCCTTAAGCCCAGTGGGGTATTGATGGGGTATTATTGGGGTATTAATATTCTTAAACCTTCTTTAACATGTTTTATACATACAACATATTTCATTTTATCCATTTCGGTTTTGAGGTGGAATAGATAGAAACAGATATCACCAGTCATAAAATATTTAAAGCCCAACTCCAGCTTGGGAAAGAATCAAAGAAGTATAGGAGCTAGCATTGCTAAAAGTAAACTCTGGCTGTTTTGCTTACTTACTGATCCTGCACTCTTCCTCTTTATAGTTGAATGACACCCAGCATCATTCAACCCATTTCCTATGAGCCTAGGGTGTCATGGCTCTGCTCCTTATCCTGGACTCAGGGGAATGCTACATAAACTGGTACCTGGTCATAACATGGCACCACTCTCTGGTGGAGGAGGATGAGGGTAAAAACCTGTGATTTGATCAAACCAATGACAGCTGGAAAAATAATATAAATGACATATAGGTTACCCTAATGCATAGAATGCAAACCTTGAGCCTTTAGAACCACTTGATATGGATGAGAACTTGTATTGATATGTGACTGATTATTACTATTTTTACATCTTATTTTTAAAGCTTGATTTCTTACAGCTTTAGTTGCCCAGTTTTAAAAGGGGGAGTACTTAAAATGGATCATGAGACACAACTTACGGTATATTCCATCTCTCTCAATAGCATTCTAATGCCCCATACACACGGTCGGAAATTCCGACCACAAAATCCATTGTATTTTTTCAGACGGATTTTGTCCGACACTGGTGTTGCATACACGCGGTCGGACAAAGTTGTCGGAGAATCCGATCATTCTGAACGTGGTGACGTTCATTGCGTACGACGGAACTACGTAGAGGCTAGTAGCCAATAGCTTTGGTCTTGTAATTTGATCTGAGCATGCGTGGCACTTTGTCCATCGGAATTCGCTACACACAATCGGAAAAAGTCCAATCGGACTTTGTTGTCCGAAAAGTTGAGAGCAGGAGATAAAACTTTGTCCGTCGGAAAATCCGATGGAAAAAGTCTGATGGAGCCTATACACGGTCGGAATTTCCGACAACATTGTCCGATAGGACATTTTCCGTCGGAAAATCCGACCGTGTGTACGGGGCATAAGCCATACCCCTCACCAATGCATCCTCAGTCTTTGAGACTGCATTTCGATGTAGATCATGTATCTCTCCTTTGTTTCTCCACCAGAGACAAAGTGAGATTCTCACTTCAATCCATCTCTAGTGAGGGATGCCTATGGCAAGGTTCTTATCTTCATTATACTTTTATATCATAACTGTGTGCATTTCTACTACCTGTTCAAACGTTCCATACATGAAACCCAAGCCAGGTCTGTTTGCATTAAGTCAAATATTTTATAATTGCAATGTATATAAAAATCATTCTTTGAACATGGAATAGTTTTGTTATAAATTTAATTATATCTTGCAGCAACAAAAGTGTTAATGCACACTTTGGTATTCACAAATATTAAGCCACATTGGCAGTTTGACTGAGTTCAGTTGTTGAGATTATGCTAATAAATATTTCCTTGGGCTCTTTATGTGAGTGGGAGAATGATGAGGGTCAGAGGTTAATGTTCCTTTGGGGCCCTGTGCTATACACATCCTTGATCTTGCTTTTCTATATTCACTATGAAGTCTGCTGAAGCCATTTGCATGCAGTGCGGCCGACGTGCTGATAGACAATTTTTGCACAGCTGATTTTGTAATCATTTTACTCTTCCTTAAATCAGGTTTTATTGAAGACTTCTGTCTACAATACAATGCAGAAAAATAACATTTATTACACCCAAAAACAACAGACCATAAATTTTTATTTTTATGTATATTTTTATAGTAACTGAGATCAAAAGGAACATCTGTTAAACTGACAGCTAATGTTTCTATTATTATAATTAACTGCCTGATATGTGGATACTGACATGCACTAAACTATCTCATCTGTAGAAAATACCCACACCACCTTCAGAGCTAATTCCAGGCTTGGTGTTAATCTTGAATGTTAGCGAAAGATGATTGCTACTCTATGATACTATAATTTTCATGCCATAGTAAAAAGTGGGGTTACATGAGGATAAAAATGGAGAGATGATAACCTAATGAGCCTAACAACAACTTTCACTGGTTTTAAAGGGACAACTTTTTATACCTGGCTAGGAGAAGGCAGTGGCTTCTTTCTGTGGTGGTAGATACTACCTGACCCCTTCTGGTGTGGACACAACACTCTTTAGTTCAGATCTGGGGTTTCCAAACTACGGCCTGTGGGCCACATCCGGCATACTAAAATATTTTATCCAGCCCCCTGCTAGGGTCAGTGGCATGTCCTTAATGCGCCAGATTGAGAATTAAGGTCAGCAGAGGCTGCCTGTGGTCTCCATTTGAACCCTCCCCTATGTAATTGGGGACTCTGATGCAGATCCTGATGCTCCAGGGAATTTGAATGTAAGAGTGACTTTGATGGGGCCCCCGATGTAATGGGGGACTCTGATGGGGATCCTGATGTAGGGGAACCCTTATGGAGATCCTGATTCAACGGGGAGTCTGATAGGGACTCTGATGTAAGGATGAGACCTATGGGGACACTGATGATGATCCTAATGTAAGAGGGGACTCTGCCCATGCATATTTGTAAAATAAACAATGTGGCCCTGATACTGAAACATTTGGAGACCCTTGGTTTAGATGAACAGGTGCCCACTGTTCCTTAAAGCAAACCTGTTACAAACCTCAGCAGTTCAAACTGAGCATTTAACTTTACCAACTCACAACTCCCCATCCTGCTGTGACTGAGGACAAAAAGGGGTTGATTTACTAAATAGGCTGTTCACTTTTCAAGAGAATTTTCACTTTGTGCATGAGGTGAATCTCGACTAATGTCCATCATCCAATGATGTGCAACATGTATTTTATTTGGATGTGATTGGGTATTCTTTGCTAAATTAATTTTCACCACATTCACTAAGCTAAGAGAAAATGTCCCTGCAAAGTGAAAATTCCCTTGCAAAGAGAAACTTATTAGAAAGCCTATTTGTATTTAGTAAATGTATGACCACCTCAACACACAAATTAAGGTCAATACATAAAATGTGTCACACTCATATTTAGAATATGCAGAATAGTGACAATAGTGAATAGACCATTGACCAGACCCATTTCCCTAGCTTTCCTCCAGGAAAGTTAGTTTGTTGAATATTGGCACTACGGGGTTGACTTGATTTAATAAAACTGGAGAGTGCAAAATCTGGTGTAGTTCTGCATAGAAACCATGTAGCTTCCAGGTTTTTTTGCCAAGGCTAATTGAACAAGCTGAAGTTATAAACCAATTGGCTACCATGCACAACTGCACCAGATTTTGCACTCCCTAGTTTCATTAAATCAATCCCTATGTGTACCTATGTACAGTATATATACAGTATATGTATATTTGCATATAGTAATATGGGAAATTCAGCTCAGCGGTAGAAGTGTTTTAGTAAGTTCAGACAATTTTTAGGGCTTTCCAGCCCACTTTTATTAAACAAGAAGCCAAAGTTCGCACACAGTTGCCCATCCAAGGGTTTTAGTTTCACAACGCAAAAACAGGTTAACAAAAATAGTCACCTGGTTTTCTCTTCAGCAGCACCACTGCACTTGTCACTGGTCCCTCAGACAACTCACCAGCCTTCCTGGCTCTCTGAACTCTCTCCTGGCTCTCTCAACCTAAGTCACAGCATCCAGCTGCACAGGTCCACTCCTGGCTTCTCATTAGGGGTTCTCTTGACACCCCAGGCTCTCACTCTTTCGAGACCTCCAGATTCCCTCAGTCCCCTGGACTCTACTAGTTGCCTCTGCTCTGCTCTTGAGTACAGCACCTCAGTCTTCAGATAGGATCACACACCTGTCTTCTAATGGGAGCACACTTCCCTCCTGGCTGGAGCTCTAAACTATGCCCAAGCCTTTGTTGTAAGGACTGTGTGCGCTTGGACACACACCCTGCTGGTCCTCAACAAGACATGGACACTGATAATCGGGAGTCCTGCACCCTGCATACAGTGGACCCTGTGTCCTTTTTACAACAATTTAAACAGTGGTAGGGCCTCGCACTATTTATATATATATATATATATATATACACATATATATATATATATATATATATATATATACACAGTATCTCACAAAAGTGAGTACGCCCCTCACATTTTTGTAAATATTTTATTATATCTTTCCATGTGACAACACTGAAGAAATGACACTTTGCTACAATGTAAAGTAGTGAGTGTACAGCTTGTATAACAGTGTATATTTGCTGTCTCTTCAAAATAACTCAACACACAGCCAAGTCTACACCGCTGGCAACAAAAGTAAGTACACACCTAAGTGAAAATGTCCAAATTGGGCCCAAAGTGTCAATATTTTGTGTGGCCACCATTATTTTGCAGCACTGCCTTAACCCTCTTGGACATGGAGTTCACCAGAGCTTCACAGGTTGCCACTGGAGTCCTCTTCCACTCCTCCATGACGACATCACAGAGCTGGTGGATGTTAGAGACCTTGCGCTCCTCCACCTTCCGTTTGAGGATGCCCCACAGATGTTCAATAGGGTTTAGGTCTGAAGACACGCTTGGCCAGCCTATCAACTTTACCCTCAACTTCTTTAGAAAAGCAGTGGTCGTCTTGGAGGTATGTATGGGGTCGTTAACATGTTGGAATCCTGCCCTGCGGCCCAGTCTCTGAAGGGAGGGGATCATGCTGTGCTTTAGTATGTCACAGTACATGTTGGCATTCATGGTTCCTCAATGAAATGTAGCTCCCCGGTGCTGGCAGCACTCATGCAGCCCCAGACCATAACACTCCCACCACCATACTTGACTGTAGGCAAGACACACTTGTCTTTGTACTCCTCACCTGGTTGCCGCCACACACGCTTGACACCATCTGAACCAAATACGTTTATCTTGGTCTCATCAGACCACAGGACATGGTTCCAGTAATCCATGTTCTTAGTCTGTTTGTCTTCAGTAAACTGTTTGCAGGCTTTCTTGTGCATCATCTTTAGAAGAGGCTTCCTTCTGGGATGACAGCCATGCAGACCAATTTGATGCAGTGTGCGGCGTATGGTCTGAGCACTGACAGGCTGACCCCCCCCCCCCCCCACCCCTTCAACCTCTGCAGCAATGCTGGCAGCACTCATACATCTATTTCCCAAATGCAACCTCTGGTTATGACACTGAGCACATAAACTCAACTTCTTTGGTCGACCACGGCGAGGCCTGTTCTGAGTGGAATCTGTCCTGTTAAACTGCTGTATGGTCCTGGCCACCGTGCTGCAGCTTCGTTTCAGGGTCTAGTCAATCTTCTTATAGCCTAGGCCATCTTTATGTAGAGCAACAATTCTTTTTTGTCAGATCCTCAGAGAGTTGAATAGGCTGCCCTATGCACGTTTGTCATGCAAAAGAAGCTAATGTACTTTTTTGTGTAACAAGCTCTGTGTGATTTTTTTCTGTCGCAGTAAAATCACACTGCGTTTGGGGTGCCATTAAGAATGTATGGCACCCAAATATGCATTGCAAATTTTGCCACAATTTTTAGCGTGATTTGCAGTTGTGGGCAGGATTGGTACAGCTCTGCCTGCGAATCCAAATTACTAAATGTGAATGGGGCCTGATTGTTGTAGTAAAGAATGCAGAGTGACACTTAGCAAAAAACATCTGTGTAAAATATCAGAAGGCGAATACATATTTCTTGTTAGTACTTAGGATACAAGGAAATGTGAATACATCACCATACCCTTTAAATGATGGTTACTGTCTTACCTCCTAATTTCTTTTACACAACGCATATGTACTGTTCACATCAAGAGTTTGGCCAGTCACTGTCCTATATTTGTTATATCCTACATCAAAGGCAAAGTGCCTGACCCATAAAATGATTCCCCCCCTGCTGCAGAGAGAAAGAAAACGTACAGCTCATATTTATGCATTTTTAGAACACAGGAACAGAAGAAACTGATTACTGTAGTATGGAGTGCAGAATGACACTTAGCAAAGAACATGTGTATTAAAATACAAGGGTGGTCCTAAAGGTCAGTAGGTAGAATTAATGCTGAACAGATTTCTTCAGTGGAGAATCACCTAAAGCTATGGCATAAGGTTTGCATATGGTATGACATTAAAGGCTCACACACAAAGCAAGATGAAAATTCACTTAAACTGCTTTAGTACATGTTTGTGCAACTTGCAAGCTGAATGCAAATCAGTGTTGCTTTTTGTACATACAGGCATATTTAATAGACATTGCAAAAAAGAAGGATAAAGTGGGGAACCAGTGAACCATAGGACCCAAAGAAATTTCAGTTGTCTATAGAGGGAAAAAATGATATGCAACTGCTTGTTAAAATTACTTCGGGGAACTGCTCTTTGCACATTGTTTCATGTCTTATTTAAACAAAATTATAATACACTTTAAATAAATAACCATTTTCACTTTATATTTTAACATTTACCAGAAAGTATATTTAGATGAGGCTGTTGTACTTTTTTTTTCTTGCTGTTTTAAATTAGAACTCCAGTCAAAATAACAAGATAATAATACAAGATACCATCTCCTGACCTTTTCACCCTTCATGTGATACTCCTGGCCCTTGCACCAGTGTTGCCAACCTACCAGATTGAAATTTACTGACATGACATCCACAAATTACTGACACAAATTTCAGTATTTAGGCTACTAACAAGTACAATATGCAATTAGCAATGTCATTTAACCTCCTCCCTCCCACCGTATAGGGAAATGGCGGTGGACGGGATCCCCTCTCGTTCTGAGGCAACGTCATGTGACGTCGGCGTCGCCCCAGTGTCAGCGCTCTCGTGCGCCTAGCGATGATACGGCCCTTTAACCATGTGATCGGCTGTGTCCTATCACAGCCGATCACATGTAAATGTGGAAGTGCCGGCATTTCCTCGCAGGGGAGACTGTACAGGTCATCAGGGCACTGATCATCAGTGCCCTGATTACAGTGCAGCCCCAACAGTGCCCAGCAAGTGATGCCAGTCTTTGACCATTAGTGACATCAATCAGTGCCCATCAGTAACACCAATCAGTGCCCATTAGTTACACCAATCAGTGCTGCCTATCAGTTCCTGCTCATCAGTGTCACCCATCAGTGCCGCCCATCAGTACCCATCAGTGCCGCCCATCAGTACCACCTATCAGTGCCCATTAGTGCATGCTATCAGTGCCCATCAGTGTCCCCTATCAGTGACCATCAGTATTGCCTATCAGTGCCCATCAGTATTGCCTATCAGTGCTCATTAAGTCTGCATATCAGTGCCCATCAGTGTGGCATTTTTTTTTTTTAATCAAAACTTTTTTATTGACAAGGATAATGGGTAACTGTGAAGTACACTAAAAGGGTATGTAAATTCAACAGGACAAAGATCACATGCATAGTGTATATACAGATGAGTAAATATATAACATGTAGTTACCTATTACATAGCTCATATAAGCATTTTTCTACGAGAAAACAAAATGAAAATAAAGGGAGAACACAAAACGAAAATAAATAGCGTGGCATATTAGTGTCTCCTCATCAGTGCCACCTAATCAGTGCCCTTCAGTGCCGCTTCATCAGTGCCTATTAGTGCCGTCTCATCAGCGCACATCAGTGAAGGAGAAAAATTACAACGTAGTGGTAATACAGGTAAAAGGGGCGCCTTGGACAATCTAGTCATAATGTGGCCCCAATAAGAAAAAACTGAGGGGTATCTCCATTGGGCCTCCGCATTCTCCCATTGCTCCTCTGAAATATTAAGTATATCATTCTTTCATTTCTGGAACAACAAAAAGGTCTGAGTTCCATAAGTAATCAGATGAGCATAAACCAAGGAGAGGGGTTTAGTGAGGTCAGCAGCTCTCAACAGGGACTCTAAAGGATACTGCTGAAGTGTAGGTGTCCAGGGCAATGGGCCCTAATAGAATGCCTAAGTTGGAGACATACCAGTTAGGGAGATAACACGCCTCTTCAAATAAATCAAAGATGCAGAGCTCACCTACCAAGGTAACACTGAGGAATATCCTAGCCTTGGTCCCCTCCATACAGAACAGTGTCTGCTGTATGGTAAAGCTGACATTGAGGACTCTCCCAGCCTTGGCCCCCTCCATATAGCACAGTGTCTCCTGGATGGTATAGATGACATTAAGGTCTTTCCCAGCTTTGGTCCCCTCCATACAGCACAGTGTCTCCTGGATGGTATAGGTAACATTGAGGACTATCCCTGCCTTGGTCCCCTCCATTGAGGATGGTATAGGTGACACTGAGGATTATCCCTTCCTTGGTCCCCTCCATAGAGGATGGTATAGGTGACATTGAGGACTACCCCTGCCTTGGTCCCTCCATAGAGGATGGTATAGGTGACAATGAGGACCAGCCTTAGCCCCCTCCATAGAGGATGGTATCGATGGTTGCCGCTGCCGCCCCCTATTCATATGCCCTGCCCCTTGTCGGGCACCAGGCATATGAATTACAGCGGCAGGGTTTCTTTGGAAACGCCCGATTAGAGCCATAGGCTCAAATAGGCTTCTTGATTAAAGCCATGGGCTCTAATAGGCTTCCAAAAGGGTAAACAGCGGGCGCACTGCTGTGCGTTCGCAGAATACTCATTGGTGTGTTAGAGAACCGAATACATCGCTTCCCTAACACTGACCCGCCTCACAGCCAATCAGGTTGCTCAGCCTGTCACCTGATTGGCTGAAACAACAGGCGCCGCTATTGGACGCCTGACGGGAGGAGAGGACGGGAGAAGAAGTGCAGGAGACGCATGAAGGACCCGCTCGTTGCCGTCACCCGCTGCCCCACAAGACAGGGTAAGTGCTGGGCAGAAGGCAGGTGGGCGGGGGGCACACTGTCACACTGGCAGATTTTGGCACACTGGCAGCATTTGGCACACTAGCAGCATTGGGCACACTGGCAGCATTTGGCACACTGGCAGCATTGGGCACACTGTCACACTGGCAGCATTTGGCACACTGGCAGCATTGGGCACACTGGCAGAATTTGGCACACTGGCAGCATTGGGCACACTGGCAGCATTTGATGGGCACACTGGCAGCATTTGGCACACTGGCAGCATTGGGCACACTGGCAGCATTGGGCACACTGGCAGCATTTGATGGGCACAGTGGCAGCATTTGGCACAGTGGCAGCATTTGATGGGCACACTGGCAGTGTTTGATGGCACAGTGGCTGCGTTTAATGGGCACAGTCGCAGGGTTTGATGGCACAGTGGCAGCTTTTGATGGCACAGTGGCAGCGTTTGATGGCACAGTGGCTGCGTTTGATGGCACAGTGGCAGCGTTTGATGGCACAGTGGCAGCGTTTGATGGCACAGTGGCTGCGTTTGATGGCACAGTGGCAGCGTTTGATGGCAAAGTGGCTGCGTTTGATGTTTTTTTTTTTTCACATTTATTTCAGTTTGTTTGCGCCCCCCCCCCCCCCCCCAAATATTTTAGCACCAGCCGCCACTGGTATAGGTGACATTGAGGACTATCCCTGCCTTGGTCCCTCCATAACGGATGGTATAGGTGACATTGAGGACCATCCCTGCCTTGGTCCCTCTATGGAGGATGTATAGGTGACATTGAGGACCATTCCTGCCTTGGTCTCTCCATAGAGGATGGTATAGGTGACATTGAGGACCATTCCTGCCTTGCCCCCCCCCCCCCATAGAGGATGGCATAGGCGACATTGAGGACTATCCCTGCCTTGGTCCCTCCATAGAGGATGTTATAGGTGACAATGAGGACCAGCCTTGGTCCCCCCATAGAGGATGGTATAGGTGACATTGAGGACTATCCCTGCCTTGGTCCCCCTATAGAGGATGGTATAGGCGACTATGATGACTATCCCTGCCTTGGTCCCCCCATAGAGGATGGTATAGGCGACATTGAGGACTATCCCTGCCTTGGTCCCTCCATGGAGGATGGTATAGGTGACATTGAGGACTATCCCTGCCTTGGTCCCTCCATGGAGGATGGTATAGGTGACATTGAGGACTATCCCTGCCTTGGTCCCCCCCATAGAAGATGTTATAGGTGACAATAAGGACTATCCCTGCCTTGGTCCCTCCATAGAGGATGTTATAGGTGACAATAAGGACTATCCCTGCCTTGG
The DNA here is from genome assembly GCA_028564925.1 of Lithobates sylvaticus. Classification (NCBI taxonomy): domain Eukaryota; kingdom Metazoa; phylum Chordata; class Amphibia; order Anura; family Ranidae; genus Lithobates; species Lithobates sylvaticus. Next base: position 166,029,030 of record CM053030.1, on the reverse strand, counting down.
TCCCTCCATAGAGGATGTTATAGGTGACAATAAGGACTATCCCTGCCTTGGTCCCTCCATAGAGGATGTTATAGGTGACAATAAGGACTATCCCTGCCTTGGTCCCTCCATAGAGGATGGTATAGACGACATTGAGGACTATCCCTGCCTTGGTCCCCCCATAGAGGATGTTATAGGTGACAATAAGGACTATCCCTGCCTTGGTCCCTCCATAGAGGATGGTATAGACGACATTGAGGACTATCCCTGCCTTGGTCCCCCCATAGAGGATGTTATAGGTGACAATAAGGACTATCCCTGCCTTGGTCCCTCCATAGAGGATGGTATAGGTGACATTGAGGATTATCCCTGCCTTGGTCCCTCCATAGAGGATGTTATAGGTGACAATAAGGACTATGCCTGCCTTGGTCCCTCCATAGAGGATGGTATAGGTGACAATAAGGACCAGCCTTGGTCCCCCCATAGAGGATGGTGGTAGAGTGAGAAGATCCATAGCAGGCAGTAGCTGGGTCGTGATTGCAGAGCAGGATGGAGCTGAGCCCTCCTCCCCCACACGCCCCTCTGTTTATAATGCAGAGAATAGAGCCGGGCTCCGCCACTATTCTGTAGACAAGGACGGTGAGCCGGGGCTTGCAGTCTGCTGATCGCTGTACCGGAGGATCGGATCTTCTCCATACACACACGGATACATCGGCCTGATCTGGATTATAGTGTACATCGTACAGCGGGCTGTGTGTGGATTGTATCGGGGGGAGGATTACTTGATCTCAGGAGATATTATGGAGATGTCCTGCCCGGGGCTCAGATCTGTCCTCCTGACAGTGATCATCGTCTCCGGTATGTGTCCTCATAGAACCTCATGGAGGAATAGGGGGGCTGCTATGGTGGGCTGGATCCCCCCTTACTATCTGATATCTAACCAGCACCTTCTCCTAGAAAACAGAGCTGCTCTGATCTGCCTTGCAGTCTCACTCCTCTTGCTCACATAAAATAAATCTTTGGAAGGGAGCATGAAGTTTGTAATGGTCAGGGCAGATGAGTGGATCTGGGATCTTGTGGGATCTTGTGGGATCTTGTCTCTTCAGCTCCTGGCCAATGGGGAGTCAGAGAGACATGTGGGTGACCCTTTAAATTGTTGTGTATTTGCTCACTTTATGATGCATTGTATCATGTTGTTTGTAATCATCTTATACAGTGATAGAAAAATCTCCCCTATGGTTGTTTGTACTACTCACCTACCTTTTTATAAATAATAAACACTTAGGCTGCATTCACACCTGAGCGTAGCGGAACGAGCGTTTTTACCATCGCTTTTACCGGCGTTTTGTTGCGCGAATATGGTCGTTTTTGCACATTTGCATACAGCGTTGTCAGGCGTTTTTCAACTTCAGCGTTTTTCTTGATAGCCAATAGGAAAAATGATCATCACTGTCATCATTTGTTTCTATGTTTTTAGATTTTGTTCAACTGCTTCCTGGGAGCAGATGCAGTGACAACTAGAAACGCTAGTCGCTTGAATCGAGCGTTTCCATTAGTTTCTGTGGGGATACAAACGCCCAAATCTGCCCGATTCACGCGACAAAAAAGGGTCCGGAACTTGTTTGAGCTTCAGGCGTTCGGCTTTAGGCGACATGGAGGGGAGATGTGAACCATCTCCATAGAGAATAATGTATTTTTTCCCCTCAAGTGTTTTGTAGCTTCAGGCTTAGGGCGACAAAACGCTCAGGTGTGAATGCAGCCTTAGGGCCCATTCTTATGGGCACGCATTGATGTGTATATAATATAACCCAGGCACACTGGTGTGCATTTTAAGGCTGGCCATAATACATTATTAACATTTGTGTACAATTTTTCTTTAGATTTACCAAAACCATATAATATGAGGTCAAACCTAACCACTTTCAATTTATAGGCAATCAGGCAGACCCTTGCACTATGTAGTTGAAGGTAAATCTAAAGAAAATTGAATGAGAAAATTGTATAGTGTATGGCCAGTTTAACACTCACTGTGTATTGTGCACAGGCATTACATTACTTTGCTTTACTTTCAAAAAAAAAAAATTTAAAACGTCTTAATACTATTGTTGCCGTGCCTCATATAGTGCATTGACATGCCCTGTGCAAAATAGCAAAATAGCAACATGTCCTACTTCTTTCCGTGCATACCAACCAACCAATAGGACGTACAGCCAATTGCCTTCTTACGTTGAATGGGCAATGCTTTATTGCAGGGGGTCTCAAACTGGTGACCCTCCAGCTGTTGCAGAACTACAAGTCCCATGAGCCATTGCAAGGCTAACAGCTACATGCATGACTCCCACAGGCAAAGCCATGATGGGACTGGTAGTTCTGCAACAGCTGGAAGGCCGCCGGTTTGAGACCCCTGCTATTGGTTGTGAACGGGTCCTTAGTAAAGAAGGGTTATTGCTTTGAAATGGATGCGCAGGAGATTAGGAGCCTATTTACTTCTTTACAGTGCATTAACGCATATTTTGTTGCATGTTAACGTGCGTTGTGTTAAGGCAGCCCATTTAAAATGAATGGGCATCTAACACACCATGTATACAATGTATATGTATACAAACACATGACGATACCTGCGCACTACAACACAGGTGCATTGCCTTGGTTCATTTACAGCGAATGACACTGCAATGCATGTTGCGCACATTGCCACATGTTGCAGTAATGTATTCTGTAATACAAGTGTTACTGCAATGCTGAAGTATGAATCCAGCCGTGGGACTCATTCACATCTAACGCAATGGGATGCAGTTGGATGCATTTTTGACTGCACGCTAACTGCATAGACAGTCCAAAATCAGGGTAATCCTATGGGCATAGTTCACATTATTGCAGTGTAGGTAGTGCAGTCAAAAAAGGTAGTGCATACTGTATTTTTCCGCACCGCAAATACCTGCAAACGTACTGCAACGCATCACAGTGCAAATAGAAGCCCAGGGAAAGAAAAAAGAAGGAAGTGACCTCACAAGACAAATGCAGATAGAAAAACGTACGTCAACCGCATGTAAATGCGCATAAAAAAGCACATCAAATGCATACATGGGCAGCACGGCAAAGTGGATAGCACTTTCATTTAGCAGCAAAAAGGGTCGCTGGTTTGAATCGCGACCACAACACCAACTGCCTGGAGTTTGCGTGTTCTCCCCAGTGCGGGTTTCCTCTGGGCACACTGGTTTCCTCCCACACTCTAAAGACATACTGGTAGGTTAATCAGATCCTGTCTAAAATTGGCCCTAGTATGTATGAATGTGTGTTAGGGACCTTAGATTTTAAGCTCCTTCAGGGCAAGGACTGATGTGAATGTATAATGTATATGTAAAGCGTTGCGTAAATTGACGGCACTATATAAGTATCTTAAATAAATAAATAAATAAAATACATATGGAAATGACAAAACACGCAGTAGATGTGCACAAAATAAAAACGAAAATAAAAACAAAATAAAATAAATACAAAATAAAATAAATACAAAATAAAATAAAAACAAAATAAAATAAAAGTAGATGTGCAGTTTCTAGTGTGAATGGGCCCTTGGAGTTGCCCATTAGGTATCACAATTGGAGTTTTTTGTGTTGCTGAACAGGTGCCTCTCTAAAGCCTCTTTCACACTGCCACGCCACAGTCTGGCCGCAGCTCGGGTGCAGCGCAGCGTACCTGCGGTTTTCATGCGGGTTACCCCGTAGTTTCCCATAGACTTCTATTATATCCTGCGTTTTTGTCACACACCAAAAGTCCAGAATGCTGTATTTTTTGTTACGCTTTCAGATAATGCACCAAAAAAACGAAGAACATAATGGATGTCTAAAGGAAACCGTGGGTAACCCACACATAGAAACTGCAGGTATACTGTGCTGCACCCTATCTGCGGCCAAACCACAGTGCACCAGTGTGAACTGTACCTAAGGCTAGGCTCACACCAGCCTGTATGGTAAAACACAGTGAGTTCTGTGATGCCCATTTCAGCCTTTTTCAGTTTTGCTTTCACCGGTAACAGGTTGGTGGCTGCGGTGCTTTGTCTCCCATCTCCATAAACATACAAGCTTGCCCAGTGTTGGTGCAGTGATCCTTCGTATTACCTGGACCGTCTCGTGTCTGTAGGCACCTTACCAGCCAAGGGTTGTAAATGCTGTGTGATAAGTGCGTTCTTTATAGAGTTGGTATATTAAACTTTTTAATTTGCCTTCATGCACTGCATTTAGACGGTCCCGTTTGTAGGGTGGGGGGTCTCTGTTTGTTATCGGGGTATATGTTACAGTTGAGGTTTATTAATGATAAAATGTTGCCATATTTGATGTCAAATAAAATATATCTCTAACCATGACAAATCCATAGATCAGATGACCTGTCACAATGAGTGTCCTCTGCAATCTGTCCTTCTGCTACTCTTCTGCTTAATAATTACATATCCGATAATTAAATAGCTTTGGTTTTTAAAGCTTGTTTATTATAGAATACATTGGTGTGGATTATTCTTGAATGGAAAGTATATGCACTCCATGAAGGTTCTTGATTTATTATTCATATTTCCTGTATTTGATTATAGATGGTGCTTATAAAGTAGAAACCACAAGGCCGGAGTTCACTTGTGAGTCCCTCTAGCTGCATGTTTCCCAATACTGTATAACGAGAGATTTACTATAGAAGTAGACTGCCGTCATTGGGACATAAACGTGTTTACTTAAAACATCCGTACGCTGGAGACGTTTCTATTTATTTTAATTCTCTAGTAGAGCAGTTGGTGTTTAATAAAGGGAGGGAAAATTTCAGTTATAGGCTCTTTTTAGACTTGTCATGCGACTTTGGATACATAAAGTTGCATGACAAGTCGTAGCTTTATTGATTTCAACGGCATCTGTTCCAATATATGCACTATTTTGATGCGACTTGAGTGCCAGAGAGTGCAAAGTCACATGAAAGTTGCATTTCAAACGGTGCTACTTTGGAGTAGCACTAGTGTGAACTGAGCCTCTATAAGTCACCCCCTAAGTGTGTTATTTTTTTATAAGCAACATTTTAAATAATTTCACACTTCGAAATGAAAGTAATATTGAAGCCAGTTTTAGTTTTTTTCTAAAATAACAAACATGTTATACTTACCTGCTCTGTACAATGGTTTTGCACACAGCACCCCCAGATCCTCTTCTTTTCGTGTCCCTTGCTGCCGCTCCTGGCTCCTCCCCCTCAAGCAGTGCCCCCAGAGAAGGCTGCTTCCCCTAGGGGCACCGCTCCCAACCCGTTACTCTATGCATCCATAAGACCCCCCCACACTCTCTCCTCATTGGCCTACTGGCTGTGATTGACAGCAGCAGGAGCAAACGGGCTCCCGCTGCTGTCGCAGCCAATGAGGGAGAGTCCCCATCCAGCCAAGGCTATCGTAAACCATGCTGGGTCAGAGGGGGCTCAGGTAGGGATTGGGGGGGCACTGCACACAGAAGGTTTTTTTACCTTCATGCATAGAATACATAAAGGTAAAAACCTTCATCCTTTAGAACCATTTTAATATAATATAACATAAGCAAAATGGCCACAAATGACACTTGGGGACGAATTGGGTGACTCGTGGTATTATCTGGTGGGGAAAAACTATAATTGTCAAGATTAGTATTGAACGTTTTTGCTTTTCAACTGTTGGGAAATCTTTGGGTGACCCAGTGCAATCTTTGTTCGTCACACAGTGCCTGCACCAAGTCATGCAGGTACACCAGCAGGTCCCAGTGTGTTCAAGGACTGACAGATGATTGATCACCATCTCTGGCTAGCTGAATTCACTTTAATTTACCCTTACTGATGGCAATAAGGGCTCATTCACAACATACATACATAGCTCCCAACTGTCCCTGATTTCGAGGGACTGTCCCTGATTTGGAGCAATGTCCCTCTGTCCCTCTTTCCCCCTCATTTGTCCCTCATTTTGGTCTGATCCATATAGTTGTATATAAAATGCACTTTTTAGCTTTCAAAAAGTGTTTCCCAGTGCTAAACCTTTCATCCAAATTCTAAATTGCTGCATTTGTAAATGTTAAAAGCCAATACAACGGAATAGGAGTGGCAAAAAAAGTCCTTGTGTATTTGAGTAACCTTTTTTTGGGGGTTCTCCTTTAAGGAGGTGTACCAGGGGGTTGTGTCCTATGCCTACATACGTTTGAAAGTAGGTGTCCCTCATTCCCAACTCAAAACGTTGGGAGGTATGCAACTTACTGTATATGTTGGGCTGTGCTGGGAAATCTTGCCCATCACTGTCGCAATTCATAGATAAAGCAGTTTACAGTTTTGCATCCCCAATGCATAGACAAGGCACTCCTGTGTTTTCAGTTCACTAAAAATAAAGTAGGCCATACATTGCTAAAAAGAACTAGGAAATACTTACCTTTTTTTTCAGCACAGCGTGTTGTGATGCACCACACCACATTACAGTCTGCTGCAGTAAATAAAGATGAATGAAATGTAAAAAAAAAAAAAGTAAACAGCGCAATGCATCATTTATGATGCACCAGAATTGCTCCTTTCACAGCACACACCAGTAAAAAGTAGCCACTGGTGTGAATGAGCCCTCAAATGTGCTAAGCTAATAAAACAAGGGAACCACGATCCCTGCCGGGAAAATCAATACTAGACCAGAACTTGTATGGCTTCATTACAACCCTGAGAGTTTGATCCGTGTAAGCCAGGGGTAGGCAACCTGGGACTCTACAGCTGTTGTGGAACTACATTTCCCATCAGGCATTGCAAGGCTGGCAGTTACAATTACTCCCAGAGGCATGATGGGACTTGTAGTTCTGCAACATCTAGGGGGCCCCAGGTTGCCTACCCCTGGTGTAAGCATTTGATGTTGAATGATACTTTTACCAGGGCAGATCATTAAATTGTAAGTTTGGGCAAATAAAAAAAATGTATTCAATACATCTCTCCAATACATGCACATTTCTCCTTGATTTGTCTCTGCAGGTACATATAGATACCTGTTGATCCTGCCACAAATCTAGGCAGGACATAACGTCCTGTGCACACTGCCTCTACTTCAATAAAAGCCTCAAGCAGTGTCATTAGCTTTGCCTGGGTAGCCCTTGAAGGACTACAGAACCCCTTTCCCCCATGATATAAAGATGGGGGGGGGGGGGTTGGCAGGGAGGTGTTCTGTAGTCCAAATCAGGATCTAGAAGTGACAACGCTGTACAGTAGTACAGTACAGTGAGCGAGCGTTGTCACCTTCGGACTGGAAGTGTGTTGCTGGTAGGCTTATCAGGTGAAAATAAAGAGAAAAAAAGCTTAAAAAAGAACCTGAATGCAATCATCACATCTAAGGACTGGTGGCTGCAATGTATCACATTTTCCGTCTTGGGTTTACTTTAAGCTGTTGTGGGATTAATTAAAAAGACAGATCATGCATAAGCATTCTACGCAACTGGTGAAGAAAAGTTTACAGAAGTGGCAATTTGAAGTCCGCCATATGTTTGTACAAGTATCATTTGATCAAAGATTCCGATGCAAAGAATAAAGAAGTGCGATTGATAGTATATGCAGCATATTCAAAGTTACGTAAAAGTTACAAGAATGTAAAAGTTACGTTCATCGGAAAGGAGAACAATTTGGCGGATGAATCTTATCTCATACATGTTATACATAAAGAACAACCCGAAATATCATTTTCCTCTTTGATAACTATCACGTGTACTTTAAATGCCCCTTTTATGTATAGGAATTTTACACACTGCGGGCGAATTTTAAAAAGAAATGATCTTTAAAGTGTCCTGTATTATGAAACGCTCGGCTGAATGTTTGACTAAACACGTTTGCTGGTCTAGTTCAACAATCACGTTTCCAGGGCTTTAATAAACTACCCTCTCAGTGTAAAACTCTTTGTAGAATATGCAGTTATTTCATAATCGAAGGAATTTTCAGAATTTCACCGTTTATTTATTCCACACTCTCTCCTTCATATTAACAGCTTGGTCCCTGCAGGGATAACATGCAGAATTCCATTGTATAACGCCATCAAAGAGATAACTTACAGCGTATTTCTACTTTTGCAGCCAGATTGAGATAACACCTACTTTATATTTGTTCCCATTCGCATAACAAAACATCAAAAAAAAATAATTTTAAAACACTGCTTACATTTTTTACTTGTGGAAAAATCCTACTTGGATCTCCCCTTTTATATAATGTTAAGTAGAGGGTTGGGGAGTTATGTTTACCATAATTTGGAACATCTGTAATGTGCTGGCAGACCTCATTATCAGTTGTAACTAGATGTGGACACTGTCTGTTCTAACATATTGTTAAAGCGGAAAAGTGGAACTTCCGCTCATTTGTCTCCTCTCCCCCTCCTGTGCCACAATTGGCACCATTGACACAAGAAGGCCTTGTTATAGGCTTATCTATAGGCAGTAGTGTATTTAGGTTTTGTGCTGCCCTAGGCCTGACTAAACTCGTGCACCCTCTAATTTAAATATGACCCACCCCTTCCTGTCAAGGCCACACCCCTTGCTGTCTAAGACCCACCCTGATAATTTTTGCGTGGCGACCCTACTTCTGAGGGCCTGGGGGGGGGAATGGATTCCCTTAATTTGCATAGATTTCCTCACTTCCTGATTGGCTGTGGGGCAGGAAGTGAATGGAAATCTCTGCAATGGGACAGGGATGGTAAAAAATAAACTGTCAGGGGCTATAACCTTACCTTATTCTATCCAAAATTAAAAAAAAAAAAAAGTGTTGCCTATAGTTCTACTCTAAGCACAAATTTATGATAATTTTACGGAGAGGACTATGAAGATACAGTATAATCATGCAAATGGTGCAGCAGAAAACATATAGCACAGTGAGGAAGGTTTGTGGTCCAAGATGATAGGACAGTCAAAATTAGAAGCAGTGCCCCCCCCCTACAGTTGCGTAATTCCAGCCGCCCGTACACCGGAAGCAGTGCGGCCGCTTTATGGGGGCGCTAGACTAATTTGCCTCTCAGCCCAGTCCGCCCCATAAGACTGCCACTACACTAGCAGTGTAGCGCAAGCCTGGGGGGGGGGGGACTCTTTCTGTGCTGCCCCCCTGCAAAGTGCTACCCTAAGCCTGGGCCTTGTCGGCCTAGGCCAGGATACAGCGTTGCCTATAGGTACAACTTGAAAATGGAGGTTTACAACCTCTTTAAGAGCTAGGGTTAAATGTTAACCCAAACTCTAACCTTAACCCTAACATTTAACCCTAACCCATGCCCTTAACCCTAAAATTTAACGCTAATCCAAGCCCTTATCCCTGCCATTTTACGCTAACATTTAACCCTAACATTTAACCCTAACCCAAGCCGTTAACCCTAACCCTAGCCCTTAACCCTAACATTTAACGCTAATCCAAGCCCTTAACCCTGACATTTAACACTAACCCTAGCACTTAACCCTAACTTTTAACCCTAACCCTAGCCCTTAACCTTAACATTTAACGCTAATCCAAGCCCTTAACCCTGACATTTAACACTAACCCTAGCACTTAACCCTAACTTTTAACCCTAACCCTAGCCCTTAACCTTAACATTTAACGCTAATCCAAGCCCTTAACCCTGACATTTAACACTAACCCTAGCACTTAACCCTAACTTTTAACCCTAACCCTAGCCCTTAAACCCTAACATGCGACTTTGGACCCATTAAGGTTTTTGCACTCATTTGATGCTATTTGAGTGCCAGAGAGTATAAAGTCACATTAAAGCCACACTACATGAAGAGAACTGTTATACTTTCCTATTAGCAAAAAAAACGCAAAATGCATCAAAAATGCACAGTCTATTACACACAAAACGCAATCTGCTGCGGGAAAAAAAAGTCCCTGACCCTTTCCAAAAACGCAGCAGCTGAAAAACACATAGATGTGAACACGTCCCTTGGGAAACAATGTTAAATGGACTGCACTAAAAAAACGCATATATGTGAACCTAGCCTTATACTTTAGGGTGAAGACCTGCTTTAGGGACACAAGGCTAATAATGACAGCCTATATATTTCTCTCATGACGAATGTACGTACCTTAGCATGCCCTGAAAATATACAGGGTGGGCACTTACTGGCTGTTCTGGGCACCCCAGACACTTTCTAATAAATGAGGCCCACTTTCCCATAGTTTGTTTATGAGAAGGCTGAGTGACAAGGGGGTGGTGGAGACATACAACAGTTTCATGTTTGCGATTATTAGTATTGGTTGTGCAAGCACAGGCTTAGGGGCACTTAGGAGTGTTTTCTTAGGAAGCTCTGTATTCGTAATGCTGCGTTGCCTCCATTGTCATTCTTCAGTCAGTTGATTTCCCCTAGTGCTTAGTGGACTGAAAGAAATTCTGTCTAAAAATCTTGCAGAGCAATCCAGGCATTTATCACATTGGTCTGAAGGTAAAGTTCTCCTTGTCAGTTTTGTTTGCAAGCTTTTCTTTGTGCTCGCTCGGCTCAGTCAGCACGTATTTAGCGGTGTTTGAATGAAGAATACGATTTCCTTGTGAGCCATGAGAAGAGTTGCTTGCCAGGAGCATGCTGTTTGACTTTAGTGCATTAATCCCAGCTGTTTATCCTCTGCCTTGTGATATCCAATCAATCTAGAGCGTTGTCGGAACCTGCTTGCCAGAGATTTGTTCCAATTCTTTTTTTTTTCTGCTGTTCTTTCAGAAGTTTTTGCCCGTGCTTTTAGCTCGTTCTGTTCACACACTTTTTTTTTTTTTTTTTATTAATGTTATTTTCAGAAACTGTCCAGAAAGATGTCTGAAAAAGATCAGATGTGCTGAAGACATTCCTGTGCTGGAGAAACAGGCAGAAGGGACGGTATTAATTAAAGTAGAACTAAAGGCAAAAAAAAATTATTTTAGTTTCAGATAGAGTGGAGAGGGAGTAGACTCCCTGACAGGCTTTTATTGCTGTCTGTGTCCCCTTTAGGGAGCTGCACCCTCTCTATGTCCTATTTACTTTTATCATGCAACGTGAGCGTGAAAGAAAATCCCACATTTTGGATTGTCCCCACATAGTAACAGAGGGGAAATCTTCCAGTTGGGACACTGGTTCTGGTGACAACCAGGGATTTCCTCTCACTTCCTCTTTGGCTATGGGACAGGAAGTGAAGGGAAAATATCCACAGTGGGACACAAATCCCAAATTTCGTGTTGTCCCAAGAAAAGTAAAAGAGGGTGACCTGGGGGCCTAAGGAGTTCCCTTAGTTTGCAGGCATTTTCTCTCACTTCCTGTTTTGACTATATGTTAGGAAGTGAAGGTAAATCTCCCCAATGGGACTCAGATGACAAAACTAATACTGAGAGGGGTTATACACTAGTGCCTTACACTATCCAAAATGATAAAAAAAAGTTTTGCCTATAGTTCTTCTTTAAAAATACACTACCCTTGACGGACACCTGTAAAGACAGAAATATGGAGACTATTGTTGTGTTGCATCTTGCTATAGCGCGGTCCTTTACCCAGCAGGGTCCCAACGCGCTTACAAACACATACACAAACTAGGGCCAATTTATAGACAGGATGTGATTAACCTACCAGCATGTCTTTGGAGTGTGGGAGGAAACCGGAGTACCCGGAAGAAACCCACACAGGCAACATGCGGAACATGCAAACTCCAGGCAGATGGTGTTGTGGTCGGGATTTGAACCAGCGCCCCTATTGCTGCTAGGTGAGAGTGTTAACCACTGTGCATGTCCGACTGTTGTTGACTTTCTTAAGCACTTTCCGCCTAGCCTATAGCAGAATGATGGCCGGGCGGTGGTTTAATATCCTGACTGGACGTCAAATGACAGCGCGGTGATCGGTAGTGCGGCGTACCAGTCTGACACACCGCATCTCCAATCGTGCTATGGAGCCTCTGACGGAAGCTCCTTATCACGTGATCAGCTGTGACCAATCACAGCTGATCCTCACCTGAACTAGGAAGTGCCAGTAAAAGGCTTTCCTCGATTTGCGCTGACAGGGAGAGCCGATTGGCAGCTCTCCCTGTCAGAGGAGGGGTCAGCGCTGATAATCAGCACATTGAGAGCATGAGAGGTGCCCACCACAGCTGAAAATCCATGCCCATCAGCTTCCAGTCAGTGCCCACCACAGTGCCAATCAGCGACCATCACAGTGCCAATCAGTGCCGATCAGTAACACCTGTCAGTACCTCATCATCAGTGCCCTCTATTAGTGTCCATCAGTACCACCTGTCAGTGCCAATCAGTGTTGCCTATCAGTGTCCATCAATGCCGCCTGTCAGTGCCACATATGAGTGCCCATCAGTGCTGCATATCAGTCCTGCCTATCAGTGTCCATCAGTGCTGCATATTAGTGCTGCTTATCAGTGCCCATCAATTCTACATATTAGTATCAGTGCCCAGCAGTGCTGCCTCATCAGTGCCCGTTAGTGAAGGAGAAAACAAAATTTTATAACAGAAACTAAGAAAAACTTTTTATTTTTTCCAAATATTGCAGTCATTTTTTACTTTGTGGAGCAAAAAATAAAGACTGCAGAGGTGATCAAATACCACCAAAAGAAAGCTCTATTTGTGGGAGGAAAATGATAAAAATGTTGTTTGGGTGCAGTGTTGTATGACCGTGCAATTGTCATTCAAAGCGCTGAAACCAGAAAATTGTCCTGTAAAGGGGCGAAAGTGCCCGGTATTGAAGTGGTTAAACCATACAACTACAGGTACGAGCACCAGACCAAAACAGATGAAAGAGTCCAAGATAACTTTATTGTTGGTAAGTAAATTATATAAAGATAGTTAAAGTGCCACTCTCCCTTTATTTGGGCTCAACACAGGATAAAACTGTAAAAACAGAGAAAATGTAATCTCACAGATCTGTATTTAAACTGGTCTTCAGTTCGCCTCATGGAGTAACAATGTAACAGATGATGAGCAGAACTTTTTCCTGTACTGCTGCTTAGCAATTGTTACATTGTTATTCCATGGAAAGAGTTTAAACGGAGCTCCAAAAAGGGAGTTTGTTCTGTTTAAAGCTGTATAGCCAAAGCTACTTTGGCCATACTTCTGGTGATCCCATTTTCAGCTAACAGCAGGCTAAAGTCCGCTCTTGGCTGACATCACTCAGCCGAACCAAGTTAGCGAAAGATCCCAACTTTACAGTCGGGATCCGACCAGTGAGCTGCTTAGAGCCTGATCCAGCCACTCCTGCCCCCTCCACAGCCCAGTGCTCTAGTTAACACTGAAGGAGCAGAGCAGAGAGCCAGTGACTGACAGTCACTGGCTCTCTGCTCACTGAATGCTGAGAACTGATCGATCAGTTGTCTTTGATCGCTCAGTTCTCAGTCTTAAGCCCCATACACACGCTCGGATTATCCGAGGACCAGGTCCGTCGGATCATGTCTGTCGTACTTTGTCCGATGTTGGTTTTGCGTACACACGGTCGGACAAAGTTGTCGGAAAATCCGATCATTCTGAACGTGGTGGCGTTTGTTGCCTACGACGGGACTACGTAGAGGCTAGTAGCCAAAAGCTTTGGTCTTGTAATGTGATCTGAGCATGCGTAGCACTTTGTCCGTCGGAATTCGCTACACACGATCGGATTTGGTGTGATCGGACTTTGTTGTCAAAAAATCTATCCAGCAGGAGATAGGACTTTGTCCGTCGGACAATCCGATGGAAACTGTCCGATGGTGCCTACACACGGTCGGAATTTCCGACAACATTGTCTGATAGGACAGAATCCGTCGGAAAATCCGACCGTGTGTATGGGGCTTTAGAGTCGGTGAGGGACGGATGATGCATCAGTCTAAATGTTTGTTTTTTTACAAGCCCATACTTCTCTTTTACAGTAAACCCCAGCTCTTTCAGCAAGCAGAAATGTGTTTGTGTGTTTTTTTTTTAAATTATTGCTCCTAGGCCAGAAAGACATGCCCCAGATCTTACAGCCTCCTGGAATACTTACATCACATCTCCCAGAAGGCTGCACAATTAGGCACAGCGAGCAGACAGAGGGTGTATCCAGCTCATCATCGGTAGCTGGCTGCATCAGGAAGAGGAAGCAGCAGAAGAGGACCAAGATGGAGGCGCAGGACCCTGTCTATGTCAGCCAAACAGCAGATTGCAGCGGGACAATGTTGGAATCGCTGTGCGGGTGAGTATGGGTTTTGGAAATAGCGCAGTCAATACAGGTAAGAGAGGAGAACAAAAAAAATGGAGTGTGGGGACTAAATAAGATTAAAAAAGACTTTAAAACCAGTTCTAATATAGATCTGTAAGGCCCATCTAAGTTTTGTTTGGTGTTGAGCCCTACTGAAGGGAGCATGGTGTTGAGCCCTAATGAAGGGAGCGTGGTGTTAAGCCCTAAAGAAGGGAGCGTGGTGTTGAGCCCTAATGAAGGGAGCGTGGTGTTGAGCCCTAATGAAGGGAATGTGGTGTTGAGCCCTGGTGAAGGGAACGTGGTGTTGATCCCTAATGAAGGGAACGTGGTGTTGAGCCCTAATGAAGGGAGCATGGTGTTGAGCCCTAATGAAGGGAGCGGGGTGTTACCCCCAAAATGTGTTGCATATTTTTATTTGACTAATTTACCAATAATTAAAATGATTTGGGGTCTGGTGCTCCTTTCAGTATTTCCATGGTTTGAGCTACTGTTGGGTTCCCATTTAGGGAAGCCTAGCTGTATGGGAGACACCTTGCCAGAACTATTGAACTTGTGTGAATTTTTCTTCATCTGACTGCACAAGTTTAAACGTTGCAAGTGCCTTTTTTAATAGGTTGTTCTGGAGTTATTTCTGACTTTATGTCCGGTGCTTGGCGGTGATGCTATACCAAAACATTCAATATTTTCAAAGTCACTTTCCCACAACAAGTATGCAGATCAGGAGTTCTGACCTCACTCCGGCTTCGTATGTTGCCTTATTATTCTGGGTCAATGACCAAAACTTTTAAACCGGCAAAATAACATAACAGCCAGACAACTTGTGTTTACTGAAGGCTTGGTTCTTGAATAAGGTTAGATGTGCAGACAAAATTTGGGTGATAATGGTACAATGTAGCTAATGTGTATGGACCAAGGTTCACCTTGGGTTGGCCTGTCTTTTGAAGAATGGATATAACTGTAATTATTGGCTGCTCATCCAGAACTTGCATGTCTGTTTTCTTTGTTTTGTAACCATACTTGCTACTACTGCTTATTTTCACTGACTGAAGGAAATTCTCTATTAGCTGTGCAAGAAAAACCATGACCCTCATTCTAATAGTTAAGACTGAATTCTCAATGACACTGATGCTGTGGCTGAAAGCTAACCATGCTCCCCAACTCTAATGCCCCGTACACACGGTCGGATTTTCCGACGGAAAATGTCCTATCGGACCATGTTGTCGGAAATTTCGACCGTGTGTGGGCTCCATCTGACTTTTTCCGTCGGAATTTTTGAGATCCTGCTCTTAAATTTTCCGACAACAAAGTCCTATCGGACTTTTTCCGATCGTGTGTAGCGAATTCCGACGGACAAAGTGCCACGCATGCTCAGATCACATTACAAGACCAAAGCTATTGGCTACTATTGGCTATTGGCTACTAGCCTCTACGTAGTCCCGTCGTATGCAACGAACGTCACCACGTTCAGGATGATCGGATTTTCCGACAACTTTGTCCGACCGTGTGTATGCAACACCAGTGTCGGACAAAATTTGTAGGAAAAAATCCGACGGATTTTGTGGTCGGAATTTCCGAATGTGTGTACGGGGCATAAGAAATCCGACGGATTTTGTGGTCAGAATTTCCGACTGAAAGGCATACATATACATATAGCTTATTGATAAATCAGAATGTTTAGACAAAACTCGCTGATTCAATGCTGGTTGACGCGTTTCGCTTAGAGCTTCTTCAGAACCAAAGCATAGCGGTTCATATATCTTACAATTCTTGTTGGAAAGGTAGGAACTGGTGTATGTCTGTAGTACCCAATAGATTATCTAAAAGTGAGTCTCTCGGAAGGACCGTCGAGAACTCGCCGAGTTTGGGGTCTAGAGCCAGCAAAACAAGGCATGAGCTTACGGATCCAATTGGGTCCTCCTCGTGGGTCTCCTTTTGGGAAGTGGTGATATCAGGGGATGATATGAACACTATACTAGGTCCAGCATCACAAGAATAGGCTGGTAGCCACTTGTAGAGGAGGGGAACACCCCCGCTGGGAAGGATCACCAACTCTGCAGGGTCAGACTCCAATGGCTGAATCCATTAGTTACAGATCCTGAACAGGGTATGGTGAAAGCAGCTTCCCAGCACTCCATCTCTGGAGATGGAGTGCTGGGAAGCTGCTTTCACCATACCCTGTTCAGGATCTGTAACTAATGGATTCAGCCATTGGAGTCTGACCCTGCAGAGTTGGTGATCCTTCCCCACTGTTTTTATATATGATATGTTTTTTTGTATATTATGTGTTAATAAAACTATTTAGAATCAATGTGTGTACGGGGCATAATTATAATTATGGACTGATTTATTCCCAAGGAATGAAGCTCAGAGCAAGGCAAAGCAGACCCCCCTGTGCTTATAACATTTTTTAAATCAGTGAACAGATGGAGTGGAATGTTGCATTATTTCTATTAGGCTTCATTCACATCTACAGAGGCGAGCAAGCGTGAGTGCATTTCAGCGTGTCTTTCAGGTGTTCCCACATGTTGTGTGTAGGACAGCCTATTGATTTCATTGCATAGATGTTAACCTAGCCTTCAAGCTCTTGTACGTGGGCATGATCTGATTGCAGCCAATTGCTTTTAATGGGCCTGTACACACAGGCACATAAATATCAGTAAAGTAGTTCCACGTTTAGCTTAGAAAAAAAAAACTCTATTACTGGTTAGTATTTTAAGGACATATGCACATATGTAAATCTCTTCCCCCTTAAAGAATAGACTATATTATATTAATATTGCCCTTCTGGAAGCTAGAAGTATTTTTATATGTTTATATATGTGCATATACACATTTAAGCACATACACTATATGGACCATACGTTTTTTTGCATGGGAAGATTAAGCATTCATACATCAGTAATGTGTGCAAGGACTCTCAAAGTTATTTAGTTATCGCAGTATTTTTTTTATTGGAAATGTGTTCTGTTGGGACAGTTTTTACAACATTTGTTCATGTTTAGTCATCAATCATCTTTTTTATTCCCATGTAAAAATAACCAACACATGGCATTTCAAATTCTTGTCTTCATGCGTATTTGGGAATCTACATTTCAATTGCATTAGGTAGATTAGGTCACTAGGGAAATGGTCTCGTGTGATTTGGCCATTACTGGGTAATGTAGAGCAGCGTTTTCCATAGGACTCAATTTCTATGTAGTGTGATCCAGTTTGTCTTATATTACCACCATCAATTTATTTTGGCAAGTGTAGTGCGTACCTTTATAATGCATGTGATTTTGTATAATTTGTACAATCTTTATTTAGGAGTAACAACTGGTTACTCTTATGCCCCGTACACACGATCAGACTTTCCGCCAACAAAACAGTGGATTTTTGTTTGAAGGTTGTTGGTTCAAACTTGTCTTGCATACACACGGTCACACAAATGCTGGCCAACAATTATGAATGTGGGAACGTGGAGACGTACAAGACGTACGACGAGCCAAGAAAAAGGAAGTTCAATAGTCAGTGCGGCTCCTTCTGCTTGATTCCGAGCATGCGTGAACTTTTGTGCAACGGACTTGTGTACACACGATCGGAAAGTCCGACAACAAAGTTTTGTTGGCGGAAAATTTGAGAACCTGCTAGCAAACATTTGTTGGCGGAAAGTCCAGCAGCAAATGTTCGATGGACAAGCTCACATCCAACATTTCCCATCGGAAAATCCGACCGTGTGTACGCGGCACTAAGCTCTGTGTGTAAATTGTAAACGTGCTAGGCACAACATAACCGCATCTTGAATGCAATCAGTTTTTTTTTTTTTATCTAGAGAAAGCAGACATTCTCAAAGGCACATTTCACTTGTTTCTAATCCTAACATCTTTGTGAACAGGAGAGTCGGCATTCAGTCAGGATGATCCTGCAAATAACTCCTTTGTCTCAATTGGTCTGATTTACTAAAGAATATGGATTTTTGCAATCACGTTATTGCATCAATAAACCAGGCTAAGAAAGAAGACAAGATTTTAGGTGTCGATGCATTGGTTACATCAACAAACGAAGCCTTCTTCCTCAGTATTTACTATATACACGCAGTGCTAGCTGAGGTTTGCAGAACTGTGATAGTGTACATACAGACAGTGCCAGGACAAGGTCATCTAGAGCCCAGAGCGAACATGCCAAATTGCGCCCCCAAATTGAGCATTATGTGTCAGCGAAAATCCCCTCCCTTTCCAAAAAAAATCAAGAACTAATATGCATGCTCAATTCCTAGGCAATAATTCCCTCTCAGTACAAATCCACCCCCTCCCCCAAACTGAAATTGCCCCTCCAAGGACAAATCTTTGCCCCCTATTACCCCAGTTCAAATTCTCTCTACCCATATGGCCCTAGCACAAATACCCCCACAGAAAAAAAAAATCCCCCTCCTAGCACATATCCCCAACCCCTCAAATTTCCTCTCTAAGCACAAATCCTCTCCCCCCACTCCAAATCCCCTCTTCCAGCACAAATTCCCCAACCCCAATCCCCTAACCTGGCACAAATCCCCTCCCCCCAACACAGATACCCCTCAATCATCCCTACTAGCACAAATCCCCTTTCCCTATCCCCCCTCCCAACACAAATCCCCCCAAATCACCATTCCTAGCACACCTCCTCATATTTGCCCTCCTAGGACATTTCTTACCCCCTGCCTCCCACCAAATTCCACTTCTCAACACAAATCCCCCCCCCCCCCATCTCCTTGTGGTGCCCCCACTTCACATGATATCACGATGCCCAGGGTGGCCACCCCTCCACCCCTCCTGCCTACCAATTGTCCTGGCCCTGCATACAGATAATTCACTAACAACTGTGGTTTGCTAAGCAGCGTACACTCCAGTGTGCAAAAGTACAGCAGCTAAGTAGGTCTTGTACCTAGAATAAAAATGTGAATTTTCACAAATGTTTTTAAGACTTAAATATCTTTACATTGATTTACAAAAATCTTAAAATGATTATACGTTCTGGATTTGATTTTGTATGCTGGAATAATACAGCATCAAGTGAATTCTACTATTACTAAAGGTGTAAAAAAAAAGGATTCTTTCACACCTTACTACTTGTTTTAATTATAAAATATTCATACTTAGCTTCCCCGTTTGCTCTAAAGCCTCGTGCCCATTTGAGCTCAAAAAAGATTTTATTATTTTTTTACTATATACTGTGCACTGCAAGTGCAGTTGTTCAACAGCTTAGTAAATGAGGTAAAGCTTCACTTTGCAAAGAACACATAATCGCATGCAAAGGAAAAAAATTAACATTTTTGATTGCATATGATTGGATGATAGAAATCAGCAGAGCTTCATTTACTAAGATCTGGAGCAACTTCATTTGCAGTGCACTTGCAGTGCACTGTATATTTACCTTTAGTAAATCAACCCCTCTTTACGCACATGGACATTTACAGGAGTTTAGAGGCAGATGCTGAAAAAAAATACTTCACTTGTGTGTTGAAGAGAGGAGCGTTTTGGCTGAAAAAATGCCTAAACACATCTAAACGTGCCTAAGTTCTAGGTGCGTTTAGCTCCTGAGCATTTATTGATTTTAATAGCCAAAATAAATTAATATTCTGTCCAATGGATTGAATGAATGCCCAAACGCATGACGGACCTAAATGTATTTGCCAAAACGTGGCTTTGGCTCGTTTTGAAAGCAGTTTTTCTCCGTTTAGGAGAAAAACATTCAGAAGAGCGCCAGTGTGCATAGGACCTGAAAGTATAGCAAACATTTGCTGTTCTTTTGGCGCATGCTCATATGATATCGTAATGAGTAATGGTAAAGTATTTTGCATTTGATTTTTTTTTAATTCTCCTTATTACGTGTATAACTTTGTACCTTTTTACTCCTACTTTCCAACTGCTGCTGTGTTACTTATTATATATGTGTTTAAGAGTTTATGAGGATGAACTCAAACTGTAATAACAGAATATATTCCTACTCTGTAATGCAAAAACAAGTTGAACTTGTACTTGTGACAAATGATTGTCCAGCCACTGGCTGCCAGCCTTTACTTGTTGGCCCATCAAAGGGAGCAAAGTATCAGTATCAACTTTGCCTGTGACAGTTCTATATACAGCAGGCCACAAAAAGTCATGTTGATGTCTGGAGCTTTGTTATCAGACCTCACAGGATGGACAGAGACAAGACATGTTTCTGACCTGCGGCAAAACAAACTTTTCTTTTCTTTCTCGCAGCAGTCCAAGTCAGTCAAGCTAAAACCCATAGACGCTGGAATAGTAGACCATCTAACTGCTGCTCCTCTTTGGTGAGATAAGTGTCCTTTAGACACTATGCAATAGACATTATAAATGTTTTATGTATTCCATATTATGGTGAATGTAGCTACAACTAAAACAAAACTATATTAACAGGTCCAAGAATTCTGACAGGTAGATTTTTCCAATCTTGCTGCCCAAGTCTCCAAAAGATCCAGAGATATAGAAGGCCAGCAGGTGACTTAGCCCACCACATTCCACCTGTAATTAAAATTCACTGCTGGGTGGACTGACCCTTGATAGTTTATTGACTGGCATGACTTTAAGCCACCCTTGTCCCTTCTCTCTGCTTTTCCATGAAGTGCTTTTATGTAGAGTTTATAAAAATTGGAAAATAAAAATGTTAGCAAACGTGTAGTTCCAAAGATAGGGATAAGCAGAATCTATATCTGAGTCAAGCAGAGTCTAAAGGCCCACAGGATCAGAAAATGATATGAAAAATACTGCTTTTGGAGCGATTGTATGATAATTTGATCGTTAGTACCGAACTTTCGAGAGCTGATCAAGACAGCTCATCCAATATTATCCGATCGGACAAGCACGAAAATGTTTCTTGTACTATACCAGAACATACGATTTTCGTTTAATCAGTACAGTTGACAGTTGAAAATACAATACAGTTACACTACAACATAATAACATCACTTCCGAATTTTTATTCTGCCGTACGAGAATTTTCATACTTTTAGTAAACCCTTCATTTTCGATATAAGCTTAGCATGCAAAAAAAAAAAACACACAATCGTTTGTCCGATAATCTCATTGTGTGTATCAGGCATTAGTCTGAGTCCATGTTTGAGTAAATTCTTAATGATGCAGAGCATCTTATTTATTAGAACAATGTAGATGTTTTTAAGCATGAACAAAAAAAAAAAAAAGTAGAAGAAAGACATCATAGAACAAAAAAGGCATATCCAGCACTTGTCAGAGGCTGTTCACCTTATGAAAGATCTCAGGATGCCCTCTGGGAAGTAATCTGACGTTTTTTTCTTCTTTTTCGGGCCTCGCATGTTAATGATAGCTTGTGAGCAAGCTTGAAAGATCAGCCTCCTGGAAGGCTGTGGGGTCTAACCAAGTTATCCTTTATCTATGAAAGATAGAGCTGCTCCTTTGTTTGGCCCATGCACCTTTCATACCTTAGTAAACAATCTTTGTGCTGGTAACAGGTTTTTTTATACTTTTTTTTGGACACAAAACTACAAATAAGGCAAAACATTGCCTTATTTAGATATGTAGGACAATCGGTGACTGCAACATTTGCATTGAATAGTATACATTTTAATTGATTTGTTGTTTTTGATCTGTCCATGAAATTTCACAATATTTAGTGCACCACATGGCATATAAAGCAGATATACAGATGTTAAATGCAAACTGCAAATGGTTTCCGCAACATATGCGCTAAAAGTGAGTATACATCTCAGCAGACAAGTCAATGGATCACATTCGGTAGGTCCACAGGCATCTACAATCTCAATCAAACCCATGGCACAAGGGCACCTATAATGTTCACAGTGGTTTCGCCCTGCTCTTCCTTATTTCCCGTTAGTAAATTAAAGCTAAATATTATACATGCACCACCATCATCCGACCTAGACCCACATTTTTATAAAGACTGTGATAGATTAAAGTATTGTAAGCTGTAGGATACCCTTAGTACCATTGTGCAGTGCAGCTCTACTGCAGCTAACTAATGGGGTTTAATGCCAGTATATTCATTCACATCTTCTGCCATTGTACTCAACCACCAGTCTTCATTAAGCACATCTTTCTAGAACTATTTACTCCATTTTCTCTACCGCTGCTGTGTTGCCTGTCACCAACATACAAATGTAAAAGTGTGAGGATCAAATAGAACTATAATTACAGACTCCTATTCTGTAATGTAGAAACAAGTTGTACTTCTGACATATGACTGCCCAGACAGCCCCTTAACAACAAGTATCAGGTTCAACGTTGCCTAACAATTCTATATGCAGAATTTATTTCAATTAACGCGCTAATCTATGTCTTTATGGACCTTGCTTTGTGCACTGGTCCAAATCAATTGGTGGACGGGGATTGTGGTGTGGGGTTGTTTTTCAGGAGTTGGACTTGGCCCCTTAGATCCAGTGAAGGGAACTCTTACCAATAAATTTTTAACAAGTTCTGAGAACAATTTGGAGATGGCCCCTTCCTGTTCCAACATGACTGCGCACCAGTGCACAAAGCAAGGTCCATAAAGACATGGATGAGCGAGTTTGGGTTGGAAGAACTTGACCGGCCTGTAGAGAGTTCTGACCTCAACCCAATAGAACACATTTGGGATGAATTAGAGTGGAGACTGCAAGCCAGGCCTTCTCGTCTAACATCAGTGCCTGACCTCACAAATGTGCTTCTGGAAGAATGGTCAAACATTCCCATAGACACACTCCTAAACCTTGTGGACAGCCTTCCCAGAAGAGTTGAAGCTGTTAAAGCTGCAAAAGGTGGGCCAACTTAATATTGAACCCTACGGACTAAGACTGGCATGTTATTAAAGTTCATGTGTGTGTAAAGGCAGGTGTTCCAATACTTTTGGTAATATAGTGTATGTATTTAGCTATGTTCCTGGAGTTTAGCTTTAAGGGTTAATTTTCACCATAATCCCTATGTTCAGTGTGTAGTTCCGCATTCACATTTACATGCATTGTTTGTAGTGCGATTGTGACACGTTTGCAGTGCATTTTTTTTCCGTTTGCATAGCTTTTGTGCTGCATTTTTTATGGGGTTTTTTTTAGTTGCATTTGCAGTATATTCATGTACGTTGCTCTGGTTTGTTTGCATGCGAAAAAATGCAGCATGATGTACTTTTTTTTTAATACACTAAAAAGCACAGCAGTGGCAGAAACTAGTCCCATTGGA
This sequence comes from Lithobates sylvaticus, assembly GCA_028564925.1. Classification (NCBI taxonomy): domain Eukaryota; kingdom Metazoa; phylum Chordata; class Amphibia; order Anura; family Ranidae; genus Lithobates; species Lithobates sylvaticus. The sequence goes on along the minus strand of CM053030.1, from coordinate 166,005,734 downwards.
AATATATTCATTTTTCTTGTACATGAGTTCATATTGCGTTTTAAAAATGCGTTTTTACTGAAACTAGTGTAATGCCACTTTCACACTGAGGCACTGATCGCATTGATGGTAAAGTGCCGCTAGTAAAGTACCGTAGTTTTAGTGGCGCTTTTCAGCCACTAGTGGGGCACTACTAACCCCCGCTAGTGGCCAAAAAAGGGTTAAAAGCGCCGTTGCCGAAGCTCTTTGTAGGTGCTTCGGCAGCGCTACCCATTGATTTCAATGGCAGGGGTGGTTTAGGAGCAGTGTGTACACCACTCCCGCACCGCCCCAAAGATGCTGGTTGCAGGACTTTTTTTTCCCGTCCCGCAAGCGCACCGCTCCAGTGTGAAGGCACTTAGGCTTTCACAGTCGGGTGGTTTGAGAGGCGTTTTTCAGGCGCTAAAATGCCTGAAAAGCACCTCAGTGTGAAAGTAGCCTAAACGATCACTAAGGCCACTTTCACACTAAGGAGCTTTTCAGGTGTTTTAGCACTAAAGATAGCGCCTGAAAAGCGCCTCTCAAGCCACCCGACTGTGAAAGCCTAAGTGCCTTCACACTGGAGCGGTGCGCTTGCGGGACGGGAAAAAAAAGTCCTGCAAGCAGCATCTTTAGGGCGGTGCGGGAGCCATGTACACACCACTCCTAAACCGCCCCTGCCATTTAAATCAATAGGCAGCGCTTCCAAAGCCCCTGCATAGCGATTCGTTAGCAGGGGTTAAAAGCGCCACGCTAGCGGCCAAAAAACTACGGTAAATCGTCGCTAAAACTAACAGCGTTTTACCGTCAACGCGGCCAGTGCCTCAGTGTGAAAGTGGCCTTAAAGCGGAAGTAAACCCATCGATTTAACAGTCTAAAAAAAAAAGGCATGCCGTGAATGCTAACTGCACATTGGCTGTGCTCTCAACCAAACAGTCAAACCATCCAATGGCTGGTGTCATAACGGATCACATGTGCAGCACTGTGGCAGTTGAAGATTAAACAGAGGCAAAGATGGCAGCTTCCTTGGCTGAAAACGATAGGGGGGTTTACTTCCACTTTAAAGAACTTGAAGAAAAACAATTGAGTGCAATGGAATCTTTTGTTTCCCATTTCACATACTAGTTCTGACACAATGAAGTTGAACATTCACGCTGTCCCTCAGATATTATCCAAAAGAAAGGACACCCTCCATCAGAGCCCATTTTAAAGTTCTGTATGCATATAGTAATAGTAAGCTCTGGTAGCCCTAAAATGTATATACTTGCAGTATATAGCTACAGAAGAATCTACTGTTGTAAAATGAGTGACAGCCTCTGATCTGATGTCTATCTTATCTTGTACATTACATAATAAGCCTTGTTTTTGTAGACCTGCCAAAACGCCTAGGTGCCTCTAAACCCCTGTGAGCCACCAGCCTAGCACTTAAACAGAGGAGTTTGTGGTTAGAGGGTATGGCAAATAATTATAAGGCTTTTCTCCCAGACCCATCTGCTTGGAATTACAGAGAAGTTTTAATCCCCAGCATAACCTTGAGACAACTCGGAGCCCACAGGCAGATCAAAACAACAGCTGCCAAATACATGAAATGGGGAAACAATTCCGTGTTCTGCTAAAATAAGTGTTCCAAAGGCATACACATATCAAAGACAATGATCTGTTCTCTGGAATCATTTCTTATGTGTTAGAATTCATTCTTCGCTAAGCACAAAGTATCATAGAAAATCCTCGTTTTCATGAAAATAGCTGTGCCTAGATCTCATCCAACCCTGTTCCACAACAGCCTGTTAAAGCATGATGTAAAGGGGATAGGATTCATTATGGCAGGCCATGAAATGTCATCAGTTTATCAGAATCGCATGTGCATTACTTCATTGTTACTCCTAAATCACAAACCGTGGAATATCCGCAGCCAGTTCACCGCCCTCTAATAGAGTACTAGCGCAAAAGTATATTTGCTCAGAGAATTGTTGAATGTTTTTGTTCCCCATCCATGCTCAACAAAAGATTATTAGTTCCACCTGTGGGAATTTGGGCATTCAGAAGTAATAGAACTCTACTGTTCATTGTGGCCTGGCATGCGTTTACGCAAGTAACAGCTGTGTTTCTACATAGTGGAGCTTCTTCTAGTCTGTACTAACACCAGGACAGAATGGTGGAACTACATTCTCCCAATCATCATTGATTACTTTTAATTCTCATGCTGCTAGCATTATTAAAAAGATAGCAAATTATATCATATTTACATGTGTTAAACTTTTTCTTTTTTTTTACATTCCTTTACTTACTTCTTGGTTTCTTGCCTAGGCAAATGATGTCATGCATCCCAGGAATCTTCAGGAGGGGAGAAGAGGAGGGGGGGGGGGGTTTCTCAGCTAAGCACATTCTCCTGTTCGCATGCTTGAGCTAAGGGCAGATGGATTCCAGGAAATAAATGCTACATGAATCATTTGCCCTTACTCAAGATGGCCATGTCTACAAATGCAAGGGGGTTGTTTTTCAAAGTGATTTCTCAACAAAATAAAGCATAGAGACATGGAGACATGGATGGATGGGGGAGCTTGCCTTGAATATAAAAAATGCATTAAATAGCGTTTTTGGTTTGTGGTGCTCAAGTGCGGTGAAGACCCATAGATATTACTAGATGTACTATAAGCAGCACCTTTCAGATTTACCAGGATTTTTATTCTTTCTTTAGGTATGGGTATCAATATTAACTGATGATAGTTTTCCATATACGCCTTGCTAAATTATTTGGCAATCCTGGACATTCTAGATAGCAAAGCATGACCATCTCTCAATGACCATTTCTATGGGCATCTGCAAAGCTTAAAGAGGAAGTAAACCCTAATGGGTTTACTTCCTCTTTGTTTCCCTGCAAAGGTAAAGCATAATGGACTACTATGTATTGCATAGTAGTCCATTATGTGTCACTTACCTGACACAGGAGCCAGCGAAGTCACCGCTGTCCCCTTGTGTACGGAGTCTCCATCTTCTAGGTGGGTCTCGCGGCTCCGGTGCTGTCGACGGTGCCGCAATGATGTCACTCCCACGCATGCGCACGGGAGCCGCCACTCGCAGCATATCGCCGTTGAGAGCGGCTTGCTCAGTGCGGCTGACAGCTGTGCCTGTTTTTTGGCAAATATCTCCTAAACTGTGTAGGTTTAGGAGATATTTCTTTGACCTACAGGTAAGCCTTAATCTAGGCTTACCTGTAGGTCCAATTGGTTTGTAAGGGTTTACAACCACTTTAAGAGACCCCCACCCTCAAGTATTCTCGCTGACTTTTAATGTGGAAGTCTATTACATATGCTTGGTCTTCTTCCGGCTTTGGTCATCTTAAGTTAGCACTGTCATCGGGTATATGTGTCTGGAATAGGGTTGCCACCTCATACCTTTAAAACCGAACACATATTAATTACACAGGTTCTGTGGCTGATTAAGGTGGTAATTAAACTCACTTGGTGCCTTATCTGCATTAATTCGGCCTCAGAACCTGTGTAATTCATATGTGTTCGGGTTTAAAGGGATGAGGTGGCAACCCTAGTCTGGAACATAAATGCTTCAAGAGTAGGTTATGAAGGCATTGTCAACCTCGGCGGTCATCTTTGTGAGCAAGATACAGCCTGATTACCAGATCTTCCAGGCATGTCTTTCAAACATGGAGTAGACAGAAGTGGTTGGCATCAGTTGGTTTTCAGAGAATGGTAAAAGGGTTTATTGTCGTGGCAGCAAAGAAGAAGCCCCTTCTTAGGGCTTATATTTTCTAAAACCAATCCCTTTCTCCTTTCGTTGACCCATTTAACAATGAACATAACATCACCTGTTTTGTTTAATTCAGGTGTGGATGGTGAGCTGCACTTGGTTCAGTTTTATTAGCATCCACTTTCAAATCTTATGTTATAGAATTGTGCCTTCATTATATCTGCTACAGGGAAGAGGTGATTGGAAGCAGTTCTGTCAAATCCATGAACCTGTCTTTAAAAAAAAAAGTAAACCTTCATGGGGTAATGCAGACCTTGCTTTACTTGTAAAAATACTACATTGCTCAATAGACCCTGCAACATGTCAGGAGATTTCAGCTGGAACATATCCATTATCACCCGTTCCCTCTGCTTACATGAAAGACTGTCCCAAAGGTCAACTGTGAAAATAATTTACATTAACAGTGCTGTTCTACTACTTAAGTGTGTACCCATTTCATGTACGGTTTATATCTTTTTATTCTTTTTATACATTACTTCATGTGTTGCTTCCATCACGTGTGTTAAGTGAAGATACATAACTATGGAGAATTATTAAACAAAGCTAGAACTCGGTTAACACTGACTGTTTTTTTTTTCTTCCTTACGTACATGTGAGAACTCAGAACCTACAGCAATCAGCCAAAAGTTTCCAACCCATCACTTCAACCTTTTTCCTAAAAATAGTGTTTTTGTGGTATCCTGAGTTTAATGTCTTAATTGGTTATAGTTACCAGCATTCTGGTATCTGGATCTTGGCGCTGTTGTATTTACTACAATACCTGTTGTATTTTGGTATCTAGCAGGGGTATCCAGACTTTCTAAGCAAAGGGCCAATTCACTGTCCTTCAGACTTTAGAAAATGCCCCAGCATCAGTGCCCCTTCATAGGTCTTAATTTTAGGAATAGTGCCTCATTGTTGATATCAATCGGAAGAATAGTGCTCCATCATTGGTGTCAGTTGGTGGAATAGTGCCCCAAGGACCAGATAAAGGCAAGTGAAGGGCCCCCGGGCCGCAGTTTGCAGACCACTGGTATAGAGGCTCCTAGTGCAAGGCAAGGTGAGTACAATGCTAAACATGTTAATTAGTGATATAGATTATCATGAGCATTAACTTTAGTTTTAATTAATTTAATTTAGTTTTATTAAGTTTAGTGTTAAGCTCAAGTGTTACTGGTTAAGGTTAGGTGTTTAGAGTTCAGGATCTCAGAATTGGTGCTCAATTTAGGGGTTTGTTTGAGTTTTAGATAAGGGTTAGGTTAAGTATTAAGGATTAAGAATTTCAGGAAGGAAGGTTAACAGCTGCATATTTAAGGGAATTTTAAGAGTAGGTAGAGGATAGTTAGAAACTGTGGGACAGTGCCAATACTTTTACTTCCTCTTGACACTGAAACCACAGCAATGGACTGTCAGTACAAAGACATAAGGAACTGGTGTCTGTTGAAAATGACCATAGATTGGATGCCAAGATCCATAGATCCATGCCAAGCAGGCTTCCTACAGGGAGCTTCCAATTCTCTGCACAGTACAGAACAAAAGAAAATCCAAATGACAATTTTAACACTATCAATTATATCTGGAACTTGTAAATGCGCGCCACTCATAAAACACAATATTTTGGGGAATTCGCCCATAAAATACCCAGGTACTCTTGACTGTAAACTCTAACCCTTGAGACAGCGTTTGCTGTTGCTGGGAGAGTAGCCAGAATCATGTAAGCATCAATGGAGCAACTTGAAAGCTGAACAGAACATTGGGGGAGTGAATGAAAGATGAGTATGCACAGCTGGGCAAGGGGGCAATAAGGTGAAACCCTTGCTTTTTCCTACATTGCCTTGTTCACTGTAAAGCAGTACTTAACTCCTTTTTTTTTTTTAATGGGCCCCAGGTGGTTATGCCATAATGTGCTAGTATGCATAGCATTATTAGCCTATTAAAGCGGAGCTCCACCCTAAAGTGGAACTTCCGCTCATCAGAACCCCCCCCCCCCTCCGGTGCCACAATTGCCACCTTTCAGGGGGGAGGGGGTACAGATACCTGTATAATACTTCCGGGCATAGATAGCCGCAGAATCTGCAGGTATTTACGCCACTTCCTGTCTTCCCCCTGCTGTCTGTGGGAAACACATGGATCCCAGAGACAGCAGGGAGCGTCCTTATTGCTCGTGCGCAGTAGGGAACTGGGAAGTGAAGCCGCAAGGCTTCACTTCCTGATTCCAATACCGAAGATGGCGGTGGCAGCACCTGAGAGCCAATCGACAGATCGGCTTTCGGGTGCCGACATCGCGGGAGCGCTGGACAAGTAAGTGTCCATATTTTAAAAGCCAGCAGCTACAGTATTTGTAGCTGCTGACTTTTAAGGAAAAAAATTTGCCGGACTCCCTCTTTAAGATACACTTACCCGTGAAACGGAGCTCTCCAGCACTGACCTGTCACCACTCCCAGTGCTTACATCTTTGCCTGGTCTTCCTTGTGCTCTCCAGGCGTGATGATTTCACTGCACACGGGAGTCACCATTATGGCATGGCGCTAAATGCATTCATGGCACACTTGATGTGCTGTGAATGCAGTGTACTGCACATGCAACAGTGACATTATCAGCCGGAGCTGATGTGATTATCAACTAAACGACACAATTGGGGCCATTAGGTATCTACAGGTAAAGCCTGGTACACACTGCTATTTTTTTTTTTAAACCCAGCGGGGTGAACGAAAAAAAAAAAAAACTGACAGCTCAGGTCGGAGCCGCTGTACTAACAATGCAGTGTTAGTACAGCGATTTCCCCTTCTGTTCTATTGTGTTCTGACAGGAGGACACCCCACCCCCCGCGCACGCCGATATGCTCCGGTTAGTGCTCTCAGGCATTGGCTGAAAGTGCTGATCGGTTGCCAGTCGGCGGACCTTTTTCGTAAGTGCCTCTTCGACAGAAGCCGGCCGAACGGGCAGCTGCAGTACCCAGGGGCCCAATGTCAGCTAGTTTCTATTGAACCGGCTGATGCCACCCGACATTCAGCTCGTGCGTACGGGGCTTAAGGCTTATTATAAGCTCACCTGTAGGGAAAAGTGTAAAATTAAAGTTTAATACCACTTTAAGACATGGCTTTAAATGTTTTGTAGTGATATTTGTCAATTAAATACCTTGTAATTTGCTGTGATTGCTATATTATAACGTTTAATAATGTTAAGGTATTTACGTATGAAACCAAAAAAAAAAAAAAAGAGCAAAAAGTAAACTGAATAAAAAAAAAGGAAACACTAAACAAAATCATGCTAGCCATAGCAGCAGAGGTTTTTTTTGTGTTTTTGCAGTTTTGACTTGAAAAGCCAGTCTGGTGACACTGGCTCTTTCATATGGCCATATCAGCTGTTCACTAAGAAAAGGAAATTACAGGTGTCTGCAAACAGACCCACATACTATATATTACCAAATAAGTGCTTTCTGCTTGAAAGCATTTTTGTGTGGCAATTGCCCTTGAAGTTCCACTGCTACATCACATGCAGGTCATAGCGAGACAAAACAATCAAACAGCTCTTCAGTGGGTCAGTAAACATGTGTTTGTAGTTAGGTGAAGGCAAAAATTCTCAGGAGGCAAAAAAAATGTGCTAACTGAGAGCACCGCTGAAATCCTTTAAATAGAGAAGGCAGGTGCCAGCATCACAACCCAGCCGAGCGGTGTACAAAACACCCGCATCTCATGACAAGAGCTTTCCACGCTCAATCACACAAATCCTTATTTTAGAATGTTAAAGGCATATTGGGTAGCAGGTTCATTTCCTAGTTACACCCCGGCTATAATCTTTATATGTATTTTCTAGTGAAGTGTACGGTATGTTTTCTCAAAATAAAAGGCACTAATGCAAAGACTAGTTTTGTGCTTAGAGTTAAAGTGATTGTAAAGGATCGTTTTTTTCTTTTTTTTAAATAACAAACATGTCATACTTACCTCCACTGTGCAGCTCGTTTTGCACAGATTGGCCCCCGAACCTCGTCTTCTGGGGTCCCCCTGGCGGCTCCAATGTACTCATTTATTATACGTAATACAAGAAATTTAAAAAAATCTGCCCCTTTATAAATCAGTAATACTTCACTATTATAAAGGTCAGTTCATTGAGATCCTCTGCATTTAATTACAAATCAATGTAAAGGGTATATCCGCGGAGTTCCACCCACAAATGGAACTTCCGCTTTAAGGAAGGTGACCCCGACATGCCACATTTGCCATGTCATTTTTTGGGGGGGTACCAGCTCCCACTTCCTCCCGGCGCACCGCGGCACCAGAAGGGAGATCACCTCTCCCCCCTCCCTCTCGGCAATCATCGGGGACACGTCACAGGTCCCAGATGATTGCCCGGCCAGTCACGGCGCGTGCATGCGCAGTGGGTGCCCAGCTTTGAAGCCACAGCTGGGCACCCAGAGTTACAATGCCGGCGCTGCAGAGAGGAGAGGGAGATGAGCGGGGCTTCGTTCCCTCGCATCGCTGGGAGATGGGACAGGTAAGTGTCCGATTATTAAAAGTCAGCAGCTGCAGTATTTTTAATAATAATAATATTTTTTAAGCAGCTGTGCACTATAACCCAGACACCAGGCACAGATAATATATGTAAAAAGAGTGCAGCGCTAAAAAAATAAAAGTGCATTCGTGCGAATACAAACAAATATGCAGACAATCAATTATATGTAAACAATAATAATAATAAACTTTTTGTTTGCACAATTTATTCGCATGTGATGTCATTTTGCATATGTGTCTTCAAACATTATTTACAGTTATTATTGTTTACATATAATTGATTGTCTGCATATTTTTTTGTATTCGCACAAATGCACTTTTATTTTTTTAGCGCTGCACTCTTTTTACATATATTTAATTACAAATACCAAACACTTGCAATCATCAGCATCACTTTAAATATTTTTGAGTGTCACCATGTAAGGGCAAAGTCTGGGTACTTCAGATACATTTCTAATCAGGTGATTTCATTTAGAGGGGCACGGTATATGGATCATAAAGCATAATTCATATATGTGAGGCCACATATTTGCGTATGGCCAGCGCCAAGGGGTTAACAGACCAAGCTGTTTAGCAAAAGCGGCAGTTAGAAGTTTGAGACATTACCGCGGGTTACCGTGTTTAAACGCGTTTGGCATCTTAAATGTCGGAAACTTCGGCGCCTGAACCCATTTTTTTGCTTTCAAAGAAACGCTGTTAAACGCAAATGCCTAAACACGGCAAAAAACTAGACTGTGTACATGGGCATAAGGGATAACATTGAATGAGTTAAAAAAAAAATGTCCAACTGCCTCTGAACGTACGTTTAGCAGCATCCCGTGTACATGGGGCCTAAGGCTCCATGCACACTAGCTTAAAAAACGCTCCTAGCAGCAGCTTTTGAGCATTTTTTTTCTGCTTCTAGGAGCAAATTGTGTTATCCTATAAGTCTATGCACACTACTTTATTCTAGAAGCATTTTTAAAGCTTCAGCTTCTAGGAGCAGAAAAATAAAATAAAAAATGTTGTGTTTTTGGTACCGATTTGCTGGCAGAAAAAAATGCTGAATGCTCCTAACTGCTGCTAAAACTGGCACAAAGAGGGTCAGGATAGCCCCGCGCCTCAAAGCTTACAATCTAATAGGGAGGGGCTGGGGGGAGCCTAAGGCTTGGTTCACATCTATACGTTGTTTAATGCTTTTTGCAGAAACGCACTACAGTCCATTTAACATGGTTTCCTTGGGGACACGCTGCTTTTTGAAAAGGGCCGGGGACTTTTTTTTAAAGCAAAACAGTAGAGATGTTCCGAAATTTTAGAGGCCAAGACATATCGGCCGAAAATTGTGTTTTCGGCATTTTGCCGATAGAGAAAACGGTGCCGATAATGTCGCCAAAAACGCACACGTTTTTGTTGAGATTTTACTGTGCTTATGGTTTGTTTTTCATAGGTCATGTGTCTCAAAAACTGCATCAAAAACATAACACGGGTGGTTATTGATGCGTTCTTGCTGCATTTTCAATGCATTTCAACGATTTTTAACATCACAGCGAAAGCGCAAGGGACCAGTGTAAAGACATACATAGAATTTAAAGGGATGCAATTTTTCTTGTGCTAAAGTTGCTGATAATGGTGGACAATAAATTCATATTAATTTAAACTCATGATATTAATTTATTAAAAAGTTGAATATAATACAATTGTATATTAAAGTATATATTTCTTTAAAAAACTTTCGGTTTTCGGCCAAGTGCATCCTGAATTTTCGGTTACAGTTTCAGCACCAAAATTTCCATTCGGTGCACCTGTATAAAACGGTGCATTTTTGATTCAATAGACTTCAATGGAGAGGTGCAGAAAAGCACGTAGCGCGTTTTTGCTGTGATTTGCGTTGTGCATTTTTTAATCCACCCAAAAAAAGCATAAAAATGCTTGTGCAAAAACACAAAATGCACTGCAAAAAGCATTGCAGAAATGGATCAAAAGCAAACTGCATAGATGTAAACTGATGCCTTAAAGTGCAGGTGGTGTGCAAACTTAAATTAATATACAGTATGTGTGCTTTAAAATAAAATGTATTTAGATAACACTTCAGATTTGTTTTTTGCTTCCAATTGCTTGTATGTTTGGTCAGACTTGACCAAAAAATTCCCAGCATACTGAAAAACAAATTTTTCTAGTGTCGCAGATTTTTACTTTTTCTACATTACAATTAAACAGTGGTAAACTATTATAGGGCCAGTCCTGGCAGTCTTCCAGGATTCAGAGCTGCAAGGGGGGCCTGGCATCTTCCATTGAGAATCGGTGATCAAGTTACCGCTTTTACAAGATGGAAAAGTCTGAGCTTATAGGGGTTTATATATTTTCCATTGTTGAACACAGTTTAAATATCCCATCCCCAGCCCGCAGGCTGAAGTTGAAGAAAAATATTTGTCACCAACTGAAAAAAAAAAAAACAAGATCATATCTAATTATAACTGATCTTTGAGAAAAAAAACGAGTGACTCAAAAGACACGCAAGCCATTTTTGAATCAATATTTCTTTTAAGTAGAAGAAAAGCATGTGATGGTTGGCAAAACTGAGACATGAAGACTGTCCTTAAGGGAAGTATGACTAAGGAATACACTTGATGTGCTTTGAAGCTGTTAATCCGCACCCTCTACTGGAAAATTCCCATTGATAACTTGAGCAAGTTCTGCCTGGAGTCATCAGACTGACATATCTAGGCATTGAGAATACGTCTTTAAGTATTACAGTATCTTCACTTACAGGCTAGCAAGCAAATGTCAGTTCATAAAAGCTCCTCTTAAGATGTCTCTTCTATCAGAAGTGCTGAGCTACATGTGGCTTGTTTCCCAGACAAAGCAGGCCTTTGTTCTTTGTATCAGCGGAGATCTCCTTTAGAGGGAACTTGAGACTGAAATGTGCCTTTTATCTTCCATGTCTTGTCATCTTCAAGAAGAGCCACTAACTATAATAAACAAGTAAGCAGCCTTCCTCCCTGCAACCAAGTACAAAAACATCAACATAAAAAAACTTTGCGCCCATCTGTAAAAGCGTGCTGACATTTTGATTATAATCACATCGAGGCTGATGATGGATAACTGTGAATTTTTGTAAAAAATCAGCCAATGTGAACCAACTTCAAAAAGACTAGCTGATATGGGTTACTGCGCTTTGCACTTTAGCTTCTTGTACTGCACTAAAGCTGAACTTCCTGACAGACACAAAAAAAAAAAAAAGAAATGTACAAAAAAAAAAGTCCATGAAATAGAATTGATGTAAAAACCGCTGTCTCAATTTTAATATGATTGCTGTTAAATTAGCCCAAATTCAAGGCATGGGAGCCTCTGTCTGCACCATCCAGCTAAACAAAAAATGGAAAATTGTATCAAATACTTACCGTAATTTTCCTGGCGCCAATCCATGGCAGCATACATGTGATAGTATGCTGCCATGTTGGCGCCAGGAAAACAGAACATTTTATCAAATACTTACTGTAATTTTCCTTTCCTGGCTCCAATCCATGGCAGCATACTACCACAAGTATGCTGCCATGTTTGCACCAGGAAAGAAAATTTGGCTTGGGTAGCGGATTTGAGAGGTGGCTTAAATTATTGTACTCTGCTCACCGAGCATGTTTACAGGTTAATAGGTTGATTTTTTCTCCTTGTCCAGAGGTACTAGGCAGGGGTGTCCGTTATCCCCATTGGCTATAGAACCATTGGCTATAGCCATCAGACAGACAAGTACTGTTAAGGGATTTAGGCGAGGAGTAAGGGAGGATAAACTCTCCCTGTATGACAATGATGCTCTACTGTTTTTGGGAGACACAGATCAATCTTTGACCTTTGTTATGACATTGATAAAAAAAACCTTTGGTAGCTTCTCTGGGTTTGCTATAAACTGGGAAAAATCTGGGTTATTTTCAGTAGATGAACCACTGCCAGTTTTACCACAGATAGCCCATGAAATAAAAATTGGGACATCTTTTAAATATCTCGGCATATGGGTTTCCCCTAATATAACGGAATATTTGAAATATAATTTGGTCCCCATATTAGATAAATTTAAGATGAAGAGCAGAGTATGGATTAAATTACCCTTATCCATGGTAGGGCGAGCAGATTTAATAAAAAAAATTTTTGGGCTGCGCAGTTACTTTATGTCCTACATAACTTGTGGATACCTCCTACATGGTTTAAAAAAAATTGATTCCCTATTTTGACTTAGTTCGAGGGCAAAATTCTAGAATAAAGCTCTTCACACTACAACTTCCTAAAGATAAGGGGGGCTTGGCTGTTCCAAATGCTAAAATGTAGTTCTCAGCAGCCCAACTCCAATAGGTTGCAGGATGGGGATTGGTAGACTGGACAGACCCTGTTCAGTCGATACTTTTGAGTACATTCTCACTATATCATTTGATCTTTTGCATATGCCCCACAAGGTCCTACCCTAGAACTTATGCATAACGTATGGCAGGAACTTCCACGGAGTCCGCCTCTGTCCGCCGGCTCAGCGGGAGATCTGTCCGTTGATCTCCGCTGAGCCGGCGGATGACAAGTCCCTCTCCGCTCACTGAGCGGGGAGGGGCTTGCGAGCGCCACTGGTCTCTATGGAGAGATCGGATGAAAATGGACAGCGTGTCTGTTTTCATCCGACCTCAACCGATCCGATCCGCCAGCGACGGATCTGGAAGTGGGGCCATCCGTCTGCTTTTGGCGGATCGGACCGGGTCGGATGTCAGCGGACATGTCTCCGCTGACATCCGATGCTCCATAGAGTAACATGGAGCGCCCGTTCAGATCCGCTGTCAAAACTGACAGGCGGATCTGAATGGTCCGTCCATGTGAAAGGGGCCTTACAGACCCCGTTTAAAGATAATAAAGTTAAGATACAAAATATGCCACTTATAGACTTTCTTGTAAAGATACAGGTTAAGAGGGGTCTTATTTCCACTCTTTATAGCCGTTTAATTGAACAATACCGAAAGACAACTAGCTGTTCAGCTAGAAGGGGATGGGAAAAAGACCTCAGAACTATGACAGATGAAACGTGGCAGAGCATTTTGGAATATGACTTATACCAATGGGGGAGGCGGGATACATCAGAATGCCCGAGATATTTAAGATCATCTGCAGATTTAATGCATATGCTTTGGAAATGCCCCCAAACTGTTTAGGTATTGGCAAAATATGGTAGAAACCATTAATTATGCATATCAAACTCATACAATTATATCCTAAAGTATGTCTATTAGGTCATTTAAATAAAGAATTATATATACCAGCAGTTAGAATCCCCATTAATAGGATGTTATTTTTATAGCAAGAAAAATTATTGCATGAAAATGGATAATCCCTAGAACCCCTACACATAAGGATTGGAGGTTGCTGTTCGAGGAAATTTTTCGAACATGTCCCTTCAATAGAAGTTGATCAGACAGGAATGCCACACACTGATCAAAATTTGTCCAGTCTCTGCTGAACTGGCCAAATATCCATCCTTGTAAGGCCAGCTTTACAGACAATGCCTCCTGACTAAGCCTGCTCGGGGGGCAGAGTTGATCACTTTGGGAGGATTTTCCTGTCTGACCATTATTATTTCCATAAAGACAGGCCAGCACCTCCAACCCTTCTTCTTCCATGGGCAAAAAATGCAAGTTTAAACAAACTGGTCACTATTAGCAAATGTTCCACTTTTGTAAAGAACATTCTCTCCAGCTTTTATAAATACACCCTTTGGTTTTACAATACGTATGTAATGTGCTGGACTCCTGGCAAAGACAGACACTAGTAGTATTCAGTGTCAATAATTGGTAGAGAGTTTTGTGAAGTGTGTATGGGGTGGGGGCAATATGGAAATGATCTCTTTACATAGCAAACATGCACAGTCCAAGAGGGACTTACGGTATGTCTTTGCAGTGAATGGAGCCAGGGTTCTGTTCATTTTTTCCCTGCAAAGGTTATACTCCACCAGCAAGGCCAATTCTACCAACATTTCTATGTTTCTTGGAATTTAGTAGTGCACTTTGTAATGTATCTGGGTTGTGTCTATATGTAAATAAGTGAAATACCCTTTAGGGATGTAAAGCGAAGAGGATATATTGAGGATTCCAGTAGCTGACACAACAACAATTATTATAATTGCAGTAAGGAGATTTGATCCAGATTCCAAGTGAGATCATCTAAGTTTACGTCTTTCTATGATATTATTGATAAGTATGAATAATGTAAAACAGTCAGTGTCATAACATTTCTACAGATTAACTTATCTCTGCAAAGCAAGACTTCTACATAAAAGCAGACCCAAATTCAATGGTCTATCCATAGTGCATTGCACCTTACACCCAAGAGCTTTTGTAGCTTTTTATCCATGGCATTTAACCACTTCAGCCCCGGAAGATTTTACCCCCTTGCTGACCAGAGCACTTTTTTGCAATTCGGCCCTGCTTAGTTTTAACTGAAAATTGCGCGGTCGTGCGACGTTGCACCCAAACAAAATTGACGCCTTTTTTTCCCACAAATAGAGCTTTCTTTTGGTGGTATTTGATCACCTCTGCGGTTTTTATTTTTTGCGCTATAAACAAAAAAAGAGCGACAATATTGGGAAAAAACGCAATATTTTTTCCTTTTAGCTTTAATAAATATCCCCAAAAAATATATAAAAAAACTATATATTTTTTCCTCAGTTTAGGCCAATATGTATTCTTCTACATATTTTTGGTAAAATCACAATAAGCGTATATTGATTGGTTTCCGCAAAATTTATAGTGTCTACAAAATAAGGGGGGATAGTTTTATGGCATTTTTATTGTTATTTTTTTTTATTGGTAATGGTGGCGATCTGTGATTTTTATTGGGACTGCGACATTATGGCAGATACGTCGGACACTTTTGACACTATTTTGGGAACATTGTCATTTATACAGCGATCAGTGCTATAAAAATGCACTGTTTACTGTGTAAATGACACTGGCAGGGAAGGGGTTAACCACTAAGGGGCGATGAAGGGGTGAAGTGTGTCCTAGGGAGTGATTCTAACTGTGGGGGGATGGGTAGAAATCAAAAGGAAGAACTCCGGACAGCCGCACACCGAGAAAATAAAATCCAAAGGGTTTATTTAAAAGCAAAAAAATACTACAATCCAAACACGGCAAAAAGGGGGGTACAGAGCTGATGCATTTCGCACTGTATTTCAGTGCTTACTCATAGCTGTGGGGGGATGGGCTTCAACTCACATGACAGCGATCACCGATGACAGGGAGCAGTGATCTCTGTCGTGTCACAAGGCAGAACGGGGAAATGCCTTGTTTACATAGGCACTTCCCCATTCTGGGGCTCCGCGACACGGTCGCCGGGAGACCGGCGGACATCGAGTCTGCCGGTCCCGCAGGCACGGTGCACGCATGCCCGCTAACCCCTCCATTTAAAGGGGACGTACAGGTATTGCCATTGCCATTGTGCCAACGTATATCGGCATGCAGCGGTCGGCAAGTGGATAAGCCAGGAGCACATGTATCAAAATCCAGCCAGTTCAGCAGGAACTGGCTGAATTTCATTCCTTGCGGCCGAATACCCCCGCTAAAACGACGGTAAAGCAGCGCTAAATATAGCGCTGCTCTCCCGCCAACGCCGCTCCCGCCCCAGTGTGAGAGGGGCCTAAGAAAGGAAATGTGTTACTGGCTGGATCACTACGTGAAAAAAGCCTGAAAAAACAAAAAAACAAATGCAGTCACCACATTTAGGATTGGTAATCTGCAATCTATTACAATCTTATGTTTGGGTTTAATACCGCTGCAAGCTAGCACAATATTATTTTTTGTACAAAGAGCAATCATTATTCTTCTGTAAAGTGATTAAAGGTGTTGCACTTATTCATTGTGTTGTGTGTTGTTCTTAGATACTGTACATAGACGATTTAAGATTAACAGTAATAATTGATTGCACTCACCCAACATAAAAGCAAACCCTTTGCAGGAGGTCAGTAGCTAAGTTCAGGTGAGTGTGTCAGAAAGGCATGGATGATAAGAAGCAGAGTGTCTTGTATATGCGGGAAGGGTCGTTGCCTGACAATCACAGCTGCACTAGATCTTCCACATTCTGTCTCAGTAATCAGTGTTGTATTAAAGAGCTGTGTTGCCTGAAGGCACAACTGGTTTACTGGCAGCCAATTTAAACATCGTCCTACACAACATAAGCATGAGTGCTGTATACTGTGAAAGTCAAGTATTATCTTCTTGTCTTTCAATTACAGGGCAACCCTTTTATTTTGGGTAGCTAGAAAATGTGCATTTTATGACTGTATTTTGCCTTTAATTATTTAATGTTGCTGTGCTTTCAAACACAACACAGCAGCAGGTTTCTTAGATCTCTGATGGAGATGCCTGATGAAAATGTACAAATTAATATCTGTCTGTCGTGGTGGAATTTTTAGACCCTATTTATCAGACTTTTTGCATGTCTATTGATCCAGCTTAAAAAAATATTGTGTTTTTTTCAAAATTGTCGCTCTTTTTTTGTTTATAGCGCAAAAAATAAAAACTGCAGAGGTGATCAAATACCACCAAAAAAAAGCTCTATTTGTGGGGAAAAAAGGACGTCAATTGTGTTTGGGAGCCACGTAGCACGACCGCGCAATTGTCAGTTAAAGCGACGCAGTGCCGAATCGCAAAAAGTGCTCTGGTCTTTGGCCAGCCAAATGGTCCGGGGCTTAAGTGGTTAATCCTTCATCACTCTGTACAAAACAATGTAAGAAGTTTTTTTACCGTATCACCACATAATGGTATTGTGTATACGGTATAGGATAAAAAATCTAAGTGCCACGTCCCGAAAATTTGAATTTTATATAGAAAATCAACTAACTTGTGTTGAAAAATGATGGACTTTTTAGGCGTACAATCTAAGTCAATAAAAGTTTTTTTATTAAAAACATAGGTATACAATGTATTCAAAACCCTAAACAGATCTTAACAAACACAAGTTAGTTGGTTTTCTATATAAAAAACTCTGTACAAAACGACAAAAAAAGTTTTGACTATACATAAGCTTTGATTACCTCTGAAGCAGAATCCACAATTCAATTCAAAGTCAATAATAATGGACACATTTAGCGTTGTACGCAGAGCAATTGCTGATGGGTCAAGCAGTTTCGTACATGTGACAATATGCACCTGCTTTTTGCTAACTGGGTCAGCTCTTTTAAAATTAAGTATTCAAGCTTTGAACCGCATGATCCTTATTTCCTTGCTGTCACTTTCATGTTTGTTGTATCTGTGATGGTTTCCCCTCTAACAATGAACCTTTTCATCTTTCTTCATTACCAGATTTTTTTCATTTGCACGAAAACAGATTAGCAGAGTTCCGAGAAGCCAATTCTGTATACTGTTGGATCTCCTGTATTTTGGGCACATTAACCTTTTCAGACATTGATGTTGTTGACAGAATTATATTTATTTGGGCAAGGTGTACAGGAAGCATTGTGCAATACAACTAGCATGTTCATCCAAAGTAAACTAGGTCACAGTTTATGTCTGATAACTTAGTTCTTATTGATTCATTAATAATGGAACCTGTTGTTTTATTTGCCAATTTTATGTAATGTTGGATTTTTTAACAGTGAACAGACAGTTACTTTGTAATCCCAGTATTAAAGTGTCAGTACGCCCCAAAACTGGTATTTATTTATTTTAGTTGTTGAAGAGTTAAATCACCTGATAGTTGCTATAACTCTATTGGTTCGTTTGACTTTCTGGATCTACACAACAGTTGAGGCCATTATGTGGGGTTACACTCTTTAATGTAGGGCTGTTACTGATTAAAAGTGTTCGATTAATTGATTTTTTTAAATCGATAAATCGACTAATTTTGATTAATTATAACGCACATACAGTTTTTTTCAAAAACCCATACTGTACTGTCCACATCTCCCCCATACTGTACTGTCCACATCTCCCCCCATACTGTCCACATCTCCCCCATACTGTCCACATCTCCCCCATACTGTCCACATCTCCCCCATACTGTACTGTCCACATCTCCCCCCATACTGTCCACATCTCCCCCATACTGTACTGTACACATACCCCCCCCATACTATCCACATCTCCCCCATACTGTACTGTACACATCTCCCCCATACTCTACTGTCCACATTTCCCCCATTCTGTCCACATCTCCCCCATACTGTACTGCCCACATCTCCCCCATACTGTACTGTACACACCCCCCCCCATACTGTACTGTCCACATCTCCCCCATACTGTACTGTCCACATCTCCCCCATACTGTACTGTCCACATCTCCCCCCATACTGTACTGTCCACATCTCCCCCATACTGTACTGTACACATCTCCCCCCGTACTGTCCACATCTCCCCCATACTGTACTGTACACATCTCCCCCCCAATACTATCCACATCTCCCCCATACTGTACTGTCCACATCTCCCCCATACTGTACTGTCCACATCTCCCCCATACTGTACTGTCCACATCCCCCACCCCCATACTGTCCACATCTCCCCATACTGTACTGTCCACATCTCCCCCCATACTGTCCACATCTCCCCCATACTGTCCACATCTCCCCCATACTGTACTGTCCACATCTCCCCCCATACTGTCCACATCTCCCCCATACTGTACTGTACACATACCCCCCCCATACTATCCACATCTCCCCCATACTGTACTGTACACATCTCCCCCATACTCTACTGTCCACATTTCCCCCATTCTGTCCACATCTCCCCCATACTGTACTGCCCACATCTCCCCCATACTGTACTGTACACATCCCCCCCCCATACTGTACTGTCCACATCTCCCCCATACTGTACTGTCCACATCTCCCCCATACTGTACTGTCCACATATCCCCCCCTATACTGTACTGTCCACATCTCCCCCATACTGTACTGTCCACATCTCCCCCATACTGTACTGTACACATCTCCCCCCGTACTGTCCACATCTCCCCCATACTGTACTGTACACATCTCCCCCCCAATACTATCCACATCTCCCCCATACTGTACTGTCCACATCTCCCCCATACTGTACTGTCCACATCTCCCCCATACTGTACTGTCCACATCCCCCACCCCCATACTGTCCACATCTCCCCCATACTGTACTGTACACATCTCCCCCATACTGTACTGTACACATCTCCCCCCCATACTATCCACATCTCCCCCATACTGTACTGTACACATCTCCCCCATACTGTACTGTACACATCTCCCCCATACTGTACTGTACACATCTCCCCCCATACTGTACACATCTCCCCCATACTGTACTGTCCACATCTCCCCCATACTGTTCTGTCCACATCTCCCCCATACTGTACTGTCCACATCTCCCCCATACTGTACTGTCCACATCTCCCCCCATACTGTCCACATCTCCCCCATACTTTTCTGTCCAAATCTCCCCCCATACTGTACTGTCCACATCTCCCACATACTGTACTGTCCACATCTCCCCCCATACTGTCCACATCTCCCCCATACTGTACTGTACATATCTCCCCCATACTGTACTGTCCACATTTCCCCCATACTGTACTGTACACATCTCCCCCATACTGTACTGTACACATCTCCCCCATACTGTACTGTACACATCTCCCCCATACCGTACTGTCCACATCTCCCCCCATACTGTACTGTACACATCTCCCCACATACTGTCCACATCTCCCCCATACTGTACTGTACACATCTCCCCCATACTGTACTGTACACATCTCCCCCATACTGTACACATCTCCCCCATACTGTACTGTCCACATCTCCCTCATACTGTACTGTACACATCTCCCCCATACTGTACTGTCCACATCTCACCCCATACTGTCCACATCTCCCCCATACTGTCCACATCTCCCCATACTATACTGTCCACATCTCCCCCATACTGTCCACATCTCCCCATACTGTCCACATCTCCCCCATACTGTACTGTCCACATCTCCCCCCATACTGTACTGTCCACATCTCCCCCCCATACTGTCCACATCTCCCCCATACTGTCCACATCTCCCCCATACTATACTGTCCACATCTCCCCCATACTGTACACATCTCCCCCATACTGTCCACATCTCCCCCATACTGTCCACATCTCCCCACACCTCCCCCATACCTTAATATTCACATATTCATGTCTGCTCTGTCCGGAATAGACAGCAGGCAGACCCGTCCGTCTGTCCGCACAAGCAGGCGGGCGATGATGACGTCAGCACGCCGCTACTAAGCCGCCGTCGGGTGGACCAAGATGGCCGCAGCTCCGGAGCTAAGCCGAAGCCGCGGCCTTTCCTATGGGCGAGACCGCGGATTGTCCTTGATCAAAATTATTTTGATCGATCAAAGAAATTAACGATTAATCGAACAATTAATTGTTCATTTCCGCAGCCCTACTTTAATGTTTTTTATATTATGGATAATGGAGTAGGAGGTTCTGGAGAACAGGTGGTGGGAACATCCACAATTCTTAGTTGGACATGAGCTGGGACATATGACTGGGAGATCTCACTAAAGTATCCAGAACATATGAGAAACCAAGGTCTGACTCAGCTCACCGGGCTTCATATGTAACTAAATTATACCTTTTGGGAGACCCTATAAAAATAGTCTAGTCAATAGATTGTTGTATGTTGCTGTTACTAATATCCACACATTTATATGTACAACCATCTTTTTTGTTTTCTCTGTATTAACAAGTTCAGAGCAGTACCCAATGAAAATATTAGGCTCACCCTTAGAACTTGACAAGGGCCTTCTGAGATCAGTGTTGGCACAACCATTGGAATGGTTTCTAAAGTAAGAGCTAATTTGTTATGTATATCAGTCAACACAACCAAAGAACTCTAGGTGCTTTGATGGTCCAAGAGCTTATTTCTGTGGCTGAGGCTTGAAAAGATTTATCATTTTTCTACAGAAACTCAAATTTCCAGAGAAAAACACTTAATTTAAGCAACACAACTGCATCACTCCCACGCATGCGTGCGGGAGCCGCCAGTCACGGCACAGCTCGAGCTGTTTCTTCAGTGCGCATGTGCCGTTGACGTACATACGGATACAGTGAATATCTCCTAAATGGTGCAAGTTTAGGAGATATTCATGGTACCTACAGGTAAGCCTTATTATAGGCTTACCTGTAGGTTAAAGTGGTGTAACAGAGTTTACAACCACTTTAAAAGCCCCCTTTAAGTCATCAGTTTAGTGTAACAAAGGAGGTCTGGGGTTAGAATTGTTGCTCTCATTCCCGTGTGCACGGCAATATGTAACATATGTATTGCCATCATGTCACACGTCACTTGCGGGTCAACAACTAGAAGGGCAAGAGAGTGGAAGTGTGTCCGCTCTCCTCCCTGCCCCCTCTACCCGAAGGCACTCGTTATGCCGATTCCGGCCCACAAATGGGCAAGCAGAGCCTGGGATACATAGCAGGGGAGTGTCGCCAGGCGCCTGGGGTTTGTCGAGCCCTGCTTTAATGCACAGTTGTTTATTATTAGAAAATAATCTATTTTACCTGCCAAAAAATTCTTCTGACCCTGCCAGAATGGCTAGCCAGGTCCTGCACCTCCCTGCAAACTACACTGCAGTTAAACAGACCATGTCACCAATCTATGTCTATTAAGGTAAACATATCTAGTTAAAGTATCAACGTAAGCATATGATAGACTGTATTATATTGAACATTCTTTTTCTCCATTCTGCTGAAAATCTTTTTAATTACCCCGATACTTCCAACTTATTTCATATGCATACAGCTTCTTCCCGTCCCCCAGTCCTGCCATGTTTGCAAACAGTGTAGGCTTCCCCGGCCCCTGCCAGGACCTTGTCTTGCGTCAGGACAGGGAGCAACTGCATGTGTCTGGATTGTAGAGGTGTCAGAGATGAGAAAAAAGAAGAGGTCTATTTTCAGCACAGCTGGGGAAAAGAATTTTCAAAATACAGCATATACTTATGAGAATGCTACAGCTTAGGATGCTAATCTTATTTGGCATGGGATGCTGACAGAGTCTCTTTAAAGTACAACCAAACTCTCCAAATTAGCTGCATTCTAACCAATCAGGGAAACATTCCCCAGTAATTTTTTACAGTGTATTTGCAAGAACTCACAATTGGTGCTTCTCAATCCTGAGCGCCTCTTGCCCAAACTTTCGGAGTGGAGAATGCTTACTGTAGGGTCAGATTATCTCACCTCCCTTTGTCTTTGCTCATGCGTGCCTGAATCCTGAATCAAAACTAAATGTCTCAAGATTACTCATACCAAGCCCATACTGAAAAAAACCTTTGTAGACCCTGCTATAAGCACATTCCTCAGGGTGGCTTTAGGGAGGCAGTGTATGGCAGCAGAGCCACTCTATAGGTGGCTATACTATGGTCATAGACTTTATTTGAATATTGTGCTGCAATCACATCACAGTCTGCCGAGACAAAGGGAACAGCAACAATAGCGGGACATGAGGTATGGTGTTACCTGTTCAATTAAAGAGGGTTTTAATATCACTTTAGAGTTGAAGTTTACAAAAGAAAATTCCTACAGCTTTAGTGACCTAACTTACCTGCAATGAAGGATGTTCCACATAGTGCAATATGCTGGATCCTGTGTAAGTCTTCAATGGAATGATGCCAGTCCACTTTCTGTCTTTGAACTTCAAGCACTGTGGTAGTTAAAGTATAACTAAAGGCAGACCTTTTTTTTTTTTTTAGTTTTGGACAGGGTGGAGTTAGATTAGAACATCATGTTTTATTGCTGTCTGTGCCCTCCTTGTTTTCCTCTTTACCATTATCACTGAGAGTGAAAGTAACAGAAAATCCCAAATTTTGGGTTGTCCCAAGAAAAAGAGGGGACATCTTTCAATGGGCACACTAGTTCTGGTGACCTGGGGGGGCCCAAGGAATTCCCCTAATTAGCAGGGATTTCCTCTTGCTTACTGTTTTGACTATATGTTTGGAAGTGAAGGTAAATCTCCCCAATGGGACAAAAATAAAACTGAGAGGGGTTATAACCTTCCCTTACTCTATCCAGTAAGGGACGGAAAAAAAAGCTTTGCCTTTAGTTCTCAATTAATAGGTTTGGGGTATTTTCACTGAATTCAATAGAGGACACTCCTGATGAGGACCCGCTCCCTCCTCCACTCTCATCCTTTGAAAGAAACCCATGCATTGATTACATTGCATGTATCACGCACAATCTGTCGCAAGAATCTTGTCATCCATCAAGCTGTCCCCCATGTACAGATCATGCTACATTCAGCATAACCAATGCATGGGCTTCTCTCAATGGACGAGAGGGATGAAGATGGGTGACATCTGCTATTAAAACACCCCACGGTTGGGACTTTCGACTGTTTTATTAAAAATGAGCTGCAGATTTAAAATCTTTACATTGACATGGTTTGTTGTTCTTTTTCAGGTTTGGGAAGTGGGTCCAATGTGCTATTAACAGACAGGTCACAGCACAGGTCCATGGAGAAAACTGCATGGAGATCCTACAAAGAATCACAATGTCACCACATGCTAAAACATCTTCACAATGGAGCTCGAGTCACTGTGCAGATGCCTCCGATGATCGAGGGACAGTGGGTCTCAACAGGGTAAACACATTTCATCCTCATATCGAAGAGATTTTGTTTTCTTGTGGTTGAAATGATCAACACACATTAGGCCCCTATCACCTGTTGCACTGGAATGTCTACAAGTTTGGGATGTTAGTCAGGCTCTTCATTGGGCGTGGTAGATAAGAACAGATATTCAGGCCACCATTGCTGAGTGAAGGAGAACAACGAGAGAGAGGGAATTTCTAATGTTTTTTATACAATATTCTCTAACAAGTCATAGAAATAAGCAAATGTTTGCGGCACCCCTGTATGAATGTTGTTAATAAATGTCTTCAGTTCTGCCAGGTTTATGTCAGAATCAGCTAAATAGATCTGGCAGGAGAGAGGTGAGCTGTGCATACATTCCCCTATCCCAGTAGAATTCAGCTAAACGCTACTTTTATTTCAGTTCCCCTAAACATATGATTAAAAGGCTCTTCAGCTTATGGCATTCGCTGCATTTTGGGGTATAGGCCTATTATGATAAGTGTGTATCACAGACAATGATCCACAGTGACCACTGCTGTCAAAATTTTAAGCTACGGGGCAACCACTGCGTAATTCTGACACTGTTTTTGCGCTTACTCTGGTTTGACAGTTCCTGTGTCCACTCATGTGCTAGTAGAGCTTCCAGCCACAACAGGCAGTCTCCTGTTTCCTTGAGGTCTGGCATGGGACATGCCAGGGGAACCTGTCTATGGAGAGTTTCCTTGCTGTCTGGCTTTAAAAGTGCTTGGCAAATTGTGGCTGTTTCTTTTTACATTTATATTTAGAATCTAGTACATTCATTCCTTACGAGGCTGTAACTCACAGGTTTTAATTCTCATGTCAGAGTGGGCTCTTTGAGAGTTTCAGTAAACAGAACCAACTCTATTATGCTTTGTGGTCATTAATGTATCTGAGATTTTTTTTTAAAGCCGCACTCCCCACAACTGACATAGTACTTGCAGATTATATAAACACATAGATGTTGTGCTCCAGAAAAGAATTTACTATTGTGCTCTACAAACACGCTAGAGGAGAAAAACAAAATCAGACTTGAATTAAGTGTTATGTCCCATACACACGGTCGGACATTCCTACCACAAAATCCATCTGATTTTTTCCAACGGATTTTGGCCAAAACTTGTCTTGCATACACACGGTTGCACAAAGTTGTCGGAAAATCCGATCGTTTAGAACGCGGTGACATACACCACATACGATGGGACTACGAAGAGGCCAGTAGCCAATAGCTTTCGTCTTCAAATTTATTCTGAGCGTGCGTGACACTTTGTGCGTCGGAATTCTATACAGACGATCGGAAAAAGTCAGATTGGATTTTGTTGTCGGAAAATTTTAGGTCCTGCTCTCAAATTTTTTCCGCCCGAAATCCGACTGAAAAAGTCCGCTAGAGCCCGCACACGATCGGATTTTCTGACAACATAATCCGATCTGACTTTTTCCGTCGGAATTTCCGACCGTGTGTACGGGGCATTACAAGACAAAGTAGAAAACTTGGGACCTCCAGCTCTAATGAAGGAACTTGGTTTGGTGTTTTGGTTAACTATCACACGATACAAATAATTTGATGTGCTCCAATATCTGAGGTTTCTATTGTTCTCTGTAAAGGCAACCTGTCAGGAAATAAATATTAAAAACTGCTACTGATAACTTTTTGTTAAGAGTACAAGTTCACACCATTATCCCAATTATTATTCCTGTCGTTGCTTTACTGCTTATTGGGTTACTGACCTGGAACAAGTAAGAATAGCAGATAAGTGTCCTGACACTACACTGCTTCATTGTTCTGTGGGGTGGATTTACAAAGCCATATAGACAATACACTTTGCAAGTGTAGTTGCTTCAGAGCTTAGTAAATGGTGTGAAGCTTCACTTCGTAAAGAATACCCAATCACATGCAAGAAATATGTAAAAAAGCAAACAGCATATTTGCTCGCACACGATTGGATGATGGAACTCAGCATAGCTTCCCCTCATTTACTAAGCTCCAGAGCAACTGCACCTGCAAAGTGAACATTCTATTTGCCATTAGTAAATCCATCCCAGTGACTACAACTATGTAATGAAACACAGAAAATGGTGCACAACTTGCAACATTAAAATAAGTCAGGAGTGGCGACTTTGATATTTCTGTCCTGACAAGTTCCCTTCAACCTGCGAAAGAAGCAATAAATAGATAATATACAAAATACCATATTTTGGGCTACTAAGTTTTTTGGTGTTTGTAGTTCTTAAACTGAAACGTCCCAGTTTACTTTAAAATGTAATAAAAATTCCTGTTACTGGCCCATCATATATGAAAGCATCTTAGGCTCCATTCACGCCAGGGGGTGTGACCGCCCACACACTTTTCTGCGCGTTCCTGCGCATTGCATTTAGAGAAGTCTAATAAATTCAATGGGCTTCCCTATATGCAAGAAACATAGCGCCACACCAAAATGTGTATTAGCAAGATGCGAAAGGGTGGCATTAAGAATAATGTACTGCTGCTCGTCTGCAAATAGGCAGCCTGTTTTTGTGTGTTGCAGGATTATGAGTACATTCTCGCAATGCATTTGTGTGAACAAAGCTTTAAAGGTGAGCTCCAGAAATTATATCTGAAAAGGCAACAGAATATAAATAGAAATTATTAATTACACTTACCTCCTGCTGTCCCTTCTGAGATTTAGCTCAGCCTAAAAACAGGAATGAAGTGCAGTGATTACTATAATCTTTTCTTATTAAAGTGGTTGTAAACCCTTACACATACCCAGTGAAGTGAACAGCCTCTGATGATACACAGAGATGAAACAAATCCTCTTATATAGGTTTTACTTGTTTATCTGCAGTCTTTACCTCTCTACACCCTTTCAAAAGTGCAGATTGTGTTAAAATTCTCGCTTCACCTTTCAGCGGCACAGAGGAGAGGGTTGAGAGACTGCAGTTACAGTGTGTGGGAGCTGATCAGTGGCGGCTGGTGCTCAATATTTTTTTGGGGGGGGGCGACAAACCATTGGCAACCCCCCTGCACGCGGGAGATGAATGGGTATGCAGGGATCACCCTCCCCTGCAGGAGATGGACGGGAATTCAGCGATATCACTCCACTGGAGACATATAGGAATGTGGCAGTGATCAGAGGCCTCCTTACCTTAGGAAGGAGGCAGATCAGGCAGACGTGGATCTGGGCCACAGCTCCTTTCTCCGGGGCCATTACTTCTCCTCCAGGCCGAACAGGAAGTAGGTCCTGACTGAGACCCGATTGGCCTGGGAGTCATAAGACCAATTGGGTCTAAGGAACTGCTTCCTGATTGACTGGGAGGAGAATCAGGAGGACTATATTATTATACTTATATTATTATACTATAGACTATTATACTATTATATTGTTATATTAATTATACTAATCTAGCCGGCCTAAGAGGCACAGCAGAAAACAATAGAAGAGCTCTCCAAAGCCAAAGCATATGCCCTCATAAAAAGCCTTGTTGCTCGGAAGATTTCCCTTAACCTCTTGGTCCTGTGACAACTCAGAAATGTTGGGTTTCCCCTAACCTTCTTTACCAGGCACAGTGGTCACCAGGACCATTAGAGAAGGTAAATCTATCCAGCGGGAAACCAGACAGCAATAAAAACAGCCAAAATGTATTATTGCTTTGGGTAGACTAGGGATAAGTAAATACCTCAGTCAAGTTGTTATTGTTGTCTGTAACCCCAATGGGGAGATTTTGCCTCATTTCCAGTCCTGTGAAAACAGGATACAAAATAAGGGGAGCAGTTGTTACTTGGACAGGAAGACACAGACATATAACATTGCTATAGCTTTTGCCTTGATCAATATCTTGTGAATATCTTGTCATATTTTTACAGATGTGAACTTCGATCAGGACCAGAATTCATCACAAGATCCTACAGGTTTTATAATAATAATACATTTAAAGCTTATCAGTTCTATTATGGAGGAAACCATTGTACAAATCCCACATACACCTTGGTCATTCGTGGAAAGATCCGTCTCCGGCAAGCATCTTGGATCATCCGTGGTGGGACAGAGGCTGATTATCAGTTGCACAGCGTACAAGTGATACCCCACAGTGAAAGCATGGCTGAAAAACTCACCTGGATGGTAAACACTACTTGTCCTGGTATTATACCCCCTGGAATGCCCTGGAAAATAGATGGCACTTATGATTTGTGGAAGGAAGACAACAGTTGTAGATGTTTAGAGGCTCTTAACTTTGCAATGCATGAACTTCAGCTCATCCGTGTGGAAAAGCAGTATTTACATCACAACTTGGATCATTTAGTAGAAGAATTGTTCTTAGGGGATGTCCATACTGACACCTCCCAGAGGATGTATTACAAACCATCCAGTTACCAACCTGCTCTACAGAATGCCAAGGTAAGCACTATTCTTTATAATCATATTTATTATATGGATGACCATACAAAAAGAAAGGAGTTTCCATAACCCTCCATTTAAAGCCTATCACCATTTTAAAAATTACCTTAATTTTGTCCTCCCCAATTTGGCTTGACTACAATGCATATCACCAAAATGGCAACTTTTGCTTAATTTTAAGCACATTTTACTCATAACTAGTGACACTTAAAGGGAACTTCTTTTGAGGAAAATATAGGCTACCATAGCTCATCCCCTTCTCAGATAGCAAGGATAACTTGCCACAAATTTGTGGCAGTGTTGTATTGTAAGTCTGTTAACTTGCTGCACATTTTCACTGGTAAGTTGTACACTTGCAGAGCACTCGAAGCACCCAGTTCTAGTTGCCACTTTTGCAATTTGTAGCAAATTTGTGTGGCAAGTCTCTAGCAAGTGCAAAGTTGCAGAGGTGAGTCTACTGCAAGAGCTCTGCAAGTCACAGGGACCCCTGTGGTGGGATGACTATTGCACAGCATAACAGAACCAGAACTTGCAGCAGACCTGTAGAATGTTTGCAAAGAAAGTTGATCTGGAGTCATGAAATGCGGACTTGCTGCAATTGTGCAACAAACTTGTGAAGCCTGGCAAGTCTAGCAATAACTTAGCAAGTAATTTTCACACTTGCAGCTCAATTGCTTGCTATCTGGGTTCTGAAAATGTGAGTTATCATGCTGATCCTGTGGCTTCGGTATTTTTAGTATCTGACTGGAGCAAGGATGCAGATGAAGCATTATGGCTTCACTTTGTTTTTCCTTGCTTCAAATGGATTCTAGGTTAGTGACTCAGAATACTGATTCCTTCCTTAAACATTATCATAAATGAAACCTTTACGTTTGCACAAGATGAACTTTGCTTGTTTTAATTGTGTGTTTATTAGAATAAGGCAGGCAGCAGGTATGGAGCAGTTTCTTATAGAGCAACAGCAAGGGCTCATTCGCATCACTGAGTTGCGTAAAAGAATGTTATGAAAAAAACCTCTGCTGTCTATAGGCTCCTTATATTAGTAGCTTTCTACCCGTCTAAGTGGAGGGGGCACGGATCTAGATTATATAAAGGTGACCATATACTGTACAATCTTCTTTAGATCTACCATTGACTATGTTGTACGAGAGCCTGCCTGATTAGATATACAGTAAATTGAAAGTATTGTTTAAGGTTCGCCCTCATAATATATTATTTTGGTATTATCTAAAGGAGATTGTACATGTACATGCAGATTGTATAGTGTGTGGCCATCCAAAATTAGGGGGGTAAGAAGGATAGGCTAGCAGTTTTTAAAGCAAACTTGTCCTTTAATGTTGTTAATTGATCAGTGCATGGCTGAGCCGGCCTGCTGCAAGTTGGTATGTTCTGAGGTAACCCTTGCATCTATGGCAGTAAAAGGGTTAAAGCCAGCTGAAATGCCTAGGCAGTAATGAGTATAACAAAATCTTAATATGTTTTTCTCAGGACCAGAAAAATAACATTAGTAAAACATGATATGCGCTTTGCGCAAAATAAAACCTAATTAAGGAGAACACAGGCAGTCAATTCAAGGTTGGCCTTTTCATCTGTGCTTGTCCGCTGCTTGCCATTTTATTTAGTCTAATTGCAGCCCCTCAGAGACCATGTTAAGTAACAAGACCCTGAGCCGAAGAGCCATTTTCACACACAAACCTGTTTGTTTAAGTTCTTATCTTCCCCTGGGGTAATCTGAGCATGATAAGGTTCAAAAACGAAGTGAGGAGAACGGCACTGTTTGTCAAAGTGTTGTCATCCTTCCATTAGTTTTGTTATTCCAAATAATAATCGAGCTGCATCACTTAAATCCAGGCAAGCACACTCATAAACGTTTAAACATTTGCTGAACTGGCCAGGCGGGGGAATAACCAGCAATGTCAAATTCTCCACTTGTTAGTGGCTTCACTTGTGGCTGCAAATGAGAGATAATGAAAGGCCCGGGCCTGCCATGGAGTGGAATTCCGCCATAACCACAGAATCCGCGTGCAAGAAAATTGGCCACGTTCCAAATTCCTGCAGCTCTCATACAACTTCAAGGTGCTAAATCAAACTTTCGGAATACATTCTATGAAGGACTGCAGCTCAAGGGCTTCTTTTAGGATTGTATATATTCATTTTAGCTTGAAATTTACAAAATAAGAGCTTCATAAATTATCTTGTATAAGCCATGTCTGAGCAGAAAGATTTCGAGTAAATCAGAGCAGGATTTTGAATATGCCCTTGTGCTCTCTGTGAACTTTTAAACAGTAGCAAACCTGGGACTGCCAATATATAGCCATGTCAGTGACAGCTGCCACCGCATTTATTTCTAGGTACACCAAGAAAGAAAGACTTTTCTTAAAAGTGGTTCCAAAAATAAATTATAGAAATAAAAAATGTTTAAAAATGAATTAACAATTGTAAACAGCCAAAAAGCCCCTTCATTTTGCCTTCGTAATTGACCCCAATGCTTTCTGCCAAAATGGTGAATTTTGCTGAAATGTCCTGATTTTCGGGGGGAAAAAAATCTATTGCCCCCTGGCTACCCACCTAAAGCCTACTATGCAGCCAGAGAGGGCTGTTCAAATTTAACACAGCATGAAAAAGATAAAATTGTAAAAAATAATAAAAAATGTAATTAAGGTTTCGTTCATAGGGGCCTGTTGTACGTGAATGAGCACTTTTTGTTTATGCACCTGGAGCCGCCTGGAGCTGTGTGCACACAGCCCGTGTTACTCCATGAGACGCAGCAGCTCTACAGCTGCAGATCCTAAATTGACAGGCATGCATATATGGATAGGGCCAAAGGAACTAAACTTCTTACGTGTATACAGTTAAATGGACTCTGTTGCTACCTAAAAGAAGTTTTGAAAAACCTTGCCAGCAAAGAAAAGAGATTATATTGATCCCTCCTGCTGCCCACATCTTTGTAGTCTTCAAGCATGACACTGGCTAAAAACGTTCAGCATCTGACACTTCCATGAGTATCAAATGTCTGAACCCCCATGTTGTTCTGTGGTTCCTTCTGTTGGACCATATGTCTCTACAGGACACAGTAATGATGTAGTGGTCAGCAGTTTTTCTGATGTTTTTTAAATTAGCAACAGTGTCACTTTAAAGGAAACCTCTGGCTTAATTTTGAAGGTTAGATAAAGTATATCTGAGTGGCGTCTGTCGGCACAGAAAGTATGGCTCCAAAATAAAGTTTTTGAAATAAAAAATGTAGTTCACCTGGAGGGGATTTATTTTTTAATTTTCTTTTTACAAAACTAGAAATTTATTGAATTAATATATGAAGGCACATTATTAATTTAGTGTTTGGTTTCTTTCAGCCATGCCTGAGGCTGTCCAAGAACAGCCAAATGGACATATCATGATTATCTACAATGTTTCTTTAACTTCATATGTCATTTAACTATATATAACTATAATAGATGATGCATTATACATAGACTACGA
Source organism: Lithobates sylvaticus (assembly GCA_028564925.1). Lineage (NCBI taxonomy): Eukaryota > Metazoa > Chordata > Amphibia > Anura > Ranidae > Lithobates > Lithobates sylvaticus. Next base: position 165,974,029 of record CM053030.1, on the reverse strand, counting down.
TTTCAGTAATTGCAGAAGCCTGTCTTTTATGTACTGTATATACATTTTGTTTGATCACAGCAAGGCTGTTGAAGGAATCAGGTTCACTGCTCTATACATCCCAATGATCACATGCTCCTTGCAAGTTGTAACAAGACATACACCTTTGTGTTAGAACTTTTACATTTCCTTTTTCAAAAGTAAAAAATCTATCAAATTGCACATGATTAAAACTGAAAAAGTCATACTGCACATTTCTTTTGCTTCTCGATTAATTGTCAGGATAGAAATATAGGAGCTGCTATTACTGCTGCAAGGTCTGGAATCGCTGTTTTCATTCACTACTTAGTGAGCCACCACCCTGAAACAATTATATGGGTCTAGAGCTCCAGCTCGACTAGCTAAATGCTCCTTTCAGCTAAATGACTTGCTAGGTAGTTAAATTGCAGTACCTGTATTTCTATCCTGAAATATTTTCCTGTAGGAAAACCTGTGCTTTGCCCATGCAGCCTGTTTTTACAGCAGCACCTAATCGTCCTTCCTTTGCTCTTTTGTTGCCCATTCAGTTGCTGGGAGCAAAGAAAATACACAGTACTCCTGACTATAGGGAAACATGTGACAAATGCATACTTAGTGGTTGTCACAGCACTGTCACACAGGGTTCTAAAACCTCTGTAAACTCTGACTAGAGTGACTCAAACTTTTCACAGGACTTCAATCTCTCGCTCCTTAGAAAGGAGCCAAAGGAACAGGGAGTATGTGCCGCTGGGAAGCAGGCATTAATATCAACATGTTACTTTGCGCTGCATGGGAATAGAACAAGTTCACTTTAAAGCAAGGCTGGCCTCCACCGAAGTCAATGAACCAATGGCAGCATGGGGGGGGGGGTAAGCCAACTTCCTATTTATTAACCACCTTTTGAGACACTGGCATAGCTCCCAACTGTCCCTGATATTGAGGGACTGTCCCCGATTTGGAGCAATTTCCCTCTGTCCCTCATTCCTCCTCATGTGTCCCTCATTTTGGTCTGATCTATATAGATGTATATAAAATGCACTTTTTATCTATCAAAAAGGGTTCTCCAGCATTAAACCTTTCATCTGATTTTTGAATTGCTGCATTTGTGAATTCCAAAAGCCAATATAAAGGAATAGCAGTGGTAAAAAAAAGCACTTGTGGGTTTAACCAATCTTGTTGTTTGTACAATTCCCCTTTAAGGGGGCGTGGCAGTGGGGTGTGTCATATGCCTGCATACTTTTGCTGATAGGTGTCCCTCATTCCCATCTCAAAAAGTTGGGAGGTATGCAATGGTGCTTCAAAAGAGCACCAATCAGTACGGACCTGGTGTTTGAGAAAGGCCCTGTTTTTGGCACCCCACTTGAAGCATGTCACCTATACCAATGACCAAATTAGATGGTTTTACAAAAGCAGGGAGTATACATGCTTGGTTACAAAACACTCTCTGACTGGATGAGGAGGAGATTGTGATAGCACCATTTGCCTCTCTACCTCCTCCAGAGGCCATGTTATATTCATTAAAAAAAATACAAGGCCTTCTGTGAATGGTGGCAATGCTGAGTAAGTGCCTATGGTTACTATGCAGAAGGCAAGCTGCACAGGACCAAGAGATCACTGCTATCACTGTGGTAGCACTGACTACTACAGTGATTTGCAGCTTCAAAAGCAATTGCTGAGGTATGAAATATGCATACTTACATTGGTCCAAGCTGGAAGAATGTAACTATGCAATAAGAATCAAACCTAGATTTCAAATGAAATAGAAGATAGCAGACCATAAGACTGAGTTGGCCTGCCCCTGTTAAAACAAGGGTTTTAAAATAATATTACAGTTAAGAAAAATATAAATGAAAAAAATGGTGCCCAAGTGCACATGGGGCTCACCTTTGTGGTGGATATGAGCTGGTTATGCATTAGGCCAATCTGGGTTGAATCTCACTTTAGATCATTTTGTGCATGTCTGATTTAGATGGTTATACATTATTTCTTCAACTTTTACAATTATAAAGTAATGAAAAATAAAGTTCATATGTGGGATTCATATCTATTATTACCTGTGTAAGTACTTAGAATATAGTCAGCTTAAAGAAAAACTTCAGGCAACGAGTGATTTTGGTAAACTGACCAAAGTGCTAAAGTAATATCCCAACTGGTGCTTTAGATAGCCTTGGGTATCTGCTGCCTATTGGCAGAATTTGACCAGAACATGGAGGCATCACCACTCCTTCTGAGTAAAAGCTATGGTCCTTCCCGAAAGATTGATTATACAGTATCTCACAAAAATGAGTACACCCCTCACATTTTTGTAAATATTTTATTATATCTTTTCATGTGACAACACTGAAGAAATTACACTTTACTACTGTGACAGACCTAGCCGGGACACAGGCTGTTGGAGGGGACTGAAGGCGAGCCTATTACCTTGCGATTATGGGCCCTGGCATTTGGGGGAACAGTGCTCTTTGAGCTGCAAGCCTGGGACCCCTGAGCTGGTGGTACTTGGATTCAGGTCCATGCTGGCCCCCCAATACACATAGAATCTGTATGTGTATTTGGCATATTAGCAAGAGACGCTAATGTCATGACTCATGAACTCCAGCCACCTGTCTGTTGTGTTAATGCATATAGTCTGGCTTGTAGGAGAGTTTCACCTATTGTTGTGTGTGCTAATTAACCCTGCAATTGAATGAAGGAGTCCAGTGTTGATTAAGATAATTAGCTCATGCTAATTAGGTTAGGTGTGAGTCATCTGGCTGTATATATGTGTGACATGTCAAATAAAGAATCATTCCTGATGTACCCTTCACTGGTGTTGTCTGGGGACTGGGTGGGCTAAGGGGTCTTGGATTGTATGGTACCGGATGGAGGAAGCATTTACGGCGGACATCTTGGGTACGAGGTCCGTCACAATTGGCTGGCAGCGGTGGGATCGTGCTTCCTTGTCGTGAACACATCCAAACCATCACCTGGATCCAAGGCCCGGATAGCAGAGGTACAGATACGTCATGGAAGAGGAATTCGGAAGGAGGTTGCGAGAGATGCGGATACAGCACAGAGGACCAGTATCGGTGCAGGTCCTGCTGGGATGGTATGATTCTGTTCGCCTACAACTCTGGAAAGAAGCGCTAGCCTGTGAGCAGCGACACCAGGGAAAAGTTCTCCCCTCCATCCATGTAAGGTACTGGTCGCAGTATGAAGTACGATTGCTGTTATTGGGCGAACAACCGAAGCAGGAGTGGACAGCTGAGTTAAGCAGGCTGATCCGGGCAGAAATGCGTTTGGACGAGAGCTACAGAGCCCTCCGGTGGTATGTAGCCCAAGTGTGCCCGTGGACAGCGGATGACAGGCCCACGGAAGGCTTTGATTATAATGGCCTGGGATTGTTGTACTGGAGGCTGTCCGAGGACCCCGACTTTGGGAGTGATCTGGAGTGGCGTTTGGAGGAAATAATGGAGCACAGAGAGCAAAGATTGAACGTCTCGGAAGTGCTCTGGGCACAGGAAGATTTGGAGTTCCTGGCCGCTCAGGAATGGGAGCTGGAGATCGCCTACATACAGCTGCTAGACTCTGCTCAGCAGCAGGGTGGGGCTCCCTTTGCCTGGGACTATCAGGAAATACTGGCAGACAGCTCTGAAATCCTGGCTGAAGAGTCAGCAATGTGGCATAGTAACAGAGTGCTTTGCCCACCTGCCCCCGCAGCTATGGACGCGGAGGTCTTATGGCGGATGCAGCAAGTGCTGACTGACCTTGACAAACCTGTTACTGCACAAAACGAGGTTGGATGGAGGAATATGCCTGTCCAGCAGCATGCAAGAGAATCAGCAGTGGAAACTCTGGAGATTGCTGTCCCCAAACCTGAAGTGCTGACAACAGGGCAGAGCTCTGGTAACTTCTGCCCAGCATCAACAGCAGTATCTGGGGAGTTACAAGGAACTTCCCCAGCTGAAGCGCTGGTCACCGGACAGAGGGTCCAAGACCTCTGCCCCACACCTGTGTCAGTTTTGGAGGCTCAGGGTGAGAAGGTGGCGATCACTTCCCAGCAGCAGATACAGGGGGAGAAGGGAGAGGAAGTGTTTGTTGTCCCTCCTCAACAGTCGGCCAGGGTGGAGAAAGCGGTCTTTCCTCCCCAGCAAAGATCCGTGCACCTGGGAGACAATACCACAGACATGTCATCCCAGCAGCCAGATGAGGGAATGGAAAAGGAAGCAGCCGGCTCCCCTTCCCAATGGCAGCTACACAATTTGGGAGTGGAGGAAGCCAGCCTCCTGCCCCAACGGTTAACCAGAGCGGAGGATGTGGAGTCCCCAGCAGAAGTGCTGGCAACAGGGCAGAGTGCTACCCACCTCTGTCCAGCACCAGCAACAGCTGCGGAGTTCCAGGGAGCTGGGGCAGTCGGCCTCTCTCCCCAACAGTTAGCTGGAGGAGATGATGTAGGGAAGCTCCTACACCCACCTGAACTGCTGGCAACGGAACAAAGTGCTGCTGGCCTCTGCCCACAACTAACAGAGGGCAGATTTCCTGTAAAGGGGGATGGAACTGCAGTCCCCACCTGTATATCCCAGGGATGCTGGGCTGTCGGCCCAGATCCCCAACAGCATGATGGAGTGAGCCCAGTCACCCTGTCTTCTCTCCAGCGGCTGAAAAGACTCCAGGGAGAAGGGCCAGTCCAGGCTTCTCCCCAGCGGCGGATATGTTCTATGAGAGAGGCAGAAGTTGGCTGGGTGAGTCGTGCTCTGTTTGGAACAATTTGTTTGGGGTACTGTGTGGGTACAGGCATTAGAGGACTGGAACCACTGACTAACTTCGGAGTCAACCCGTCTGGGGTCTCCTCCTGTGTTAGTCTCCTGCCGAAAGGGGAGAAATGTGACAGACCTAGCCGGGACACAGGCTGTTGGAGGGGACTGAAGGCGAGCCTATTACCTTGCGATTATGGGCCCTGGCATTTGGGGGAACAGTGCTCTTTGAGCTGCAAGCCTGGGACCCCTGAGCTGGTGGTACTTGGATTCAGGTCCATGCTGGCCCCCCAATACACATAGAATCTGTATGTGTATTTGGCATATTAGCAAGAGACGCTAATGTCATGACTCATGAACTCCAGCCACCTGTCTGTTGTGTTAATGCATATAGTCTGGCTTGTAGGAGAGTTTCACCTATTGTTGTGTGTGCTAATTAACCCTGCAATTGAATGAAGGAGTCCAGTGTTGATTAAGATAATTAGCTCATGCTAATTAGGTTAGGTGTGAGTCATCTGGCTGTATATATGTGTGACATGTCAAATAAAGAATCATTCCTGATGTACCCTTCACTGGTGTTGTCTGGTGACTGGGTGGGCTAAGGGGTCTTGGATTGTATGGTACCGGATGGAGGAAGCATTTACGGCGGACATCTTGGGTACGAGGTCCGTCACAACTACAATGTAAAGTAGTGAGTGTACAGTTAAATAGTAAACTAGATGAAGTAGTTTGAACGGAGAATGATACCAAAATCCCAATAATTTTATGAAAAATGTTTGAAAGGGGGAATAGGAGAGGCCTCACGCCTCAGGGATTTTTTGTTGGTGGTATCTGGATCTTAGTAAGGTATAAACTAGTCATAGAGATGTATATAAAATATTTAGTAAATTTTATTTTTCCCAAAAGGGTACAAATATAGAAAAGGACACAAATAATACATCCATACATTACAGACATATGTGTTAAATCAAGCGATGGATTACGTGGAGCTTCGCCATACTCAACATGTTTCACTCAATGGAGTTTCTTCAGGAGATTGATAGGTTTAGCTCAAAAAAAGTAGGCTGAAATAACAAGGTAACGTGAGAATGCATCCTTATAAGTGTGTACGTTTATGCATCATATTACAGCTTGGCTCAAATATATACATCAGGGGGTGCGAGCAATTTATATTAACTTGAAGGTTTTACAGCATTACAGAAAATACAGGGCATAGAAAGCAGACAGGGTCATGAAGACATGGAGTGGAACTGGACTTACCACATATGCTTGGAGGGTTATAAAGAGAAAGAAACGTATATAGGGGTCGATTTCTTGTCTAAAAACAATATTCGAAGTGAGAGATGATTCACTCCCAGGATGCCGACGCGAGCACTGTGTCACTTGCAGAGAGACAACACTACATAAATTTAAATGGATACGGCCATTAAAAAAATAATTCGGTAGAGTTCAAAAAATATACAGAGTTGGTTATCAGAAATAGGTCATGTTAATGAAGGACTGTACCTCTTTAGAGTCTTGTAATGTCTGGGTAACTGAATTAGGGTAAACCTTATTCTGAGTAAGATGCAGGTATGTAATAAACCCAATCCAAAAAAGGTTGTTTAGAACGTTTGGGGTGGTATCTGGAAAATATACGGGATGGGTATATTAATATCCAGTAGAAAGTTAAAATGTCAGTACCAGTCCAAAAAGGACTGTTTGAATGTGATAAAAAAATTGCTTTTTGGAGGATGAAATGAGAAGTTCTTACCCCAATGGTTTAGTAAGTAGTAACGGCTTGGGCTCACTTAGGGAGGCGAGTAACAAGCCTCAATTCCTAGTGTGCATAGGCTCCTGACAGGGATTCGCTGGCAGGGGGAACTGCCTGAAGTTGTGTGCTCTCCGACCCGGCGGCGTCTGACAACATCGCCGGGTCACGGGCGTTTTAAAGGCAATGTTTGGCGCCAAAAACTCTAATTGCGTATTGCGCATGCGTCGGCGGCAAACCACGTCGCCGACGCATGACGTCAGACGTCGCGCCGCTGAACAGCGGCCCGGCGGCGGCCATCTTTGAAGATCCCGTTTGCCCTTACCTGGCTGTAAAGGAGAGTAGGACATCAGATCTTCCAAGGAGGAAGGGGAGACAAGACAGTGGACATGACTCATCACTGTCGCCAGTCACCCTAATTGAGGGGGGACAAAAAACCCGATCAGTGGGCCGAGAGTGAGTGGCGCCAAAACATACCAAAGAGGGGGGTGGCCGACGGGGAGCAACGAAAAGGATCTGTTGCGCCGCAACCCGTCGGAGACCCCGGGGCGCCCGTACAAGTGACTATATAGGCTAGACTAGGCATCCTGTGGGGAGCAACTCCAACCTAAATAACAATAGAGCATTAAAATGCTGGAAATAAACAGCAAGTGCAATTAACCAAGTAAAATTTATGTGGCAAGTCAGCCTCTCCAGTTCTGTCCCAATCTGCTTTTAAACAAAGACATACATTGTAAATATGGTCTCTAGGTATAAATCATGTACAATAACATTGATACTAGTCCATTATTGTAAAGTTTGACAAGGAAATAAGGAAATAAATAAATAAAATAAGCTGGGAAAAAGAAGAAAGGAAAAAAGGGGTATTTACATTACTGTCATAATCCAGGAGTGCAATTATTCAAAGAAATGATTTGAAACTGAGGGCATCGTTTAAACCAGGGAAAACGGTGGCTTTGAGATCGAATATCCAACGAGCCTCGCGTTGGAGTAAAATGCGGTCATAATTACCACCCCTTTCTCCAGGGGGTACATGCTCAAGTGCGAAGAAGTGCATTTTTTTGTCATCATGGGCATGATAGAGTCCCATGTGACGGCTAATAGGAGTTTCCATCTTTTTTCCTCGTACCAAGGTTACATGATCCCTTATACGATGGAAAAATGGTCGTTTGGTTTTGCCAATATAGAAAGCTGTACATTCACATAACATGATATATACTATGCCAACTGATTGACAATTCACTAAGAATTTGGGTTTAAAAATTCTTTGATTAGGTAACGTAATTTGTTTGGATGCATATATGTAACGACAAAAGTTACATTTATGGCAGGGTTTGCTTCCCACGTTTTTTTTTTTTTTCGGGTTAGCGCAACCCTCTTGAGTTGAAACGTAATGACTCCGTACAAGGGTGTCTCGAAGAGACCGAGATCTCCTGTAGGTAATTTCGGGGTGGTCCCCCACATGTTTAGATATCAGGGGATCAGCCTTGAGCAAATACCAATATTTGTCAAAGATTCTTCGCACCTGAGCATGGTGTCCAGAGAAACGGGTGATGATTCTTATGCCAGGGTCAGTGGTGGATGCTCTAGTTCCGTGAATAAGATTTGAACGGTTTTGTTGCTTAGCTTTCAAAAAAGACTTTTTTAGACAGGTTGGGCTGTAGCCACGATGTTGTAAACGCTGCTGTAATTTTTTGGCTTCCACTTTGAAGTGGGAGTCTTCGCTGCAGTTTCGTTTAACACGAAGGTATTGCCCGTATGGTACACTGGCTACCAAGGGACTGGGATGAGAACTCGTTGCGTGTAGAAGTGTGTTAGCAGCTGAGGACTTACGATAGAGAGTGGTGCCAACATTGCCCTCTCCGTCAACATAAATGGTAATGTCGAGGAAAGTTAACTGTGATTGACTTTTTTCCATTGTAAAGCTCAAATTATATGTATTAATCTTGAGTTTTTCATAGAAAAGCAGTAAATCAGTGTCTGTACCAGTCCAGATGAAGAACACATCGTCGATGTATCTTCTCCAGATCGGAATCTGATCCAAAAATGTCTGTATGTCATCTCTATGGAATAAATGACGCTCCCACCCCCCCAGATACAGATTGGCATACGATGGGGCACACTTGGTCCCCATTGCTACGCCCTGTATCTGGAGGTAGTGGGAGCGCCCAAACAAGAAAATATTGTTGTTGAGTATAAACTCTAACAGTTTTAAAATAAATTCATTGTATTTTGAAATGACTCGGTGCTCTCGGAAATGAAGCCCTTCACAACTCTGACCCCTAATTCATGGGGTATAGAGTTGTAAAGGGCCTCAACATCGAGAGCAACGAGCCAAGAGTCTGGAGGTATCGAGATCCCATCAAGGGCCCTCAATAGATCTCGTGTGTCCTGTAAATAGGAGACAAGTCCCTCAACATGTGGACGAAGAAAGTCATCCACCAAGGCACTGGCATTCTCTGTAAGGCATCCGTTGCCAGAAACTATGGGCCGACCTGGTGGGTTAGTGGCGTTCTTATGGATTTTAGGTAAAGCGTATAGCGTAGAGGTTTTGGGAAACAAAATATTTAGAAAGTCATAAGTTTTTTTAGTTATTAAGTCCTGAAAAAAGGCAGAACCCAATAAATGTCTAAATTTATTAATCGTGTAATTTACATGACTCTCAGGTATTTTGCGGTACCATTCACGATTTTGTAGTAAATGGGAAACCATCAGCTCATACTGGCATTTGTCCATAATGACCAGGTTTCCCCCCTTGTCCGAAGGTTTAATGACTATATTAGTTTCCAATTGTAGGGAGCGTAAGGCTTCCCTTTGTTGTGAAGTGAGGTTGGATTTAGGTGGATCAAACCATTTGGTTTTGCGAATTTCGTTGGTAACTTGTTGGGTAAATGCCCAAACATTGGGATTGCCCTGAAAGGATGGAAAGGTGGTGGATTTCGATTTATATTCCCGAGACGGTGGAGTAGGAGCTGCAGGAGGGGGGGCAGAAAGACGAGGGGGAACAGGAAGAAGAGCCTCAGCCTCTGCCAGGTCCACCTCGTCGATGTGCCCCTCATCCCACAGCTCCATGAGTTCCTCCATGGCTTTTATGTCATTTATAGATAGGTGTAAAGAGGATGGACAAGGAGGGATGCCAGCGTGGTTGCCAGTAAGAGCTGAGGGACCAGATTTGTCAAACATTGAGCGAAACATTAGTTTCCGTGAAAACAGATTAAGGTCTTTCACTAATTCAAAAGCATCTACAGATTGGGTGGGGCAAAATGTGAGTCCCAGTTTTAAAAGTGATATTTGTGTTTCAGTGAGGGTGTAGGTGGAAAGATTGATTATTTCAAGGTGGTTTTCATTTGTTTGCTCTGTGTGGTAATCAATTCCAAGTGTTTCCTGTGGTCTATTACAGGTTGAGTGAAGATCGGTGCTGTCCGAAAACCCGATTCAAGGGCAGCCTCACCCTGTCCCCCGACCGGTGAGGGTGCCACAGAGACAGAGTGATTGGGGGTGAAAGTGGGGGTGTCAGTTGATGTGGGTGTTTTGGAGCCGCCCACAGCTTTGGCAGCTGACGCTCTGGTGCTGATTTGAGTGCGATTACGTGTGGGAGAGCTCTTAGTTTTTACATTACCCTCCTTGCGTGTGTGTTGTGACTTCTTGGTTGAAGTTGGACGGCCGGGTGCCTGTGAAGAGGAAATAGATGAAAGAGAAGAAGTGTCTGAATCGGTTATTTCTGAAGTTCTTTCCGGTTTTTGGAAAGGTTTAGTGAAACGTCTTCTATTTTGTGGGGGAGCCCAGTTATAGGCCTGATGATTATCATACGATAATTTGTCTCTCATAAATTTATTTTCCTTCGTTTTAAGAAGATCAGATACATATTTTTCGAGTCCTTCCTTGAGTGCAGTCTCACGCTCTGTGAAAAGTGCATCCAAGGAAATTGCCCGATTTTCGTCATATAGTTTTTCTATTTCTTTATCAACAGTGGTCAGTTCAGTGGTATAGTATGTACAGAGAAGATTCATCATCTGGACCGAACAGTGTTGTAAATTGGCCTCCCATTGTGCTTTAAAGTCAGGCTCTAATTTTTGTATAGTGGGGAAAATTTGGATTCTTAAACCCCACGGAGACATTTCATCATCAACATATTTAGAAAAATACCATTTGTTCCAGTATATTCTGGATTTTCTTTCCAGCATGCGTTGGAGTCGCAGAAAGAAACGATCCATAGTGAGACCACCTCCTAGGGTGTTTTGGGTTTTATGAAAAGTATCCATAAGGCCTTCAAAGGCTTGGCCACAGTAGTTGGCCATTGGTAACCGACAACGGCGATAAGTACAAATAATAAATTCAACAAAAATGTATATACTGAAAAATAGAAAAGGGGGAGAAGGTTTCCTTGTCAAAACACATAAATAAATAAATAAACAATGAATGTAGTAATTTTAGAGCTCTATGATTAGATTAATCCTAGGGCTAACATTGAGTAGGTTCAATAAATTCTAACTTCACCTATAGAGATGATGGGCGGGTGACGCCCGAAAAATAGTTAAATAGTAAACTAGATGAAGTAGTTTGAACGGAGAATGATACCAAAATCCCAATAATTTTATGAAAAATGTTTGAAAGGGGGAATAGGAGAGGCCTCACGCCTCAGGGATTTTTTGTTGGTGGTATCTGGATCTTAGTAAGGTATAAACTAGTCATAGAGATGTATATAAAATATTTAGTAAATTTTATTTTTCCCAAAAGGGTACAAATATAGAAAAGGACACAAATAATACATCCATACATTACAGACATATGTGTTAAATCAAGCGATGGATTACGTGGAGCTTCGCCATACTCAACATGTTTCACTCAATGGAGTTTCTTCAGGAGATTGATAGGTTTAGCTCAAAAAAAGTAGGCTGAAATAACAAGGTAACGTGAGAATGCATCCTTATAAGTGTGTACGTTTATGCATCATATTACAGCTTGGCTCAAATATATACATCAGGGGGTGCAAGCAATTTATATTAACTTGAAGGTTTTACAGCATTACAGAAAATACAGGGCATAGAAAGCAGACAGGGTCATGAAGACATGGAGTGGAACTGGACTTACCACATATGCTTGGAGGGTTATAAAGAGAAAGAAACGTATATAGGGGTCGATTTCTTGTCTAAAAACAATATTCGAAGTGAGAGATGATTCACTCCCAGGATGCCGACGCGAGCACTGTGTCACTTGCAGAGAGACAACACTACATAAATTTAAATGGATACGGCCATTAAAAAAATGATTCGGTAGAGTTCAAAAAATATACAGAGTTGGTTATCAGAAATAGGTCATGTTAATGAAGGACTGTACCTCTTTAGAGTCTTGTAATGTCTGGGTAACTGAATTAGGGTAAACCTTATTCTGAGTAAGATGCAGGTATGTAATAAACCCAATCCAAAAAAGGTTGTTTAGAACGTTTGGGGTGGTATCTGGAAAATATACTTTTTTTTTATTTTTTTTTTTTTTTTTTTTTTTTTTTTTTTTTTTATTTATTTTTTTTATTTTTTTTTTTTTTTTTTTTTTTTTTTTTTTTTTTTTTTTTTTTTTTTTTTTTTTTTTTTTTTTTTTTTTTTTTTTTTTTTTTTTTTTTTTTTTTTTTTTATTTTTTTTTTTTTTTTTTTTTTTTTTTTTTTTTTTTTTTTTTTTTTTTGGGTATATTAATATCCAGTAGAAAGTTAAAATGTCAGTACCAGTCCAAAAAGGACTGTTTGAATGTGATAAAAAAAATTGCTTTTTGGAGGATGAAATGAGAAGTTCTTACCCCAATGGTTTAGTAAGTAGTAACGGCTTGGGCTCACTTAGGGAGGCGAGTAACAAGCCTCAATTCCTAGTGTGCATAGGCTCCTGACAGGGATTCGCTGGCAGGGGGAACTGCCTGAAGTTGTGTGCTCTCCGACCCGGCGGCGTCTGACAACATCGCCGGGTCGCGGGCGTTTTAAAGGCAATGTTTGGCGCCAAAAACTCTAATTGCGTATTGCGCATGCGTCGGCGGCAAACCACGTCGCCGACGCATGACGTCAGACGTCGCGCCGCTGAACAGCGGCCCGGCGGCGGCCATCTTTGAAGATCCCGTTTGCCCTTACCTGGCTGTAAAGGAGAGTAGGACATCAGATCTTCCAAGGAGGAAGGGGAGACAAGACAGTGGACATGACTCATCACTGTCGCCAGTCACCCTAATTGAGGGGGGACAAAAAACCCGATCAGTGGGCCGAGAGTGAGTGGCGCCAAAACATACCAAAGAGGGGGGTGGCCGACGGGGAGCAACGAAAAGGATCTGTTGTGCCGCAACCCGTCGGAGACCCCGGGGCGCCCGTACAAGTGACTATATAGGCTAGACTAGGCATCCTGTGGGGAGCAACTCCAACCTAAGTAACAATAGAGCATTAAAATGCTGGAAATAAACAGCAAGTGCAATTAACCAAGTAAAATTTATGTGGCAAGTCAGCCTCTCCAGTTCTGTCCCAATCTGCTTTTAAACAAAGACATACATTGTAAATATGGTCTCTAGGTATAAATCATGTACAATAACATTGATACTAGTCCATTATTGTAAAGTTTGACAAGGAAATAAGGAAATAAATAAATAAAATAAGCTGGGAAAAAGAAGAAAGGAAAAAAGGGGTATTTACATTACTGTCATAATCCAGGAGTGCAATTATTCAAAGAAATGATTTGAAACTGAGGGCATCGTTTAAACCAGGGAAAACGGTGGCTTTGAGATCGAATATCCAACGAGCCTCGCGTTGGAGTAAAATGCGGTCATAATTAGTGAGTGTACAGCTTGTATAACAGTGTAAATGTGCTGTCCCCTGAAAATAACTCAATACACAGCCATTAATGTCTAAACCGCTAGCAAAAAAAGTGAGTACACCCCTGAGTGAAAATGTCCAAATTGGGCCCAAAGTGTCAATATTTTGTGTGGCCACTATTATTTTCCAGCACTGCCTTAACCCTCTTGGGCATGGAGTTCATCAGAGCTTCACAGGTTGCCACCGGAGTCCTCTTCCACTTCTCCATGACGACATCACAGAGCTGGTGGATGTTAGAAACCTTGAGCTCCTACTTCTTTCATTTGAGGATGCCCCACAGATGCTCAATAGGGTTTAGGTCTGAAGACATGCCTGGCCAGTCTATCACCTTTACCCTCAGCTTCTTTAGCAACGCAGTGGTCGTCTTGGGGTGTGTTTTGGGTCATTATCATGTTGGAATACTGCCCTGCCGCCCAGTCTCTGAAGTGAGGGGATCATGTTCTGCTTCAGTATGTCACAGTACATGTTGGCATTCATGGTTCCCTTATTGAACTGTAGCGCCCCAGTGCCGGAAGCACTCATGCAGCCCCAGACCATGACACTCCCACCACCATGCTTGACTGTAGGCAAGATACACGTGTCTTTGTACTCCTCACCTGGTTGCCACCACACCATCTGAACCAAATAAGTTTATCTTGGTCTCATCAGACCACAGGACATGGTTCCAGTAATCCATGTCCTTAGTCTGCTTGTCTTCAGCAAACTGTTTGCAGGTTTTCTTGTGCATCATCTTTAGAAGAGGCTTCCTTCTGGGCCGACAGCCATGCAGACCAATTTCATGCACTGTGTGGCATATGGTCTGAGCACTGACAGGCTGACCCCCCACCCCTTCAACCTCTGCAGCAATGCTGGCAGCACTCATATGTCTATTTCACAAAGACAACCTCTGGATATGATGCTGAGCATGTGCACTCAACTTCTTTGGTCGACATGTTGAGGCCTGTTCTGAGTGGAACATGTCCTGTTAAACCGCTGTATGGTCCTGGCCACCGTGCTGCAGCTCAGTTTCAGGGTCTTGGCAATCTTCTTATAGCCTAGGCCATCTTTATGTAGAGCAACAATTCTTTTTTTCAGATCCTCAGAGAGTTGTTTGCCATGAGGTGCCATGTTGAACTTCCAGTGACCAGTATGAAAGAGTGAGAGCGATAACACCAAATTTAATACACCTGCTTCCCATTCACACCTGAGACCTTGTAACACTAACGAGTCACATGACATTGGGGAGAAAAATGGCTAATTGGGCCCAATTCAGACATTTTCACTTAGGGGTGTACTCACTTTTGTTGCCAGCGGTTTAGACATTAATGGCTGTGTGTTGAGTTATTTTGAGGGAACAGCAAATTTACATTGTTATACAAGCTGTACACTCACTACTTTACATTGTAGCAAAGTGTCATTTTTTCAGTGTTGTCACATGAAAAGATATAATAAAATATGTACAAAAATGTGAGGGGTGTACTCACTTTTGTGAGATACTGTATGAGCCAGGGAAGGTGGTCAACAGCATTTGCATATTTCAAAGGTATTTTTTTCTGGAGTAAACTTTTAAGAGTGTAAATGGATTGGTCTGAGTTAAAAAATGTGTTATGATTTGCTTCATAGGGCCCCCCAAAACTCCTTTCAATAGATCATTATAATCATCTTCCACCATTGTAGTTGGGCAGATCTAAGCACACCCTGCCCTGTGTTTTCCTCAATGAAAGTATACTTAATGGAAGAAAGCTTTGACTTTGTTCTCTCTTCCTCCAACTAGATGGGTATTGTCTGTCACGGATACAGGATATCCTCAACAATATTATTCTCATTACATAAGATCAAAGGCCCTAATACTAGCACTTCTTTATTTAAATCACATTTATATTATCTGTTGCTGCCAACAAAATTGTCATTTTATGCTAGTCACACAAAGACATTTTTGAATTGCTCTGAGTAAACCAGCCAACAGATACACATTCAACCTGTTTAACTGGTTTAGCATGTAATATTTCATACTAAATTGTGTACAGAGCTGACCTCTTCAGTCCAAGTTTAGCCTAGTTTATCTCTGCAAACACAAGAACATATCGCAGATATTCCAGAAACCGCTATGCACAGAGCAGCAAAGAAAAGTTCTTGTTAAGAAGCCTGTATATCCAGGGCACCTTGGCCCTCCTTAACTAAAGTATTAAAGGGGCTGCTAAAATTAACTTAATTAGCCTAATTAGCTGAGCATTTCCCCAAGACTAATCTACTAGGCTTTGTCATCTCAATTTGGCATGGGCCATATTAGTAGAGGAGTGGTGCTTTGCTTTCTCATATCAGATGTGCCCCACTTGATGGATGATGATATAAATAACCACTGTAAGGTGAACTGATGACTGGTGGATGTTTATTAGGAAGAAGGATCCAAAGACAGCAGCAGCACAGAAGGGCGAGACAACACAAAAATGGAAAAAGGAAAGATTTGTGGAATGAATGAATTAGAAGCAAGGGTATTCTTTCACTGCAAGTCCTTAGGTACAGTTTCCTCTCCAGCAAGCCCTCAGAAAAACAATGAGAAGCAAGTAATGCCCTCGTCAGCTGTCACTACAGAACAAAAAAAGACACTAGAGTAAAGTGGGATTTACTAAAACTGGACCACTAAGAATCTGGTGCAGCTGTGGATAGGAGCCAATCAGCTTCTAACTTTAGCTTGTTCAATTAAGCTTTGACAATAAAACCTGGAAGCTGATTGGTTTCTATGCAGAGCTGCACTCTCCAGGTTTAGTAAATCCCCCGTTACAAGTCTTCCAAGAGTAGCATACCTCAAAAGCATGAGTGGGTAAGACTCAAGTGCATAGGGACTGTCAAATGTCAAGAAATGTACTGTCATTTTTTACAAGAAATCAAAGTCAAATTTTAACTTTTTTTACATGAGCTGCCACAATTAACCTTACAAGATACTCTCTATATGACATCAGTCCTTCACTTTTTGAGTATATGTCAGTTTTTAAACCATGTTAAAAGATGGTGCAGAGTTTTTCAACACCACCATTACACACTGTAAGACACTATTAACACAAATGTATAAACCACCAATCACAATTTTTTTAATAAAACCTTGAAGTCTAAAGTTAGGCTTGCCAGATAGCAGTGGAAACCTAGAAGAGTTATAACTCTTCCCTCCTCTACTAAAAAAGTATTTTCATTACCACCTGTGTCCCTGCTGGAGAGATTTTCCATCAGTTGAACTGGAAATCAGAGCTGGCTAGCAAGGAAAGGAATGTACACTTAGGCTGGTTTCACATATGTGCGGCCACAGGTCACAGCATGGGGTCTGGTGTGTTTCTGTACAGGTGCGATTCGGGTCTGAATTTTTGCCTAAATTTACACCTGAACCAGACCCAAAGATGCAATCCGGACCGAGGCCATCCGGAGCTGTGTGAACCAGCTCCATTGAGAGCTGGTCACACTCGCCTGTCATGGGGGAAACCCGCATCCAATTCCCAAATACTGTATGTGACCCCAGCCTCAAAAGAAATTCTGACTGCTCTCCATTCTACCAAATTCGGCTGCTTCTGCCCCCTTGGAGAGAATTTGCATCAATGAAATAATTTCCTCTTCTAGGGCCAGTGGGGACAGACAGCAATAGAAACCTGACCGAAGTTCAAACCCTTCCCCACTCCGTCCAAAACTTGAAAACATTTTCTTTTTTTCAAGTTGGGCTTCAAGATATATTGCCCACCTGGTTTTAGACCAATTTCACTCAAGATGCTTTAATACATGTCTGTGAGTTTGATGTGTAATATAGTATTTTTGGTGCATTTAGCACCCAGTTTTGTTTACTTGCATGAGAATTCGTGGATCAATAGATGAACAATGCTGTATAAGTAAATATTTCAAATGGCTTTCAGAACAACTCTTTAACATTATCCTTCATTTTTGAAATGCAATTTTGTGTGCTGAAAATTCAGTCTAGCGTGACAGGGCTCTTAAACAGATGTATAGTATAATATGTACAGTGCCTTGCAAAAGTATTCACCCCCCTTGGCTATTTCCGTGTTTTCTTGCCTCACAACCTGGAATTAACATGTATTGTTTGAGGACTTGCATCATTTAATTTACAGAACATGCCCACAACTTTGAAGATTTCTTTTTTTATTGTGAAGCTAACAACAAATAGGACAAAATAGTCAATGTGCATAACTATTCACTCCCCTAAAGTCAATACTTTGTAGAGTTACCTTTTGTGGCTATCACAGCTCCAAGTCACTTTTGGATAAGTCGTTATGAGCTTGCCACATCTTACCACTGGGATTTTTGCCCATTCCTCCTTGCAAAACTGCTCCAGCTCCTTCAATTTGGATGGTTTGCACTTGTGAACAGCAATCTTTAAGTCTGACCACAGATTTTCTATTGGATTGAGGTCTGGGCTTTGACTAGGCCATTCCAACACATTTACATGTTTCCCCTTAAACCACTCAAGTGTTTGGGGTCATTGTCCTGCTGGAAGGTGAACCTCAGTCCTAGCCTCAAATCACACACAGAGTGGTACAGGTTTGGCTCAAGAATATCCCTGTATTTAGTACCATCCAACTTTCCCTCAACCCTGACCAGTTTCCCAGTCCCGACTGCTGAAAAACATCCCCACTGCATGATGCTGCCACCACCATGTTTCACTGTGGGGATGGTGTTCTTTGGGTGATATAATGTGTTGGGTTTGCGCTAGACATAGCGTTTTCTTTGATGGCCAAAAAGTTTGATTTTATTCTCATCAGACCAGACCAGCCTGCCGTGTTCTTTCCATTTGGTTATGATAGCTTTGACAGTATTCCTAGGGATCATCAAAGATTTGGATATTTTTTTATAACCTCTAACCTTGTACTTCTCAACAACATTGTCCCTTACTTATTTGGAGAGTTCCTTGGTCTTCATGGCAGTGTTTGGTTAGTGGTGCCTCTTGCTTAGGTGTTGCAGCCTCTGGGGCCTTTCAAAAAGAGGTGTATATGTAATGACAGACCATGTGACACTTGGATTGCACACAAGTGGACATCATTTCACAAATTATGTGACTTCTGAAGGTAATTGGTTGCACCAAAGCTTTTTATGGGCTTCATAACAAAGGGGGTGAATACATACCCACATGCCAATTATCATTTTTTTATTTCTAAAAAATTGTTTTATTTATATATTTTTCTAATTTTACTTCACCAATTTAGGACTATTGTGTTCTGATCAATCACATATAATTCAGATTAAAAAAACATTGAACAAAAGGCTGTAATGTAACAAAATAGGTAAAAAGCCAAGGGGGGGTGAATACTTTTGCAAGGCACAGTATATGTATAGTAAGTATGTATTAAAAAATACTAGGCTATGTTGAACAGGGGAAGTTATAAATTAATTTAGTAAAAGTCAGTGTCTCAAATTTATGAAATATGTCATGTAAAACGTGATACATGTGACAGCAGTGTAGAGATACAGATCTCTGCAGACAAACATTTCCTTTATGGAAAAGCGGCACAATATACTAATCTTGATCAAAGGGGGCTTTGATATAACATCAAACACAGCCTTTTCCTTAATCTTAACCTTTCCTGTGCTGGAGTGCCCTAGAAAAGATATGCCAGGCTAAGGTTACTGGGCACAGACAGCAAAACCATTTAGCAACTGCATCTAAATGTGATTTTGTAGGATCAAACTGAACTCCAAGCAAATATGGAAAACCCTAAGTAAAATAGTTATGTATTCATTATATGAAAATATGTATTTTTGTAAATGTATCTAGTGTTAGTACATGAATCTGTCTTGACAACAGCCTTAGGGTTGCACTTTTTCTTCAAGCCAAACCCGGACAGTTTAGCGGTGCATAGCACATTTTTTTTTTTTTTAGTATACGCTATAGCAGGTTTTGAGCACAGTGTGCCAAAAAATGTTTTCAAATAAAAATGAGCGTGACGATTTTATTAAAAAAAAAAATATCAACTTCGCACTCTCAATTGCAAAAAGGATTTTTTTGTAAGTGCTGTAAACTACTTTATTAGTGACAAATTACCATCCTGCACTCTCACGTCTCAGACCAGCCCCAATTCCTGCAACTCCACACTTCAGATCAGTCCCAATTCCTATACCTCCAGTCCTCAGATCAGCCCCAATTCCTATACCTTCAGTCCTCAGATTAGCCCCAATTCCTATACCTTCAGTCCTCAGATTAGCCCCAATTCCTACATGTCCAGTCCTCAGATCAGCCCTAATTCCTACATGTCCAGTCCTCAGATCAGCCCTAATTCCTACATGTCCAGTCCTCAGATCAGCCCTAATTCCTACACCTCCAGTCCTCAGATTATCCACAATTCATACACCTCCAGTCCTCAGATCAGCCCCAATTCCCATACCTCCAGTCCTCAGATCAGCCCCAATTCCTACACCTTCATACATTAGATCACTGTACCCCCCCCTAATCTGTCCCATCTCTGTCCCCCCCTGCTCTTCTGCCCCACCACTGTAACCCCCTGCTAATCTGTCCCACCAATACACCTCCTTTCGCATCTGCCCCACTGCTGTACCCCCTGCTCTTCTGTCCCACCACTGAACCCCCTGCTCCTCTGTCCCACCGCTGAACCCCCTTCGCATCTGCCCCAACACTAAACCCCCCCTGCTCATTTGTCCCACCAATGTAACCCCCTTCTCATCTGGCCCAACACTGAACCCCCCCCCCCGCTCATCTGTCCCACCACTGTAACCCCCTTCTCATCTGTCCCACCACTGTAACCCCCTTCTCATTTGGCCCAACACTGAGCCTCCCTGCTCATCTGCCCCACCACTGTACCACCCTGCTCTTCTGTTCCATCGCTGAACCCCCTTCTCATCTCTTCCACTACTGTACCCCCCTGCACATCTGCCCCACCGCTGTACCCCCTGCTTATCTGTCCCACCACTAAACCCCCTTCTCATCTGACCCAACACTGAACCCCCTGCTCATCTGTCCTACCACTGTAACCCCCTGCTCATCTGCCCCATCACTGTACCGCCCTGCTCTTCTGTCCCATCGCTGAACCCCCTTCTCATCTCTTCCATCATGGTACCCCCTTGCTCATCTGCCTCACTGCTGCACCCCCCCCTACTTATCTGCCTCACCGCTGTACCCTCTACTCATCTATGATATGCGCGATATGCAGAGTGGTGCAAGGAAGCAGAGATGAGACACATCTACCTGTCCTGATGAGCTCAGGCCAGGGGCATTTTCTGAAAGCAGTGGTCCTGTGTGCAAGATCATAAGTTGGGCCCACACAGCTGAGAAAAAGTATGGCGCAGATCGCCGCAGCAAAAGTTGGGTGTGATTTTCATTACGCTGCATACTGGCTGTTGCTTACAGGGACAGAGAGTGCAGTGGTTCAGTAGTAAGTGACACAAAGGTCCCATATGTGTATTTAGTACCTTTCCTGGTGTTCCACTATAAGCTTTTGCATGGTGTTTTTTAAGGACAGGTTGAGCTTTAATTTGGTGGTAAATGGTAATGGATATCTCCTATTTTTTTTTCATCATTTATCATTTATCATTTTTTTTATCAAAACTGGCCCAAAATAGTAAACAAAAATTTTTTTTTAAATTTAGCTGTATATTTCTTGTTACTACCATAAATTACCACCAAGGAACACCCCAAAATAAATTCTCCTGCTCCTGATGATCGCAGCTATACCACATTCACTATATTGTCAAAAGTATTGGAATGCCTGCCTTTACACGCACATCAACTTTAATGGCATCCCAGTCTTACTCCGTAGGGTTCAATATTGAGTTGGTGCTATAACAGCTTCAACTCTTCTGGAAAGGTTGTCCACAAGGTATACGAGTGTGTCTATGCGAATGTTTGACCATTCTTCCAGAAGCACATAAGTTCCTCCACCCCAAACTTGCTCATCCATGTCTTTATGAACCTTGCTTTGTGCCCTGGTTGGAACAGTTTGGGGCCATCCCCAAACTGTTGGGAGCATAAAATTGGCCAAAATGTATTTTTTATGCTGACGCCTTAATAGTTCCCTCCACTGGAACTAAGGGGCCAAGCCCAACTCCTGAAAGCAACCCCACACCTTAATCCCCCTCCACCAAATGATTTGCACTGGTGCACAAAGCAAGGTCCATAAAGACATGAATGAGCGAGTTTGGGGTGGAGGAACTTGACTGGCCGGCAACCTGACCTCAACCTGATAAAACACCCTTGGGGTGAATTAGAGCGGAGACTGCGGAGACTGCGAGCCAGGCCTTCTTGTCCAACATCAGTGTCTGACCTCACAAATGCGCTTCTGGAGGAATGGTCAAACATTCCCATAGACACACTCCTAAACCTTGTGGACAGCCTTCCCAGAAGAGTTGAAGCTGTTATAGCCGCAAAGGGTCAATATTCATCCTCTCTATTTTTCCTGTTTACCATTATCATTCAAAGTGAAAATAAAAGAAAATCCCAAATTTTGGGTTGTTCCCAGAAAGGTAAAAGAGGATAAATCTTCCGATGGGGACACTAGTTCTGGTGACCTGGGGGTCCCCAAGGAATTCTCTTTACTTGCAGGTATTTCCTCTCACTTCCTGTTTGGCTATGGTACAGGAAGTGAAGGCAAATCTCCCCAATGGCACAAAGATGGCAAAAATACACCTTACAGGGGTTATAAACATTCCTTGCTCTATCCAATATGAAAAAAAAAGTTTTGCCTAAAGTTTAATTAAATACTACTTTAATTTAAAGTGTCAGATCCCCTTCAGACGGTGTGTTATGCTGTGCACATGGTGTAAAAAAAAGCCCTCAGCATAAGCACACCAATAAGGTGTACTGCACACAAATCTACCAACAAGCTGATAGGAGAAGAGAGCTGAGTGAGAAGAGCGATGATACCATCAGTTTGTTGCTTCTTCATTATCCACCTACAGAGAAGTATAACCAACACTTTTTTATGGCTTACTTCTCTTGTGGGTCATAGGAGTTCACATATTCTTGTTCTCCTATGATCCAGAGCCAGCTGATAGTGGACAGTGACGAGGCAGAGCTGCTTCAGGCTCTGAAAGGATCCCAACAATGTTGTCAGAATCCACCCAAGTGCCTGATTGACAACTGTGCTCACCTCACAGGTGAGAGAGCTGGAGCCATCTGCACCTGCCCCCTTCCCAGTCCCATACTCCAGTAAGCACTGGAGGAGCAGAGCGGAGAACAGCAACTGAAAGTCCCTGGTCACCACTCCGACCAGACCAAGATCTGAACATTCAGAAGTCATATGGTAGTTAAAACAACATATATATTTCATCTATGTATGTGGCTGTTTGCCTGTAATTCAACTTTGATATTTGTATTTCAAAACAATAACAGTAGCCCCAAATTCAGTTACTGTAATTAGTATGTGACAAACTGTATTTTATGCTGATTTCTTTATACTTCTTTTTCAGAACCATGATCAATCATGCATGACCTGCAGAGTCATCCTCCGATCTGATGAACACCACCCTCCAATCTTACCTCCCAAAGCTGACCTAACTATTGGATTGAATGGAGAATGGGTGAGCCAGCGCTGTGAGGTCCGACCAGAAGTTCTCTTCCTCACCAGACACTTTATCTTCCATGATAAAAACAATACCTGGGAAGGATATTACTACCACTACTCAGATCCTATCTGCAAGCATCCTTCCTTTACCATCTATGCCAAGGGGCGCTACAGCAGAGGAGTGACATCAACTAAGGTCATGGGAGGGACAGAATTTGTCTTCAAGGGTAAGACATGGCAGTTTAATTGTATCTCTGCATAAATGATGGAACATAGCAACAGGTCCCTATGCTTGAAATGTGAGAAAGGGAAATAAAAGATTAAATAAATATACAGGTATTAAAACTAATAACTAAAAATTATAATTTATATAGAAGGCCAAGAATAAAAAGAGCTAACCTAAGGGACATTTGTAAACCTGACATGACATTTTGGCTAAACTAAAATATGTAATATTTCTTGCAAAACAGCAGTAAGTACTCTGTTGTGTATTCTAGACACTATACATCTGTGCTCATAAGTTTACATACCCTGGCAGAATTTATGATTTCTTGGCCATTTTTCAGAGAATATGAAACACAAAAACTTTTCTTTCACTCATGGTTAGTGTTTGGCTGAAGCCATTTATTATCAATCAACTGTGTTTACTCTTTTTAAATCATAATCACAGAAACTACCCAAATGACCCTGATCCAAAGTTTACATACCCCAGTTCTTAACCACTTTCAGACCGGACCAATTTGCAGCCAAAGGACCAGGCCCCTTTTTGCGATTCAGCACTGCGTCGCTTTAACTGACAATTGCGTGGTCGTGCGACGTGGCTCCCAAACAAAATTGACGTCCTTTTTTTCCCACAAATAGAGCTTTCTTTTGGTGGTATTTGATCGCCCCTGCGGTTTTTATTTTTTGCGCTATAAACAAAAAAGAGCGTCAATTTTGAAAAAAAACGCATTCTTTTTTATTTTTTGCTATAATAAATATCCCCCAAAAATATATAAAAAAACATTTTTTTTCCTCAGTTTAGGCCGATACGTATTCTTCTACATATTTTTGGTAAAAAAAATCGCAATAAGCGATTATTGATTGGTTTGCGCAGAAGTTATAGCGTTTACAAGATAGGGGATAGTTTTATAGCATTTTTATTAATCATTTTTTTTATTAGTATTGGCGGCGATCAGCGATTTTTATTGTGACTGCGACATTATGGCGGACACATCGGACATTTTTGACACATTTTTGGGACCATTGTCATTTATACAGCAATCAATGCTATTTAAATGCATTGATTCCTGTATAAATGACACTGGCAGTGAAGGGGTTAACCACAAGGGGGCAGTGTAGGGGTTAAGTATGCCTAGGGGTGTGTTTCTTACTGTGGGGGACGTGTCTGTCAGCTAGTGAATACTGATCTCTGCTCCAATCACAGGGAGCAGAGATCGGCGTCACTAGTTGCTAGGCAGAACGGGGAGATGCTGTGTATTTCCGCATCTCCCTGTTCAGCCTTCCCGTGAGACGATCACAGGTGTCCCCGCGGCGACCGGCCTCACGGGGGTCCCGACCGGCGCGGGAGCGTGCCGCTCCCGGCGCGCTCCCGATGGCACGGACGGCATTAAGGAGGGACTTATATATACGCCCTCCTGCCTGTCCGTGCCATTCTGCCGACGTATATCGTTGTGTGCCGGTTAATACTGTGTATTGCCCTCTTAAACATCAATGACAGCTTGAAGTCTTTTGTGGTATTTGTGGATGAGGCTCTTTATCTTCTCTGATGGTAAAGCTGTCCATTCCTCTTGGCAAAAAGCCTCCAGTTCCTGTAAATTATTGGGCTGTCTTGCATGAACTGCACGTTTGAGATCTCCCCAGAGTGACTCAATGATATTGAGGTCAGGAGACTGAGATGGTCACTCCAGAATCTTTATTCTGCTGTAGCCAATGACAGGTCGACTTGGCCTTGTGTTTTAGATCATTGTCATGTTGGAATGTCCAAGTACATCCCATGCGCAGCTTCCTGGCTGATGAATGCAAATGTTCCTCCAGTATTTTTTGATAACATACTGCATTTATGACAACTGTAAATGTTTTTTTACCAAATTATTTTGAACCAAAATATCAAAATTTTTATCAAAACTGGAAAAGGTGGTATTGGGACTATTCAGGTGCATCATACTGAACGACAATATTTAATTAAAAAATCATTATTTATTCAAAAATAGGTTAAATTTCAAAGTCCACATAAAACAGTTACACTCCTAACCGACTTCATATGATCCTTGTTTTCAAGGCAGTATAGTGGTGACAAAGTCCTGACATGTTTGTCTGTGCTTTTTCAGGGGATATATTGTCTGCTACTGGTCATAGCATCCTGTGTTTATCTGATAGAATGCCATGACCAGTAGCGGACAATATATCACCTGAAGGTTAAAGAGGGTGAAACATGTCAGGATTTTTTCACCACTATACAGCCATGAAAACAAGGATCATATGAAATGGGTTATGAGTGTAAATGTTTTTATGTGGACTTTGAATTTTAACTTACTTTTGAATAAATTATTTTTAATAAAATATTGTCATTCAGTATAATGCACCTGAAAAGTCCCAATACCCTCTTTTCCAGTTTTGTCTAAATATAATTACAAGGGATGTGGTGCTATAACCCAATGGTGATTCACCCATATTCATTTCCACTAAACAATTTTATCATCTTTCGTAGCTATCTGTTGTGAACTACAAAACTATTTGAGATAAGGAGGTTTTTGTAGCTGGTTCCCCCATAAATACAGTATAGTGAGTGTGTTGACCCCTAGGACACAAACTGAGTTTCTTGCAGTTCAATGTTTTTTCTTTTTTTTTTTTACAGTAAATCATATGAAGGTGACTCCAATGGACTATGCCACATCTTCTCTACTCAATGTTTTCAATGGTAACGAGTGTGGAGCAGAGGGTTCCTGGAAAGTAGGTGTGGAGCAAGATGTTACTCACACAAACGGTTGTGTTGCTTTGGGAATTAGGCTTCCACACACTGAATACGAGCTATTTAGGATGGAGCAAGATTCCAGAGGAAGGTATTTACTTTTCAATGGCCAAAGACCAAGTGATGGCTCTAGTCCAGATAGATCTGAAAAAAGAGCAACATCCTACCAAGTGCCACTAGTGCAGTGTGCCTCTTCACCACTTAGACTGGAAGAAGCAGTTGATGGAGTCCACAGACTCGGATCAGGAACGCACCTACTTGCATCATCCACATTCATTGGTTTTCCTTTACCATATTTGTGTTTATTTGTACTGCTTTATTTTTGGACCAGCTGAAATAACTTAAGAAGAAGTACCCTTTGTATTTTAATTTAATGGGACCAAGGACCTCTTATTTCATTGAAGAAATTATACTTGATGCACTTGGTTGGATGCCCAAGAAATGGCGCCCTGGCTATCATACCTTACCCTATGTACTTCTGAATCTCCAACTGACATTTGCCCTTAACCTAACCTGACCTTGCCTTATTTGGTTGCACAACAGTAATTGCACTTTATGTCAGCTGACAATTTTCTGTTAATATATTGATGAGAAAATAAGTAGTTTGCAGCCACTGATGTACACATCTAGTCTGTGCCATATTGCTGTTGTGACATAACTATGCTCCATAATGCTTACGAAATTTCTAACAGTGTTGACAAATCAGGATGGATTTTGTACAGTATGGTGCCTCTAAGCTAAAGACTGATCTTTTTTATGAACTGGCTCCATTTTTGTCTAAGGGGGTATCTGCCATATAGTCCCTTCATCATCAAATGGGTCGGAATATTTGCTGTATATATCTTTATAATGTACATATATGTATATGAAAGATGCATTGATTTATATTGACGTATTACACATTTTACACCAAAGAATAAAGAGTTGAGAATTTCTGGGTAAATGTTGTGTCAATTGTTCATATATAGTGGTGAAAGAAACTCAGGGAACAGTAATAAATACCTGACTAGTGCTCTGGGCTTCTTCCCCTTTACTTTCTGTCTGTGTTGCTGCTGGACAAATACCCTGACACACTGTCTGCCTGAAACCATGATTACCAAGACAAGGAAGGGAAATCTCTATAACGGAGACTCAAATAGCAGTAGAAATCCCACTCTATCTAAAACAAATCAAATGGCTGAACTTTAAGCAGTACAGCTAATTAGAATTCAACTTGTTCTGTAAGCTGACATTTGGTTGGTTACTGCATACTGCCTAACCCAATAAACCTGTTTCTGCTTTTACATTGTAGTTATTCCACACTCATAAATCACCAACCTCACATAATTCACCTGTACACCTGTGCAAGGAAGGACAATGATGGGTATGGCTTGGGACCTAAAGTAAACCTGCACTGAGAGAAAATTGAAGGCTGCCACTGCTGACCGTCTTAGTTGCTGGTTTGGGCGCGGGTCATGTTTGCAAGGTAAACCTTTTTAAATTGCACCTGCAGGGAAATGGCATGGTGCTTCCCACACCAAAAAACAAGCTGCATTTTCAGATGCATGAGGGTGCCATTAGGAATTAGAGGCAGCCCTGTGCATCTGCTAAATAGCAGAGCGGTTTACCTGCAGGTGCAGGATTGCATGTGATTTAGATGTATTCCTGCAGCTGCATATATGTGAAAGCTGGCAAAACCGTCCAAATGTCACTCTGTGTGTACCCGTTTGTTCAAAAGAAGCTGGTCGTTAGACCTGCTTCTGTCGAACAGTCTTGCTGGAAAGCATTCAATCAGCGCTTGCAATGGCTGCAGCGTTGATCTGTGTATTCTGACAGGGAGGAGCCCCTGCTGTGAGAATACAATAGTGTCACAGGGGAGATCCATGCATTCATATCGCTTGTGTGGATGCGCTGGTTGAATGAAAGAAAAACTGTCTGTGTACAGTGGTGTGAAAAAGTGTTTGCCCCCTTCCTCATTTCCTGTTCCTTTGCATGTTTGTCACAAAGTGTTTCGGAACATCAAACCAATTTAAACAATATCAAGGACAACACAAGTAAACACGCAATTTGTAAATGAAGGTGTTTATTATTAAAGGTGAAAAAAAATCCAAACCATCATGGCCCTGTGTGAAAAAGAGATTGCCCCCTAAACCTAATAACTGGTTGGGCCACCCTTAGCAGGAAACAACTGCAACCAAGCGTTTGCGATAACGTGCAATGAGGCTTTTACAGCGTCCTGGCCCACTCATCTTTGCAGAATTGTCCTAATTCAGTTACATTAGAGGGTTTTCGAGCATGAACGGCCTTTTTAAGGTCATACCACAACATCTCAATAGGATTCAGCTCAGGACTTTGGCTAGGCCACTCCAAAGTCTTCATTTAGTTTTTCTTCAGCCATTCGGTGGTGGACTTGCTGGTGTGTTTAGGATCATGCAGAACCCAAGTTCGTTTCAGCTTGAGTACACGAACATATGGTCGGACATTCTCCTTCAGGATCTCTTGGTAGACGCAGAATTCATAGTTCCTTTTATCACGGCAAGTCTTCCAGGTCCTGAAGCAGCAAAACAGCCCCAGACCATCAAACTACCACCACCATATTTTACTGTGGTATAATGTTCTTTTTCTGAAATGCAGTGTTCCTTCTACGCCAGATATACTTGGACACACACCTTCCAAAAGTTCCACTTTTGTCTCATCGGTCCACAGATGTTGTCCCAAAAGTCTTGGGGATCATCAAGATGTGTTGTGGAGAAATTGAGACGAGCTTTGATGTTCTTTTTGCTCAGCAGTGTTTTCTCCTTGGAACTCTGCCATGCAGGCCATTTTTGCCCAGTCTTTTCCTGATGGTGGAGGCATGAACGCTGACCTTAAGGCAAGTGAGGCCTGCAGTTCCTTGGACGTTGTTGTTGGGTCTTTTGTGACCTCTTGATGAGTCGTCGCTGCGCTCTTGGGGTAATTTTGGCCACTCCTGGGAAGGTTCACCACTGTTCCATGTCTTCG
The DNA here is from genome assembly GCA_028564925.1 of Lithobates sylvaticus. Classification (NCBI taxonomy): domain Eukaryota; kingdom Metazoa; phylum Chordata; class Amphibia; order Anura; family Ranidae; genus Lithobates; species Lithobates sylvaticus. The sequence continues at coordinate 165,945,278 of CM053030.1, read as the reverse complement.
CCATTTGTGGATAATGGCTCTCACTGTGGTTCGCTGGATTCCCAAAGCTTTGGAAATGGCTTTATAACCCTTTCCAGACTGATAGATCTCAATTACTTTCTTTCTCAATTGTTCCGAATTTCTTTGGGTCTCGGCATGATGTGTAGCTTTTAAGGATCTTCTGGTGGACCTTACAGCTCCTATTTAAGTGATGCCTGGATTGTGAACAGGTGTGGCAATAATCAGGCCTGGGTGTGGCTAGAGAAATTGAACTCAGGTGTGGACAACCACAGTTATTTTATGTTTTAACAAGGGGGGCAATCACTTTTTCACACAGGGCCATGATGGTTTGGATTTTTTTTCACCTTTAATAATAAACACCTTCATTTACAAATTGCATTTTGTGTTTACTTGTGTTGTCCTTGACTATTGTTTAAATTGGTTTGATGTTCCGAAACACTTAAGTGTGACAAACATGCAAAGGAACAGGAAATGAGGAAGGGGGCAAACACTTTTTCACACCACTGTATACCCAGCTTTGGAAAGTACATTGGATGTAACAAAGTCATTGCATCCAAATAAGCCATCAGAGCCTTTTTTGTTTAGGTGCAAGGAATAAATTATTCCTATCCAGAACGACGTTGCTACAATCTGATTGTTCAACTTTTATTACATTTTTTTTTTATCCAAGATCCACGCAACTTTGACCCAAGGTTCACACTTTTTTTACTGACTTTTAGGTGAAAATGTTTGAATCTTAGGTGAAAGTTATCAGAAACTTGAGTAGATTGATAAATAGATCTCTTTAATTAATAAAGGATTTAAAAAAGATTAACATAGGGTATATGAACATTTGTACAATTTCTACAGTATATCCAAACTCCACTTCATTTGCTCCAATTTATATGGTATAGATACAAGGTGAGCCTACACACACACAAAAGATAGAAATACATTTTTCATCTAAACGTCATCGACTGCACAATTCAGCTGTGAGCTTCACTCTGTACACAGAGATGTCTAAATCTATTATGCATTAAAGTGTATGTAAATTTTAACCATGAATTTCTCTTATTTGTTCCCGTTCAAAAACTTAAAAAAGTTGCTACCCAAGTTAAAAAAAAAATTCTGTTGATTCTGCTAGAAATTCTGAGCTGTCCTGTTCACTCTGCCTGTGTTATCTCTATAATCAGTTCTGTTTAGCTCCCTTTCCTAAACTACAAAACTTCCTTCCTCTATGTGTTGGAGATAAGAAGTTTTCTCAAGTTCAGAAAAGACAAACCGGACAATGCTAATACCATTCCTTATAATTTCATTCAGTAAAGGCCCTGTGTGGTCAGCCCACAACAGGAAATGAGGAGCGAAGTGCATTTTTCCCAGCATCTTTAGAGGGATAAAACATGTGGCACTGTGTATGTATTGCAAAGTTGTACATTTTGATTTGCCCTGACATACACTTTAGGAGATCCAAACATTATCCAGATTTTTATTTGTGAATAATCTGTGCTCCCAACCTCCCCCCCAGGATTTACTACCATCCTGCAGACTTCCCACTGCCAAAGTTGTCAGACTAGTCAGCAAACCCAGAGTTAATCTATAAACAGTACAAATAATGAGATAGATATGCAGTGGGTGGTTAGCCATAGCAAACAAACAAGTTACAAGTTATGCCATACATGGGTCAAATTCCGAACAAATTTTCTTTAGAAATTTAATGCGTTTTATCATTCGATGGTGCCACCATTGATTTTGAAATTCAACCAACCAAGCCTTCAATTTCACCTAATGTTGCTACAGAAAAGAAATTTCATGGCCGGAAATCTTCTTTTCTTTCCGTGGATTTTCTTTTCTTTCCATGATTTTCCTTTTCTTGTGCTTATGCACTTTAGATTTATATTTCTCACACGATTCTCCCATCATTAATTAGCAAATTGTTCGTTTTTAAAAAACATTTCCAACATACTCGATCACTCAAATTCAATGACCGCATGAAAATCGGACGTTGCTGCCCACTAATGGTGTGAAATTCGAACAAACATTCTTAGACCCATGTATGGCCGGCCTTAGTCAAACTGATTTCTGATTTATATGGGTTACAGCTCTATGCTTTTGAATGGCTTCCCTTCTCCTCATCATCTTTAAATGACAAGTAAAAGGCTTTTGAGGACTATTCCAAAAATGTATTCAAGGAACAGACACATTTGAAAATATATATGAAACCACAGCACAAGAAATCAGAACAACCAATTGGTTTTGCTTTATTCTATTAAAAAAGGACCATAGCTATTTGTCTAGGAAAGCTCTTCTTTGTACCATAATATGGGCCTAAGTAGAAGGACTTTGGGCTTGTGCTGATGGTATCAGTTTGAGATGTTTCTGAGACTACTCCGAGTTCAATGGTGGGTACATTTGACCAGCATTTTTCGCTGATGAAGTCCTGCCCGGTGATTCAGTGCGTCAGAGGGTTTGACTCTGCCCATTAACTTCCGCAGTCACGCTAAAGGAGTAAGGAGTGGTCACGGAAGTAGCAGTAAGCTGGATGGTAAAGCATTATTCCTAAATTAATGTATTTCATCTTTTCTATGTGGGTAGTTCTCGTGGGTTTTAATAAAGGCTACCTTTTAATGGATACCGCTTAGATTTGACTTTTTCTTTTCTGCTTTTTCTACTGTTTATGAAATCTATTTGCCTTAAATAATCAGGAAGGCAGAGATTAGAAGCTTTCAATTTCAAGGAATGCTGAGTGCCTGGATGATTTGGGAGCTGTTTGTCCTCTTTATCTGAGTTAGGTCTTACATTCTGGTGAGCTGTTTTTTTTGCATGGAGCATGGAGGGGAAGGTGCATGTGGTATTATGTGAATACAGGAAGACTTTGGGATGGGATCACATAGTATAAAAATAGTTTTTGGACCTCACTATATTTTACTGTGTACTGACGTACACACTGTTAGTTACGGACTTTCACTTTTAGACCTATGGACCTTTGTATATTTAATATACACAGTGTAGAATTATTTGTATTTCAGTCTATGTGGAGCGCTGCACGTTCTTTGGAACATTTGTCCACAGATGACCAGCTTTAAATTGGTCATGCATGCCCATAGACATGTGTAGTAATGCAAAACTGAGGCAAAACTAAGGCCTGTCTGAGGCAAATACTGTCAACACAGGCCCTAAATGAGCTGCAGACCCCTCTTTATCCTCCTTTAGACCGATATCCCTCCTAAACATAGATTTAAAGCTATTCGCCAAAATCTTAGCAAATCGCCTTTCACCCTTATTACCCGAGACAATACATCGAGACCAGGTGGGTTTTTGTCCCTGGTCGCAAAGCCAGGGACAAAACCACCAAGACCATACACCTCATAGCTTATGCCCAACACAATCACATACCGACCTGCCTTCTCTCCTGTGATGCGTCAATCGACCTCCGAGCACTTCTCTGGGGTCATGATCAGATTTACAAATCTCTTTCAATGCTGTCCCCCCTCACCAGAGATGCCTTAGTAATCTGGTACCAAAGAAAGGAGAGCTACACGCTATCCACTGAACCAAGTCCACTGACCCCCCTATTTGATAACCCAGCCCTCCTAGAAGGCAGGTCAACCCAAACCATAGATAACTACAGCAGAGCCTCCTGGCCCACAGCACAACAATTTGTCAACAACACCCAGGGTAACTTTGTGACAAACCACACCACTACAGCCTCCAATATAACGTGGCTTACCCGTTTACATTTGACCTCCTACTGTAAGAAACTTCATGATTCCAAACAGATCCATATACCCCTGATTGGCTTTGAACAGCTATGTACACTCCCAGAAACCCCCTGGCACACCCTATCACTGATCTACAAACTGATACTAGATCACACTCATGGCACCTAAGTACACGAAAGTACACGAAAGCCTGGTCGGAGGAGCTTGGGAGAGACATATCAGAGGCAGAATGGGGTAAAGACTTGCTCTTTACCCATAAGTCATCTATCTTGAGCTACACTCAAGGAAAAAAATTACAAGCTGGTATCTAGGTGGTGTCGTGTGCCAACCAACCTCAAGATCATGTTCCCATCAGTCACCGACACCTGCTGGACATGTAATTCAGCAAAGGGTACGTACAACCACATCTGGTGGGAATGCGATGAGATCCGCCCATTTTCAAATTCAAATTTCAAATTTATACTGAAATATATGACAATCCGCTCACACCCTCCCCTTCCATTGCCCTCCTTTCCATACTACCTGGTACTGTTAAGTCTCAAAAGCACAACCTCCTAAAAAAAATTCTCAGTGCAGGTAGGCAACTAATTCCTAGACACTGGAAAACTACCTCCTCCCCATCCCTTATAGAATGGGTGGGCGAGATAAATGACATTATGCTTATGGATGAGATGCAAGCCAAATCCCTAGATAAATATGCAAAATTCTCCTTTATCTGGAGTATCTGGAGGCATTACACTACTTCAGATAAACTGAAGCACAGACTCTCAAAGGCGAGTACTCCTTGAGAGACTAACTAACACCAAAATTATGATCTCACGCCCTGGACTGGCAATCCCTCATTAGGATGAGGCTCACTGTCTCTCCACCTCCCCTCCCCCTTCTACACCTACAACCCTCCTTTTCTCCAACTCGTTTTCCCCCTTTCTCTATCGTTTCTATCTCTCCCTAACATGTCTGTTTTCGGCTATGTATAGCCATACCTCGAAATCACGTGTATTCTGGTTCCCATATATGAGAACTTAAATCATTTTCTGGGACTTGAAAGCACACCAACACTTTTGTACAGATAACTCCAAATGTTCAGTTCAGACACATTGATTTCCTCGGTTTCTGGGTGCAGTAGGTTCCCACAGGGGCGTCCAGGCCAATAGAAATTGCACTACAATATTTGAAACCTTACCTCAATGACTCAACCTCAGGTTACCCATATAAATGACATAGAATGCACTATATATTTTTTGTACAATTCAAATTTGTCAGACCAAAACGCCTTTTGTCGGGCCCCTGGTCCTGTTCTTGTTTCTTTCTGTTTAAACTTGTGTTGAAAAACAATAAAAACGTATTGAACCTAAATGAGCTGCAGAGTGCAGGGTAAATTTGGGATGACATCTAACAAAGTCAGTAGCTATGCCTTGGGCTTAAAGACGTATTAAACCCCCAAAAATTTGAATGCAGCTTACCATAAAAAAAGTGTTGTTATAACTGCTTAAAAAAAGTTAGCTAGAGTTTGGCTTTAATTTGTTAGTCAAGTCCATCTAAATCTGCTAGTGCATTTTAAGCTTGCCATACACTGGTAGATTTTTGAGTGAACATTCCTATGAAAATTCTAGTAAACTCTCAGTAGATTCAAAGTATTTCAAAATGTAGTTTGCTTTTAACATTCAACACCTAGATACATTTAAGCCCCATACACACTATTAGATTTTCTGAAGATTTTTGTCTTCAGATCTACCAAAACTATGTAGTGCAAGGGCATGCTTGAATGCATACAAATTGAAGCTCCTAAGGTTTGAGCTCATATTATATGGTTTTGGTAAATCTGAAGGAAAAAATCTACAGAAAATTGGATAGTGTGTATCCAGCTTTAGACTCACACTGATGCAAGATGATTGGTGGCTGAGGATACTGCATTTTAATTACATTTACATTTCAGTGCTTTGCAGAAAATTATTATGCAAGGGCCACATTGTTTTACATGTGTCATACGGTATATCTCAGCTTTCTACTGACTTATTCATTATTAACTACTTCAGGACCAAAAGGATCTGCCCCCTTAATGACCAGGCCATTTTTGCGATAATGCATCGCTTTAACCGACCATTGCGCAGTCGTGTAATGCTGTACCCAAACAAAATTGACGTCCTTTTTTTCCCACAAATAGAGCTTTCTTTTGGTGGTATTTAATCACCTCAGCGACAATTTTAAGAAAAAAAAAAGTTTTTTTTTACTTTTTGCTTTAATACATATCCCAAAAAAATAGATAAAAAACACATGTATTCATCAGTTTAGGCTGATATATATTCCTCTACATATTTTTGGTAAAAAAAAAATCACAATAGGCGTATATATTGATTGGTTTGCGCAAAAGTTATTGCGTCTACAAACTATGGAATAGATTTAGGGAATTTTATTTTTTTTATTGTTTTTAATAGTAATGTTGGCGATCTGTGATTTTTAGCGGGACTGCCACATTGCGGCGGACAAATCTGACCCAAAATGACACTTTTTGGGAACCAGTGACATTATTACATTGATCAGTGCTATAAAAATGCAATAATGCTATAAAAATGCACTGATCAATGCAGAAATGACATTGGCAGGGAAGGGGTGGGTTCTGTAGGGGGGATTGGCTGCCAGGCACATGAAAGAGATCACTGTTCCCGATCACTGGGAACAGAAGATCTCTGACATGTCCCCTGTCAGAATGGGGATCTGCCTTGTTTACACTGGCAGATCCCCGTACATAACCAAATCTGGATGGGGCCCCCTGGCTAACTTTCTCTGTAGCAGCTGGTGGTGTCAACTGCGGCAATACATGTAATTGGTCTTAACACAAAGTATGCCCAATTTAAAAACAGATAGCATGAGAGGGTTCAGCATAGTCAGTACACTATGAAGGTCAAGAGTTTTAGATAAATGTTATAGCGGTATTTGCAACAGTTATAACCACAATGATATATTATGACAAAATAATAAATGCTCTTGCACACTATTACTCTTTAACCCTAAAACAAACATCTTTAAATCTTTAGCTTATTTAAACTTTTTCGTAGAACTTAGTCCTGTAAGGTGTTAGTTGTGTAGCAACACTGGGATGTTTGACTTAGGCATACAGGTTTAATTAAAAAATAAAAAAACAAGCGCCAATAGATATAATAAGAGTAAAGTGATAGGCACAATACCAATCCATCTGCAGCAGAAAATTGTCAAAAGGCAATAGAAATTATAAAAAACAGTCCACTGCGCTAGGTTTTGTACAGATTATATACACAAATATAAAACAGTCCCAGTGTATAGAGATATAAAGTGCCCGTGCTCAAAGTTGATATATCCGTGCTCCAATGTGCTCAGACTTGGGTGCCCCACATAGATGTAAACTCATCCCCTAGAGTTGACCAACTATCACTAGTATGGTCGTTTGTGCATGTAGGGATACCCCTGTAGAGTTCCGTTGCTGGCGTCTAATGCAGTGTAGTGCCTCATACAGATAAACAAACCAAAGAAATCCTCATTGCGCAAAATAGTGTTCCAAAAATGTATTAAAAACTGTTAAAAGTAAAAATGCCACTCACATGTTAGGGTGCCTAAACATCCTGGCACCTGGCATGTTTAACAGGTGATTTTTTAGGGGAAAATCGGCCCACAATGGTGGTGTTTAACGCTGGTCGATTCCCTGTATTCGTTCGGGTGGAAGTAAGTCGCGGTGACGCGATAATGCCTCAAAAAACAGAATGGGCAATTTATGATGATTTTGTCAGTTCAGAAAAGATTATCAACTCTCCAAAAATCATTGCCGAGCTCTATGCAGTAGAAAAAGATTTCACTAGAAAGTGGTCTTTTCTGGTAGTAGACCCTGAGATTTCAGTCTTAAACAAACATCTCACTGTACCAATTGAATGTGTACCTTCATTCAAAGATTCTGCATATAGGAATTTTTTTTACAGTTGAAGGACCAGCTCTGCAACCAGCTATTGATGCAATTTCATTCTGTAAAACTGCAGCTAACTGGACTAGGGTAATAAATAACCAAAATGATCCTGTATTTCAGGACCCAATTTTGGAGTGATCAATTACAATTGCTTCTGCAATGCTCTTTTTTGTGGATGCAACAGAACAAGTAATGATACAATTTTTTCAGAATGGGCCCAATTGCCATTTATGTGCGCAGAATCCTGTGGCTTAAAGCCTGGTTAGCTGAAGCTGCCTGTAAAAGACACCTCACACGTATGCCCTTTGAAAGTAGATGTCTCTTTGGTGAGGTACTTGACAAATTCATCAAAGATGTCACAGGAAGAAAGTTTTCCACAGTGGAAAGTTCAAAAATCTCCTGCCTCGATCTCTTCAAAACGCAGAGCACCACAGTGTTCTACCCAGGTTTAAATGACTAAACCTAAGCTCAACCCTTCTCTGTGGCAAAACACTTTTTATCAATGAAGGGACATGCTCACTCCTAAGAAAAAGGGGAAGTCTGTTACAATTTGCTTATCTCTGGGTCACAGATGTCCCAGAACTGTGGGTTCAATCAATGATAATAAAGGGTACAAAATAGAGTTTTAAATTCTACCCCCCTAACCTCTTTTTGCTCTCAAATCAACCAAAGATTTTCAGAATGCCTTAAACCATCATTAGGGATTAGTTGGGCCAGTACCCCTACAGGACAGGTTCAAAGGATTCTATTCAATCATATTCACATTACCAAAACCCAATGTGGGTATTTGTCCTATTCTGGACCTAAAATTCCTAACCAAATAGTTACAGATTTCAAAACGGTGGCGATCTGCGGTTTTTATCGTGACTGCGACATTATGGCAGTCACATCGGTCAATTTTGACACATTTTTGGGACCATTGTAATTTTTACAGCGATCAGTGCTATAAAATTGCACTGATTACTGTAAAATGACACTGGTAGTGAAGGGGTAATCAGATCAGACAGTAATGTACTAGTGCAGCTGCTGCACTTATATAGGCCATTTGGTGCCATCAATAAAGGCGAACATGTGCACTCATAGGTCCATATATGAACTTCGTTGACTTTTCACCATAAGCCCTAGGTTACACTTGTATTCAGAGGATGGTAACAAAAAATAAATAAAAAATTATACCACGTCATTAGCGGCGCAGGGGTGTGGGATTTACAGGGTTAAAATAGGTGGTGAGGATTTAACATAGCCTCCCAGCCACCAGTCAAACACCCACTGAAAAGTGATCCACCACAGTTCACTCAAATCAAATGCTGCACTCCACGCTGAACAGCAGAAAACAAACGCTGCACTCCACGCTGCACAACAGCAAGCTAATGCTATCGCACAGGAGCAATCGCAGAGGCTGTTTGAACAGCTAGCCACTGATGCAAAAGCAGATAGGAAAACCTTGTCTGAGGTTGTGGAGACAATAGCACAGTGGGCACCTGCTAACGTTGATAATGTTGGAGACAAGCCCTCAGCCATCCATGTGGCTCGCTTTTTGTCTAAGATGACTACAGATGATGATCCAGAGGCCTTTCTGCTAACGTTTGAACGGACCGCTGAGAGGGAAGGTTGGCCTAAAACCCAGTGGGCAGGACTGGTCGCCCCGTTGCTTACTGGGGAATCGCAGAAGGCCTACTATGATTTGGAGTCAGCAGAAGCAGCAGACTATGAAAAGGTCAAACAGGAAATACTGGCACGACTTGGTGTCACTTTGGCAGTTCGAGCAGAGCGGGTCCACAGCTGGTCCTTCCAAGACGAGAAGCCTCCAAAATCGCAGATGTTCGACTTAATTCACCTGGTGAGGAAATGGCTACAGCCGGAGTCCCTGTCTGGGCCACAAATAGTGGAGCGTGTGGTCATGGACCAGTTTCTGAGGTCACTACCCATTTCCCTGCAGGAGTGGGTGAGTCAAGGAGACCCCAATTCGGCAAACCACCTGGTGGAACTTGTTGAAAGGTATTTTGCTGCAAAGAACCTGGTCACCACCCCTACAACCGCACGGACTTTCCGCCCAAAGCCACGGTCTCCCCAGGCAACCGGTAAGACTGTTCCAGGGGAAGTGGGTGGTAGGCATGGCAAGGAAATAGGGGGGAGGATTTTTGGTGCCAGGACTGAAGCTTGGCATCCCAAACAAGGGATGAACCAATGACAGATGAACCAATGCAGTGTGATTTATCTATTAGAAGGCAGTCTATGTTTGCAGCGGTTTCATGCACTGCAACCCCAAATATGAGAAAACCAATGTGCCAAATGACTGTGAATGATAAGCCTATTACAGCCTTGCTGGACTCTGGAAGTCTAGTGACTTTGGTTACAGCTGAAATGATTGAACCTGTGAATTATCATGCTAAAAATATTGCTGTGATCTGTATACATGGGAATACCCGGGAGTATCCTGTAACCACTGTTCAGTTTAAAACTGGTTTAGGTACGGTGACCCATCCGGTTGGACTTGTTCCCCACTTGGTGCATGAGGCCATCATTGGTAGGGACTTCCCTAAGTTTTGGGAACTGTGGGATCATCCCAACCCGGTCGCAGTACCTGACTCAGTCGCAGAGCCAGAATTCCTGGCCACTACTGACAAGGTGGGTTCAGGGGACTCTTCTCAGGGCTCCCCGGCTTTTCCTCTATCGGTTATGGCAGGAGAGCTGGAGGACCCTGAGGAGGTCCCCACTACCAGTAGAGCCGGACAGCCGTCTGCTGACCCCGAGTTAGAGTTTGATGACCTTAATGTGCATAAGGAAAATTTTGGTACTGAGCAGAGAAAAGACCATACCCTTTCCAGGGCCTGGGAAAATGTAATAGTGATTAATGATGTACCTGTCGAACCCGGGGACAGGCCCTATTTTCCTTATTTCAGCAGCAATGAGGATTTACTGTATCGTGTATGTAAAATGAATGATGAAGTGGTTGAGCAGTTGGTGGTCCCTAAGCCATACAGACGGCTGGTGTTAGAACTTGCCCATGGGCACTTGCTAGGAGGCCATTTAGGGGTTGAAAAAAACTACTGAAAGGGTGTTGCGCAGGTTTTACTGATACAGAAAGATGTTAAGAATTACTGTCAATCCTGTCCCGTGTGTCAGATGTCAGCCCCACTATCCCACTTCCGAAGTCCTTTAGTGCCCTTGCCTATCATTGAAGTGCCCTTTGAGAGGATTGCCATGGACCTTGTGGGCCCACTTCCCAAGTCTGCCTGGGGTCATCAGCATATCCTCGTAATCATGGATTATGCTACCTGTTACCCTGAAGCAGTTCCCCTACGTGCGGCGTCTGCTAAAAACATTGCCAAAGAACCGTTTATGGTGTTCAGTCGGGTTGGCATCCCGAAAGGAATCCTTACAGACCAGGGCACCCCGTTTATGTCGCAAATAACTAGGGAGCTCTGCAAGTTATTTAAGGTGACGCAGCTGCGAACCTCAGTGTATCATCCTCAAACGGATGGCTTGGTGGAACGCTTCAATAAGACGTTAAAGAGCATGTTAAAAAAGGTTGTGGACGGGGGCGTGGCTTAGCAGCACATGTAGACGGTCACACCGGCTCTTCTCTCCGCCGAAAATCCTGGATATTATCCTGCAGGCACCCCATCCTTTACAGGGAAAGATACCCACTTACCCACTACGATCCCAGGACCATTCCGGATCAGCTCAGCGGCACCCAAACGGACCGGAACGATGTCCAGGAGACATAAAGTCGCACAGGATGAATCCAGCCAAGATGGCGCCGGGTCACAGCGCTCCCAAAGGGACCAGTACAAAGAAGCTGCCCAGAAGCTGCTATATGGCAATAAACCCCCCAAAGACCACCGATCGGCTCCCCACATCTCAGAGGAAACTAAAGGGGGACAATCTGAGGCAGATGACACGGTCCCACTGGAGGATTCCGATGGATTGAACCCAGACTGGCACACAGTGAGTACCCCAAGAGACTTGTTTACAGGGCCTCCCTCTGTATCCCCCACATCAGATAGCACAGAACCCACATTGAGGGACATATTCTCTGCAATTACAGCCTGCAATATGTCTGTTTCCACACTAACTAATGAGGTTAAAGGAGTGAAGGCAGAAATCTCTTATGTGAGACAGGACATGCAGAAGCTGCGTGAAAGAACTGCAGCCATTGAGGGAAGGATCAGTGCAATGGAGGATGACATAGAACCCATGCAGAGAGATGTACAATACAACTGTCATTTAGTCGATCAGCATGCGGCCCGATTAGATGACCTCGAAAATCGCATGAGACGAAACAATGTGCGGGCACTGGGAATACCAGAGAGGGCTGAGGGCAAGAACCCTGTCGAATTCATTGAAAAATGGTTGATCGATACTTTTGGAAAGGACACTTTCTCCCCATTGTTTGCAGTGGAAAGGGCGCACAGGGTACCATTCCGCCCGCTCCCACCTGGCAATCACCCACGAGCCTTCCTTTTCAAACTATTAAATTACAAGGACAGAGACGCTATCCTGCATAAGGCCAGAACCTCAGGAGGGGAAATTAAAATAGAGAACTCTAAGGTCTCTCTGTACCCAGACTTCTCGGCCGAGCTACAGAAGCAGAGAGCAAAATTTCTAGATGTGAAGAAAAGAATGAGAGACTTGAATTTGAAATATGCCATGATGTACCCAGCCCGGCTGAGGGTTGTCGCACTAGGAGAAGTCCACTTTTTTGATCGCCCTGCCATGGCCGCACAGTGGCTGGACCGGGAGGACAGAGCCCTCAAAGCAGCAAGAAACAACGCACAGGACTAATCGGGAACTATGCAAGGCCTGACATCCAGCAGCATCCGTTATCAGCTGACACGCTCCCTAACTAAACTGCATGTTCACAGCCAAAATTATACAGTTATTGAACCGCTGAGCAGTAGCCATCGACTACAAAGGGAGGAGAACATTGTAAGAAGGTGCACCACCACCCATTTTCCAGGCGGATGAAGAGGAACACTTTTTTTTTTTTTTTTCTCCTTTAAAAAAAGAAGTTTTTGAATGGTGTGGAGTTCCACACACGCTGCAGGCGTGAAACCCCTGTTCCACTTAACCCTAGGGTTTGCTGGGTGTTTCCACAGCCTTCCCCCCCCCCATTGCGGAGGCATGGGAACTATTTCTTTTTCGGCCTATTTGGCCAAGAGCCCAGTTGGCTCGCAAAGTTACACGTTGCACCACAACAACCAGTTTTTTTTTCTCAGGAAATATGTCACTATGGTATAACCCTTGTCTATTGGTTTAAGTTAACAGCACATAGCCAAGCTATGGTCATGATAATGCTTCCCCAGGGGATGCTCACACACATTATGGTTAATAGATGTCTGCATAATTTTATCAGCATGTGTAAAAAGGTGGTACGATTAACCGTGATATGGCATTTGAAATATCTGCAGGGATCCATGACAGTAAATCGCACTTATGGCGGCTAGTGTAAAAATAGTGTCATGGAATGTCAGAGGATTAGGGGCCCCGATAAAACGAATGGCAGTTCTTAGACATCTTAAATCTATGGGAGCAGATATTGTATGTCTGCAAGAGACACATTTCTCCTCGGACCCACCCCCCAGTCTGAGTCCCCGAATGTATGAGACACAATTTCACTCCACTTATTCCACATACTCTAGGAGAGTAAGCATCCTAGTAAAGAAAAATGTACAATTTAAATGTATTAGAGATGACATAGACACAGGAGGGAGATATATATTCCTGCTCTGCAAGATTCACGGTATGACCTGCATACTGGCGGACATATATATACCCCCCCCCCCCCCCCCCGTACTCATCAGAAGTTTTGAAATGTTTGGCGGGATTTATGGCACTGTACCCGGATGTTCCACTTTTGGCTGTAGGGGACTATAATAACTACCTGAACCATTTGCTAGATAAACTTCCTATCCCCACCACTGTTAAGCCAGGCGCAGAGGGACACACACCCTTTGCCAGGGTACTAAGAGAAATGGGACTGACTGACATATGGCGGGAAAAAAACCCAACAAAAAAGAAATATTCATGCCATTCGGCCTCACACGGGGGTCTCTCTAGAATAGATTTGGGCCTAGGGAACGAGGCAATGTTGCTTAAGGCCCAGGATGCGGGTTATGCAGACAGACTGGTGTCGGATCACTCCTCTTACTGGATATCCATCTCACTACCAATAAACAGCATAAGACCAGTTTGGAGGCTGAACCCATTTTGGCTCTCATTATTCCCAGACCCAGACCCAATCCGCAATGATTTAAATGCGTTTATTCAGGAGAACCTTAATTCAGCTAGAATGGGAGTAGTATGGGATGCGACCAAAGCCTACCTAAGGGGGCAATTTATTAGATCTATTACACGTATTAAAACTGATACAAAGGCATGGGAATGCACGGTACGGGGGGTAGTCATGGCGACAGAGGACAGATACATTGCTGACCCCACGGAAGATACGAAGCGAGCTTGGCTAAGCGCGCAGACTATGTCCAATCAACTGGCATTGCAATTAGCTGAAAACAAACGTTTTTTCTTACAGCAGTCTCACTTTGAGGAGGGTGAGGCAACTGGGCACATGCTAGCAGTAATGGCGCGTGCGCAGAGGTCCTCCTCCCTTATCTCCACCATTAAAGACACACAAGGCAAAGTACAAACACAAACGGCAGACATAGTGCAGGTTTTTAGGAACTTTTACGAAAACTTGTATGCTTCTAAGGTACACCCCACTACCCAGGAAATAACGGACTTTTTAGAGGTATGCGCTCTACCCAAACTGTCTAACGGAGATACAGATATGCTCAATGCCCCCCTGACGGAGGAGGAGATATCTTTAGCTCTTGCGCAATCAAAAAACAACAAGTCACCTGGGTTAGACGGTCTCCCCTCCGAAGTATACAAGAGATATGCAGACACGCTAACACCTTTACTATTAAAGGTCTATAATGATGCATATGAGAAGGGGTCTTTGCCGGATTCCATGAACGAGGCGATTATTGTTGTTCTGCTGAAGCCGGGTAAAGACGCTAACTCACCTGACTCTTATAGACCAATATCGCTGCTAACGGCGGATATTAAACTACTAGCAAGGATATTGGCGAATAGATTAGCAACAGTGATCCACAAGATAGTACATAGGGACCAGTCAGGGTTCATACCCACGAGATCAACAGCCCAAAACATTAGGAGACTTTTTCTGAACCTCCAACTCCCGGTTGACAACCACGGCAATAGGGCAATTTTCTCGCTGGACGCAGCTAAGGCCTTCGACAGCGTCGAGTGGCCTTATCTGTGAGCTGTGCTGGAAAATATGGGCCTGGGGAATAATTTTATTAATTGGGTAAAACTCCTCTATGCTGAACCATCGGCCAAAATTAGAGTTAATGGGGAGCTGTCAGACTCATTTCAGTTGTTTCGTGGTACTAGGCAGGGGTGCCCCCTGTCGCCCCTGCTGTTCGCTTTGGCCCTGGAACCGCTGGCAGCGAGGATCCGAGCAGACGATAACATAGAGGGTTTTCAAAGGCGGACCGGGACAGACAAAGTGTCCATGTACGCCGATGACACCCTCCTGTATCTAGGGGACACACAGGGCACACTACAGACGGCCATGTCACTTATTAAAGAATTCGGACAACTATCCGGCTTCTCCATTAACTGGAGCAAATCGGTGCTCCTACCCATAGACCCGATAAAGACACCACTCCCAGCAGAGGCAGAGATGGTCCAGATAGTCCAGTCATTTCGATATCTGGGAATCCAGGTGACATCAGACACCTCGGAATACATAGAACAAAACCTTGTCCCCTTACTGAACAAATTCCGGGAAAAGTGCACAGCTTGGTGCAAACTTCCTCTATCGGTGGTGGGGAGGGTAAATCTGATAAAAATGGTTTGGGCACCACAGCTGCTCTATGTATTTAACAACTCCCCAATATGGATACACAGGAAATGGTTCGATAAAATAGAGACTCAATTCCGGGAGCTTATATGGCGGAAAAAGAATGCCAGAATAAAATTATCCACGTTACAGTATAGTAAGGAAGAAGGGGGGCTGGCAGTCCCACACCCCAGAACGTATTACCTGGCGTCACAGCTGCAACAGCTGGGAGGCTGGGGAATACCAGACACCGAAGACCCTATCCGCAAGCTACTCAGTGTGCCAGGCGAAATTGCACCAGCGCTTACCAGGCTAGAGGCGGGATACTGTCATCTGAATCCCAAAGCACCGACGGTGAAACTTTTAAATACATTATGGGCATATATTAAGAGATTGCTAGGAATACAGGGATTTCTGACACATACACCCATATGGCAGAATAGACAATATAGAGAAATCCAGAAATTGAAAGGATTCAGGAAATGGGGGGAGGCAGGCATAATCTATATGGCTCAACTTTTCAATGGCCCTACTTTCAAATCCTTTATGGAACTTCAGGAGGAATTTCAAATCCCACGCACCAACTTTTATAAATACCTGCAGTTGAGGCATGCAATACAAACCCAAGCTAGAACAAATACACTACGAAAAACAGACCACACAATCATTCAAAATATCCTTATGGAGGGGGAAAAAAAGGGTATGATATCCAGATGTTATGGCATCCTCCTGGGTAAAATCCAAGACTCTTCCAACCTACCATGTAGGAAAGGCTGGGAGGATGATATAGGACTTATAGACGGGGAAATGTGGAATATGTGCCTTTCTGCTGCACCACTTGTGTCAGTCTCAGCCTCACAGAAACTATCGCATTTGTATTTACTACATAGAGCATACAGAACACCGGTACAACTGCACAAGTGGGGCCTCAGGGACTCGCCCATATGTCCAAAATGTGAAAGGGACAACGGAGATCTTCTCCATATGCTCTGGAGGTGCCCGAAGCTTTTCAGGTACTGGAAGGAAATAACGGATACGATATCATCAATCTTCAATGTAACAATACCTCAAAACCCGACTATATGCCTACTAGGGGCGCTAGATGAGGAAACACTGGGTACACCCACTTATACGGCAATACTACGCCTCTTATACATAGCACGAAAAATGATAGCCCAAGTCTGGATCACTCCAAGAATTCCCTCCAGGAAGAAATGGGTAGAGAACGTAAACAAACTACTGATCAGGGAAAAAATAACCTACCAACATAGAAATGCTCCACGAAAGTTTCAGGCAATGTGGTCACCATGGCTAGACACCCCTGGGCTAGCCCCACACCAGCTAATTCAGGATAGGTTGTTAGCAGGATGATTTTAGGGGGGAAAACAATGGAGGACAGACACAGACCTTTCATCCAACATAAAGAAGGGGAGGAGCTGGCTAACTTAAAAAGACAGAGTATACTAATACAGAGACAGGGTCCACAAGATGGTTGTTGTGAATGCTTACACATAGTAACACAGGTATACCAATAGTGCACTAAAGCATGACAAGGTCATGGGAAGAAAGTTTTGCACAGTATTTAATAAAGACAAGACTTAGTTTTTGTTATATAGTTTCAGGAGCCTTGTAAAGCTTAATTTTAGACTGCATAGTCTTCTGTTATGTTGAAATTATAACTGTACAATGTGATTGTTACCATGTAAATTGTGCAAAACGAAAAATAAAAACTTTTTGATTAAAAAAAAAAAAAAAGGTTGTGGACAAGGATGGGAAAAAACTGGGACTTCCTGATACCAAACTTGATGTTTGCCATCAGGGAGGTTCCCCAGTCCTCTACGGGGTACTCCCCATTTGAGTTGCTTTATGGGAGACACCCTCGGGGACTCTTAGACATAGCCAAAGAAACTTGGGCGGGAGAACAGACACCCCATAAAAGTGTCATTGAGCATATTGCCCAAATGCAGGAGAGGATTGCAGCAATCATGCCAGTGGTAAAAGAACACTTACTGCAGGCCCAGGCAGCCCAACAGAGAATATATAACAGGGGGGCACAACTCCGTGTTTTCTCACCTGGGGACAGGGTCCTGGTGTTAGTTCCCACTGTTGAGAGCAAGTTCCTGGCTAAGTGGCAGGGTCCCTTTGAAGTAATTGAGAGAGTTGGGGAGGTCAACTACAAGGTTTATCGACCAGGAAAAAGGAAGCCCGAACAGGTTTACCATATAAACCTGTTAAAACCCTGGAAGGATAGAATGGCGTTAACTGCGAGGCCTCTCCCAGTAACGCCTACGGGTACTGAGTCCCCTCTCATCCCTGAGGTCACGATTCCAGACACCCTCTCATATTCCCAAAAACAGGACACTAGAGAATTCCTGATAAGGAATAGAGAGAAGTTTTCAGAGTTACCTGGCACAACTTCAGCAGTTCAGCATGATATTGTTACTGAACCTGGGGTACGTGTCAAGCTAAAACCTTACCGAATTCCTGAAGCGAGGAGAAAGGACATCAGCAAGGAAGTTAAAAAAATGTTGGAGCTAGATGTCATTGAGGAATCCAATAGTGACTGGTCTAGCCCCATCGTGTTAGTCCCAAAACAGGATGGCACGTGGAGGTTCTGTAACGACTTCAGGAAACTTAATGCGGTGACAAAGTTTGACACATACCCAATGCCCAGAGTAGACAAACTTATAGACCGACTTGGCAAGGCTCGCTATCTTACCACTTTGGACTTGACAAAAGGGTATTGGCAAATACCCCTAACTGGTAGCGCCAAAGAGAAGACTGCGTTTGTGACCCCAGACGGTTCCTTTCAATATAAAAAAATGCCTTTTGGGTTGCAAAATGCCCCCGCGACATTTCAGAGGGCCATGGACCCTAAAACCCCACCGACGATATGCAGCAGCCTATCTAGATGACATAGTGGTACATAGTACTGATTGGGAGTCTCACTTGCCTCGTGTCCAGGCTGTTCTTGATTTCCTCTTCAAAGAAAGTTTTACGGCAAATCCAAAAAAATGTGCCATTGGTCTAGAGGAGGGGTCTCCAAACTACGGCCCTCCAGTTGTTCAGGAACTACAATTCATCATGCCTAGTCATGTCTGTGAATGTCAGAGTTTTACAATGCCTTATGGGACATGTAGTTCCCCAACCGCTGGAGGGCCATAGTTTGGAGATCCCTGGTCTAGAGGAAGCCAAGTATTTGGGCTACACTATTGGTCGTGGTGTCATAAAACCACAAGTGAGTAAAATAGCAGCCATCCAGGAATGGCCACGCCCTGCAAACAAAAAGCAGGTCAGGGCCTTTCTTGGTATTGTGGGGTATTATAGAAGATGTATCCCAAATTTTGCAACTATAGCTGCCCCTCTGACAGACCTTACGAAGGGGAAAGACTCTGTAATGGTGAAATGGTCCCCAGTAGCAGAGGAGTCTTTCCAGGTCCTGAAGAAGGCTCTGTGTGCACAACCAGTACTGTACTCTCCCGATTTCTCCAGAGAGTTTTTGGTTCAGACGGATGCGTCTGATGTTGCTATCAGGGCGGTACTGTCACAGGTATACAATGGGGAAGAACACCCTGTCGTGTACTCCTTCACAGTAAAACACAGGCCAGGTGTGGAGATGGGGAATGTAGATGCCCTGTCCCGTGTTCACTCCTGTTGGGCCACAGGTGTTCCAACCCTGGGGTTGAAACAAGGGGGGAGGATATGTAGCAGAGCGTCCCAGAGAGAGCCAGGAGAAGTCCTGTTCGGGGTTTATACATCTCCCAGGCTCCTCTCATACACGTTCAGAGGTCTCTGAGACATGATCCAGTTCGGATCTTAGTCCTCCTCTCCAGGCTAATTTAAGCTCACCTGAGCAAACAGCCTTTGCTCTCTGCCTGGGACACACAAACAGGGATGGTTTGTGAGGAGCCAAAAGGTTGGTAAAACCCTTTACAGAAAACTGACAAGCGGTAGGCTTGCTCAGCCTGATAGTTAGAGACGGTGTATGTTATAGTTAGAGCCGAGACACGGCTAGGACTTTTGTTTGGTTATTTCTGTTTTGATGTGTTTTTTGGAAGACTGTGCAGCACCTGTGTATGGACTTGTATTTAAATAAACCCAGCACTGTTTTCACTACCTCAAGTGGATTTGGTATCTGAGCCTAAATAAACAGCTCATCCCAGGGAGCTTTGTACCTGCTACCTGTCCCCCAGGTTACATATACATACACACACACACACACACACTAATTATATATATATATATATATATATATATATAGAGATTTTTTTTTTTTTTTTTTTTTTTTTTTTTTTTTACACACCAGCACAGTACAGCCGTATAAAAAAATTGGTAATCCGGTGATGGTGACAGAAAAGTAAACTTTTTTCAGCCTTTTAAAAAAAACAAAAAAAATTGATGTTACTTTTTTCCTTTATGATTATTTTTTAAAAACACACTGTCACCAGAGCAATACAGTTTTACCATAGTAACATAGTACTACTCTGGGGAAGTGATCAGTATTTTTTTTTTTTTTACACATTATAATTGCTTATAGCAATGGATTTCATAACTATAAGCAAAGTATTTTACTGAATGAAATCGATTGGCAATAGCTAATTACATGGTACAAATGGGCTGTGATTGGCCCTGTCTGTACCACATGATCACTGTGACCAATCACCACCAGCAACATAATTGTACACAATGGATGGCATGAAAGGAAGCCATCCAGTGTTTACAACTGTCATGTCATCTACTGTTATTGGTCTCAGCGGTCACATGGTAGCGGCAGTGGGCCGGTACACTGATCAGTCATCGGCAGCGTTCGATGGACATATTTGATGAAATATCATGCCTCAACGTGGCCCTGCAGTCGCGTGCGAGACGTCATATGACGTAAATCCGGATAGACGAACGTCCCGCCCGGCCGTCATTTTGCTATAGGCCGGACGGGATGCTGTTAAATAGGAACGGATAACATTTACATAGATGTGTTAACATCTCAGGAACTCCTCAAATGTGCATATTCCTAAATATGTCTGGGGATAAAAAAAAAAAAGCAAATACATCTCTGCAATACATGCCCATTTCCCACTTTGAACCCCTTAAGAATGCTGCAATTCTGAAATATAGGACTTCTCACGCTTTAATCTAAATCATTACGATTAGGGATGCACCGAAATTTCGGGCGCCAAAACATATCGTCCGAAAATGGCCTTTTCAGCAATTTGCCGAAAGAGAATTCACGCCGATAATGGCACAGAAAATGGGGTGAGGCCTGCTGGGCCGCCCATCGTGGGGGGTGTCGTTCTGGAGCGCCCGTCCTTACTCCTCACCCATGCTGCCCGTGGGGTCGCCGTGTAACGCCCCCGAGCGGCAGGTGCATATGGATCCTCAGCCAATGTGTAAATCAGCTGTGCGGGAGCTCGATCACGCTGAAAGTGAAATCAAGGGAGGTGTGTCTAGCAGTGTGTGCTGTGCTCTCTGCCTCCCCCTACAGTGCAGTACCCAGCATGGAGATTGAAGATACAGAACTGCAGCTGACAATTTTTAAAAGGCTGTCTATATATGTTTGTATGCATGTATGTGCGCATGTTTATATGTGTGTTTATTTGTGTGCACGTGCGTGTGTTTTGTATGTGTATGTTTATATGTACTGGTGAGGCACAGGCAGGCTGCACGACGGACACTGGTAGGCTGTTGGGCACAGTGAGGCTGCATATGATGGGCACTGGTGAGGCTGCATTGATCTCCTGTACCACGTCCCCAGTCTCTGACCATCTCCTGTCCCCAGTCTCTGACCATCTCCCCAGTCTCTGACCATCTCCCGTATAGAAATATTTTTTTAAAACAGTCACTTTCGGCATCTGTGCCGTTTCGGTATCGTTTTCCGGCCTAGTGTATTTTTCATTTTCAGTATGGGCACCAAAAAAAAAAAAAAAAAAAACATTCGGTGCATCCCTAAATTACGACTAGTTTATATGCAGCCATCATCTGGTGATTAGATGCTCATAAATAGAAGAGGCTTCAGGGACAGTCCCCTATATAATCTCACCTACTTCCAGCTAGCCTCAGATTTGTAGCAATCAATAGGGAGATCATACGATCAGAGGGGAGGTTCTTGTGTCATGTACTGCACTCCAAGAAACAGATTTGACTGGAAATAAAAAATGTGAGACCTTCAACAGTAAAGGGAGGAACCCTAACCCTATGATAATATATCTGATCTGTCCATCAATGGTGGAGCGAGGGGCAAGGAGACCCTTGTGGGAATCTTCAGGAAACAAAGAATAAATCAGATTACCTAAAAGTGGCATTACATAGTAAGTTTGAATAAAGACACCATGGTGTGGGCGAATAGCTGCGCTTTCCTACAGAGATTAAAGCTGCCAACACAACAATGTGACAAATTGTGGACTAGTAAAAAAATGGGAAAAGTGTGGCGCTAGGATAAAACTTGTGAGAACATTCTCAGTGGGCAAGCAAGGAAAAATCGAGACCACTATTGAGTGTTCAGATATTAATGTAAAACAAAAAAATGGAAAGGACATCAGTCCTTTGTGCACGACATGAAAAACGTGTACTATTCAAAACAGTTATCATCTAGTGCACATGTGAGAATGAACAGGATCAACTGATCTCCCAGAAAGGGAGGGGTGATATTGTAAATCAACACAGTGCACTGTTCATAGACATGAGTGACGACCAATATCCATGGAGAATGAACTGTGGGGTCAGAAAACAGATCAGATGTTCTGAGCGAGCGTGGTGGCAATCAAAGTCACCTAGGTGTAGATGTCAACACTGACTGCCAAGGCAGGGCAGATAGACAAAACACAATTAATATGTAGATTATGGTGGCCCAAATAGGTTTAGACAAAAAATTGAATAAAGTGGCTGTCTGTGCGTTTAAGCATATGATAGCATCATACAGGGCAATGAAAAAATAGGCTGGGTTGCACCAAAAAAAAAAAAAGAAAAAAGAAAAAAAACGGGACTTAGATGTCTAAGATCTTATGAAAGGAACTATGGGCAAACATAGCAAGATAACCAACTATAGATGAATTGTCTCTTCAGAACTATTCAGACGCCAATTAAAAACAAACATAGTAATGTCCATATCATAAGTAGGTATAACACAAAATTGCTTGAAAACTGTGTCCTCTAGATGTCGGATTCAGTTGCAAACAGGGAAATGCGAAAATGAATTTGGTACGCTTACCACATCTGGTGGACCCACTAACCGGTGGTGAGGGGTCAAACGAGCCTGGGATTTGTAAGGCCTGAGCCTATACTGGATCGATGTATGCAGTGAAGCTCAGCAGCAGTTGTCACTCACCGAACAGAAATGGATCAACAGGAAACGATCAAAGGGCTCTCACCAATGTACACGGGTCATCTCGACATGTGAGGGTATGCGAATAAAGAAAACAGAGAGGGCCTCCTCATCGCGTAAAAAGGTCCAGGCAAGGACTCTATTTATTGCTTTAAAAATTTGCATTAGCTTCCAAAATACATTTTGATAAAAAAATTTAAAAGCAAAGCAAAGTATGAAAACGCACTGAAATTAGTGTATCTGCAAGGTTCTCCCGACGCGTTTCGTCTTACACAGACTTCAACTGGGGCTCATGAGCTAATGCAAATTTTTAAAGCAATAAATAGAGTCCTTGCCTGGACCTTTTTACGCGATGAGGAGGCCCTCTCTGTTTTCTTTATCCGCATACCCTCACATGTCGAGATGACCCGTGTACATTGGTGAGAGCCCTTTGATCGTTTCCTGTTGATCCATTTCTGTTCGGTGAGTGACAACTGCTGCTGAGCTTCACTGCATACAGCGATCCAGTATAGGCTCAGGCCTTACAAATCCCAGGCTCGTTTGACCCCTCACCACCGGTTAGTGGGTCCACCAGATGTGGTAAGCGTACCAAATTCATTTTCGCATTTCCCTGTTTGCAACTGAATCCGACATCTAGAGGACACAGTTTTCAAGCAATTTTGTGTTATACCTACTTATGATATGGACATTACTATGTTTTTAATTGGCGTCTGAATAGTTCTGAAGAGACAATTCATCTATAGTTGGTTATCTTGCTAGGTTTGCCCATAGTTCCTTTCATAAGATCTTAGACATCTAAGTCACGTTTTTTTTCTTTTTTTTTTTTTTTTTTGGTGCAACCCAGCCTATGTTTTCATTGCCCTGTATGATGCTATCATATGCTTAAACGCACAGACAGCCACTTTATTCAATTTTTTGTCTAAACCTATTTGGGCCACCATAATCTACATATTAATTGTGTTTTGTCTATCTGCCCTGCCTTGGCAGTCAGTGTTGACATCTACACCTAGGTGACTTTGATTGCCACCACCGCTCGCTCAGAACATCTGATCTGTTTTCTGACCCCACAGTTCATTCTCCATGGATATTGGTCGTCACTCATGTCTATGAACAGTGCACTGTGTTAATTTACAATATCACCCCTCCCTTTCTGGGAGATCAGTTGATCCTGTTCATTCTCACATGTGCACTAGATGATAACTGTTTTGAATAGTACACGTTTTTCATGTCGTGCACAAAGGACTGATGTCCTTTCCATTTTTTTGTTTTACATTAATATCTGAACACTCAATAGTGGTCTCGATTTTTCCTTGCTTGCCCACTGAGAATGTTCTCACACGTTTTATCCTAGCGCCACACTTTTCCCATTTATTGAATAAAGACACCAGTCCATCCAGTTCAACCTGAGTGAGTGGGTGCGTGTCTACAATTATCCCTATTTAAGGTACCCATATATAGTGCCGTCAATTTACTCAGCATACATCGCACACTCACATCGGTCCCTACCCTCAAGAAGCCCACAAATCCAAGGTCCCCCAACTCACATTCATATACTAGGGCCAATTTTGGACAGAAGCCAATTAACCTACCAGCATGTCTTTGGAAGGTCGGAGGAAACCGGAGTAACCAGAGGAAACCCACGCAGGCACAGGGAGAACATGCAAACTCCAGGCAGGTAGTGTCGTGTTTGGGATTCGAACCAGCGACCCTTTTTACTGCTAGGCGAGAGTGCTACCCACTACATCACTGTGCCAGTATATTAGCAGAGAGATAATACACTCACTGCACATGTCCATGTCCAAATGGTGGAGAATGTCCTTAGGATGCTTCAGAGCAGGACATAAGAACAATATCTTCATTACGATGGAGAACAAAGACCACCTTTGAGAGAAAAGCAGCCTTAGCACTCAAGACAGCCTTGTCCCTGTGCAACACTAAGATAGGGCTCCTTGCAAGATAAGGCCACCAACTCAGAGACTCTCCTTGCAGAGGTCATGGTCACAAGATGGGCCACCTTACAGTTAGACAGATAAGAAAATATCCCTGACAGGGGAACAAACAGGGGGGAGAGATGTGATAAACTACCTGTACAAAGGCCCTACACCTATAAATTGAAAAGCCAGGGACCTCTGAAAAACAGAACAGCTAAGGCCTAGATTTCTCACTCAATAGTACTTGAGGTCAGTTTTGGTCTAGACCAGGGGTCTCCATACTTTCTAAAGGAAGCTCTAGTTTACTGTCCTTCAGACTTTAGGGGGCCTGACTGTGCCCAGTAGGAGAAAACAATGCCCCGATCTTTGGTATTAGGGGGAGAAATAGTTGTCAGCAGGGAGGAAATAGGACCCCACTTTTGTTGTCAGTGAAAGGAATTATGCCCCATCATTAGTGTCAGTGGAAGGAATAGTGCCCCAATTGTTGGTGTCAGTGGCAAAAAATAGTACCTCAAAGGCCGGATAAAGGCAAGCAAAGGGCCGCATTTTGGCGACCACTGGTCTAGACCATACTGGATGAAGGACAGAATACGTCTTGCTGTGTACTTTCTAGGATCAAAGTTTCGCTACTCGCACCAAACAAAGTAGGTGCTCCAGGTGCAATGGTAGTATTTAGTATTGTATTTTACAAAAAGTAGACTTCCTAGCCTTTCAAGCAGGTAGGGATGACAGAGTCCAAAAGGTCCTGGTCCCTCAAGACTGTGGCGTCAACAGCCATGCCGCTAATGCCAGCGACCAAGAAGCAGTTTGTAACACTGACCCTTGAGAAAAGAGGTCCAGACAATCTAGAAGAGCCCACGGAGTGTGTCTGCCAGGAACTTGAGTATATTGAATACCACAAATTCAGTGCAATGAGGACCACCATGAGGCCCTCATGCCCAATCTTGTAAAGTAGAAAAGGGAGGAGACAGATACTTTAGGGCAGATTAAACTGATCCTGCAGCATCACCAGAGCGTCTACTGTGAAAGCCTGAGGGCCCCTGGACCTGGTGGCAAAACCTGTCAAGTTTGTTTCTGAATCTGGACAGCAGAAGGTCCATATGTTATGTCCACTACCCCTGGATGGCAAGCCTATTAACCTGGATCCAGATGCAAATAAGCAATTTCTTTTCATAAATTTTGACCAAAATTTGGTATGTGTGAAGAGTCCACAAGCTATGGTAGCAATCATTGAAAATTGATCACACCTGATGTATCGTGAGGCCCCAACATGTCAAGACAGTACAAATATTCCCCAAACACACGGCATAGGCATACTTGCAACTACACCCCAAAACACATTCTGCTACTCCTCCGAGTATGGCGATGCCACATAGAGAGCCGCAACATCCAAATAGCACCATCAGCTATTATCCATCAGCTACTACTATTAGCCATTATCCTGGTCTTAAGACCAGGCCTTCTTCTGACATTTTTTGTTTACAAGTAAAAATCTGTATTTTTGATAGAAAATGACTTCGAACCCCCAAACATTATATTTTTGTAGCAGAAACCCTAGAGAATAAAATGGTGTTTTTTGCTAATTTTTATGTCACACGGTATTTGCGCAGCAGTTTTTCTAACGCAATTTTACACACTAATGCATAAATACATTTTAATGAATTTCAATGCACAGAGACAATACAATACCCATATTTTTGGTAAAATATTAAATATGGTGTTGTGCCAGGTAAATAGATACCAAACATGTTACATTTTAAAATTGCCTGTGAAATGGCGCCAAACTTCGGTATTTAAAAGTCTCCACAGGCGACATTTTATAAGCCTTTATTGGTTACCAGTTTAGAGTTACACAGGAGGTCTGGTGATAGAATTATTGCTCTTGTTCTGACGTTTGTGGTGATACCTCACATGTGAGCTGTGATCGTTGTTTACGTATGTGTATGGGATCAAAGCGAGTGCTTTAAATGATTTATTGGTGGGACACTGGTACACTGACATTTGTTGATCAGCCACCGGCGGACACTGACAGATGTTGAAGTGCTAATGGTACACTATTGCAGATGTTTTGTGCACTGGTACAGATGTGTATGGGGACAGTGGTGATTGGTGTACTGTTTGTGGGGGGAGGATCTGTGACAGCTGTGTGTAAAATCATCCTTACACACAGCTGTCACAGAGCTTGCAGATTTACCACCCCCCGCCGCACTCAGCGTGGAGAACTTACAGAGACACACCTCTGTGTTCACATTGTGAAGGCTGTGATGGGACACAGCCATCACATGATCGGGAGGGCCAATCACAGAGCCCATTTCCCAATCCTGTCTTGGCTGTGTCCTGTGATCACAGCCATCACAGGAAGAGGCCACTCTGCGGGCACTCGTTCTGGGGATGTTCTTGAACCTCTACTCAGAACGAGGAAAGGCCCGTCTGGCTGTTTATGAACAGTGGCTGGTTGGGAGGAGGTTAATGATTGATGTAAGCCATGGCATTGTCAGACTGTATTCTTGTCAGGTGTCCCCACAATAGCGGAGTCCAGTGCTGAAGGGACAACCAAAAAACCCAGAATTCCAGAATGTTGATTGGAAAACGAGCCTCCTCCAATGACCAAGGTGGTATTCAAGACTGCTCCCCAGCCCGACAGGTTATCCGTCATGAGAACCATCCATGAGTGTAAAGGAAGGATTCCATAACTACGGTGTTGGAGGGTCTTCATAAGCACAATGGACAGACTCATCTATGTGAATCCGGAACTGTAAAGGGTTTTTGAGTAGAAACCTTGATGGTGTTCTCCTAGCGGCACAGGGGTCATGGCCCGCTGTTGGACCACTGAAAGCATATATGCCCACTGTGTCTGAAAATAGACAAAGTGGAGAGTATGAAGCAGGGAGGAGGAAGAGTGTGACACTCCAATTTTTAGCTTCTGGAAACAACACTCTGGACCCAAGTGTTGAAGACATTCTGGGACAAGAAAGCCAATAAGGCCAACAGACATGCCCCTACTTCAAGAAGTGGGTGCACCCCATAATTGGTCTGGTAACCAATTTACTACAACCCTCAGAGTACTCATTAGGGTTCTTGCATCCTCTGCAACAGCAGTGCAAGGAGATGGTATCAAGGTGAAAACACCTGCAGGTCACCGTAACCCAGGATCAAAAACATTATTATGCCTTTAGGATCCAGGAGGAGATATCGCTCGACTGGTGTTCTGGATGCAAAGTGAAAGAGGCAGAGCATGTATATGCATAATTCTTACTCAAAGCAAGGTAGCACAGCATCATAAGCAAGGGCAGTGCAACAGCGCTACCACAGTTGCCCTCCAAAGGGACATCCAAATGGCACAAAAACACCCTTAACCTCAGAAATCCTGGACAGTAACACTGTCACCGAGAAGGTGGAAGGCATAATTGTCTCCCCCCCAAAAGGGGAAAAGTAATAGGCACCCTAGGACTGAATGTTTGAAGGGATTCTGCCCTGTGTACCCACCACATCAGTGGCAGGAATTAGGGGGTATATACATAATCCAAAGTAAAAGCCGACCAGGTCTCAAAACCTACAATCTTCAGCACATGGTCCAGAGGCCCAAAGACCACCTTTCTCACATGTTTCACACAATGGCTTAAATCAGAGGAAAAGGAATAAGGGGGAGTTAACCCATTACTGTCTTCACCCTTTCTATGGTGGGAATACTCTCTTAAGGGTCTTCAGAGACTGGGCTCTGCAACAGACAGCCCTTGGCTATGAACCTGTAAAGCACACTGTGGCTAATTTCACACATCATGTGCCAGGGGGAGCACCCACAACAGGACCCAGTGCATAGCCACATTAGAGGCCAGCTCACATCTTCCATCAGGCAGGGTTTGGGTATGCTTCCCCAAGGCTGTAATTCAGCAGTAGAGAACTGAGCTGGATCGACAACACGGTTTCTAATTTTAGTGCAACAGAAGTATTGTTCAAAAACAAATTATGAGCACAATAGATTTCTGGCAGATCAACAGGTCCTTTTCTGAACTTGCAACAAAGTATCTTGAAATTTGCATGGCATGTACTGCAGTACTGTATTTTTTTTTAACCAAAACATAACAACCCCCCCCCCCCCCCCCCCCTTTACTTGCTGTTCTATAATACAACAGGTATATGCATTAATAGCTTGTGGAATGCATCTTGTGTTAAAAAATAAGTATGGGTTTGGGTTTTTTTCCTACATCATTCTTACCTAGGTGTATGCTGCGTCTGTCTCCCAGCGCCTCAACACAGAGTCGAGACGACGAACATCGCCGACGGCTCGGTTCTCACAGCTCCCCGAGCAGAGAGTTGCAGACTGTCAATCAGCAGCTCTCCGCTCTGCTCCTCTACGCTCACTGGAGTGCTGAGGTGTGGAGGGGCAGGGAGCTCGCCGAGAGGCTGAGACGGGTGTCAGTCCAGGCTCCTGGTGGATCCAGACTTTGTCCCGATGCCTGGACTGATCCGGGTCACAGGAGTACTCGAACAATGAATTGCACTCCTATGATCCATAGAAGAAGCCCAGTCAAAAGAGCTTTGGCTGGACTTCTCTTTAAGTTTCTATTATAAGACCATTGTGTCGGTTACAAGATCATTGTGTTTGTGAAGTGTGCACTGCTCTAGAAAACCCTTCACACAACTACAGTCAAAAAGAATACTCAGCAGCACTACAGAAAACAACCTTATAGAATTCTTACAATGTTATGACATTATAATGAATAAATGTTAACTTACCGGCTTTTCATGTTCATGTGGCATGTCAAACACACACTTTAACTTAGAATCCATAAGATCATCAGGTTTTGCTTCCTTCCACTACAAATTACAAAACTATCACATTAGGTAATGCAAGATTACAACAAATTAGCTGTTATTACTGCTGTACAAATCAATACAGAACACTGCACAAAGAAAATAGCAAGTTGGCATAGAATTCAACCGGTTACATTTATAGGCATAGCCCACCTATGCCTATTAAAAAAAATAAAAAATAAAAATTACATTTTTGCATGGGGATTGCAGAGCATTGCAACCGCAGGCAGACTCTTCATCCAGCCACAGGTTTGTATGAAGATCCATGGTACGGGTATGGGTTGGAGCAAGTGAACAGTGGACTATAAATACGGCGACATCTCTGCACTCATGCTCCACTGAGATCCACGAGTCTCTCTTCTGTGCTGCCAGATGAAACCTGTGGTTTTTCTATTCACAGATCCTGTGAATGGATGAAGAGGCTGTGTGGGCAGACACTAACGAGTCAGAAAAAAAACATATTTGCCCCACACATTTTCATCCCACAATACAACTATTTTAACCACTTCCCATCCAGGCCAATTCTGACATTTCTCTCCTACATGTAAAATTCATAATTCTTTTGCTAGAAAATTACATAAAACCCCCAAACATAATATATGTTTTTTTAGCAAAGACCCTAGAGAATACAATGTCGGTCGTGTCAACTTTTTATCTCGCACGGTATTTGCGCAGCAATTTTTCGAACACGTTTTTTCAGGAAAAAAAACAGTTTCATGCTTAAAAAAATCAAAAAAAAAAAAAAACAGTAAAGTTAGCCCAATTTCTTTGCATAATGTGAAAGATGAACGCCGAGTAAATAGATACCCACATGTCACGCTTCAAAATTGCACGCGCTCGTGGAATGGTGAAAAACTTTGGTATTTAAAAATCCCCATAGGCGACGCTTTAATTTTTTTTACTGGTTGCATGTTTTGAGTTACAGAGGAAGGGCTAGAATTATTGCTCTCGCTCTAACGTTCGCGGCGATACCTCACATGTGTGGCTTGAACACCGTTTTTTATATGTGGGCAGGGCTTACGTATGTTTTCACTTCTGCGTACAAGCTCGCGGGGACAGGGCACTTTAAAAAAAACATTTTTATTTTTTTATTGTTAATTTTACTTTTATTTTTTTAGTTTGACACTTTAAAAAAAAAATAAAAAATTTGATTACTTTTATTCCTATTACAAGGAATGTGAACATCCCTTGTAATAGGAATATGACATGATCGGGCCTATTTACAGTGAGATATGGGGTCAATAAGACCCCACATCTCACCTCTAGGCTGGAAAGCCTAAAATAAAAAAAAAAAAAAAATAAAACGATCTCGGCTTTTTAGCCGAGGCAGCCCCGTTATTTGAATGCAGAGGCCGGGCTTGACATCATAACATCGCGCCAGGCCTCCGAACAATCATAGAGACTGCGGCGACCATATGGTCCGCCGGAAATCTCTATGATCACCATCCGGGGGCCGGCGGATCCTGTGTCCGACTCACCGATGGAAGCGGTGAGTCAGAAGAAGCACCGGAGGGCCGTGGGAGATGTCCCAATTGGCGGAACAGCCTCCATGATCATTTTTATGGTGCAGGGAATCGCCAGCTGAAAAAGCCAATATCTGAATGATGTCTGTAGCTGCAGGCATCATTCAGATATACCCCCGGGAAGTCAAGGACATCCCTGGACGCTTTACGGGCGCGAAGTGGTTAATACAACAAATAAACAGTCTTTTAAAAGAATAAGTTCACCTTTTGACAAAAAATAATAAATGCACATATTCTGCAGGTAAAAAAAAAAAAAAAAATGTGCATTTATTATTTTTTGTTGTATGAACCTGTAAAGCGTTGCATCAGCAGATCGCTGATGCCATGCAGACCTGTCAGTGTATCTGCTTGCTTGTACCTTGCACAAGCAAGCCAATGCACTGACAGGAAGAATCCGTGAACTACCACAGTGCCATGGTAGTTCAATGAGAAGTACAAGCCAACAGTCGCTAAGGCTGCTGGGACTTGTAGTTTTCCATTCACAGAACAATGTGCATGAGTGTTGTGTCCATGGCCATGTTTTATTTCAACTGTGACAGCTAGCGGGGGGGAGGGGGGGCAGAAGATCCCCCACTAGCTGTCAAAGCGGGGGTCAGTTCATTCATAACACTACATCCTGAATATGGATGTAACATGTTATGAAAGGTGAACCTATCCTTTAACGGATTCTCGCTAGTTTAGTCTAGCTGGCAATGTACATCACGGAGGGGAGATTACCTAAAGCTACGGCAGTGGCATTGACACTGTCCATCTGGGGCCCGGGGCAATACCTCCTACTTGCATTGGTCTGTTCACCATAAGAGGTGGGAGAGTATTGCAGACTGGTAGTGGCCAAGACAATCATGAGTTAAGCAGTCCCAATCGATACAGCTACAAAGGAATGTTCCAAAATGTTGTCAAGTATTAATTTAAAAGTAACATTTATTGATACAAAAGGGATTAAAAAAAAGATGTCTGAAAATACAAATACTGCAGCAATAGACATACAAAAAATATGGTAACAATACATAAAAGTTGTTCAAGCATAATACATGACACCCAAGTCATTTTCAGACTTGTTTTTTAATCCCTTTTGTATCAATGTTATATTTTTAAATGAATACTTTACAACATTTTTGGATAGTGCCTAAATAGTCCCAATCCTAGAGGGTTGTGCCCTCAGGGATGAGGGCACAATACAATTTTGGGCCAGATTCCTATTCTTTTCCAACCTATACACCTGACAACACCTTTATGCAGTATGCCCTCAAAGCAGACAGAGCGCCAGAAGGAGAATTAAAGCCAGCCGACACACTACTACCTGTCTGGCCACAGGTTTGAGTTAGTACTAAAGCAAGCCTCAATGGTGTGCAACTACACCCTTGTTAAAGTTTTTTTTCCCTTATATTAGCCCTTTCACATAAAAATCTTTTAAGGCTCTACTCTACGCACACTAGCTTAAAAAAAAAAAAAAAACGCTCCTAGCAGCAGCTTTTGAGCCATTTTTTTCTGCTTCCAGAAGCAAATAGTGTTATCCTATGTGTCCACACACACTATTTTAGCCTAGAAGCATTTTTTGAAGCTTCAGCTTTTAGGAATAGAAAAAAAAAAAAAATAGACTGTTCTTGGGAGCGATTTGCTGGCTGAAAAAAAAAAAAATAAATAAAAAAAAAAAAGCAGCTTCACCAAGCTCCTAAGCACTACTAAGCACCATTTTGTTAAAAAAAAAAAAAACACTACTAAGCACTGGTTTAGCAGGGTGTTTTTTTTTCTTCTATAAGCGGGTGGCCACCAGCATCCTTAAGAACCCGTGAATAGCTGGTTATTAAGGTGCCACGCCCGTAACGGATGACTCATCAGCTGTCGGCGGGGGTTCCCTGCTGACAGCTGAATGTAAACAATAGAACAGTCTCCTTTACAGGCAAGCAAGGGTGTAGACTACCACAGGTGAAACACAAAAAAATTGCAAGAACAAGATAGGACAGGTAATTTTAATATGAATTTAGCAGGTAATCATGCTTCATTGGTTAGAGGAAAAAAAAATAAAAAACACTTACCATAACTTCCATGTCTGATATATTTGATGGAGCAAATATTGTCTGCACCATGAATTTGTGCTTACTCTTTTCATTTGGATCATAGTCAAAAGGTTGCAACATTACTGTGAAAAAAATAAAATAAAAAAAAATACACATTATCTTATAATTAGTGTTATTAGCACAAGCAATAAGAGCACCCATCAGGAACAGGTTTACCATTATGTATGGTGAGCAAGCCCCTGACTAATCGGTGGTAGAAGAAAAAAAAAAAAAAAGTCTGCTTTCTCCTGCATGGTTACCAAATACAAAATTGTGTAACATTTTATTTCCATCTCATTAAGCTTGAAACTTATTTAACATTCTAAAAGAGGAGGCGATCCTAGAAAAGGAACTACTTCAGTACAGGATATACTGAAAGAAGCATCAAATCAAAAAGGGAATATTTGGGACTTTAAATGAGACGCAACAGGGAATATTGCGCCTCCATCCCTGGTTACTCAAGCAAAAAAAGAGGGGGGGAGTGTGGGACTTTGGATGAGGTGCGTGGGGTAGAGCCAGACAAAACCATATACATATGTAAAAAATTATATTCTTTATTAGACCAAATATGGGGGCATGGATCAAAGCATATACAGGGGGTCCCCGAGTTACGAACTCGTTAGGGACTGTCCGCCTGTTCTTAACTCGGAAATGTTCGTAAGTCGGCCGCGCATGCGCAGACCGACAATTACGGACATTTCCGATGTTCTGTCGAATGCCGTTCTGCGCATGCGCGGCAAATTACGGACAGTTCCGATGTTTGCTGTCATTTTCCGAGGCTCCGTCTGGCCGCGCAATGCGCAGAACGGCCGAAGGACAGCGTAAAATGGCTGAGGGTCCCCGCAGCACCCGGTTCGTAAGTAGGAGATGTTCGTAGGTCAGGCGTTCGTAAGTCGGGGACCCCTGTAAATGCATAATAGCACATTGGCATATAAAATACAAAGTATCAATATATTGAGGATAGTCACCAACATGACACAGAAAGTAAATATACATCACAGTCCCCCAAATGGGAGTAGGCATAACATTATATCAGGGTGGTAGAGCAATAAAAACCATCTAGAATCATAAATATAAGATGGATGCATCAAAATAAGCTCAACAACGTTTTGTGGTGCATCCATATACTAAAAAGGGATAAAAAAAATAAAAATAAAAAAAAAATAAAAAAATCACCATTATAGTTTGATATAACCACAGACTGGAGGGGTAGAGGGATTAAGGATGGTGATGAACAAATAAACGGCCATAACTGAAAGTACTCCCATAAGAGCTGATACTAGGCCATGCGATACCACCTGCCGGAGGTCAGCCAGATAAATATGTCCAGCACGGGAGCTGAGGAAAGGACCCAAGCATGAACCAGGAGCACACACGCAGTCCCCCAAAAAGTGTGTATGGAAAAACAAGCATTACTAAACAAGCATTACTAATATTTCTTTACTGTTCTCTAGTTTTCATAAATTTCTCCTGATTTCAGGAATCTCATCTCCTCTTCCCTATTCTTAATTTATGGACACCCTATTTTTTCATTCTGTTCACCTTGTTGATATGCTCCACAATATACTTCTATACTGTGGTGATGGGCCTACTCTATATGACATTTCTTTTTATTTATACCAATATGGTAACAAACCACTTACTTTATTGTATACAATACAGAAACCCCATCCATAGCTACATCAAGATTTTTCCAAACACACTTTTTGGGGGACTGCGTGTGTGCTCCTGGTTCATGCTTGGGTCCTTTCCTCAGCTCCCGTGCTGGACATATTTATCTGGCTGACCTCCGGCAGGTGGTATCGCATGGCCTCTCCAGTCTGTGATTATATTATCAAACTATAAATGGTGATTTTTTTTATCCCCTTTTTAGTATATGGATGCACTTGCTCCTAATGAGTGGATAGAAGTCCACGAAACGTTGTTGAGCTTATTTTGAAGCATCCATCTCATATTTATGATTATAGATGTTTTTTTTACTGCTCTACCACCCTGATATAATGTTATGCCTACTCCATTTGGGGGACTGTGATGTACACTATTTACTTTCCGTGTCATGTTGGTGACTATCCTCAATATGTATGTTGATACTTTGTATTTTATATGCCAATGTGCTATTATGCGTTTATATGGGTTGATCCATGCCCTATCTTTGGTCTAATAAAGAATATCATTTTTTTACATTTGTATATGGTTTTGCCTGGCTCTACCCCACGCACCTCATCCAAAGTCCCACCCTCCCCCCCCTCTTTTTTGCATACTGAAAGAAGCAACAGGGATTTTTTATTTTTTTTTGCAGCCTACTTGACCCCTATACTATGCACACAAACAATAGGCTTTAGTAAGAGGTTAGTGCGACTATAAGGATTTGGCTCAGCACTGTGCATTTTATACATAACGATAAATGCTGAAGCTTGGGTAAAAGCCCCCCTCACCCACGTAGGATGTTTAACCATGGCAGTGCATAGGATGTAGCTCCAGTGTGTGGTGGCAACAGTACACTGCAGGAACCAGCCAAATTTCAATGTGTGTGTATCCCTCTCTGTTCAATGGAATACAGTCTTTAAACCTGCAGCACTGATTTGTGTATTTTGATGGGATAATCCTCGCTGTCAGAACACAATAGCACAGAGGGGGGAATTCTTGCAGTCACATCGCTTGTGGATTCAACTCTCGTACCCATTTTCTTCAATAAACAAACCAAAAAAAAAAAACTCTGTGCATACACCGCTTTAGACTACATTCACACATGCGCTATACCATGGTGCTAGTCACAGTAGCAGGAATCGACTGATGCCCGCTGCTGCGTTTGACAGTTGTGAGCAGCTAGTTGCAGACTTCAGAGCACTTTCACACTGCCAGCGCCTGGGCATCGGCAGTAAAGCAGGGGCACGCAGCACACGACATCATTACACCTCCGCGCATTGGGCCTAAACGTTCTGAGTCTGACAGTGAGTCCTGGCCTTCCTTGCCTCGCCAGTGCATGCTACGAGAGGAGGTCGGACGGACACACCACTCAGCCAGCAGCCACCCACAACAAGGTGCCAGGCTGCTCACCCATAGCAGGGTGCCAGCCAGCAAGCCAGCCACAGCAGGGTGCCAGTCAGCCACCCACAGCAGGGTGCCAGCCAGTCAGCAAGCCACCCACAGCAGAGGGCAGCCACAGCAGGGTGCCAGCCAGTCAGCAAGCCACCCACAGCAGAGTGCCAGCCAGTCAGCAAGCCACCCCCATCAGGATGCCAGCCAGCCAGTCAGCAAGCCACCCAGAGCAGGGTGTCAGACAGTCAGCAAGCATTTTTTCAGATTGGTGCAGGTCAGATGTGTCCCCTAAATATTCACGTCACATGCATCATATTTGGAAATCCTGACCCCTCTCTGGGCTGTTGCCGTGGGTCCAATAGGGCTGCTCCTGTCCTCACATGACCGCGCAATTGTCAGTTAAAGCGATGCAGTGCCCTATCGCAAAAAATGGCCTGGTCATTAAGGAGGGTAAATCCTTCTGGGGCTGAAGTGGTTAAAGCACCTTTCCATGGTGAAGGAAATTCTAAAACGTGGCCTGTTGGGGATACTTGAGGACTGAGGTTGGGAACCACTGCCCTATATATTAACATTTAGGCTGGGAGAGGGAGGAGCAGGGCTGGAAGCCAATCAGTTGTGTTGCATATAAATGTACTGACAAGGTATGTCAATAGGAAAAGCAGAGAGAGGAGGTCATTAGTCTGATGCTGTTTTTTCACTGTCCAATCAGCAGGCTATGGAAGAGGACACCATTGTATCAATTCTACAACTGAAAACAGAGAAAGTGGTGTCATCTGCCTAGCTGTTCTGTCTGCAAGGAAGGTCTAACTCTCAGAACTAGAGAGACAGAAATACAAGTTCTTTAAGCAGGTAAAACTCCCAATATAGACTATACTATATACAGTAATTGCCTATATTACAAACATACAGTATACACACACTTAAATTACTTTTTAACACCGTATCAATAAAATTCATGTTTTAAAACATCCACTATTATTACCAGAAACTGTTACTGTGGCTCCAGGATCTATAATGCCACTGTTTGGCCTCACGCAGTAGCGCCTTGGAGCTGTAGTTTTCACCTTGAAGCATACTTTCTTGTCAGACGGATTACGAAGTTTGAGGTTTGTGGTGACAACATCAGTAAACGGACCTAAAAATTAAGAAAAGAAAAAAATATAACAGCTTGCGAGTGGCTTTAGAGAAAAACTGAATTAAAGCAGAAAGATATATAAAAAATAAATAAAAAATAAATAAAATAATGTTAAAAGCAGTTATGTACTTTCAGTTCAAATAGTGTAAATATTTGAAATGTGCTGCTGAACAGCGGCACTCAAAAAGTGGGAGGGCCAGTCAACCAGCTTCTTCTGAAGTCCGCTGACTGGAAGAAAGAGTAGTCTGTCCCAGTCTTTGCTGTGCTGCTGCACCAGTAGAGGTTGATGACCTGGCTGTGTCAAGTGGCAGAAGGGGCAGCACCACAAACTGGATGTATAGAATTACATAAAATTTTCATGTACACATGTTCAGTTCCACCCCACACACAGATTTTAAAGTTTCTGGGACAACAATCTAAAGTTCAATAGGGTCCTTTACCCTGCCAAGAGTCCTCTTCTATCTTCAGATGGTGCCCATTTCTCTACCCTGGTCTTTTTTCTCAACCCTCAAAAGCCTGTTTTTTTAAAGTTCATCTGGCATGGTCGGAGCCCTCGTCTCGCCTTACGCACTCTGCAGCATCCCAAGCAATTGAGAAGCCTTGGGGTCCCTTCCATGCAGAGATATTATGAGGTGACTGCTTTGCAACGGATCTTAGACTGGCATCATCACGCGGCCACCAAATCTTAGGTTCCCCTTGAGAAATTTTGTGGCTGCCCATAACCTGTCTCATGCTCCATGGCTCACCCCGGATTGTCGAGGCCTCTCAGACTTTGTGTCTCCCATCTCTGCTCATGTGCTACGGGTGTGGGAGACACCTTAAAACGCTCAGGGGAAGCGGTCGCCGCCTGTGTCCCCGCTGGCACCCTTAGGAGGTTTCCCATGGTTCATTCCAGGGGAGCACCTCTCCTATTTTCACACATGGGCAAGGGACAGTGAGGCACGATGCAGAAGGTTCATACAGGAGCAAGGCCCGGTCTCCCTAGACTGGCTTCACTCTCAGTTTGGCCACTTCACGATGGACGAGTGGCGCTACAGACAGCTGCATCACTTTGTTCAAAGCTTACCTCATACCATTTGGCCACCGTCCTCCCTGACTCCATTTGAGAAATTATACATCGCTGCAGAACCTGTTCCCCATTCTATCTCAGTAGTTTATGGGATGCTGCAGTCGGCCGAGTCTCAGAGTAGGCGGTTTATATACACGGGAGTGGGAGAGAGACCTGCGCCATATGTTCACGGTACCCCTACTGGGACACCTGTATAGCTATACCCACAAAAGCTCTGTGGACTCGAAGATGCAAGAAAATAGCTTTAAAGTGGTTGACCAGGTGATACAGAGTTGGCTGCATTGGCTAGAACTTACCCAGCAGTTTCTGATGCCTGTTGGATAGGCTGTGGGCTTCTGGGTACCTACCTACATATATGGTGAGAGCTCCCGCGGCTTAGGCCCTTTTGGCAAGATATCAGAGCTCAGGTAAAGGTTATACTGGACATAGATATGAATGACTCCCCAATTGGAGTTTCTAC
Organism: Lithobates sylvaticus; assembly: GCA_028564925.1. NCBI lineage: Eukaryota > Metazoa > Chordata > Amphibia > Anura > Ranidae > Lithobates > Lithobates sylvaticus. The sequence goes on along the minus strand of CM053030.1, from coordinate 165,906,432 downwards.
TTCATGTGCCATTCATGCCTCTTAGCGTATACCGTAAAACAGTTTTGCCACATCTTTTAAATGCTGCCAGGCACCTGATTCCAGTACATTGGAAGTCACCTCATGTTCCTGGAAGATCTAACTGGTTAATAATATCATGGTAGCGGAGGAATGGATGGCAAAGTGCGGAGATAGGTATGAAAAATTGTATTAGTATATGGACCACTTGGATACATTACAACTCTAACACATAATCAGTGCCATAGCCAACTACCTCTAGATTCTTTATGCCCTGGTCAGTAGTACCGGAGATCTAAACGGTAACGTTCTCACGTAATTCAGTTAGAGGCAGAGGCCTGCATGTTACGGACCCCCAAAATATGTTTTTTAGCACTATTCATGAATCTAGATAAAGTGCTAGAGGTTTCTTCCCGTTTTCAGTGTTTATAGGGCCCTTGCCCTCCACTCCGTTTTTTCTCACCTCTATTCACTTTTCTTGCCTTCTTCTATATTCCATTTCCCCCTTTACTCCTTTCCCCATGTCAAAGCCGACACACAATGTTTTTTTTTTTTTTAACAAGACGACACACAATGTTTAGAGCTGCTCATGGGTACGTAACCGCAATATGGTACTCTGGTTTTATTACACATCACCCCGTGTTATATGGTTTACAAAAGTTGGAATAATCTTCTGCTTAGGTCGGTATGTACCAAAGGCTTTACTGAATCTAATATTGCAGACCGGTGATGTGTGGTTCACTACCATTTGTTATATGTCGCCCCCCCCCCCCCTTTTTTTTTTTTTTATCTATTGTAAGCCAAACTTCTCTGAAAACTGACATAAAGATAATATAAAAAAAAAAAAAAAAAAAGAAGAAGGAGGGTCCTTTACATACAAACGCAATTATAAAAAAACTGCAGCGCTTAGTACATACCCAATAATTCAAACAGTGCAGACAGCAATGCTCACTGATACTGAAATACAATATCTAACACACAGAAATGCGAAATACATTGTGCTGTCCCTTTAAAATCAATAATATTCACAAGTGCAAATTATCATACAAAACTACTGGACACCAATTTCACGTGGCTCTTTAAAAAGTAATCAAATCATATTATGATAGCAATTAGGCAAGGTGAATAATAATTTGATAAATTAAATAAAGTCCAAAAAATAAGCAGCACACACACACACAGCTCACTAGAACTGCTACAAAGCTCAGCCAGGAGTTTGAATGGCTTGGAACAGCCGCTGGGAAGCAGATTTTTTGTGATATTCAGCGCACCGGGCAAAGAGCAGGATATAGGGGGAATGAGGGGCCAGCAGTTTTTCTGGAGTGGACCCTCAATAGTTGAATCTAATGGGGGGACACCCTTCACCATTTACATCTGGATGCGCTCTGGTATGTACTATTCATTGGATATAGAATCGTATAGGGTAATTTTGGGGAATATCTTCCTGAAGGTTAACTTACACATTGGGTTGTTTTACTAAAACTGGAGAGTACAAAATCTGATGCATCTGTGCATGGTAGCCAATACGCTTCCAACTTCAGCTTGAACACTACATTTTAACAAAAAAAGAAAAACCTGGAAGCCGACTGGTTTCCATGCAGAGCTGCACCAGATTTAGTATTTTCCAGTTTTAGTCAATCAAGCCCTTTAAAGTGGTTGTAAAGGCAGTTTTGCTTTAACTGAATGCATTCTATACAATATAAAAAAAAAAAAAAAACTTCTGTGTGTAGCGGCCCTCCAATACTTACCTGAGCCCCCTTTCTATCCAGCGATGTACACGAGTGCCTCAGCCATCCGGGACACTCCCTCCTGATTAGCTGAGACACAGCAGTGGGGCTGCTGCACACAGAAGGCTTCTTATCCTAATGCATAAAAAACAAAAAGGAGGGGCAGAGCGCAGCGGCTCCTGGTGCAATACAGATTATTAAATCAATGAACAGAATTTAAAAACAAGTTGCACTCACACAGGTTAGAGAGCATTTCTGCAGGAAAACCGTGGCCAGCATACGGACAGTGATCCTTCAGATCGTAGGAGAGCAGGGGCTGAGATGAAAGGTATTCCAGCCTGCAGCAACAGACAAGCTGCACACCGCTCCTGCCATTTTATTCCCTAGCGCAGTGATGGCGAACATTGGAACCCCAGATGTTTTGGAACTATATTTCCCATGATGCTCATGCACTCTGCAGTGTAGTTGAGCATCATGGGAAATGTAGTTCCAAAACATCTGGGGTGCCAAGGTTCCCCATCACTGCCCTAGCGTGTCTGCTAACAAAACATATATAATGTTTGTGGGTTCTGAGTAATTTTCTAGGAAAAAAATTATGATGTGTACATGTAGGAGAGGAGTGCGCTCGGTTTCAGCAAGAAGCTCTGAAGTTACAGCACGGTAAAGGCGAACCTTCAGAGCGCATGCAGGGTGAATATCTCCTAAAACGTGCCCTATTATAGGCTTACCTGTAGGTAAAAAAAAAAAAAAAATCACAAAGCCGGGTGTACAAACCCTTTACCTTGAGTTCAGCTTGTTAGTGCATTTAAATCTGCTTGTATATTAACACTCTGCTCCTCACAGACGGACAATGCTACTGTCCAAATGTGCCCTCATCCAGAGTGGGGGTACTCTAATACAGTGTGTTACTGGCCAGTAGGGGTGCAACAGATTGTCACCGATCCGTGATCCAAAACGGGTCACCCTGTTCGGATCAGCACATGCCGCGATCCGCAGGGGCCATCTTGGTGCACCGTACGGCCGTTTACAATGTGATCGCTCAGTCAAATGATGGAGCAATCACTTGTAAACAAACATCATGATGACGCCGGTTCCTCTCTCCCCTCTGTGTACTGATCTGTACAGTGGAGGGGAGAGATCGGATGGCAGCAGCGCTGTGGGCTGGTTCTGTAGTGCCCGCAGCGCTGCTCTGTGACAATTGCAGTCACATCCATCCCTCAATACCCTGCCAGCCATGCTCGGCCATACCCAGCCAATATTACAGTGCGGGGGAGATGTATATTACAGTGGGGGAGATTGTGGATATTACAGTGCGGACTATATGGTGGCGGAATTTTCACAGGTTTTTGCAAATTCAATTATTATTTGCTGATCCGAAAAATTATCCGATCCGTGAGTTTTTTGATCCGTTGCACCCCTACTGGCCAGATCACCAGGGGAAAAAAATAGCCTAAAAAAAATCAATTCAGCCACAACATCTAATGACCGGTAAGTTGGAATGTATATTATTTTTGGTTGTGGAATTAATACTGCTTTAACCAGCTAAAGGATTTTAAACATATGAGATGAGATATCTGAAATTGCACTGGACCGCACCAAAAACACACAACAATCGAATCATATGGTACTAGTTTAAAATGCAATCCGGGGCAGGAAAACTACCTCCGTTTGGGGCGTCATGTTAACACCGACAGCGCTGCAGATTGCAAGTGTAGTGAGTTTTGAACGCAATGTGGGAAACGCACAGGGAATGCAGGTTTCCCACACCACGTTCTGGTGTGAACTGACCCTAAAAGGTGGATAACATCTAATAAAGAAACCTTGCAAGAAAAAATAAATACATTCCCTAGTAACCCTTTGTTGACCTCAATTAGCCTTAAAGCGGAGCTCAGCGTCTTTGTGTTTATTAACCATATGATTATGTCAAGAATTGCAGGCCTACAATATAAAACGCCAAATTTCCATGCAAAATAATTGTACCGCTTTTGGTACAAAATTCCTATGAATAACTCAATTAAATCTGTCCAAACCAGGGTCTAGTAGACATCCCGGGTATGATAAAGTTTGAAACCCAAAATCATAAAATTATAATACAATAAATAACAAACTATAAAAATTATTCAATAATGAACCGTATATACTCGAGTATAAGCCGAGATTTTCAGCCCTTTTTTTAGGGCTGAAAGTCCCCTTCTCGGCTTATACTCGAGTCAGTGCGGTCTGCCTACATGAACAGCTTGTCATGTAGACAGACGGCACTGTTCAAAAGCCGCGCCGCCTCCTCCCGCCCGTTCGTGATAGGCGGACACTAATTTTCCCAGCAGCGCAGTGTTCCGCCTATCACGGATGTTCTCTCATTCTCATCTCATGGACGAGGATGAGAGAATATCCGTGATAGGCGGAACACTGCACATGACTGCTTGGAAAACCGAGTGTTCCTCCTATCACGGACGAGGAGGAGGAGGCGGCGGCGCGGCTTTCAAACCTGCAATGGCGCCTGGAGCCTCAGCGCGTACGAGGGACACCGCACACCGAGGGACAGCGGCCCCCGAGGGACGCGGGACACCGGATCGATCTGTCACAGGTAGGCTGCACTGGGGACACGGGGGGTTGTATAGGACACCGGGGACATGTAGATGGGCATTTGGTGACACACTTTTCCACTTACAGTAGCTGCTCCATTTCCCCCCCTCGGCTTATACACGGGTCATTAACTTTTCCCATTTTTTTGTGGTAAATCAGGGGCCTCGGCTTATACTCGGGACGGCCTATACTCGAGTATATACGGTAATCAAATCAAAAACACTGAAATTTGCTCAGTTGCAGAATTGTCGCTGTCATTAGATTTAGTGTTTGATGATGAATTGTGATTCTAATTTATTATCGGTGTTTTCTAGTTGGTCTAAAACCACTTTTGACATAAAGGGACACTTTTTGGTTGCTATGGACAATCTCCAGTTTCCAGGCAGAAAAAAATGTATTTATTATATGAAACTACATGCAGGGCACTGGACAGACCACTAGGGACAAAGGGTATGTGTAATTTTATACAGTACTGTAATCTGTAAGATTACAGTACTGTATGTTTTGTGCGTTTTAACTTTTTTGAATTTGGCGCCGATCTCCGCTCCCGTGCGTCGTAATGTCGCAGGGAACGGAGATCAGCGGCACTCAGCACTGTGTGAAACGAGCGGAGGAGCTCGCACACACAGCGGGGAGACATCGCAGGATCCAGGGGACAAGGTAAGTAACTTCCCCCTGTATGCTGCAATGCAAGCCCGAGTCTAGCTCGGGGTTACCACTTATGGTACTGAAGTTCCACCCGAGCCAGACTCGGGATTACCGCCAGGGAGGTTAAAAGGCAGCAATTATAAAAACTGTTGCCGCTAACTTTTGAACACCATATACTCACCTGTTCCACAATCAAGTAATGTGCTTACTCGGGCCGTCCCTTCTCCCCGTCATCTCGACTATGGGCACCCGGCTTTGGCAGCTTACAGCTTCACAGTCGGGTGCCCGCTGCACCTGCTGATTGGTCTGGCAGTCTTCTGGGACCCGTTACATTTCCCAAAAGACTGGGAGGGAGGGAGAGGGGGGAGAGGAGAACTTGTGCTTGAATTGCCTAGGGTACCTGTCAAAACCCTCCTCCTAGAAGATAAGCAAAAAAACTGAGGCATGCAGGGAGTAGGAGGAATAATCCTGTCCTGGCCTACAAATTTTGTGTTTGCCAATTCATTCCCATAGGCGGCAGTATTAACCAACAGCAGATGACTGTGCTCCTCAATGATTCAAAGGGGGGGACTTTAAAAAAATGACAGTTTGTGTGAATGCGTGATTTTCCATCAGGGGTGCCCAGACCAGCATTCAAGCGGCGATCCACAGCTCAGGAACCGATTATGCAGCAGAGTCCACAGCAGCTCCGATGGTCGCTGCCCTACCAAGCCCAGAAGCAGTCCCCCCTCCTCCCCCCAGGTAAAATGGTGCCAGGGAAGAGACGCGGCGCGCAGGCCTCAGAAGCCAGCCTCACCTGAATGCGGCTTCATAGGACAGTGCTGTCCCATTCTCAGGAGGAGCAGCCAACCATGCCACGAGGTGAGCATTTACAGCCTTCTCCCTCATCTATCTCCCAAGAAATAGCAGTAGAATATGCTGAATACCCGGGCCTCCTCCACAGACAGGCATATGGCCAAACTAGCTAAGCTGGCTTGGAGACAAAACATTTCAATGCAGTCTTAGCCACCTATTTCTACAACTTCTTATTCAGGAGATGCAGTTCTTCTGGCTAGATTTTCTGCTCTCCTGCAACAGGAACTGTATAAAGCCTGTACTATTATTACTACTGATTTGAAAGAATTTTTTTCAAAATATTGGAGAAAGGCTGGACACCATTTAGTTTAAAACAGTACTGTGAAGGTAAAACAAAAATCAAAAATGATCTGCAAGACCAACTAGATCAGGTAAATGCAAAGATAGAAGACCAGGAAAATAGATCTAGGAGGTACAACTTTCATGTTTGGAGCCTTCCAGAATCGGTGGTGGATTTAGAGGACACTATACAATCCTTGATGAAAAATCTGATACCAGAGATCTCTCATCAGCTGGAAATCAACAGAGTACATCAGGCCCTGATGGCCCCTAGGCCAGATGGCTTACTGAGAGATGTGCTTGTTAAACCTCATTTCTACCGATCAAGGGGAAGATCATGATGGAGGCTAGAACCAAAAGGCGATATACCCCTCCTGGGACATACAGTCCAGAACTTTGCAGATATCTCTCAGACGATCCAGAAGAGGAGATTGCTGAATCTGTTGCTAGCTCACCTGATCAACTGTCTAAGTATCGTTGGTAGTTTCCCTTCTGGTTATCGTTTTCATATAGGGGCTAATACCATTACTTTACCAACTTCCAATTTGGCAAGGCAATGCTCTTGGACTTGGGACCGATTTCAAGAGACTCTCCTGTCACAAGGTACCTGTCTCTCCTTTATGGTCCCAGCCCAGGAGATCCAATTCCAAGAAGTCCCAATCACCTGACCATTCCCAAGATGGTCATCGAGGCTCTACATCTCTCTTTGGGACTAGTCTTCCTACACTTGGACGTTGGCCAACATTGAAGACCTTTGATAGTTCCCATTATGTTATGCTTCCTATTTTGTTTTAGTTTCTTGCCTTTTTTAAGGGGGTTTTCCTCCTCCAGGAGAATATGTTCCGGCATGTGGACTTATTTTGCATTACCTATGCCAAGTTCGGTCAGCTGGCCCCTCCCATCCCTTTCAGTTGCTGCGAGAGATGGGCTGGACCAGAAGCATATGCCCCCAGATAGGGGGATAGGGGGGCTTGGCACCCACAACAAGTCATTGTAACGCAATGTATGGGTTATTTTTATTTGATTGTACCACTTGAGATGTTATTTTACAAGCTAGCCAAAGGCGTACAGTCTTATCTCGTTAACTTTGTTCTTCTTTTCAAATCTCTCTCCCTTGGTGTGCACCCCCCCCCCCCCCCTCCAGGAATGCGTCCAATCCGACAGGTCGAGCGATCCCCGAATGAAGATCTTGAAGCTTCTTACAGGAGAGATACAATCCTCTGAACCAGTATGTGTAGCAGATTGTCCATGAACCACTGTATTTTAAACACAAAATGTGCAGGTTCTTAACTCCCCTACTAAGCGGGCAAAGGCCTTTCAACAATATCACAAAATGGGCGCGGATATGTTGCTATTACAGGAGACGCAATTCTCGTGAACTTTGCCCCTAAATATTTAAATGCAAGATACCCTACGGTTTTTCTCTCGCTATATGTATTAACTAAAAAAATTTCTTTCACACCTACCACAGTATTAAAAGATAAGGAAGGTCGCTATGTTATGGTAGCAGGGAGAATCAACAAACATGCACTCACCCTACTCTCCCACTATGCTCCTAACGCGGGCCAAGCACAAGTTCTTCGCTCGATGCTTGAAGTGGTTATGCCTCATGTGATGGGACATGTCATTTTGCGGGGGGGGGGGGGGGGGGGGGGGGAATAACAACACCTCTTTTGACCAAGTTTTAGACCAATCTAATCTTAGTAAGCCAATTCTAAAACATACCCCCAAAACAGAGTGGTGGTAGAATAGCATTATTGCTACATTGTTACGATTTGATTAATATATGGAGAGATGCTCATCCCACCATTAGGGGATTACACATTTTATTCCCATATTGATCACTTATTTACATAATCCCCATTGCTTCCATTTATTTAATCGGCTAAGATTCTCCCCATGGCATGGTCAGACCATAATCCTCGGTCTTGTTTGGGCGGCCCATAAGGCAACCATTCTCAGCAAATACAAATAACTTCCAGAGTCAAAAGGGCATCTCATTCGTGACAACGAACCAACCAGCATCTCGATCATGGAAATCAGATCAATGCAACATGAATGGCCCTGAAACCGAGCCTTACCACGAAAGCAGAAAAAATACCTTAGATGGTCTAGACACCATTACTATGCCATGGGGGGATAAACCTAATACTTTATTAGCAAGAAAAATAACCCCTTGGCCATTTACTCCCAACTATGCCAAAATTACGATTAATGAACAGCAAAAAGACCCCAAATCCTCAGTTAATTTTACATGAATTTTTCCCTTTTTATTGCATACTATAGGATTCCCCCAATTAGTTCCCCAAAGATAAGGCAGAGGATTTCTTCTGCGATATCCCACTTCCTAAAATGGCTTGAGATCATGTGGAGTTAATGGAAGCAGAATTCACAACAGGGGATAGTTGCTGCAGAGTGACAAGGAGGGGGATGTGGTTTGAGCATGGTCAGGTGAGGACACACAGCACACGAGCATCCGGCTCTCCATCAGCCCCAGGCTGAATGTAGTTCTTAAGAGGATAGTGGCATGCACTCAAGCAAATAGCGAGAGTCCAGAACCTACCACAAAGCAGCTAACAGTGGAAATCAGAGATACAGCAGCACACGGGGACGAGGGCCAGGGAGTAGGATGGCGAACGTACAGGATGTCAGGATCTTACCTGTGCAGGCGGCGCAGGTCCCAGTGTCTGCCACGGTGAACGCGGATGTCTCCCATGATGACTCACAGACACCAGCGTCAGAGGGATGGCGATGTGGTGGCGAGACACCATCCCGCTCAGAGGAGGGAGATCTGAGATCACTAATACAAGCGCTTCCAATGAAAGCAGACATTGAAGCACTGATCCATAAGACGCCCACCATAAGGAATTACAGCTGGTGCATACTGAATTGCAGACATTAACGGAATGTCTTACAGTAGATTAGACTAGAACAACGGGTGTCTGAACTGGAGAGAGGTAAAATCTCACAGACAGATGCAGTAGCGGCACTACAAGTGCAGATGGAAGACCTGGAAGATCGGAGCAGCTGGAACAACTTGCAACTCCGGGGTCTCCCAGAAACTACAGATCAGGAGAGCCTCCGCAATACGTTAAAGTTGATTTTTCAAAAAAATGACGATTGGAAATGTACCCCCTAAAATGGAGTTGGACAGGGTACATAGAGCATTAGGACCTAGGCCCCTGGACTCGCCCCCGTGATGTGGTTTTCCGCCTGCATTGCTATTCACATAGAGGCTATACTCAAGAAGGCACAATAGATTTTGGAGGCGCACAATTAAAACTATTACTTGTCAAGAGCCACGCTGCAACGCAAACAAATTACATTTAGGAGAGTGACATCATTGGGTTTGGCAAGGATGGGATTCCCCCCCACTTTATTTTGAGGGGTTTTATTTAATTTTTTTTATTGTCACTGCTGTCGCTAGGTAACCCTTTTTTTTTTTTAGGTAACCGCCATGTTTATTTAGGTTCATAAATAGTTTTATAGGTCAGGTACCCCCATATTACAACCTAAATAAAGGTTTTAACCCCTTGATTGCCCCTAGAGTTAACCCTTTCACCAGTGATAACTGTATAACTGTCACTGGTGTCGCTGGTAGCCAGTTAGTTTTTTCGTTATTTAGGTTCCCCGTCAGGTTTTTATATACTGTCAGGTACCCCCATATATTACCCAATAAAGGTTTTAACCCCCTGATCGCCCCTAGTTTTAACCCTTTCACCCCCTGTTGCGGGTGACGCTGGTTAGTTAGCTTGTTTTTTATACTGTCAGGGCAACCGCCATTTATTACCCAATAACGGTTTAACCCCCTGATCGCCCGGCGGGTGATATCAATTAGGTTTTAGGGTCAAGTAAGGTCTGCGTCGCCCCAGGTTTGTGGTAGCGTTTTGATTCAGTCGCTTCAGTCAGGAGCTTTTTTACCTGTGAATCTCAAAAAAATAAAAAAAAATAAAATAGTTGTTTTATTGTTCTCTCTCTCACTCTATTCTCTCTCTATTGTTGCTCTTTTTTTACTCCATTCTATTCTGCAATGTTTTATTATGTTTTATCATGCTTGCTTTTCAGGTATGTAATTTTGTTTACTGTGTTTTAGTGTTAAGCATTTTTTTGTTTTCAGGTGCGCCATTCAGTTGCAACGCGGATTTATTTATCTTGACAGCAACAGCGTTTGCTCCCACGATACATAAAGACGCGACTCCAACACTGTAGGAGGTGATTTCACCACCACAGTTAAAAAAAAAGAGCATATACGCCGCAGCATGGGGGCAGCCGGGGGGGGGAGGAGCGATTGGCTCCTAATGCCACGTACATACGGTCGAAATTCCGACCGTGTGTACACGGCATAACTTTTGCGGGAGGATGCCCCCATGCATCGGCATATATAAATGGTGCATGTATGCCCATCATTAGAAGTGGGTGGATGAAGGGAGGTATTCTAATGGTGGGCATACCCACCAATCAATCTCTTTTTTTCGTTCAGCCAAGGCTGCATGAAAAAAAAAAAATTACAATATATGTCCAGTATGTTGCTGGACTTTGAATGGTTTATACCAGAATGATGCCTGCAGGTTTAGGTATCATCTTGGTATCATTCTTTTCAGCCAGTGATCGGCTTTCATGTAAAAGCAATTCTAGCGGGTAATTAGCCTCTAGACTGCTTTTACAAGCAGTGGGAGGGAATGTCCCCCCTCCCGGATATAAACCGCGCCATTGGGAAATTGGGAAAGCATTTTATCACACCAATCTTGGTGTGGTCAGATGCTTTGAGGGCAGATATTTACATTCCCTGAGATAACAATAAAAATCATAACAAAGAAAAAAAATGGAAGGAACAGTTTAAAAATAAAATAGCTAAATAAATAAAAAAAAAAACAAAAAAAAAAGGTTAATATTTTTTTTTACCAGTAATTTTAGCAGTAGACCCCTCCGTGAATCTAATGTGGTATCATGTAAAGGCTTTTAAAGGCTTTTAAAAATGTATGTAGTTTATCTCCACTGCGTGTTTGTGCGCAATTTTAAAGCATGTCGTGTTTGGTATCCATGTACTCGGCCTAAGATCATATTTTTTATTTCATCAAAAATTTGAGCAATATAGTGTGTTTTAGTGCATTAAAATAAAAAAAAAGTGTATTTTTTTTCCACAAAAAATGCGTTTGAAAAATCGCGGCGCAAATACTGTGTGGAAAAAAAAAATGCAACACCCACCATTTTAATCTGTAGGGCCTTTGCTTTAACATTATATATAGTGTTTGGGGGTTCAACGTAATTTTCTTGCAAAAAAAAAATATGTTTTCATGTAAACAAAAAGTGTCAGAAAGGGCTTTGTCTACAAGTGGTTAGAAGAGTGGGTGACGTGTGACATAGGCTTCTAAATGTTGTGCATAAAATGCCAGGACAGTTCAAACCCCCCCCAAATGACCCCATTTTGGAAAGTAGACACCCCAAGCTATTTGATGAGAGCAATGTTGAGCCCATTAAATATTTTTTTTTTTTTTGTCCCAAGAGATTGAATAATGAAAAAAAAAAAATATATATATTTTTTTTACAAAAAGTTGTCACTAAATGATATATTGCTCAAACATGTCATGGGCATATGTAGAAATACACCCCAAAATACATTCTGTTGCTTCTCCTGAGTACGGGGATACCACATGTGTGGGACTTTTTGGGAGCCTAGCTGCGTACGGAACCCCAAAAACCAATCACCGCCTTCAGGCTTTCTAAGGGTGTAATTTTTTTATTTCACTTCTCACTGCCAATCACAGTTTCGGAGGCCATGGAATGCCCAGATGGCATAAAACCCCCCAAAATGACCCCATTTTGGAAAGTAGACACCCCAAGCTATTTGCTGAGAGGTATTGTGAGTATTTTGCAGATGTCGCTTTTTGTCACAAAGTTTTGAAAATTGAAAAAAGAAAAAAAAAAAGTTTTTAATTTTTTTTATTTTACTATTTTTCTTCACTATGGCTTATCTAAATTGAGATCACGAGATTAACAGAGGGTCATATTAAATGCACTATGCACAATAGGCAAGAAGAAGACAGGACAGAGGGCAAGAACATTAAATCTCTTATATTACAAGTATACTGGTCTGCTGGTACTGAATGTGACCTCCCTCAAAAATTCTGTACCTCCATTGCGCCAATCAATAATCAGTGAAAAGAAAAAGCTGCTACTTTAGTGAAAAGCATACATCCAATGCTCATACAATAAACAAATGTAAATAAATGAAAATGAATGAAAAACGTGATGACTCTAAAATATAACACCCCGTGATGTTGTGATATATAGCTAAAAGTCCATTAAATAAATGTTGAAGGAAACAATGTTGAAGGAAATCAATCTTCTTAAAATCCTTCAATCTTCCACCACACCAACGTGCCCGGGACACCTCTCCCAATGAAAACGCCCTCACCAGCTGATGTTGCCTCCCACTCTCGTGTTTGGCAAAGAAGCAGTTTTAACCACACCTGGGTCAATACAACGATCATTCCAGGCCAGGCATATCCATATGTGAAAAATAAAAAAAGTGCTCCACATAGCTTGATACTATTATAACCAATTTATTAAATGACTCACAACCACGCTTCAATATTTCCACTCACATGTTAAAAGAAAAGTGCCAGCATAAAAAGAATGTCTCACAGCAAACTGTAAACCAATAGCTAAGCGATGCACTGCGGTCACAGCGGATCCGAAGCGTATGAATGATTTGTATAGCGCTGCAAATGCGAACTGAATCTCCTCAAGGCGCTTGACTGCTCTTGTTGTCATGCAATATTAGTGTATGCCTGAACTCTCACCAACTTTGCGGCCCCTGCTCCCGATAATTGTGTGTAAGTCACGAACACCAGCGTCTTATGTCAATGGAGTTAGTATCCGTGTAGCTATGCCCCCCGCAATGTTTTGTCACTGACTTCTTCCTGGGATTGGCTACACGGATAACCAACTGCCCTTTGTATTCTTCCCCATACAGGTCACGTGGGTTCAGATCCCGCACCTGCGCACACATCGTGTGCCCATGACCGCAAAGCGCCGGCTTTTACATAGAAATTAGATGCTTAACAGGAGAATAAACTACATCGTCCACATCTGACACCTTAAGTCAGGGCTCGACAAATCCCAGATACCAGGTCGCCGTTGCGACTAGAAATTGTGCCCTGGCACTTGGGTTTTTGTCACCGACAGGTGCCTCTGCTACAGGGCGGGCTGTGGTGTCTGTCTGGTAGTGGGGATGGAGCAGGAAGAGAGCGCTCAGCAGCCACTGACATCCTCCTCCCTTCTCCACACACTGTTGGCAGAATAGCGATGCGGTGTGTGAAACTGTATGGAGAGAAGCTGTCAAAATTGAGGTTGGATGTCAGAGGTGGGCGGGACCCTTCTATCACCAGCCAATGGGATGGGATCTGGGCAGGCCGCTACGTGTATGTGGCCCCGCCCCATTCTTAAACAGCCCAATCATTGGCTGGATAGCTGCTGGGTCCCGCCCACCTCCGACATGCTGAATTGGTCAGCTCCTCTCCATAGTTTCACAGCAGAGCAGGCCTGGTAATATGATCCTAGAGTTAGAGCTCAGCTCCTCCCTGCAACCAATCAGCTGGCTCACAGCACATTAACACTCAGAACTGTTTTAAGTTTTGTATCCAGTTCTTGAGTCAGAACTTACCCAGTACATTCACACACCGCAGCGCTGTAGAGAGCATTCAGTTTCACAGTTACACTATCGGCTGTGAAACCTGCCAATGCCAACCAGTGTCACCTGCCAATGCCAGTTAGTGCCATCTGCCAGTGCCACGTGCCAGTTAGTGCCACCTGCCAGTGCCAACCAGTGCTGCCTATTGGTGCCCACCAGTGCCACCTGTCAGTGCCCATCAGTTCCAACCTCAATGCCACCCCATCAGTGCAGCCTATCGGAGCACATCAGTAGAGAGGGAAAAAAAATAAAATAAATTATTTGCAAAGTATTATAACAAAACAAAAAGTAGATTTTGTATTTTTTTGTTAAAATATTGGTTCTTTTTTTCGCATGGCATCAGGCATGAGCAATTCTTATTGCCCGATGCCCCAGACATGCAGTTCTGGGAGCTGGGCAGAGGATTTAAATAACTGGCTCCTAACTTTCAGCTGGCTCCTAGATTCGAAGCAAATTTTTCAAGCCCTGCTTTAAGACCCCTTTCACACCACACCACCCATAGCGTCGGCGGTAAAACGTTGCTATTTTTAGCGGAGTTTTACCGTCGGATTTGCAGCGCATTTCGGCCACTAGCGGGGCGCTTTTACCCCCACTAGCGGCCGAGAAAGGGTTAAAACCCCTGGCAAAACGCTGCAATAGCAGCGATTTGCCGGCAGTATTACAGCGCTGCCCCATTGATTTCAATGGGGAGCAGCGGTGAGTTCACCGCTCCAAAGAAGCTGCTGGCAGGACTTTTTGTGAAGCCCTGCCAGCGCACCACTGCAGTGTGAAAGCCCTCGGGCTTTCACACTGCAGACAATGGAGCCGCAGTTTGAGGGCGGATTGCAGGCGCCATTTCTAGCGCTATTTCTAACGTTATAGCGCCTGCAAAACGTCCTCAGTGTGAAAGGGGTCTAAGTGATGTTATTGTAGAATCTCTTCCACAAATGACAAATTATTACCGCGGTGGTATGTATTACTTAAAAATTAACATTATAAACATTCTAAACATTTCAATAAATTGAATAAAATGCGACAGTGGATGATCTGTCCATAAAAAACTATATTGGATTCATATATAGTAAAACACATTACTCTGGATTCAGAGGTGGGATTACTCAGATACTGAGATGGGTATTAACTAAATTACATAATATCCCACAGTGGGGGATTGATAAAGACCACCCATGTGAACAAAATCATCCCCTATCCCTCAAACCTTCTATTTTCCACAAATGCTATAATATAAAGCATATTCCTTAAAAAGTCAACATGAATATCTATAGCAATCAATGTGACCATAGTGGAGTATACAGTTCACATTAGTTGCTATACTTACTGTTTATACCGAAAACCCTTCAAAAATTATTGATAAAGCAATTGAGGTCTACCTCAATGTTTAACCTCGGGGGCCAAACACCTCATCAGAAAAATCCAGCAGGTTTCTCTTTGGGACAAATCTCTCACCCTATTGGCACCCCTCCAAGACAGGTGAATGGTATCTATCCCATCTGCCAGTGCAATCCAGTGCTAATTAGTGCCACCTGCCAGTGCCAACCTGTGCCACTTGCCAGTGCCAACCAGTGCCGCACCTCAGTGCTGCCTATTGGTGCCACCTGTCAGTGCCCATCAGTTCCAACCTCAATGCCAACCCATCAGTGCCACCTCATCAGTGCAGCCTATCGGAGCACATCAGGTAAGGAGAAAAAAAATAAAACTTATTTGCAAAATATTATAACAGTAATGGCATCTATCCTACAAAATTGCAACACTGAGGGGTCCCGATTATGTCTCTCTTTAACCACTTCCCGACCGCCCCATGTATATATACGTCGGCAGAATGGCACGTACAGGCAGAATCACGTACCTGTACGTGCCATTCTTCAGGCGGTTGGGGGGTCCGATCGGACCCCCCTCCGCCGGCGGGGACGGTCGGGATGGCTTCAGAAGCGATGCGGGACGAGGTAACGGCCAGTCGTTTCTGGCCACCCCCTCCCGATCGCTCTGGCCAATGAGATTCTTCCGCTTCCTTCCCCTTCCTGTGTAATTGTAAACACAGGCAAGGGGAAGTGATGTCACGCTCCTCGTGTCGGTCTTTCTGACCGGGACGCCGAGCGGAGAAGACATCAGGTTAGTGCACCAACACTACACTGACACCAGGCACACATAGGCACATATTTCACCCCCCTGTCACCCCCTGATCACCCCCCAGATCACCCCCTGCCCCCCCAGTCACAGTGTCACTGATTGCAGTGATCATTTATTTTACTGATCACTGCATTTAGTGTCAGTGTGACTGCAATAACTGTCAGGGCAGTTAGTTTTAGGCCCCTTTAGGTCCAAGGTAGCCCCCTACCCCCCCCCCAATAAAGGTTTAACCCCTTGATTGCCCCCTAGGTAACCCTTTCACCCCCTTTTGCCAGTGTCACTAAGCGATCGTTTTTTTTGATCTCTCTATTAGTGTCACTGGTGCCGCTAGGTAGCCAGTTTTTTTTTTTAGGTAACCGCCAGGTTTATATAGGATTATAAATAGATTTATAGGTCAGGTACCCCCATATTACAACCTAAATAAAGGTTTTAACCCCTTGATTGCCCCTAGAGTTAACTCTTTCACCAGTGATCACAGTATAAGTGTCACTGGTGACGCTGGTTAGCCAGTTAGTTATTTAGTTATTTAGGTTCCCCGTCAGGTTTTTATATATCGTCAGGTACCCCCATATATTACCTAATAAAGGTTTTAACCCCCTGATTGCCCCTAGTTAACCCTTTCACCAGTGATCACCGTATAACTGTTACGGGTGACGCTGGTTAGTTAGCTTGTTTTTTTATACTGTCAGGGCACCCGCCATTTATTACCCAACTATCGGTTTAACCCCCTGATCGCCCGGCGGGTGATATCAATTAGGTTTTAGGGTCAAATAAGGTCTGCGTCGCCCCAGGTTAGTGCCAGTACCGCAAACACCCACGCGCAAAGCATACACCTCCCTTAGTGGTATAGTATCTGAACAGATCAATATCTGATCTGATCAGATCTATACTAGCGTCCCAGCAGTTTAGGGTTCCAAAAAACGCATTGTTAGCGGGATCAGCCCAGATACCTGCTAGCACCTGCGTTTTCCCCCTCCGCCCAGCCCAGCCCAGCCCACCCAAGTGCAGTATCGATCGATCACTGTCACTTCCAAAACACTAAGCACACATAACTGCAGCGTTCGCAGAGTCAGGCCTGATCCCTGCGATCGCTAACAGTTTTTTTTGGTAGCGTTTTGATTCAGTTGCCAGCAGCCTAGGAGCTTTTTTTCCTGTGAATCTCACTAGTGTACTACTAAATTTAGAGCCCAAAATGGCAAATCGCAAGTACACTAGTGAACAGGCCTACTTGTTTCTGAGTATGTCAGATAGTGAAGAGGAGGTCACTCATCTGTCACAATCAGGCTCAGAATACGATCCAGTAGACGACAGCGGCTCCATGACAGATAGCTCTGGCGACGAAGGTGTGGTCCCTGCTAAGGTCAGGCGTACCCGATCCCGATCTTCTGATGTTGTTGAGGTGCAGGAACCGCAGGTCTCTCGTATGGAGCAGAGAAGTACTAGCGCCGCTATTCCTTCTGGTGAACTGGCAAGCACCAGCGGCCTAGTACACCCTGGACGTAGTCAAACCAGCACTGCAGTAACACTTGGTGACGTGGCGAGTCCCATAAGTGCAGTTCAAGCTGGCGAGGTGGCAAGCACAAGTAGTGTCCCGCTGCCACCAAGAAGAAGACAAAGGCAGGTCCGTCGATCACATAGTGTCCTTCCTGCAGAATTCGCCAATCCTGATTGGGTGCCCACCACTTCTGCAGAACCCGTACTTCCCCCATTCACTGGCCAACCCGGTATTCAGGTGGAAACAGCTGATTTTAAGCCATCCGATTTTTATTCGCTGTTTTTCACGGAAGATCTCTATAGATCTATTGTGGACCAAAGTAATATATACGCTGGTCAACACATCGCCGCTAATCCCCAAGTGCCTTCCCTTGCCAGAGATTGGAAACCAATTACGGTTTCCGAATTTAAGACCTTTCTGGGCCTTTCCCTCAACATGGGCATACACAAATTCCCGACTCTGAGGTCTTATTGGTCCACCTCACCGCACCGCCATATGCCCGTGTTCTCTGCCTCCATGTCCAGGGCACGATACGAGATGATTTTGCGGTTCATGCACTTCAGTGACAGTGAACTTTGTCGTCCTCGTGGAGACCCTGAATTTGATCGGCTCTACAAAATTCGGCCCCTCATAAACCACTTCAACCAATGTTTTGCAGCCTTGTTTACGCCCAATCAAGTTGTCTGCGTTGACGAGTCCCTGATTAAGTTTTCTGGCCGCTTGTCATTCAAACAGTTCCTTCCCAGCAAGCGTGCCAGATACGGGGTCAAGCTCTACAAGCTCTGTGACAGGGCAACAGGCTATACGTGGAGCTTTTCGGTTTATGAGGGAAAAGATAGTCACGTAGAGCCGGAGAACTGTCCAGATTACATAGGGAGCGCTGGCAAGATAGTGTGGAACTTGGTGTCACCCTTATTCGGAAAGGGGTACCACTTGTACGTGGACAATTATTACACGAGCGTGCCACTGTTTAGTCACTTGTTTGATCATCAGATTGGAGCATGTGGCACCGTGCGACCTAATCGCCGGGGCTTTCCCCAGCAGCTTGTAGATTCCCCTCTTAGGCTGGGGGAGAGAGCCTGCTTCAAGTGTAATAATTTGCTCGCTGTGAAGTGGAGGGATAATAGGAATGTTTTCGTTCTTACCTCCCTTCATGCAGACACGACAGTCCAAATTCGTACGGCGGCTGGTGTTGTGACGAAACCCCTCTGTGTCCACGAATACAACCTTAATATGGTGGGGGTGGACCTCAACGACCAGTTGTTGGCGCCGTACCTAGTTGTCCGTAAGGCTAGACGCTGGTACAAAAAAGTGTCTATTTATTTATTCCAATTGGCTTTGCTGAATGCTCATGTGCTATACGGAGCTTCAGGCGGGACGTTACCCTTCCTTGAATTCCAGGGAGCGGTTGTCATGGAACTCCTGTATCCAGGCGGTTCCACACCTCAACATCCCCTACCAAATGCAGTAAGCCGGCTGCATGAGAGGCATTATCCTCATGTCCTCCAGAGTACCCCTACCCAACGAGCCCCCCAAAGAAGATGTCGTGTCTGTAGCAAGTGCGGATTTAGGCGTGACACCCGTTATTATTGTCCACTCTGTCCTGACAATCCTGGTCTCTGCGTTGGTGAATGCTTTGAACGCTACCACTCACTAGTGAGGTTTTAGCGTAGGGTACAGCATTTCACAGGCTAGGATACACTTTCACAGGGTCTCAAGAATGCCATCGCATTTTGAGACCCGACCGTTGCAGTTAAAATTATAGTTACAGGGTCTCAAGAATGCCATCGCATTTTGAGACCCGACCGTTACAGTTAAAATTATAGTTATAGTTTAAAAAAAAAGTGTAAAAAATAAAAATAAAAAAAAACCCCCAAAAAAAATATAAAAAAAAAAACCAAAAATAGTTGTCGTTTTATTGTTCTCTCTCTATTGTTGCTCTTTTTTACTCTATTCTATTCTGCAATGTTTTATTATGTTTTATCATGCTTGCTTTTCAGGTATGTTTTATTGTTAACCATTTTTTTGTTTTCAGGTGCGCCATTCAGTTGCAGCGCGGATTTATTTATCTTGACAGCAACAGCGTTTGCTCCCACGATACATAAAGCCGCGACTCCAACACTGTAGGAGGTGATTTCACCACCACAGTTAAAAAAAAGAGCATATATGCCGAAGCATGGGGGCAGCAGAGGGCGGAGGAGCGATTTTGCTCCTAATGCCACGTACATACGGTCGAAAAAAGTCCGACCATGTGTACGTGGCATAACTTTTTTGCGGGAGGATGCCCCCATGCTTCGGCATATATATATTTTAGGCACCGGTTGCGTTAACAAAATGTTTTATTTTTTACTATGTTTTTTTTTTTGGTATTTGCTTTGCAGGTATGGTATGGTAAGGTCTTACTGTTATACTCTAATGTTACTTTGTTTTAATGTTAACCATTATTTGCTTAGCAGGTACGCCATTCAGTTGCAGCGTGGATTTATTTATCTTGACAGCAACAGCGTTTGCTCCCACGATACATAAAGCCGCGACTCCAACGCTGTAGGAGGTGATTTCACCACCACAGTTAAAAAAAAGAGCATATATGCCGAAGCATGGGGGCAGCAGAGGGCGGAGGAGCGATTTTGCTCCTAATGCCACGTACATACGGTCGAAAAAAGTCCGACCATGTGTACGTGGCATAACTTTTTTTGCGGGAGGATGCCCCCATGCTTCGGCATATATAAATGGTGCATGTATGCCCATCATTAGAAGTGGGTGGATGAAGGGAGGTATTCTAATGGTGGGCATACCCACCGCGCCATTGGGAAATTGGGAAAGCATTTTATCACACCGATCTTGGTGTGGTCAGATGCTTTGAGGGCAGAGGAAAGATCTAGGGTCTAATAGACCCCAATTTTTTCAAAAAAAGAGTACCTGTCACTGCCTATTGCTATCATAGGGGATATTTACATTCCCTGCGATAACAATAAAAATGACAACTAAGAAAAAAAAAATGGAAGGAACAGTTTAAAAATAAAATAAAGCTAAATAAAAAGAAAAACTAAAAAAAAAAAAAAAAAAAAAAAAAAAAAGCACCCCTGCCCCCCCTTCTTTTGCGCAAAGGCGAACACAAGCGTTGGTCTGGCGTCATATGTAAACAGCAATTGCACCATGCATGTGAGGTATCACCGCGAAGGTCAGATCGAGGGCAGTAATTTTAGCAGTAGACCTCCTCCGTGAATCTAATGTGGTAACCTGTAAAGGCTTTTAAAAATGTATGTAGTTTGTCGCCACTGCGTGTTTGTGCGCAATTTTAAAGCATGTCGTGTTTGGTATCCATGTACTCGGCCTAAGATCATATTTTTTATTTCATCAAAAATTTGAGCAATATAGTGTGTTTAAGTGCATTAAAATAAAAAAAAGTGTATTTTTTCCACAAAAAATGCGTTTGAAAAATCGCTGCGCAAATACTGTGTGGAAAAAAAAAATGCAACACCCACCATTTTAATCTGTAGGGCCTTTGCTTTAACAATATATATAGTGTTTGGGGGTTCAATGTAATTTTCTTGCAAAAAAAAAATATGTTTTCATGTAAACAAAAAGTGTCAGAAAGGGCTTTATCTTCAAGTGGTTAGAAGAGTGGGTGACGTGTGACATAGGCTTCTAAATGTTGTGCATAAAATGCCAGGACAGTTCAAACCCCCCCCAAATGACCCCATTTTGGAAAGTAGACACCCCAAGCTATTTGCTGAGAGCAATGTTGAGCCCATTAAATTTTTTTTTTTTGGTCCCAAGAGATTGAATAATGAAAAAAAAAAAAAAAATAATATTTTTTTTTACAAAAACTTGTCACTAAATGATATATTGCTCAAACATGCCATGGGCATATGTGGAGATACACCCCAAAATACATTCTGTTGCTTCTCCTGAGTACGGGGATACCACATGTGTGGGACTTTTTGGGAGCCTAGCCGCGTACGGGACCCCAAAATCCAAGCACCGCTTTCAGGCTTTCTAAGGGTGTAATTTTTTTATTTCACTCCTCACTGCCAATCACAGTTTCGGAGGCCATGGAATGCCCAGATGGCACAAACCACCCCCAAATGACCCCATTTTGGAAAGTAGACACCCCAAGCTATTTGCTGAGAGGTATGGTGAGTATTTTGCAGATCTCGCTTTTTGTCACAATGTTTTGAAAATTGAAAAAAAAAAATTTTTTTTTTCTTTACTTTCTTCATTTTCAAAAACACATGAGAGCTGTAAAATACTCACCATGCCTCTCAACAAATAGCTTGGGGTGTCTACTTTCCAAAATGGGGTCATTTGGGGGGGTTTTGTGCTATTTTGGCATTTTATGGCCTTCGAAACTGTGATAGGTAGTGAGGAGTGAAATCAAAAATTTGCACCCTTAGAAATCCTGAAGGCGGTGCTTGGGTTTCGGGGCCCCGTACGCGGCTAGGCTCCCAAAAAGTCCCACACATGTGGTATCCCCATACTCAGGAGAAGCAGCAAAATGTATTTTGGGGTGCAATTCCACATATAACCATGGCATGTGTGAGCAATATATCATTTAGTGACAACTTTTTGAATAAATTTTTTTTATTTTTTTTTTTTGTCTTTATTCAATCACTTGGGACTAAAAAAAAAAAATATTCAACGGGCTCAACATGCCTCTCAGCAAATAGCTTGGGTGTCTACTTTCCAAAATGGGGTCATTTGGGGGGGTTTTGTGCCATCTTGGCATTTTATGGCCTTCAAAACTGTAATAGGTAGTGATAGGTAGTGAGGAGTGAAATCAAAAATTTATGCCCTTAGAAATCCTGAAGGCGGTGCTTGGTTTTCGGGGTCCCGTATGCGGATAGGCTCCCAAAAAGTCCCACACATGTGGTATCCCCGTACTCAGGAGAAGCAGCAGAATGTATTTTGGGGTGTAATTCCACATATGCCCATGGCATGTGTGGGCAATATATCATTTAGTGACAACTTTGGGCAAAAAAAAAAAAAAGTTTGTAATATTCCCTCAACTTGTGGCAAAATATAAAATATTCCATGTACTCAACATGCCTCTCAGCAAATAGCTTGGGGTGTCTACTTTCCAAAATGGGGTCATTTGGGGGGGTTTTGTGCTATTTTGGCATTTTATGGCCTTCAAAACTGTGATAGGTAGTGAGGAGTGAAATCAAAAATTTGCACCCTTAGAAACCCTGAAGGCGTTGATTGGGTTTCGGGGCCCCGTGCGCGGCTAGGCTCCCAAAAAGTCCCACACATGTGGTATCCCCATACTCGGGAGAAGCAGCAAAATGTATTTTGGGGTGCATCTCCACATATAACCATGGCATGTGTGAGCAATATATCATTTAGTGACAACTTAAAGAAAAATAATTCATAATTCAATCCCTTGGGACTAAAAAAAAAAATATTCAATGGGCTCAACATGCCTCTCAGCAAATAGCTTGGGGTGTCTACTTTCCAAAATGGGGTCATTTGGGGGGGTTTTGTACTTCCCTGCCATTTTAGCACCTCAAGAAATGAGATAGGCAGTCATAAATTAAAAGCGGTGTAAATTCCAGAAAATGTACTCTAGTTTGTAGACGCTATAACTTTTGCGCAAACCAATAAATATACGCTTATTGGCATTTTTTTACTAATGACATGTGGTTGAATACATTTTGGCCCAAATGTTTGACTAAAATTGAGTTTATTGGATTTTTCTTATAACAAAAAGTAGAAAATATCTTTTTTTCAAAATTTGCGGTCTTTTTCCGTTTATAGCGCAAAAAATAAAAAATCACAGAGGCAATCAAATACCATCAAAAGAAAGCTCTATTTGTGGGAAGAAAAGGACGCAAATTTCGTTTGGTTACAACATTGCATGACCGCGCAATTACCAGTTAAAGCAGTGCAGTGCGAAATTGAAAAAAGACCTCTGGTCCTTTGGCTGCCAAATGGTCCGGGGCTGAAGTGGCTAAAGTGTAATGATAATCTATGGTAACGGTAACCTTTCCTAATATTTGCCAGGTGTTCTGCTATGCAGACTTTTAAAAGTCTTTTTGTTCTACCCACATAGAATAGCCCGCATGGGCACCACATTAGATAGACAACATGTGAGGAGTTACAGGTGATAAACTCCTTGATGTCGAATGATTCACCATCCCTATTGGAAATATTAGTTCTGCCCCTATTGGTGGTATTAACACAGTCCTACAGCATATACATTTTCTACAGGCATAGAATCCTTTCAAATCAATTTTTTAAATCTGTTGATCTGGAGGATCAAGAATTTTTTTGACTACCTGATCCCCAAAATTTGGGGCACTTTTTCACTGTTTCAGGGAGCTTCCACTTACGCTTAAGATACACCCCTTGATAGGTCATATTATAAGTACGTGTTACAGACTTATTTCCAAAGGGAAGCTCTCATCATTAGAGTCCCCATTATTCCCCATTTTGGGGAACCCACAATTTGCGCCAGGCCTGCGGAAGGAAACCTTTGGGGCGTTACTAGAACAGGGGCTTTATCAGGCCTCCCATTGTGTAACAGGATCTTTGCCTACTTTGCAAATATTGACATCCAGTTCCAACCCTTACCAACTAGATTTTGGCGGGCGACAAAATTGAGGCATTTTTTCCATACCTTACCACCTCCTGGCAATTTTGTGCAGAAGTTTACAGTATTCAAATATAGTTAATGGGAGAGATTCATTTTCTCACTCTTTTTCGAAGATGTACGATTTGTTGATTAGTCCCTCAGAAGATTTCCAACTGCCATTCTTAAGTAAGTGGGAATTAGATCTGGGCAGAACTTTTTCGGAAGAAAAACGTACCAATATAATACATAATATATTCGAATCCTCAAATTGTACGAAGATGCAGGAAACTCATTTTAAGATCGTGTCTCAATGGTATCGAACCCCGGTTCTTCTGCATAGATATTTTCCAGATATTTCCGATAGTTCCTGGCGATGCCGCGAGGAGCGCGGGACGCTATTGCATATCTTTTGGTCCTGCTCCAAAATTTAGGGTTTTTGGAGGGAGGTTCAGAGAATTACCCAGACATTTTGTGAAGGTGAGATCCCTGAAGATCCGGCCCTATTCCTACTACACGATTCCAAAATTTCAGTTAAGAAGTATAAGGAATCTATAGTATGTCATCTTCTGAATGCGGCTAAAGTATGTATTTCTTACCCGGAAGCAAACCACCCCCATCAGTGGGATTTTGGCTTAAGAAGGTGGAGGAACTGAACCGAATGGAAGACTTGATATGGACAGCCCGTCAGAAACGAGAGACATATTTGAAAACATGGTCTCTATGGAATCTGGTCATTAATTCAGAAGACGGAGGGGTGCATTGGGGGTATTTTTCCCCTTTTTTGTGTCTTGTTTGGTGTTTTTGGTTGGGTTGGTTAAAATGGAAGAAGGATTGGGTAGATATCCTACTACTGTATGGGGGTTCCCCTTGCAATAGGATAATTGAGATTTTTGTATTTGAGTGTTTAAGTTCATGACCAAGGGGAGATGACTATATCGAGAATAGGTTGATATGGGTCTAACACCTGAACAAAATGAACTTAAGCTTTTAAATGTATTTTATGCCCTGTTGGGGTATTGTCACCATGTTATTTCGATGACGTTTGGAGGATGTCATGACTTTTTTTTTCCATTCTGAAATAAAAATTTGTAGCGGTCATCAACAGTTTAAATCTGTCTACGGTGCCGGGCCCAGAGGGATTCTTTGGTCAATACTATCGAAAATATGCAGAGATTTTGACTCCCCATTTATGCTCTTTTTACAACGAATTGAGAAAGGGTTCCCCTTTGCCACCACACGAAAACAACGCTTTTATCCATGTTATTCCCAAATAAATATCATAGGAATTGTGTGAATTATCGCCCAATTTCATAACGCTGACCTCAAAATAATGACAAAGATTTTGGCTACTCGCATGAACATTTTTTCCCATATCAAAATATATCTATCCGGATCGGGTAGGATTCCTTCCCAATAGCAAGCCCCAGATCAGACGGGTTATTGATACATCTGCTCTGAACTCTGGCTGGGTTGGTAGGGGGAAAAGGGGAGCGCTATTATCACTAGATCTCCACAAGGCCTTGGACACGTTTTGGGATCATCTCTTCTTCACTTTAGAATGCTACAGGTTTGGTTGGAATTTTTTTACAACGCTTAGAACGATCTATAGTGAACCTGGCCTTATAGTCGAAGGCTAGAAGTCACAAAGTATTGACATACATAGAGGGACCCGACAGGGTGGCCCCCTGTCCCCCCCATATTGTTTATTATGGCGTTGGACGCATTGGCTATCAAAATTTTGGGGTCATCCGCTTATATATATCCCCCTCACTCCTGTCGTCACCTTATTACTGCACATATCAGCTCCTGCTAACTCTGAACCCAAATGCCAAGAAAACCTGCAGGATACTGGGACGTGTCCCACTACACAAGTCGCAATCCCATATCATCTCTCTCACCCTTCTGCTTCTCCTAATTTCTGGAGATATTTTCCCAAATCCTGGACCGCCATCCTTTACCTTTGGCCAACATACTCAGCAACCCCCATCCTCTCATTGCAGTCACAATCCACACAATCTCATTTCCATTCCTCTTCTGCCTAGAACCAGCCTCCCCTTCTCTTGTGCCCTTTGGAATGCCCGCTCTGTTTGTAACAAACTCACCACTGTCCATGACCTATTCATCACAAACTCCCTGAACCTACTTGCAATTACTGAGACCTGGATTCAAGAATCTGACCTTCCTTCTCCTGCTGCTCTCTCCTACGGTGGCCTTCTGTGGACTTACTCCCCCAGGCCTAGTGGACGGAAAGGAGGTGGTGTTGGAATCCTCCTATCCCCTCAAAGCACTTTTCAGGTTCTTCATCCACCGCCCTCTCTGTCCCTTTCCTCATTTGAAGCACACTGTATTCGTCAATTTTCTCCAGTTTCAGTGAGAATTGCAGTGATCTATCGGCCCCCTGGACCGGTATCAAACTTCCTTGACGACTTCTCTGCCTGGCTCCCCTACTTTCTCTCTTCTGAAATTCCAACAATCATTCTTGGTGACTTCAACATCCCTGTTAATCTTAACACTCCGGCTACTTCTAAGCTGCTGAGCCTAACCTCCTCTTTTGACCTAAAACAATGGACAAGTGCTTATACACACTCTGTTGGCAACTGCCTCGTCATCATATTCTACCTGTGCACTCCGCACAACCTCTCCAATATTCCTTTTCCTCTCTCTGATCACCACCTTATTAGTTTCACCCTCTCCTTGTCTGCCTCCTCCTTGCCTTCCAACTACCAAACTATTACCCGTAGAAACCTTCGCCATCTTAACCCTTCTCTTCTTTTTTCTGCTACAGATTGTCTCTACGACAAAATCTCATCCTTGTCCTGCCCCAACTTGGCCACTTCTGTATACAACAGTTCATTGTCATCCACCCTGGATACCTTGGCCCCCTTCACTACACACAGAATCAGGCCCCGACCGCTACAACCCTGGCAGACAGACAACATCAGAAGCCTCAAAAGACAGAGCCGTGCTCTTGAGCGTCTGTGGCGTAAGACCAAGTCACAGCAAGATTTCAGCCAATATAAATCTGCCCTCCAAAAATACCATTCCTGCCTGAGCACTGCCAAAACAGACCTACTTTACCACTCTCATTAACACCCTCTCACGCAGTCCCCGTCAACTCTTTTCTACATTTAATGCTCTACTTCGTCCTCCATTACCTCCACCCACTAACTTACTCACTGCCCAGGAGATTGCTAATCACTTCAAAAATAAGATTGAGACAATTCGTCTCGAGTCCTCTACTCTACAGATATCTCCCTCACTTTACACTCCTTGTCCTCCTGCACAATCAATACTTTCCTCTTTTAATCCAGCTACTATAGAGGAAGTCACTAAATTTTTTTCTAATGCCCACCTAACTTACTGCCCCCTGGACCCTGTTCCTTCTCAAATACTACGGTCATCCTCTGACTCTATCCTACACTCTTTAACTCATATCTTCAATCTCTCCCTCTCTACTGGCATCTTCCCCAACCCTCTAAAACATGCACTAGTCACTCCCATACCAAAAAAGGCCTCAATAGACCCCACCAATCTTAACAACCTAAGACCCATCTCTCTACTCCCTTTTGCCTCCAAACTCCTTGAACATTTAGTCTACAGCCGACTGAGCGACCACCTCATTGAGAATAACCTTCTTAATCCCCTTCAGTCTGGATTTCGCCCACAGCACTCCACAGAAACTGCCCTCCTAAAACTCACAAATGACTTACTAACAGCCAAAACCAAACGGTCATTATTCCGTACTCTTAGACCTTTCTGCTGCCTACAGTTGACCACCCCCTCCTCCTCAAAAAACTAAATTTGCTTGGTCTTCATGGCTGTGCTCTCCGTTGGTTCGA
Source organism: Lithobates sylvaticus (assembly GCA_028564925.1). Lineage (NCBI taxonomy): Eukaryota > Metazoa > Chordata > Amphibia > Anura > Ranidae > Lithobates > Lithobates sylvaticus. The sequence continues at coordinate 165,878,615 of CM053030.1, read as the reverse complement.
ATGTTACCTATCCCATCACACCTTCAGTGTCACAACTCCACTTCCTCCTCTCCAACTCCTCTTACTATTGGGGTCCCCCAAGGTTCTGTCCTTGGACCTCTACTATTCTCAATCTACACATCCTCCCTGGGTCAGCTGATAGCCTCACATGGCTTCCATCACCATTTATATGCTGATGACACCCAAATCTCTCTGCCCCTCAGCTCACCCCATCAATCTCCTCACGCATCACAGATTTACTAACAGACATATCAGTCTGGATGTCAAACCACTTCCTCAAACTTAATTTGTCTAAAACTGAGCTCTTAATATTTCCTCCCCCAGGTGCCCCTTTCCCTGACTTCTCAGTCAAGATCAATAGCACATCTATCAGTCCGTCCCCACATGCCAGGGTGCTAGGGGTAATCCTATACTCTGAACTGTCCTTTCAGATCCACATACAATCCCTGTCCAAATCATGCCGCCTTAGCCTCTGCAACATTTCCAGAATACGCCCCTTTTTAACTAATGACACCACCAAGCTTCTAACTAACTCCCTGGTTATCTCTCGCCTCGACTACTGTAACTCCCTCCTCATTGGATTACCTTTACATAGACTATCCCCCCTTCAGGCCATAATGAATGCCGCTGCAAGACTCATCCACCTTACCAACCGTTCAGTGTCCTCCACCCCTCTCTGCCAATCCCTCCACTGGCTTCCACTCACCCAACGAATAAAATTCAAAGTACTAACAATAATTTACAAAGCCATCCATAACTCTGCCCCCAGCTACATCACTAACCTAGTACCAAAATACCAACCAAGCCGCTCTCTTCGGTCCTCCCAAGACCTCCTGCTCTCTAGCTCCCTTGTCACCTCCTCCCATGCTCGCCTCCAGGATTTCTCCAGAGCTTCTCCCATCCTTTGGAACTCTCTACCCCAATCTGTCCGACTGTCCCCTAATCTAACCATCTTTAGACGATCCCTGAAAACCTCTCTCTTTAAAGAAGCCTATCCTGCTTCTAACTAACACTGATTTATCATCCCCCACAGCTATTACCTCTTGTATCAATTGACCCTTTCTTTTTAGATTGTAAGCTCGAACGAGCAGGGCCCTCTGATTCCTCTTGTACCAAATTGTAATGTCCGTTTTTATTTTGTTAAGCGCTGCACAAACTGTTGGCGCTATATAAATCCTGTATAATAATAATAATAATAATAATAATAATAATAATAATAATAATAAATGCCACCACACACATAATGGTTCCCCTTTACATAATTATACTGTTGTAAACACTTTTTTCATTCAATTTGAAATATTCACTGTAATTTAACATACAAATACAGCATTGGGAAAGACCTAGGCTAAATGTAATGCAAGCCTAATGTGTCTTATGATTTGTATGAGAGCAACAGATCCCCATCACTTAAAAGGACTCACTTTTAGACACACTTCTAGTGAGGGAAATTTCTCTGCCAATTTTGGCAACAAACTAGGATTGCAAGGAAGCATTTTACAGTAAGCTATCTTTAGCTGCACGGCAACCTTCTCAGTTTGCAGTAATACTATGAGCTAAGATGTGCTACAATCATTCAAACACTTCAATAGAGATATGTCTGCCAATGAATTCCAAACATATTAATACTAGGTAAGGATAAGCGTATATTGATTGGTTTGCGCAAAAGTTATAGCATCTACAAAATAGGGCATAGTTTTATGGCATTTTTATTATAATTTTTTTTCTTTACCAGTAATGGCGGCGATCTGCGATTTATATCAGGACTGCGACATTATGGCAGACGCGTCGGATAATTTTGACATTTTTGTGACCATTGGTATTTTTACAGCAATCAGTGCTATGAAAATCCATGGATTACTGTAAAAATGTCACTGGCACTGAAGGGGTTAACCACTAGGGGGCAATCAAGGGGTTAATGTGTTCCCTAGTTTGTGTTCTAACTGAAGGGGGGATGGGACTGTGCAGGGGAGATGACAGACCGCTGTTCATACTCTGTATGAACAGATGATCTGTCTGTTCTCCCCTCAGAGAACCTGAAACTGTGCGTTTACACACAGATCCCGGTTCTCTGTGTGCCCCGAGCAATCGCAGGAGCCCGGCGGTGATCGCGACTGCGGGGGAACTTGCATCGGCTCCGTGGGCGCCCCCTAGTGGTCACAGGGCGAAGCGACGTTACATAATAATCGTTTCGCCCAGCCGTGCCATTCTGTGGATGGTCGGCAAGTGGTTAAAGTAGTAATAAACCAACCCTTCCTGCTTTTTAGTACTGACATAATCATGTCTATATAGCAAATGTAAACCGCAATGCGTTTTCCAAAAATATGTCCCCAGTCATATCCCATTTGGGATCCCGCTTCCGATTTCCTAGTCTCACTTCCCTAAACTTCAGTACATGAATGCCCATAGGAAGAGCTTGTGACTGAGCCATCTGTAGGGTTATGAGCTGCCCGACTGTGTGAGCCCAGGGAGCGTTGGCACATCAAGCTGCAACGCTGGGTGCAAGTGCGCTCAGAAGGGTAGCACCAGCGGACCCTCCAAGGAAGCGCAGTTACCATAAAAATTGAAAAGTGGGTAAGAGATTAAGAATTTCGAACTTTAAATTGCATGGAAATGACAGCAAGAAAACATAGGGAAAATAGAAAAAACATAGCGAGTGCAGATGTATGCTGCTGCACGTTATTTTTTAAATGTAAGGATTAAAAACACTGTAAAAGTAACATTCCTAACACTAGTGGGCAACATGCAGATTTGAGATGTCATTCATTAACACGTAATTTGTGCTGCATTCAGATGACAGCACCTGTGAATCATTGGTAATAAGATCTACACAGCTCATAGAAGAATTTTAGGACTCTTCCACATGGATGCGCTTTTTATGCATTCACATATAACAAAAGATGCCTTTTGGTGCGCATTTGAAACATTGTGCCAAAGATGGAGCATGCAGAACTTTTCAAAGTGCAGAGTACCTGCAATGTGAACAGTTACATACCGTAGGATTTAATAGGGGATAGTTTTCATGTACTTTTGTCACCCTTGAAAAGCACAGCAAAAGCGCACAATTGTAAAAAGGGCCTAAAAAAAGTAAAACGCTACATACACTGCACTGTATTCTGGGTTGGAGCCGAGACTTTGTCTCATTCCCGGAACACAGTAGAGTCTATCACAGCGGTGCTCAGCCATTAAGAGGAAGCAATGCATTCTAGCAATGAATACAAAGCTTTCTCCGATTGGCCGGGTCAGAAGTTGTGACATTAGCCCACCTCTCTGATGCAGCCAGAGGAAGCTTTGTGCTCATTGCTAGAATACATTGCTTTCTCTGAATGGCTGAGCGCTGCTGTAAAAGACTACTGTGTTCCAGGTATGAGACAGGAAGTCTCGGCTCAAACACAGAACACAGTGCTGTATGTAGCCATAGCTACATACAGTTTATACCGCACATCCAGCGGCCTCACGTTAGTGTAGTAGTATGTAAAGTGTATGAAAAGCTGGAGTTCAGCTTTAACAAAAATAATTATAATAAAAAAAAAACGCCTGTTTAGTGCAATGATCAGTAAAAGTTCAAAGGTGACAAGATAAACAGATGAGGCAACCCAATTCCTATGCCTTTCTGCTGTGCAATGACCACAAGGTTAGCTATGCAAAATTATACTTACTTGTATGCTGACCTAGTGAGTTTTGCTGTAAATATAGAACATATGAAAACATTAAGGCCTCATGCAAACTGAGTGTTAAAATGCCGCTTTTAGGGGAGTTTGGTGTTTTTCCTCTAAATGCCTCTCCATGTTAGTCTATGTGTAAGAGGCAGGGGCAGGAATAAATAAAAACACCTACTGCTAGTGTGTCCAGGAGCCGTAGAAGCATTTTATCAGAAAAAAAGATGCTAGATGCATCAATTCATTTCAGTGTCCAGAATAAATTATTATTCTGGCCAATGAACTTAACACTTTCCATGTGCATTTCCCGCATCAGGTGTCAATGCAATTCTAACAATGTTGCAAATGCAATAAGTTTGCCTGCACAGAAGTACCATGTGATCTGGTTGCAGTAGTTTTTGGTGTGGTGCAGTGCGATTTGAGTCCATTCAAATTAATGGACTGAAAACACACTGTGCTCAAATCGCATAGCAATCACCCAGGAACACAAGCAAGGGATTAAAAAGGTCAAGCTTAACTGGTTGCCGACCTCCCTATAGCAGTTCTACTGCTACATGTAGGCAGCTGAGAGTCGGATCACAGACATAGCGAGAGAGCGAGAGATCTATCTAGTATGCAGAACTCAAAATTTCAAGTCCTGAGCCACTAGCAAGGCCAGGCCTGCCCCACCCAACCCCTCCCCGGCCCCTCCCCTAAACATGCCCTCATAAATTATCTCATGAAATTACATTGTTAAATGTTTTAGGCAAAATGAAGGTTAATACTGCTCACTGCGCCAATCATCAATATAGACTTACCATGGTGTGTGTCATGGAGCCGAGTCTTTGTTCGGCAGCGCTGTAGCAAGGTCCCACCCCCCTAGACCGGCTCGTGCGATAGGCGGAACACTGATTTAATCTATTATCACACGAGCCAGTCTAGGGGGAGCGGGGCATTGCTACAGCGCCGCCGAACACAGAACACCGGTGTTCTGTCACGAATAGTCCGTCTATCATCTGCGCCGTGAGTTGAGGTGCAAGCCCCACCATCCAAGTGGACATAGGGCTACACAAATTTAGAGAGCCGCTCGCCACGCTTCGGGCACGGCCTCCCTGCGCTCGCCACGCTTCGGGCACGGCCTCGCTCGCCACGCTTCGGGCACGGCCTCGCTTCGGGCACGGCCTCGCTGCGCTCGCCACGCTTCGGGCACGGCCTCCCTGCGCTCGCCACGCTTCGGGCACGGCCTCGCTGCGCTCGCCACGCTTCGGGCACGGCCTCGCTACAGTTAACACACAAACACTGGCTAGGCACACAGTTAACCCCTTGATTGCCTCTGATATTAACACCTTTCCAGTCAGTGTCATTAGTACGGCCTCGCTGCGCTCGCCACGCTTCGGGCACGAACAAAATGATACCTTATTTGGGTACAGTTTCACACAAACACGCAATTTTCAGTTAAAGTAACGCAGTGCCGTACTGAAAAAAAATGTAGTACGACAGGTAAATCTTCCGGAGGTCAAGTGGTTAAAAAAACACCACACACGTCAATTACCAGTTACTACATCTAGTCTTAATGTGGTGTTCCGCCCAAAAAAAATAAAAAATTAAAAGCCAGCAGCTACACATACTACAGCTGCTGGCTTTTAACAATAGGACACTTACCTGTCCTGGAGTCCCTGTCCTGATGTCGGCACCGCAGCTGATGTTTCCATCAGCTGTCGCAGCCATTGCAGGTAAAGGTACCCGGCAGTGTAGCCTTACAGCTTCACGCCGGGAACCCTACTGCGCGTGTGCGACACCCCGCTCCTCTCTCCTACTTGGGTGGAACTCCGCTTTAAGGCCCGTACACACGAAATACGAAAATCAGATGGAAAAATTTGTACGACGAGCTGCAATTTGTGGATCGTTAGTATGGTGCTTTCAACAGCCAATTTTGCTTTTTCATCAGACAAAAGCTGGATGTGCAGACCAAATAAAATTTGTCAGATGTGAACTCAATGTCCGATTTTCATTTCATTAGTACGGTTTTCGTAGGAAAAAAAATCATAAGAGCAAGATTACGCATGCTCAGAAACGAAAGAATAAATACAAAACTATTCAAAACATTACGTCACTTCTGACGTTGTATATCATACAAAAGTTTTCATATTGTGAGTAACCTCTTCACTTTCGACATGAGACTAGCATGCCACAAAAAAAAATGATGTTCAGTAGTCAAAAAATCTAAGCGAGTGTACGGGGCTTTAGGCTGGCCATACATTATAATTTCGAAAGAATTTTCTTTTGAAAATCAGAAATTGTGTGTTTTGTGATCCGATGGTGCCATCATTGATTTCGAAATTCGAAATTTGACCCATGTATGGCCTTGCCTTAGTTCCTTAAATGTCTAAAATTAAATTAGAAATCTAATAGACACAAAAAGGAAAAAAGAAAAAATAAGACGTTTTAAAACATAATTTGATCTATGTTAACTAACTTCATAGTTTTTTAAATTGGGAATTATATATATATATATATATATATAAAAAAATGGTGATGTCATGGGGCAAATATTTAACAAGGAGCAGAAAATAGCAGGTTAGAAACATTTTTTTTCTAATTCTTAGCAGCCTGACCCTTGCTTGTGGCCATTAGGCGCTCACACCCTGCATATTCCTCAAGTTCACCCTTCCATATCAGATGAGGGAAAATGATTACACAATTCTCACACCTTCTTCGCACACACTACACTGTGTGAAATGATCTGGTATAGCACATTAGTCTTATTCTTTTTTATTATTTGATTTGTTCCATACACTTCATCAAGCATCAATTTAGAACTTTACCATTTATTCTCTGCTGTATGTTTTTACTGAATTTGATACACGTTCATTTGAAGATGAAAGATATGTTCAACTGAACACACAAAAGCATGAAACCGTATTAAATATTCCTCACAAACCACTAATGACATTTGCTTCTTCACAAACCATGGATCCCAAACATCCCAGAGTTAATGGAGCTTTTAAAGCACTAACGTGCGCTATTTGTTTTGTCCATTCCCCATTACACTGGAGAAGGAAGTCAGCAAGCTATTCCTCTTTACACACAATGGAATTATAAAATATAGGAAATACCCTGCAGTCAAAATCCAAACAGATCAATGTAATAACAATATGACCACAAGCAAAAAGAACATTCTATACGACACACTATGTGGCAAAAAACAAAAATGTAAAGAAAAATACTACTAGTGAATCTGCATATTCCTGAAGCCCAGTGTCATCAATTATAAAAATATTGGCTTGAGTACCCAACGTCATGTTCTGACCTACTCCTTCCTGTGTCTTGGGCCCCATACACACCATTTACCAAAACCATGTAGTGCAAGGGCCTGCCCGATTGCATACAAATTGAAACTCTTAAGGTTTGATCTCATATTATATGATATTGGTAAATCTGAAGACAAAAATCTGCAGAAAATCTAACAGTGTATGGGGTCTAACTGGTCACTTTGATGGAACAATAGTTTAAAAAAAAAAAAAAAAAAAAAAATAAAAAAAAGGGAGGTGGGCCACAGCCCAGATTTTGGGAACAGAAATCATTTGCAAAACATCATTTTAGGTTTCAGGACGTTTTCTGAAATTCCATTCAAGAACTTCTAAATGCTCACCAGGTATTTAAAAGTAGGTGAAGAAGACTACTAAAAAGGTAATGAGAGTTTAACCGCTTCAGCACCGGGCCATTTTACACCCTTCCTTACCAGAGCACTTTTTGCGATTCGGCACTGCGTCGCTTTAACTGACAATTGCGCAGTCGTGCGACGTTACACCCAAACAAAATTGACGTCCTTTTTTGCCACAAATAGAGCTTTCTTTTGGTGGTATTTGATCACTGCGGTTTTTATTTTTTGCGCTATAAACAAAAGAGTAAAAATTTAGAAAAAAAAAAAAAAAACACAATATTTTTTACTTTTTGCTATAATAAATGTCCCATTTTTTTTTAAAAAAACAATTTTTATCCTCAGCCGATACGTATTCTTCTACATATTTTTGGTAAAAAAAGAAGAAAAAAAAAAAAAAAAAAATCGCAATAAGCGTATATAGATCGGTTTGCGCAAAAGTTATAGCATTTACAAAATAGGGGATAGATTTATTGCATTTTTTTTTTTTACTAGTAATGGAGGCGATCTGCGATTTTTTTTTTTTCGTGACTGCGACATTGCAGCGGACACTTCGGACACTTTTGACACATTTTTGGGACCATTCACATTTATACAGCGATCGTTGCTATAAAATTGCAGTGATTACTGTGTAAATGTGACTGGCAGGGAAGGGGTTAAAATGTTCACTAAGGTAGTGATTCTAACTGTGGGGGGAGGGGACTGACAAGGGGAGGAGACCGATCGGTGTTCCTCCATACTGGGATCACATGATCGGTCTCCTCTCCGCTGACAGGACGTGGAGCTGTGTGTTTACGCCGCTCCCGATGGCACGGATGGCATTAAGGAGGGACTTATATATACGCCCTCCTGCCTGTCCGTGCCATTCTGCCGGCGTATATCATCGTGCGCCGGTCGGGAACCGGTTAATGATCACACTTGTCCTGATAAATCCCCCCGCAGAGCTATTCACTGGGAATACCAGTGAACTGCTGTTTCTCCTTTTCCAGTTCTCTGAGCTCCCATATGCAGCTGAGAACAGAGGCTATAGAACAGATCACTTATAAAAAAAATAAATAAAAGAGAATCCCCCCCCCTTTTTTTTTTTTTTTTTTTTTTTTATCTATACACAAAAGTTTGGCCTTTTATTTCTATTTAAAATGAAATGGGTTGTTTTACAAAAGGTAAGGGTTCACATATACATTAAAGCGATTGTTATTTTGATAGAAAAAAAAAACTTCCATTCGCGCGCGGCTCAGGAGAGTGCAGTCCATTCGCGCACGGTGGAGGGCCAGGCAACGTCCAACCGCGGGCGGGGGGGGCCTTCAGGCACGTGCAACGGCCAATCGGGCGCGGGGGGGCCTTCAGGCACGTGCAACGGCCAATCGGGCGCGGGGGGGCCTTCAGGCACGTGCAACGGCCAATCGGGCCTTCAGGCACGTGCAACGGCCAATCGGGCCTTCAGGCACGTGCAACGGCCAATCGGGCGCGAGGGGGCCTTCAGGCACGTGCAACGGCCAATCGGGCGCGAGGGGGCCTTCAGGCACGTGCAACGGCCAATCGGGCGCGCGGGGGCCTTCAGGCACGTGCAACGGCCAATCGGGCGCGAGGGGGCCTTCAGGCACGTGCAACGGCCAATCGCGCGCGCGCGGGGGCCTTCAGGCACGTGCAACAGCCAATCGGGCGCGAGGGGGCCTTCAGGCACGTGGAACGTCCAATCGGGCGAGGGGGAGGTATGCTCAGGCGCGTGCAACGGGCAATCGCGCGGGGGGGGGGCTCAAGCGCGTGCAACGGGCAATCGCGCGCGGGGGGGGGGCTCAAGCGCGTGCAACGGGCAATCGCGCGCGGGGGGGGGCTCAAGCGCGTGCAACGGCCAATCGCGCGCGCGCGCGGGGGCCTTCAGGCGCGTGCAACGGCCAATCGCGCGCGCGGGGGGCTTCAGGCGCGTGCAACGGCCAATCGCGCGCGGGGGGGCCTCAGGCGCGTGCAACGGCCAATCGCGCGCGGGGGGGGGGGCCTCAGGCGCGTGCAACGGCCAATCGCGCGCGCGCGGGGGCCTTCAGGCGCGTGCAACGGCCAATCGCGCACGCGCGGGGGCCTTCAGGCGCGTGCAACGGCCAATCGCGCACGCGCGGGGGCCTTCAGGCGCGTGCAACGGCCAATCGCGCGGGGGCCTTCAGGCGCGTGCAACGGCCAATCGCGCACGCGCGGGGGCCTTCAGGCGCGTGCAACGGCCAATCGCGCGCGCGCGGGGGCCTTCAGGCGCGTGCAACGGCCAATCGCGCGCGCGGGGGGCTTCAGGCGCGTGCAACGGCCAATCGCGCGGGGGGGGGGGGCTCAGGCGCGTGCAACGGCCAATCGCGCGCGCGCGGGGGGGGGCTCAGGCGCGTGCAACGGCCAATCGCGCGGGGGGGGGGCTCAGGCGCGTGCAACGGCCAATCGCGCGGGGGGGGGCTCAGGCGCGTGCAACGGCCAATCGCGCGCGCGGGGGGGGGGGCTCAGGCGCGTGCAACGGCCAATCGGGGGGGGGGGAGGTATGCTCAGGCGCGTGCAACGGCCAATCGCGCGGGGGGGGGGCTCAGGCGCGTGCAACGGCCAATCGCGCGGGGGGGGGGGGCTCAGGCGCGTGCAACGGCCAATCGCGCGGGGGGGGGGGGGCTCAGGCGCGTGCAACGGCCAATCGCGCGGGGGGGGGGGCAGGAGCGTGCAACGGCCAATCGCGCGGGGGGGGGGGGGCAGGAGCGTGCAACGGCCAATCGCGCGGGGGGGGGGGCAGGAGCGTGCAACGTCCAATCGCGCGCAAAGGGGGGGGCAGGAGCGTGCAACGGCCAATCGCGCGGGGGGGGGGGGCAGGAGCGTACAGCGCCAATCGCGCGGGGGGGGGGGGGCCTCAGGCGCGTGCAACGGCCAATCGCGCGGGGGGGGGGGGGGCTCAGGCGCGTGCAACGGCCAATCGCGCGGGGGGGGGGGCTCAGGCGCGTGCAACGGCCAATCGCGCGGGGGGGGGGGCAGGAGCGTGCAACGGCCAATCGCGCGGGGGGGGGGGCTCAGGCGCGTGCAACGGCAAAGGGGGCGGGGGGGGGCGCAGGCGCGTGCAACGGCCAATCGCGCGGGGGGGGGGGCTCAGGCGCGTGCAACGGCCAATCGCGCGGGGGGGGGGCTCAGGCGCGTGCAACGGCCAATCGCACGCGGGGGGGGGGGGGGGGGGCTCAGGAGCGTGCAACGGCCAATCGCGCGGGGGGGGGGCTCAGGCGCGTGCAACCGGCCAATCGCGCGGGGGGGGGGGGCTCAGGCGCGTGCAACGGCCAATCGCGCGGGGGGGGGGGCAGGAGCGTACAGCATCCAATCGCGCGCAAAGGGGGGGGGGGGGGGCGCAGGAGCGTGCAACGGCCAATCGCGCGCAAAGGGGGGGCAGGAGCGTACAGCATCCAATCGCGCGCAAAGGGGGGGCAGGAGCGTACAACATCCAATCGCACGCGGGGGGGGGGGCAGGAGCGTACAGCATCCAATCGCGCGCAAAGGGGGGGGAGGTGGGGGGCGCAGGAGCGCGCAACATCCAATCGCACGCGGGGGGGGCAGGAGCGCGCAACATCCAATCGCACGCGGGGGGGGGGTGGGGGGGCAGGAGCGTACAACATCCAATCGCACGCGGGGGGGGGGGGGAAGTACTGAAAGCAGCATCTTTGGGGCGGTGTAGGAGCGCTATATACAGTGCTCCTACACCACCCCTGCCCATTGGAATGAATGGGTAGCGCTTCAGAAGCGCAGCAACATGGGCACTTTTAAACCCTTGTTAAATCCTTCTTGGGGATTAAAAAGGGCCCCACTAGCGGTGCTTTACCGGATGCACCGCCCCAGTGTAAAAAGCAGCCCAAATCACCTATCTTTGTGCCAATATTCACATAAGCCTTTAGTGACGCTTTAAAAGCAGAACTAAAAGGGTGAAAAAAAAAAAAAAAAGAGAAAGTGAACAGGTGTGTTATTGCAGAAAAGACATGCAATGTCTCTTCTGTCAAAAAAAAAAACACTTACCTGCCTGTTCACGGTCCTTTTCAAAATGTACACGGAGCTGCGCATGCGCAGCACAATACCAGCGTGCTGGGATGAACAAATCCTGCATGGGAGTGACATCATCCGACATTAACCAATCATGCAAGGGGAGAAGAGGCCAGCAAGGGATGGTGTACAGCAAGCACTCATGCACAAGGATATGCACATTAATGGTGTAAGAAGGCACACAGCTAAGGCAAAAAAAATGAAAATAAAAAATGAAGATATAGAAAGGCTGCTTTCACACTGCAGCTGCCTGAGCGTTAGCAGTAAATCGCAACTTGTTTTAGCGGCAGTAGTGGGGCACTTTTAACCCCCAAGAAAGGGCCTGTGTTGCGTCTCTCCTGAAATCGGTTTTCAGACGCTTCAGAAGCGCTGCCCATTCATTCCAATAGACAGGGGCGGTCTGGGAGTGCTGTATACAGCGCTCCCAAACCGCCCCAAAGATGCTGCTTGCAGGACTTTTTCTATCATCCTGCAAGCGCACCTCCCCAGTGCAAAAGCACTCAGGCTGGCAGTTTCCAGGCGATATTTCTAGCGCTAAAACACCTGAAAACTGCCTCAGTGTGAAAGGGTTTATTGGAGAGATTTGTGCCGCACATACATTACACACTAGTTATAAACGTCTTCTCTTATTTATATAAAACACTAAAAAGGGGTATTAGCGCTGTTCTAAAATAGATAGTATCTATTTCTATTTTAGAACAGCGCCAATACCCCTTTTTAGTGTTTTATATATTTTCTGGCTCCACCTAGGTGAAGTTTTTTTTAGGGGGGCAGCAGTTCCACTTCCTAAGCGCGGATACTACCCTTATTTTGTCTTCTCATTTAGATTGGGTTCACAGTTTTCCGCTTCAGCGCACCGCGGTGCCCTTCGTATTAAATGGCAGCTCCAGTGCACGTGTTGCAGCTCGTTACTCCATGTTGCTGCATTGCTGAAACCGCCGCAGGTCTTTCGCTTACTTTTCTGGGGGGTATTTTGCTCCGTTGCCAGGCGTTCATCTGAACGAGCCACCCTAACAGGACACAGGGTAAGTCGTTCAAGGCCAACACACGTGAAAAGCATGAGCCCAGGAGGAGAAGACTGGAACTGGTCACACATGTGAATGAGCCATCCAGGCCTGTGGAGTCCTGGCCTCTCTCTGGGGGTGGGATCCCTGGGAGAAGGCCGGGAATGGAGAGCCGCAGACAGGCAAGTGACAGGGCTGAGGTGTGGGCCTCCTGCCATCCACATACACACAGCCCCTGTGACAGGACTCCCCGCTCCTTCCCCCCTCATAATGCCGGACACCGTTTACCTTTGAATTTGAGCTCGTGAGGCGGGTCGAGGACCAGGATCTGCTCGTGTTTGGACATGTTGGCCCCGCCGGCTGCACACATTCACCTCACAGCTGGGACGCGGCGGGGAAGGAAAGGCGACGACAGGCCTCCAGTCCGAGGCAGGCACAAAATGACACCAGGGAAGATGCTAGATCGGAGTGGTTTGAAGGAGGAGGTGACGTCACGGCCATGTGACCGTACCATGTGACCTCCTGACATGGCAGTCATGTGACCGGGCCATGTGAGCGCCGGAACAGAGCGGGAAGAGAAGCAGTGGAGATGAGGTGGCAGATGAAGGGAAGGGGAGGGATAAGGCTAAGTGAGGACTAGACAGTTCACTATGCTATGGAGTTCTGTACGTACTGAGCAATGCTCATTACCCCCTATCCCAACCACTGACACTCCCTAACACTACAAGGCTCCATTCACAACTGAGCGGTCTTCGCTTTTTTTAGTTGAGCGTTTTTGAAGCAGCCCCATTCGTTTGAATGGGCCTCCCTCCTCACCAAAACCACTCAAAAAAGAAGCTCATGTCATAGCTCCCAACTGTCCCTGATTTGGAGCAATGTCCCTCTGTCTCTCTTTCCTCCTCATTTGTCCCTCATTTTGATCTGATCTATATTGCTGTATATAAAATGTACTTTTTATCTATCAAAAAGAGTTTCCCAGCTCTAAACCTTTCATCTGATTTCTAAATTGCTACATTTGTAAATTCCAAAAGCCAATATAAATGAATAGTAGTGGTAAAAAAAAAAGTATTTGTGGGTTTAACCAATCTTGTTTTTTTTTTTTTTGTACAATTCTCCTTTAAGGGGGCGTGGCAACGGGGCGTGTCCTATGCCTGCATACTTTTGCTGATAGGTGTCCCTCATTCCCATCTCAAAAAGTTGGGAGGTATGGCTCATGTACCAAACCCTAACACAGAGACAGGAGCGTTTGCGGTGGCGATTTTTTAGAAATAATGGCATCGCAAATGTGTTCCGCAATTTGCCGCAATGCTGGAATTGCTACATTTCCCCGCGATCCAGAACACCCAGGGTTTAAATCTAGCTTAAAGTGGTGTTTCCCCCCCCAAAAAAATAAAAATGCTTAAAATTCCTAAAAAAATAAAATAATTGGAATTTTTTTTTAACTCCCCTCTAAATGGCTGTTGCTAGGTGGTCCCTCGTAGTCTGCCTCCTTCAGTGCCCGGGCTGGTGAAGTCACTTCCCCTCGGCGCAGGAAGGGCTCCCTCGCTCCTGTCAGTCATCTAGGACACGTGACAGGTCCCAGATGACTGCGCAGCCAATCACGGCACGCAGCTCGCGCATGCGCTGTGGGTGCCCGGCTGTGAAGCCACAGCCTTGTGCCCACAGTTGCAATGTCAGCCCCACCGAGCGGATCAGGGGACGAGCGGAGCTTAGACCCCCCGCATCCCTGGACCCTGGAACAGGTAAGTGTCAGATTATTAAAAGTCAGCAGCTGCAGTATTTGTAGCTGCTGACTTTTAATTTTTTTTTTTTTTTAGGGATACTCCTCTTTAAGGCTCCATTATACCGCGCAGGGGCGTGGGTACATACAGGGCAGTCCATTCATTTCAAATGGCTGCATGCGCCTTACCGTACATTTTGACGCATTGGGAGTGCACGTCTGCATGCGCCTAAAGGGCAGCATGTTTCTGTGCGTGTTGAAAAAGTGCTCTTTCCCAACACACAGTGAGTGTAAATATAGCTTAACCACTTCAATACCGGGCACTTTCCCCCCTTCCTGCCCAGGACAATTTTCAGCTTTCAGCGCTGTCACACTTTGAATGACAATTGTGCGGTCATACAACACTACCCAAACTAAATTTTTCTTAGTTTCTGTTATAAAATTTTGTTTTCCCCTTCACTGAAGGGCACTGATGAGGCAGCACTGATGGGCACTGATAAGGTGGCACTGTTATGTAGAATTGATGGACACTGATAGGCACTGACAGGTGGCACTGATGGGCAGCACTGATGATGAGGTAGTGACAGGTGTTACTGATTGGCACTGTAATGGGCACTGATTGGCACTGTGGTGGGCACCAGCAGACTTTATTATTGGGGCACTGATTGGCACATCTGATGGGGCTGTGCTGATAATCAATGTGCTGATTATCAGCACAGATCCCCCCCCCCCCCCCGACAGGGAGAACCACCTTATCACAACCAGAAATGCAGTCAGTCTGTCTGATCACTCGCGATCGTCGCTCTGCCAGCACCTGTGGGCGCGCGCCAGCATGTTACCCTGCTGGACATCATATGACACCCAGTCAGGATAACAGAATCACTTCCCAGCTGTCATTCTGCTATAGGCCGGGCGGGAAGTGGTTAAAGAACAAGTTCAGCCTGAGCTTGTTTGGCTAGGCTTCTCCTATGGGTCACAGGAGTGCAATTTAGCATAACAAAACCCATCGATTTAACAGCTTAAAAAAATGTAACTGTCACATTGGTCACTAACTGTCAAACCATCAAATGGCTGGTGTCATAACTGATCACATGTGCAACATCATGGCAGTTGCAGATCAAACAGAGTCCAAGATGGCAGCCACCTTGGCTGAAAACCATAGGAGGGTTTAGTTCTGCTTTAAGGGCTGTTCACACCACAAAAATACACTCCATATGCACTTCTGCATGCATATTTTTGATGCATTTCCAAATGCACTTTTTTCTAGGTTTTTTTTCTTGCTGTACTGGGGCCCGGTGCATTTTTGATGTGTTCCATTGCGTTTTTTATGTGTTTTCCTACGTTCCAGTACAGGAAAAATGCAGCATGTTCTACTTTTCTTCTTTTTTTTTCTGGAACTGGAAGTGACCGCACTGGTGTGAACTATGCCATTGGAAACCATATAACTTACTTTACATGCATTTTTGGTGTGAACTGGCCTTAACCACTTCCCGACCGCCCCATGTACATATACGTCGGCAGAATGGCACGTACAGGCAGAACCACGTACCTGTACGTGCCATTCTTCAGGCGCGTGGGGGGTCCGATCGGACCCCCCCCCGGCCGGCGGGGACGGTCGGGATCGCTTCAGGAGCGATCCGGGATGAGGGACGGCCAGTGGTTTCTGGCCACCCCCCTCGCGATCGCTCCTGGCGAATCAGATGCTTCCTCTGTCTGTGTCAATCAAAACACAGGCAGAGGAAGTGATGTCACGCTCGGTGCGCCGGTCTATGTGACCGGAACGCCGAGCTGTCAACATGTACAGGTTAGTGCACCAACAGTACACTGACACCAGTACACATAGGCACACAAAACACCCCCCTGTCACCCCCAGATCACCCCCTCCCCCCCCAGTCACAGTGTCACTAATTGCAGTGATCATTTTTTTACTGATCACTGCATTTAGTGTCAGTGTGACTGTAATAACTGTCAGTGCAGTTAGTTTTAGGTCCAAGGTAGCCCCCTACCCCCCCCTAATAAAGGTTTAACCCCTTGATTGCCCCCCAGGTAACCCTTTCACCCCCTTTTGCCAGTGTCACTAAGCGATCGTTTTTCTGATCGCTGTATTAGTGTCACTGCTGTCGCTAGGTAACCATTTTTTTTTTTTAGGTAACCGCCATGTTTATATAGGTTCATAAATAGGTTTATAGGTCAGGTACCCCCATATTACAACCTAAATAAAGGTTTTAACCCCTTGATTGCCCCTAGAGTTAACCCTTTCACCAGTGATCACTGTATAACTGTCACTGGTGACGCTGGTTAGCCAGTTAGTTATTTCGTTATTTAGGTTCCCCGTCAGGTTTTTTATATAGCGTCAGGTACCCCCATATATTACCTAATAAAGGTTTTAACCCCCTGATTGCCCCTAGTTAACCCTTTCACCCCCTTTTGCCAGTGTCACTAAGCGATCGTTTTTCTGATCGCTGCATTAGTGTCGCTAGGTAACCATTTTTTTTTTTTAGGTAACCGCCATGTTTATATAGGTTCATAAATAGGTTTATAGGTCAGGTACCCCCATATTACAACCTAAATAAAGGTTTTAACCCCCTGATTGCCCCTAGAGTTAACCCTTTCACCAGTGATCACTGTATAACTGTCACTGGTGACGCTGGTTAGCCAGTTAGTTATTTCGTTATTTAGGTTCCCCGTCAGGTTTTTATATAGCGTCAGGTACCCCCATATATTACCTAATAAAGGTTTTAACCCCCTGATTGCCCCTAGTTAACCCTTTCACCCCCTTTTGCCAGTGTCACTAAGCGATCGTTTTTCTGATCGCTGCATTAGTGTCGCTAGGTAACCAGTTTTTTTTTTTTTTTTTTTTGTATTACTGTTACGGGTGACGCTGGTTAGTTAGCTTGTTTTTTTATACTGTCAGGGCACCCGCCATTTATTACCCAATAACGGTTTAACCCCCTGATCGCCCGGCGGGTGATATCAATTAGGTTTTAGGGTCAAATAAGGTCTGCGTCGCCCCAGGTTAGTGCCAGTACCGCAAACACCCACGCGCAAAGCATACACCTCCCTTAGTGGCACAGTATCTGAACAGATCAATATCTGATCTGATCAGATCTATACTAGCGTCCCAGCAGTTTAGGGTTCCAAAAAAAACCGCATTGTTAGCGGGATCAGCCCAGATACCTGCTAGCACCTGCGTTTTCCCCCTCCGCCCAGCCCAGCCCACCCAAGTGCAGTATCGATCGATCACTGTCACTTACAAAACACTAAGCACACATAACTGCAGCGTTCGCAGAGTCAGGCCTGATCCCTGCGATCGCTAACATTTTTTTTGTGGTAGCGTTTTGATTCAGTCGCTTCAGTCAGGAGCTTTTTTACCTGTGAATCTCAAAAAAATAAAAAAAATAAAAATAGTTGTCGTTTTATTGTTCTCTCTCTCACTCTATTCTCTCTCTATTGTTGCTCTTTTTTACTCCATTCTATTCTGCAATGTTTTATTATGTTTTATCATGCTTGCTTTTCAGGTATGTAATTTTGTTTACTGTGTTTTAGTGTTAAGCATTTTTTTGTTTTCAGGTGCGCCATTCAGTTGCAACGCGGATTTATTTATCTTGACAGCAACAGCGTTTGCTCCCACGATACATAAAGCCGCGACTCCAACGCTGTAGGAGGTGATTTCACCACAAAAGAGCATATATGCCGAAGCATGGGGGCAGCAGGGGGGGGGGAGGAGCGATTGGCTCCTAATGCCACGTACATACGGTCGAAATTCCGACCGTGTGTACACGGCATAACTTTTGCGGGAGGATGCCCCCATGCATCGGCATATATAAATGGTGCATGTATGCCCATCATTAGAAGTGGGTGGATGAAGGGAGGTATTCTAATGGTGGGCATACCCACCAATCAATCTCTTTTTTTCGTTCAGCCAAGAGGCTGCATGAAAAAAAAAAGATTACAATATATGTCCAGTATGTTGCTGGACTTTGAATGGTTATACCAGAATGATGCCTGCAGGTTTAGGTATCATCTTGGTATCATTCTTTTCAGCCAGTGATCGGCTTTCATGTAAAAGCAATTCTAGCGGGTAATTAGCCTCTAGACTGCTTTTACAAGCAGTGGGAGGGAATGTCCCCCCTCCCGGATATAAACCGCGCCATTGGGAAATTGGGAAAGCATTTTATCACACCAATCTTGGTGTGGTCAGATGCTTTGAGGGCAGAGGAAAGATCTAGGGTCTAATAGACCCCAATTTTTTCAAAAAAAGAGTACCTGTCACTGCCTATTGCTATCATAGGGGATATTTACATTCCCTGAGATAACAATAAAAATCATAACAAAGAAAAAAAATGGAAGGAACAGTTTAAAAATAAAATAAAAAAGCTAAATAAATAAAAAAAAAAAAAAAAAAAAAAAAAAAAAAAAAGCACCCCTGCCCCCCCTTCTCTTGCGCAAAGGCGTACACAAGCGTTGGTCTGGCGTCATATGTAAACAGCAATTGCACCATGCATGTGAGGTATCACCGCGAAGGTCAGATCGAGGGCAGTAATTTTAGCAGTAGACCTCCTCCGTGAATCTAATGTGGTATCATGTAAAGGCTTTTAAAGGCTTTTAAAAATGTATGTAGTTTGTCGCCACTGCGTGTTTGTGCGCAATTTTAAAGCATGTCGTGTTTGGTATCCATGTACTCGGCCTAAGATCATATTTTTTATTTCATCAAAAATTTGAGCAATATAGTGTGTTTTAGTGCATTAAAATAAAAAAAAAGTGTATTTTTTTCCACAAAAAATGCGTTTGAAAAATCGCTGCGCAAATACTGTGTGGAAAAAAAAAATGCAACACCCACCATTTTAATCTGTAGGGCCTTTGCTTTAACATTATATATAGTGTTTGGGGGTTCAACGTAATTTTCTTGCAAAAAAAAAATATGTTTTCATGTAAACAAAAAGTGTCAGAAAGGGCTTTGTCTACAAGTGGTTAGAAGAGTGGGTGACGTGTGACATAGGCTTCTAAATGTTGTGCATAAAATGCCAGGACAGTTCAAACCCCCCCCAAATGACCCCATTTTGGAAAGTAGATACCCCAAGCTATTTGATGAGAGCAATGTTGAGCCCATTAAATATTTTTTTTTTTTGTCCCAAGAGATTGAATAATGAAAAAAAATATATATATATATTATTTTTACAAAAAGTTGTCACTAAATGATATATTGCTCAAACATGTCATGGGCATATGTGGAAATACACCCCAAAATACATTCTGTTGCTTCTCCTGAGTACGGGGATACCACATGTGTGGGACTTTTTGGGAGCCTAGCTGCGTACGGAACCCCAAAAACCAATCACCGCCTTCAGGCTTTCTAAGGGTGTAATTTTTTATTTCACTTCTCACTGCCAATCACAGTTTCGGAGGCCATGGAATGCCCAGATGGCATAAAACCCCCCAAAATGACCCATTTTGGAAAGTAGACACCCCAAGCTATTTGCTGAGAGGTATGGTGAGTATTTTGCAGATCTCGCTTTTTGTCACAAAGTTTTGAAAATTGAAAAAAAGAAAAAAAAAATGTTTTTTTTCTTTACTTTCTTCATTTTCAAAAACAAATGAGAGCTGTAAAATACTCACCATGCCTCTCAACAAATAGCTTGGGGTGTCTACTTTCCAAAATGGGGTCATTTGGGGGGGTTTTGTGCTATTTTGGCATTTTATGGCCTTCGAAACGGTGATAGGTAGTGAGGAGTGAAATCAAAAATTTGCACCCTTAGAAATCCTGAAGGCGGTGCTTGGGTTTCGGGGCCCCGTACGCGGCTAGGCTCCCAAAAAGTCCCACACATGTGGTATCCCCATACTCAGGAGAAGCAGCAAAATGTATTTTGGGTGCAATTCCACATATAACTATGGCATGTGTGAGCAATATATCATTTAGTGACAACTTTTTGAAAAAAAAAAAAAAAAAATCTTTTTTATTTTTGTCTTTATTCAATCACTTGGGACTAAAAAAAAAAATATTCAATGGGCTCAACATGCCTCTCAGCAAATAGCTTGGGGTGTCATTTGGGGGGGTTTTGTACTTCTCTGCCATTTTAGCACCTCAGAAATGAAATAGGCAGTCATAAATTAAAAGCGGTGTAAATTCCAGAAAATGTACTCTAGTTTGTAGACGCTATAACTTTTGCGCAAACCAATAAATATACGCTTATTGGCATTTTTTTTACTAAAGACATGTGGCTGAATACATTTTGGCCCAAATGTTTGACTAAAATTGAGTTTATTAGATTTTTTTTATAACAAAAAGTAGAAAATCTCTTTTTTTTTCAAAATTTTCGCTTTTTTTCCGTTTATATCGCAAAAAATAAAAATCACAGAGGCAATCAAATACCATCAAAAGAAATCTCTATTTGTGGGAAGAAAAGGACGCAAATTTCGTTTGGTTACAAAATTGCATGACCGCGCAATTACCAGTTAAAGTAGTGCAGTGCGAAATTGAAAAAAGACCTCTGGTCCTTTGGCTGCCAAATGGTCCGGGGCTGAAGTGGTTAAGGTATATTGAATCAGCAGAGATAAAATCACTGTTGTGTCTTTATGTAGTACAGTAGTGGGGACTTGACTAATGCTTAGCTCTGTATAGCTGCTTCCAGTCTGGCCATAGTATGCAAATGGCCGGACAAGAGCAGCGCTAGTGCGGGTGGATGTACTATTACTGTATGTCCGCCTCCATCGCCCACTCGTGAGCACACTCTAGCACTCGCAGGGGTGGGATTAGTGACCCACTGGAGTTGATTTACTAAAACTGGACAGTGCAAAATCTGGGGCAGGTCTACATAGAATCCAATCATCCTCCAAGTTTTTTTTCTCAAAGCTTAATTGAACAAGCTGATGTTAGAAGCTGATTGGCATGTACAGCTGCACCAGATATTGCCATCTCCAGCTTTAGTAAATCAACCCCACTGTGATCGCTATGACCAATTACAAAGAGCACATTAACCACTTCCGGACCACCCACCGTCGTTATACGTCGGTATTTTGAAGGAGGATATCGTTGTTATGGCAGCAGATAGCTGCCATAACCCCGGTATCCTCGTCTTCAGCGGGCGGTCCGGTTTACGATAAAAGTGGTCTCTGCGGCGGATTCGCCACAAGATCACTTTTATCGGTGGCGGGAGAGGCGATCGCATTCTTCTTATGGCCTGGCATGGAGACGAGTGAGGGGAAGATGGTCCCCACCCGTCTCCATATCACTGCATTTATTGCATTTTAGTGTAAATATGAAATCTGAGGTCTTTTTGACCCCAGATCTCATATTTAAGAGGTCCTGTCATGCTTTTTTCTATTACAAGGGATGTTTACACCATTTTTTTTTTTTTTTTTTAAACGGTGTAAAAAATGTAAAAAAAAAGATAAAATAAATAAGAATTTTTTTTTTTTTCTCCTATAACCTTCCAGGACGGCATACATGAGAGATGAGGGCTCCTCCCTACAGGAAACACAATCACATGACAGATTTGTTATAAGCCCCACCCTCTCCCTTGATCCCCAGTATTGATTGTGTTTCTCCCGAACTCAGCAGCATGTTTGTTTTTTTCTAAACTGAATGACCAGGGAAGGGTCTGACGGTACCCCTGTTGAGACAGGTTCTTAGGGAAGCCGGGGAGGGCTGAACTAACCTGTAAGGCTTGTCCTTCCTCACAGGTCGCCCCAAAGCTAGCAATAGCGCTCTGGCCGCAGGGAGGCACGCCATCGCTAAGGCTATTTCAAATCCACCGCTCAGCCGCTCTCCACTGTTCCAAACAGGAAGTTCTGCCCTCCAAGCCTCGCTCTGAGAACGATCGCGTCATAGGAAGTGGGCAGTGCCGAAGTCAAAGCGCAACCCGGAAGTCAGATACACTGGGAGAAGCGTGCAGAGCGGCGGGGAGAGCGGTGTGGTGAGCAGCTATCGGCTGCAGCAGGGGCGGTGTGTAGCGGTCGCTGAGCTATACCTTCCCCACCAGACGGTATTAGTGGCAAAGACCCTGCTAAATCCTCTTCATGGAACCAGTAGAGGGAAAAGCGTCTACTGCGGGCAGATCCAGGTCGGGGCCTGGTGAGTACAAAACCCCCCCTGGAAAGAGAGCAGAAGAAGGGATAAGCAGACTCCTGGGAAGGAGTCAGTGATAGAGACAGGACAGGCTGGCCTCTTAAAAACGTAACCCTTCCTCTCTCTCCGGTACAAGCCTGCAGTATTGGGGGAAGACATACAGTGGTGTGAAAAAGTGTTTGCCCCCTTCCTCATTTCCTGTTCCTTACCATGTTTGTCACACTTAAGTGTTTCGGAACATCAAACCAATTTAAACAATAGTCAAGGACAACACAAGTAAACACAAAATGCAATTTGTAAATGAAGGTGTTTATTATTAAAGGTGAAAAAAAATCCAAACCATCATGGCCCTGTGTGAAAAAGTTATTGCCCCCCTTGTTAAAACATACTATAACTGTGGTTGTCCACACCTGAGTTCAATTTCTCTAGCCACACCCAGGCCTGATTATTGCCACACCTGTTCACAATCAAGGCATCACTTAAATAGGAGCTGCTTGACACAGTAAGGTCCACCAGAAGATCCTTAAAAGCTACACATCATGCGGAGACCCAAAGAAATTCAGGAACAATTGAGAAAGAAAGTAATTGAGATCTATCAGTCTGGAAAGGGTTATAAAGCCATTTCCAAAGCTTTGGGAATCCAGCGAACCACAAAAGACCCCACAACAACGTCCAAGGAACTGCAGGCCTCACTTGCCTCAGTTAAGGTCAGCGTTCATGCCTCCACCATCAGGAAAAGACTGGGCAAAAATGGCCTGCATGGCAGAGTTCCAAGGAGAAAACCACTGCTGAGCAAAAAGAATATCAAAGCTCGTCTCAATTTCTCCACAACACATCTTGATGATCCCCAAGACTTTTGGGACAACATTCTGTGGACCGATGAGACAAAAGTGGAACTCTTTGGAAGGTGTGTGTCCAAGTATATCTAGCGTAGAAGGAACACTGCATTTCAGGAAAAGAACATTATACCAACAGTAAAATATGGTGGTGGTAGTGTGATGGTCTGGGGCTGTTTTGCTGCTTCAGGACCTGAAAGACTTGCCGTGATAAAAGCAACTATGAATTCTGCTGTCTACCAAGAGATCCTGAAGGAGAATGTCCGACCATCTGTTCGTGTACTCAAGCTGAAACGAACTTGGGTTCTGCAGCAGAACAATGATCCTAAACACACCAGCAAGTCCACCACCGAATGGCTGAAGAAAAACAAAATGAAGACTTTGGAGTGGCCTAGCCAAAGTCCTGACCTGAATCCTATTGAGATGTTGTGGTATGACCTTAAAAAGGCCGTTCATGCTCGAAAACCCTCTAATGTAACTGAATTAGGACAATTCTGCAAAGATGAGTGGGCCAAAATTCCTCCAGGACGCTGTAAAAGCCTCATTGCACGTTATCGCAAACGCTTGGTTGCAGTTGTTGCTGCTAAGGGTGGCCCAACCAGTTATTAGGTTTAGGGGGCAATCACTTTTTCACACAGGGCCATGATGGTTTGGATTTTTTTCACCTTTAATAATAAACACCTTCATTTACAAATTGCATTTTGTGTTTACTTGTGTTGTCCTTGACTATTGTTTAAATTGGTTTGATGTTCCGAAACACTTAAGTGTGACAAACATGCAAAGGAACAGGAAATGAGGAAGGGGGCAAACACTTTTTCACACCACTGTATAATGTAGTATGTTTATGTCTCCTGTCTTACAGAGTCCCCCAGCGGAGCCCAGGAGGCCCCAGATAAACGCCATCCTGCCGCTTTAGGGCATAGCTCCTCAAAAAAGTGTGGGTACTGTAAAGATAAACTCCCAAAGTCTCACCCAAAACCATTCTGCTATAAATGTATTAACAAATTAGCAGGTAAAGAGGCTTCGGCACTGATGAAAGATTTTCTCTCATCCATGCAAACGGAAAAGCTAGCTACTGTAAAGGCTTTCCGTGATGCCGCAGGGCAATCTTTTGCCCAGGGCCCAGAGACAGAGGAGCTTACCCCCAGAGAAGGCATGTCTTCCCAGGATAGCCTCACTTGGGGGGGTCGTAGTGCCCTCATCCTGCCCTCTCAGTCCATCCCTCTTTCTCAGCTGGACGAGGAAGAGGAGGATGAGGGGGAGGTGGATAGCCAGGCCAGGTCTGAACAGGGTTTCAGATGCAGAGCTAGACCTAGAATCAGGCCAGTCACAGGACTTGTGCAGGCCAAGGAGACACCTCTTCACTGTAGAGGATCTGGATGGACTCCTGCAGGCAATATACGTTACTGAGGAGATCCCAGAAGCCCCTAAAGTAACTTCGGCACAGGACAAAGTATACAGAGGGCTAGGCAAGGCTCAGGCTAGGTTTTTCGCGCTTCACCAATCCCTGAAGGACCTTGTCCTGCAGGAGTGGAGGGAGCCTGAAAAAGGGATTATTAAACAAAAAACATGGAAAACAAGGTTTCCCTTCAGTCAATCCGATGAAGAGACCTTCTTTCAGCACCCAAGGTTGGATGCGGCATTGTCGCAGGTTACCAAGCTAGCCGATCTCTCTTTTGAGGACACAGGCAGTATCAAGAACCTGATGGACCGTAGGTCAGAGTCCCTTCTCAAAAAAGCCTGGGAAGCTAATACAGCAACCCTGGGTCCAGCATTAGCAGCAGCCTGTGTGGCAAGGAATGCAAACTTTTGGGTAGAAAAGCTAGCAAAACATCTAGCTCAGGAAACCGAAACGAACGATGTCCTGGATTCACGATCCGTGATAGGTAAAGCAGTAGCCTATTTAGCAGACGCAGCAGTCGAGTCTGCCAGGGCCTCGGCTAAAACAGCTGCGCTAATCAATTCAGCTAGGAGAGCTGTTTGGATTAAAGCTTGGGACGAAGGGTAGACTATGTGGCCTTCCTTTTCAAGGATCCTTGCTGTTTGGCAAGGGCCTGGACGATGTCCTGTCTAGGTCTTCTGAGAGGGGTAAAAAATTCCCAGTCAGGCCTAAGAAGGAAAAATGTAAACGTTTTTTTCGAGGCCCCTAGGGTCAACCACAGCAAAAAGCCAAAAAAGAACCCAATAAGCGGTGGAACTATGCCAAGGGGAGACAACAGAACAGTGTGCTGTTTCCTTCCCCTAGGGTTGACACAAAACCTACCAAGTGACGCCAAGATCAGGGTAGGGGGACGGCTGTCACACTTTGTCCCCCAGTGGGAGAAAATTTCAGACAGCAGATACATTTGCCGGATTCTGCGAGAAGGGTATCGCTTAGAGTTCCTGAGAAAACCCCCCTGTATGGTTACCCTAACTTATCCCCCCAGGGATATCCTGAAAAGAACTGCCCTCCTGGAGGGTATCCAGGAATTGGCGGAACAACGAGTGGTAGTGCCAGTGCCAAAAGAGCAACAATACCAGGGATTTTATTTCCACGTATTCGTAGTTCGCAAGCTGTCAGGCAAATACCGGCTTATAGTGAACTTAAGAAATCTAAACAAATTTCTGGAGTACAAAAAATTCTCCATGTATTTACTCCGTACGAAAAAACCTCATGAAGGGGGCCTTCTTGACGACTCTGGACCTCGGGGATGCCTACCTGCACGTTCCGATCCATGCAGATCATCAGGCATTCCTGAGGTTCGCAGTAAAAGTCGGAAGAGAGACTTTTCACTGGCAGTTTGCGGCTCTGCCGTTTGTGCTAACAGCCAGCCCGAGAATCTTTACGAAGATTCTAGCAGAGGCAGTAGCCTTTGTGCATTTACAGGTAGTATCCCTAATCCCTTACTTGGACGATCTGCTGATCTCCGGACAGTCTGCAGAGCAGGTTCAGTCGGATACCAACAAAGTCATGTTGGTCCTAAAGAACTTGGGTTGGATAATCAACCAGGAAAAATCCTCCCTCAACCCAGAACAGATCAAGATCTTTCTCGGTTACAGGGTAGACACCAAGCTCCAGAAGCTCTTCTTGCCAGAGGACAAGGTGGCAAAACTGGCTTCTGCGGTAAAGTCCTTGATAAAGACTCCATCATGCACCAGAAGAAAGGTCCTAAGAACCCTGGGGCTAATGTCGGCAAGCATACCGGCCATCGTCTGGTCTCAGCTCCATTCAAGAGACTTACACTTCTTCCTCCTGTCCTCATGGGACAAGAAGAAAGAGTCTTTGGATCAGGAGATACTACTAACTCCTCCGGTACAGTCCTCACTGGAGTGGTGGACAACCCCCAAAAATCCAGAGGGGGGCCGACCATGGGCACAGTGGGATTCGGTAAAGGTTACTACCGATGTCAGTTCCTGGGGGTGGGGAGCCCACCTAGGGAAGGAGAAAGCCCAAGGCCGTTGGGACAGCTCGATAAGTCAGATGTCATCCAACTACAGGGAGCTCAAAGCTGTGGGGGAAGCCCTGAAGGCCTTCCAAAAAAGCATCAAGGACAAGGAGGTCCAAGTGAGCTCCGACAATGCCACAGTGGTGGCCTACCTGAATCATCAGGGAGGTACCAGGTCCAGACGCCTGTTGGAACTATCCCAACAGATCCTGGGCTGGGCAGAAGGAGAGATCCTCTCCATTTCAGCTGTCCACATAAAAGGGACAAGCAACCTAGAAGCGGACTTCTTAAACCGTCGGCAGCTAGGACAAGGGGAATGGGAACTAAACCCCGAGACATTTCAAATCCTGGTACAGCACTTTGAAAAACCGGAGATCGACCTGTTCGCCAATCGGCAAAACAGAAAAGTAAGAAAGTATTTTTCAATCTCCAGAGAGAAGGAGTCGGAAGGGCTAGACGCCCTGACTCAGACCTGGCATTACAAACTGGCTTACGCCTTTTCACCTCTATCTCTTATCCCACGAGTTCTTCAGAAACGTAGCCAATCCCCAGGCCAGCTCCTTTTGGTAGCACCATAGTGGCCAAGGAGAGCTTGGTTTGCGAAACTAAGTTCGATGGCAGTGGCAAAGCCACTGAGGCTTCCAAACAGGCCGGACCTTCTCAGGCAAGGTCCAGTTCTTCACCCAAGACCGGAACCTTTTCAGCTGATGGCTTGGTTAGTGAGCACCAGGTCCTAAGGAATAAGGGATGCTCAGATAGAGTAATAGATACCCTTCTCCTGAGCAGAAAACCAGTGACTAAAAAGATGTATCTAAAGGTCTGGAAGACCTTTTGCTCCTGGGGTAGGAAGAGGCAGATCACCTCCACCTCGGTCCCAGTCATTCTGGAATTTCTCCAGGACGGGGTAGACTTAGGCTTGGCAGTCAGTACCCTTAGAGTCCAGATAGCGGCCCTCTCGGTTTACCTCGAGGTGAGACTGGCAAAAGAAAGCTTGATAAAGCATTTCCTGTTGGCCAGGGAAAGGATTTCCCCTGTCACACACCACAGGTTCCCACCATGTGATCTAACGAGGGTGTTAGAGGCACTATCTAAACACCCATTTTGAACCTATAGAAGAAGTTCCTATTAGGTTTCTAACTTTAAAGTTAGCCTTTCTGTTAGCGGTCACCAAGGCCAGGAGAGTCGGGGACCTGCAAGGGCTGTCCATGAAGGAGCCCTACTTATTAGTTCAACCTGACAGGGTCACCCTTAGGTTAGACCCCTTATATCTACCAAAGGTAGCATCTTTATTTAACAGGACGCAAGACATAATATTGCCGTCCTTTTGTGATAAACCAAATAATGAAAAAGAAAGAAAATTTCACTGCCTAGATGTGAGAAGGTGTCTCCTTACATATCTAGAAAGAACAAAAAGTTTTAGGAGGTCCAGTCACCTGCTAGTGTGATACGCAGGGTCTAGAAAGGGACTTCAGGCTTCAAAAGCCTCAGTATCAAAATGGATCAGATATGCTATCTCTGTGGCTTATGACGGTTCTGGGGTTCCAGCACCAACAAAGATTAGAGCCCATTCAACCAGGTCACTGGCAGCATCCTGGGCAGAGAAAGCAGGGGCCTTCTGGGAACAAATCCGCAGAGCAGCCACCTGGTCCAGCCGAGATACGTTCCTAAAGCACTACCGTGTGGAAGTATTGTCACAGCAAGATATGGCTTTCGGTCGGAAGGTCCTACAAGCGGTGGTCCTACCCTGAAGGTAGGCCTGGGAGTCTGCTTTATTATCCCCTCATGTATGCCATCCTGGAAGGTTATAGGAGAAAACCTACGTTAGACTTACCGGTAAAGGTATTTCTACGGACCTTCCAGGACGGCAGGCCTACTTTCCACCCTATGTGGAGGGAAAGACTAGCTAAACGCTAGGTGGTAAGTACCTACATAGAGCAATGCTCCTTGTGAACCGGTTCAGGATTACTTTATTACATACTGGGGATCAAGGGAGAGGGTGGGGCTTATAACAAATATGTCATGTGATTGTGTTTCCTGTAGGGAGGAGCCCTCATCTCTCATGTATGCCGTCCTGGAAGGTTCGTAGAAATACCGTTACCGGTAAGTCTAACGTAGGTTTTTTAACACGCCCCGTCCTAACGAGCTTGTGTGCAGAAGGTGACTAGCACCCGCATATGAAACTGGCGCAATTTTGAAGTGTGACATGTTGGGTATCAATTTACTTGGCGTAACATTATCTTTCACAATATAAAAAAAAAATGTGCTAACTTTACTGTTGTCTTATTGTTTAATTCAAAAAAGTGTATTTTTTCCAAAAAACGTGCGCTTGTAAGACCACTGCGCAAATACGGTGTGACAGAAAGTATTGCAACGACCACCATTTTATTCTCTATTTGTAAACAACAAATCTCAGAAAGAGGCTCGGTCCTTAACCAGTTCGCGCCCGCGCTATAGTCGAAAGACGGCTTCAGCGCGGACGCTCCCTGCCGGGAGGACGTCCCTGGACGTCCTCCAGTTTACATCCTCCCCGCGCGACCTCGAGGGCGCGCAGCAGGGAAAATCTGTGTTGCCAATCACAGATCACTGTAAATGGCCAATCACAGCGGCCGTTTACAGCGCAATCTCAGCAGCCAATGAGAGATGATCTCAAATGTAAACATATGAGATCATCTCTCATTGCCGGCTTTCTCTCTCCTCACACAGAGACAGCGTGTGAGGAGAAAGAGCAATCTGTGGAGTCAGTGAGTTTGTTACAAATAGAATACACATTTTACAGTGCCAACAGTACACATCAGTGCCATCTGCCAGAGCAATCTGCCAGTGCCATTTCCCAGTGCCATCTGCCAGTGTCACGTGTCATCACTGCCACGTATCAGTGCAATCTGTCAGTACCACCTGTCACCAGTGCCACGTATCAGTGCAATATGTAAGTGCCACCTGTCACCAGTGCCACGTATCAGTGCAATCTGTCAGTGCCACCTGTCATCAGTGCCACCTGTTGTCAGTGCCAGTATCAGTGCCATCTGTCAGTGCCACCTGCCACATCAGTGTCACATATCAGTGCCATTTGTGATCAGCATGTCACAAAGATTATTTTCAGCCGAGGCTTACGACATTCTTGCGGCCGACGAGAGCAACGGGGAGCTCTCCGCTTCGGATTCTTCCTCCTATTCAGGTTCTGAGTCTGACATGGACTACGCGCCTGTCATAAGTAGTGGTACAATGACAGCCTCAGAGGGGGAAGATGAGAGTCCGCCCGCCTGACGAAGGCGTACTGGTGAGGCAGTGCCATCCACCAGTACCATCCACCAGCACCGCAGTGCCATCCACCAGCATCGCAGTACCTCGGCAAAGGCCAAGTTCCAGTGGGGTGTCACCTCAGCCCCAAAGGGTTAGGTCCCATGCTAACCTTCCCTATTCCCTTCAAAACCCCTTGCCGCTTCCTCCTAATTCAGGAGAAGCTAACGTTACCCCTTTCACTGCCCACCCAGGAGTCCAGGTGGACACAGAAAATTTTTCACCGATGGATTTCTTCAATTTAATTTTTACTGATGACATGCTTGCATCGATTGTGGCCCAGTGCAACCTGTATGCACAACAATTTATCGCAAGTAACCCAACGTCCTCTTATGCCCGTCCCTACGAGTGGAGAGCCCTAACAGTGGAGGAGTTTAGAATTTTTTTGGGCCTCACGTTCTGTATGGGACTAAACAATAAAAATGAAATACGGGCATATTGGTCAACCCTCCCCATCTACCACATGCCCATCTTTTCTTCAGTAATGCCCAGGACCAGATATCTCATGATTTTGAGATTCCTACACTTCAACGATAACACCCAGTGCCCTCCCCGAAATGACCCAAATTTTGATAAGCTCTATAAAATTCAGCTGCTAATAAATTATTTTTCTGAGATCTTCCCCCAGTTGTTTACCCCAGACCAACACGTATGTGTGGATGAGTCCCTATGGGGTGAAAATGTATAAGTTGTGCGACTGAGCCACAGGGTATACATATTCCTTCATGGTATACGAAGGGAAGGACACCCAGCTACATCCCCCTAATTGCCCAGAATATATTGGATCGAGTGGGAGGTCGTTTGGGAACTCATAAACCCACTCCTGGAGAAAGGTTACCATCTCTATGTGAACACGCCAGCATGCGGCACCATAAGGACAAACTGGAAGGGCTTTCCTCAAGGCCTCGTCAACAAGAAGCTGAGAAGAGGGGAGACAGCGCGCTTACGTAATGAGGAAATTCTGGCTGTGAAGTGGAGGGACAGAAGGGATGTGTACATGCTTTCTTCGATCCACAACAACACATTCGTTGAGATCACCAGGAGGACTGGCCCAATACAAAAGCCACTATGTATCCACGAATACAACATGTTCATGGGGGTTGTCGACTTCAACGACCAGATACTCGAACCTTACCTTGCCACAAGAAGAACATACCAGTGGTATAAAAAAGTTTAAATTTATTTCTTTAATTTGGCCACATACAACACCTATATAATCTACCGCAACTCCACTGAAAGACCCAAACCCTTCCTTGCCTACCAGGAGGAAATCACCACTGCCCTTATATACCTGAACGGCCCACCACAAAACATTCGATCCGATGTCATAAGCAGACTCTCTGAACGCCACTTTCCAGATAAAATCCCTCCCAGACCAACAGGCCAAAAATGTCAGAAAAAATGCCGCGTGTGCACCAAACGAGGATTGAGAAGAGACACCACTTATCATTGTGCCCAATGTCCTTCCCAACCAGGCCTCTGCGTAGTTGACTGTTTCCGCCATTACCATACTTCACTACATTATTAGTGAATTATGGTAAACATAACCCTCACTTCCTGCCATTTACCTTCACACCCCTTATGCCTCTGCTTGCTCTGTAACTGAACCTGGCTTGTTGTTTGACTATGCTTCTGTCTACTGATTCTGTTTATACCTCTGCCTGATTTGGAACTGACCCTGGACTGTTATTCGACCATGCTTCTGCCTACTGATTCTGTTTATACCTCTGCCTGATCTGGAACTGACCCTGGACTGTTATTCGACCATGCTTCTGCCTACCGATTCTGTACATACCTCTGCCTGATCTGGAACTGACCCTGGACTGTTTGACCATGCCTCTTGCCTGCCTCTCTTGTACACTGCCAGTGGACTAGTGGGATTCATAACACAGGGGTCTCACATATGTGAGGGGCTCCAGAATTGTTTTTCTGGATGAAGAAAACTTTCATTTGTTTTCTCATTCCTAGATTAAGGTCTGGAGGCTCGGAGGCTTCAAAGTGATTTGGGTGGAAGAAGCCTCTACCCCTGTCCCCATTCTGTCCTGAACGAGGCCCTACTTCTGCCTGCTGCCTGTAGGACCTATGCCATCATGCTTCTGCTTGTCGCATGAACTGACCACACCACGTGGATGGACCATGTTCCTGCCTACTACCAGGACCAATATTTTGGCACTGCTGACAATCTCTGCCTGCACTGACCCTGGACTGTATATGGACAGTATCCCTGCCTGCTGCCTGTATTGACTATGGACAGTATTCCTACCTGTTGCCTGGAAAATTGTGTTTGCTTTTGCTGACCAAGTCCCTGCCTGCTGCCTGGACCAGTGCTATCCTCCTGGGGACAACCGCGCTACTAAAACCACAGGTAATCTTTTGTTTACTCTTTGCTAAGCAGAATGTATTTTGGGGTGTAATTCTTGGTATGTGCATGCTATGTGTCCCTGGTACACCTGATGGTGTTCCTTGCATGTTGGGCCTCTGTATGTGGCCAAGCTGTGTAAAAGTCTCACACATTTGGTATCGCCATACTCAGGAGGAGTAGCAGAATGTATTTTAGGGTGTAATTTTTGCTATGTACATGCTATGTGTTGGAAATCTTATAAATGAACAATTTAGCGTAAAAAAAAAATGCGTTTTCATTTTTTTTCACATTTTTCCAAAACTTCTGGAAAAAAATGAACCGTTCAAAAGACTCATTATGCCTCATAGATTATACGTTGGGGTGTTAGCTTTCCAAAATGGGGTCACTTTGTGGGCGTATCCATTGTCCTGGTGCTCCAGGGCCTTCAAAAGTGTAATAGGTGGTTAAGAAATGAGATGTGTAATTTATGCTTGTAGAACGCCTGATGTTGCTATTTCAATATTGGGCCTCTGTATGTGGCCAGGCTGTGTAAAAGTCTCACACATTTGGTATCGCCATACTCAGGAGGAGTAGCAGAATGTATTTTGGGGTGTCATTTGTGGTATACACATGCCATGTGAGAGACATAACCTATTACAATGATCATTTTGTGAAAAAAAAAAAAAAAAAATCTTAATTTCTCTTATTCACCGACTGACACAGCTCCTCTCTTAGACCATTGGGTTGTTATGCCACCTTCAGGAGAAGACTAGGCATTACATGTTAACATGTGGTAATAAAACTAGAACTTTCTAGTTCCGCCCAAGGGGCGGTCCCTTAGGTAACAACCCCACCGCATGCTACTGCAGCCTCAGTTTTATTTTGCCTAGTGAAGGAGAAAGACCTAGGAACCCTGATGGGCCCATCGGTCTGTCTGTTTCTGCAGAAGCTTGGTTTTTGCGCAAGATGATAGATCCTGTGATCTGCTATCAACAGCCGGCTGGGTGACAGGCTGGATACCCTTATCCTTGTAGTCTCCCCAGTCCGGCCATCGAGCGTGTGCAGGTCGCAGCTACGGCTCAGCAGGCCACGCCGAAACCTCAGCTCCAGAGGTGGTCGGTGAGCTTTTATGCTCCGGGGCATACATATGACCGGGCTACTGATGTCTGCGTCACAGTATGCCGGGCCAGCAGCTACCCTATACTGATTAGTGAGTAGTTCTGCAATGGAATGTCTCCCAGCTCTTCAGGACTGGTAAGTACAGCTCTCCCTGTCTCGGTGGGGCTGAGCAGCTGGGCATTCCCTGGGAGGTCGATTCGGGGGTCCCTCACCTCCCTCTCTTCTCTCCCTGTCCCTATCCTTCCTCTCCCCCCTTCCCTGTGGGGGATGCTGCATGGGCTGCTGAGCGGTGTGTGTGCCATAGACAGGGGCTCCCCAGGGGGCTCTCACCTGGGGTGGGGACTGCGCTGGGTAGCTGTGCCTTGGTTGTCTGTAGGTCTCTCCCCTGGGTGTCTGGAGGCTGTGTCTGCTGATCGCTGTAGCGCTGTTTGCCGCCATTTCTCTGCCTGTTGTTTCACTGTCCTTCATTGCATACAGTGTTCGGCGGCCATTTTTGGTGTGACCAGGGAGCAGCATGCTCTGTCTCCATTTTACTGTAGTCCGGTGGCCATTTTCCCTGTGATTGTGTCCTTTATACTGGACGCTCGGCGGCCATTTTCTTGAAGCCTGAACACGTTTTTGGTCAGTGTCAGTGCCATTCAGAGCAACTCTGCACAGCGCGGTGTGGTCTCCTATGCATCTGGGAGCTGACACAGGATACAGGCACTATTAGCTGGACGGCGCAGAACCAGTCAGGGTGGTGAGTCCTGCGGGA
This sequence comes from Lithobates sylvaticus, assembly GCA_028564925.1. NCBI lineage: Eukaryota > Metazoa > Chordata > Amphibia > Anura > Ranidae > Lithobates > Lithobates sylvaticus. The sequence goes on along the minus strand of CM053030.1, from coordinate 165,844,720 downwards.
AAGAGCCCCTCAGCCAGCAGCAGTTAGGAGGGTGGGACCATCACTGTCCTAAGTCCCCAACAGGTGGCAGACAGGGTAGGGTCAGCTTGGCTTCAGAAACTGGTGTTTCTTCCCCCGAAATCCAGGCAATTGCAACCGGTTCACCTGCAGACAGTGCAGTGTCTCTGGACGCCTTGTCGGCGGTCCTCAATTTGTTCGTTGCCAAGATGGAGGCGGTGCGTGGGCGCAAAGGTAGTAAATAGCCCCTGCCCCCCGTCCGGGGAGAGCTCTGACGCAGACTCTGGCCCTGCGGAGGCTGGTGACCCCTGTTCTGTCGTTTCAGATGACGCTGACCAGGACCGATCGGACAGTGAGGATGAGTCCCTGTCCGGGTCCGTGCGCGACAAAGCGCTTGTTGGAGCACTTATCACAGCTGTGCATGATACCCTGAGGATTCAGGAGCCAGCAGATCCCTCTGCTGATGTTGCGGTCCCTTTTGGGTCCCATAAGCCAGCCCATTCACCTAGGGTGTTCCCGTATCTGACTTATTTTGATGAGTTCATTTACAAGGAATGGGGGTGACCGCAGCGGACCTTTTCGGTCCCCAAATACATGGCGGTGTGTTACCCCTTTGAGGAGAGCCTTCTCAAAAAATGGTCGGCTCCTCCGGGCGTGGACCCCCCAGTTTCCGGGTTAAACAAAGTAACCACAATCCCAGTAGAGGGGACTCCTGCCTTTTTAAGGATCCCACGGACAGGAAGGCCGAGGCAGTGGCTCGTTCCTTGTTTACGGCTGTGGAGTCAGCAATGCGACCAGTACTTGTGTCTCAGACACTCACTGAGTGGGCAAAACTTTTGCACCGCGAATTGGGAGAGCAACAGGCTTCTCTTGTCTGCGTGGAACTAGCAGACCAATTAGTGCAAGGCCTTAAGTACATTTGTGACGCGGCCCTGGATACTCTCCCTCTGTTATCCAGGGCTTTAGTGTCAGCAGTGGTGCTGAGGTGCCTGATTTGGCTAAAATGCTGGTCTGCTGACCAGGCATCTATAAAAGCCCTGACGGATCTTCCCTTCCTTGGCGACCAGCTCTTTGGAGCCTCATTAGATGACATTATTGAAAATGCCACAGGTGGTAAGAGTACACTACTCCCACAGGCCAGGAAGGTTAAGGAGCCACGCCGTAGGCAAGGGCCCTCATTTTCCGCTCACAACCGGCTTTTTCGTCCGCCCGGGGCTTCGGCTAAGCATCCCCAGCCCGACAGGACGACCTCTGAAGGACAAAAGCGCCCTATTGGGGGCGGCAAGGGACCTGCTGAGTCGCGGGGTGATGGTACCTGTCCTAGAATCAGAACGTTTCCAGGGGTTCTACTCAAACCTGTTGGTAGTCCCCAAAAAGGAAGGGGTACGTCCAATCTTGGACCTAAAAGCCCTCAATTACTTTGTAAAAGTACAGAGGTTCAGAATGGAATCAGTTCGCTCAGTAGTGGCTGCACTCCCTCAAGGGGACCCCCTGGCGTCTTTGAACATCCAGGATGCGTACCTGCACATACCCATATGCCTTCGGCATCAGAGGTTTCTGCGGTTTGCAGTTGGGGAAACACACTACCAGTTTGGCTTTCCCCTTTGGTTTGGCATCAGCCCCCCAAGTCTTTACCAAGGTATTGGCTCCTGTTTTGGCGTTGCTGCGACAATGTGGGATCGCGATCGTGGGTTACCTAGACGATCTCCTCCTGAGAGCATCTTCCACCTCAGAGTTAGAGGAGGATGTGGCGATCATCATGCAGATCCTGCAGGAATTTGGGTGGCTGTTGAACCTAAAAAAGTCGGTGATTGTACCGACTCAGCATTTGGAGTACCTAGGCTTACTGCTGGACTCCATGGAAGTGAGAGTGTTTCTCCCTTCAGACAAGCTGCAGACTCTCAGAGCCGCGGTAAAACTGCTGATGAACCACAAGTGGTCGTCGCTACGCTTCTGCATGCGAGTCCTGGGACTCATGGTGGCCTTCTTCGAGGCAGTACCGTATGCCCAGTTTCACACCAGAGTCTTGCAGAAGGAGATCTTGACAAAGTGGGACAAATCTCCGTTGTCTCTGGATTGGCAGATTCAGGTGAGCCAGTTAGTCAGGGATTCCCTGCTCTGGTGGCTGAGGTCCCCGACACTTCGGTCGGGAAGTCGTTCCTACCTCTGAAATGGACGGTGATCACAACGGACGCCAGCCTAACCGGCTGGGGTGGAGTAATGGGAGTTCAGTCGACTCAGGGCCTCTGGTCGGTGGAGGAATCCAAGTTGCCGATCAATCTGCTCGAGCTGAGAGCGATCAGGCTATGCCTGTTCACATGGTTGATAAGACTTCAAGAGCATCCGATCAGGATCCAGTCAGACAATGCCATGGCGGTGGCATACGTCAATCACCAAGGAGGAACAAGAAGCTCAGCCGCCGCACGGGAGGTCGCTCACATCCTTCAGTGGGCAGAGCGACATGTACCGGCCCTGTCGGCCATTTACATCCCGGCAGTGGCGAACTGGCAGGCGGACTATCTAAGTCGCCAGATGCTGGACCCAGGAGAATGGGAGTTGCATCCGGAGGTGTTCAGGCTACTGTGCCTGTGATGGGGCACACCAGACGTGGATCTTTTGGCCTCCTGTCTCAATCGAAAGGTGCCGAGATTCGTGTCCAGGACAAGAGATCCTTGGGCAGATGCGTCAGACGGTGGCTCCGTGGGATCAGTACCAGCTGATCTATGCCTTTCCTTCGCTGAAGCTCCGCAGAGTGGAGGCCGGGGGGATTCCAGTAATACTGATTGCCCCAGATTGGCCCCAGCGTCCCTGGTACGCAGACCTAGTGCGCCTGGTGGCGGACGCCCCATGGCGACTGCCGTTACGAGAGGACCTTTTTGTCTCAAGGTCCAAAACCTCCATCCTGCTTTACCATCGCTGGTTTTAACGGCATGGCTATTGAGAGCCAGGTGTTGAGGAACCGGGTTCTTTCGGACTCGGTGATTCCAACTATGTTGAGAGCACGGAAATCTTCTCGAAAGATATATCATCGTACCTGGAAGGCCTACATCTCCATGTGTGAGGAGAAAGGTTGGTGTCCGTGCACCTTTTCTATATCCAGGATCATGTTGTTTCTACAGCAAGGAGTAGACCAGAAACTGGCTTTAAGCACCATTTAAGGGACACATATCCGCTTTGGCTTTTGAACCTGGTGTTATCGGCACTTCAAAAACCGTCATTTGAAGAGATCAGGGAGATCCCTCTGACTCTTTCCCAGAAAGTGGTCTCCTTAGTGGCCATTACTCCGGCTAGGAGGGTTTTGGAGCTGGTGGCCTTGTCTTGCAAGTCGCCTTATCTGGTTATCCACAAGAATAAGGTGGTGTTGCGTCCGCAACCTGCTTTTCTGCCGAAGGTGGTTTTGGCGTTCCACATCAATGAAGACATTGTGTTACCATCTTTGTGTCCTAAACCGACACATCCTAAAGATGGACGTGGTTCGGGCTCTGATGGTGTATTTGTCTGCTACTAGTCCCTTTTCGGAAGTCAGACTCCTTGTTTGTTTTGGTGGCTGGTCCGAAAAAAGGCATGGCGGTCTCGTCGGCCACCATTTCCAGGTGGGACAGATTGTAGTACAAGCCTACACCTTGAAGGGGCAGGCGCCCCCCTTTCCGGTCACGGCCCACTCCACAAGGGCAATAGGAACGTTTTGGGCCTTCCGACATCAAGCGTCTGTCGCTCAAGTGTGTAAAGCAGCGACTTGGTCGTCTGTTCACACCTTTACAAAATTCTACAAGGTAGATGTCAGTGCATCGGCTGATGCCTTTTTTGGCAGCAAAGTTTTGCAGGCGGCCGTATAATTGCAATTACACTTAAATTTTTTCCTGTTTTTTTGGTAAAAACACAGTACCTTAAGTAAATGCACTGTTGCATTTGTTACCGCAGTTCGGAGGCGGTTTGAAGGTAGTGACTCCCAGTTGAGGAGCACTCTGTTTTTTGTTTTTTTTTTCGTGGGTAACAAAGTGTTTTGGTTCCCACACGCTGTTGTTTTTTGTGGGTAAAGTTATACTAGTTCCCACATGCCATGGTGGGTGAAGTTTTTATGCTTTTTTCCCACCCCTCGTTTTGGCACTGCTTGGGGACGTCCCAATGGTCTAAGAGAGGAGCTGTGTCAGTCGGTGAATATAAGAGAAAATAGGATTTTTTGTACTCACCGTAAAATCCTTTTCTCTGTAATTCACCGACTGACACAGCACCCTCCCCTCCTATTTTTGTCTACGTTATACTGCTTGTTGACGTACTGAGGCTGCAGTAGCATGCGGTGGGGCTGTTACCTAAGGGACCGCCCCTTGGGCGGAACTAGAAAGTTCTAGTTTTATTACCACATGTTAACATGTAATGCCTAGTCTTCTCCTGAAGGTGGCATAACAACCCAATGGTCTAAGAGAGGAGCTGTGTCAGTCGGTGAATTACAGAGAAAAGGATCTTACGGTGAGTACAAAAAATCCTATTTTTGCAAAGAATTGTGGGAAAAAAATTACAACATCAAAAACCTCACCATGCCTCTTACTAAATACCTTGGAATGTCTACTTTCAAAAAAGGGGTCATTTGGGGGGTATTTGTACTTTCCTGGCTTGTTTGGGTCGCAAGAAATGAGATAGGCCACCAGTACCATCAGGTGTACTAATTTTTTTATGATTCGCACCACCGCTTGTAGACTCTATAACTTTCACAAAGACCAAATAATATCCACTAATTTGGGTTCATTTTTACCAAAGATATGTAGCAATATAAATTGTGGCCAAAATTTCAGAAGAAAAATTTATAATTTGCTAAATTTTATCACATAAACTAAGAAAAATTAGTTTTTTTTCAAAATTTTCCGTCTTTTTTCATTTATAGCGCAAAAAAAAAACAGAGGTGATCAAATACCACCAAAAGAAAGCTCTATGTGTATGAAAAAAAGGGCAAAAAATTCATTTGGGTACAGTGTTGCATGACTGAGTAATTGTCATTCAAAGTGTGAGAGCACTGAAAGCTGAAAATTGGTCTGGGCAGGAAGGGTGTTTAAGTGCCCAGTAAGCAAGTGGTTAACAGTAATAAATGTCATTGTGTATGCTGTGAGTGGTCACAGTGATCACATGGTACCAGGGCCAATCACAGCGGCCCTGTACCATGTGGTAGCTGTGGTCAATCACAGCATCACAATAGTACACCAGATTTCATGAATGAAACCTTTACACAGTCTCATCCCCTCTTTTTCTAGCCTATATACCTATTCTATTTTTCTTCTGACCTTCCTTCTTCTCACGCCCTCTCCCAACCGTCTCCTTTAAATCTTTCCTGCCCACAGGTTAGCCCCTGTTGGGACTGGACACATGGTGAGAAAACGTTTTTTATTGATTACAGGTATATTCTACCTTGCCTTATGTATGCTCTTTTTTTTTTTTTCCTTCTCTTTTCGAAATGTCATGTTTTACATTCTCCTTTCATCTTATATACTACATAGGGCTCTGAAAAATTACTTATATGCAAACTAAATTTAGCCTGATATCATTCTAGCGGTACTTTCTGACCACACATGACCGCCCCTGAATTATCAGGAGCTTGTGCAATTTTCTGTGTCCCGGACTAGCACCTTAAGACACCTGAAGTTTATGCAAATTTGTATACATGATGTGTCCACCACTGCTTTTGTATTTTTTTCTGTTGATCTGTATTTTCAATAAAACCCTTTGTACAAGAAACCTTTACACAGTCTTTTACCGATTGCTTTATTACAGTGATCATCACTGTAATAAGCAATCACAGTGTAAGAGAAAATCCTGGTCACCTCCCAGAGTAGTACAGTGATACTATGGTAACACTGCACTGCTTTGGTGACAGTATGTAAAAAATATATATATATATATATATATAATTATATATATATTTACAGTTGTGCTCATAAGTTTACACAAAAATGTTTCTTTCACTCATAGTTAGTGTTTGCCTGAAGCCTTTTATTATCTCGTTCAATATGTTTATTGAGATTTACAATAAAAAAAGGAGAATATAACAGTATATTGACATGTACATAAGATTCGGAAATTAAGAAACAATGTCATACATTTGAAGATACAATCTATTTTAAATAATACAAGAAAGAACTTAAATACATACAAAAGAAGTTGACAAATAATCGGGAATAAACTCGATCCATTCATTAGAGAGTATAAGACCCTAATGCGGCGTACACACGCTCGGACTTTCCGGCGGGATTGTCCGCCGGACCTAGTCCACCGGACAAACCGCTGGACTTTCCAGCGGTGGTCCGCTGGACTTTCCTAACGTGTGGACTTGCCCACACACGCCCGGACTTTTCCGGTGGACAATCCCGCCGTCTGTGTGCTAGTCCGCGGGACTTTTGAAATGAACGGACTTGCCCACACACGGAGGAAAGTCCGTTCATTTAGAACGTGACTCCAGGTAGACGGGACTAGCAAAGACAGTGAATGCCGCCGCGCTAGCCCCGTCACCTGGTATGGATTTAAAGGGGAACCCCTACGCCGAAAAACTCCTCCACTATCTTCTGCTCTTTTACTAGCTCTTTCACTAGCGGAGGAGCCCGGCTTTTTTCTTCGTCACCGCCACCGCCTGGGGGTCTTGTTCCGACTTCGGGGGTCTTCGGGGGTCTCTTCTGTTCTTCTTGCCGGGCCTCCGCTTTCTTCTTCCAGCTCTTTTACGAGCGGGGGCCCAGTGTGTGTTGCCGTCACTGTCGCCGCCTTCTGCTTCTTGTTCTTCTTTTTTCTTCCGATGTTTACTCGTCGCTGTCTCCTGTTCTAATGGCTCCAACGTGTTGCGCTGCCAGTTATATAGGGACAAGGGGCGGGTCACCTACTTATGTCACATGGTGACCCCGCCCCCTTATGATGTCACAGTCCCAGCATCCTCCGAGACTGTGACATCATATGGGGCGGGGTCACCATGTGACATGAGCAGGTGACCCGCCCCTTGTCCCTATATAACTGGCAACGCAACACATCGGAGCCATTAGAACAGGAGACAGCGATGAGTCAACATCGGAAGAAGAAATAAGAACAATAAGCAGGAGAAAGCGGAGGCCCGGCAAGAAGAACAGAAGAGACCCCCGAAGTCGGAACAAGACCCCCAGGCGGCGGCGACGATAAGAAAGCCGGACTCCTCCGCTAGTGAAAGAGCTAGTAAAAGAGCAGAAGATAGCGGAGGAGTCCAGCGAGAAGACCCCCCAAGACGGAAGAAGACCCCCGGAGTTGTGCAATAAAATATTTTAAAAAATGGTGTCGTTTTTTTTATTTACACTTTTTTCCTTAGGTGAATGGGTAGGGGTACATCGTACCCCATACTCATTCACATAGGGTGGGGGGCCGGTATCTGGGGGCCCCTTATTAAAGGGGGCTCCCGGATTCCGATAAGCCCCCCGCTTGCAGACCCCGACAACCAACGGCCAGGGTTGTCGGGCAGAGGCCCTTGTCCTCATCAACATGGGGACAAGGTGCTTTGGGGTGGGGGGGCTGCAGGGCCCCCCTTTCCCCAGGGCACCCTCCATGTTGAGGGCACGTGGCCTGGTACGGCTCAGGAGGGGGGGCGCTCGCTCGTCCCCACCCCCTTTCCTGACCGGCCGCACTGCGTGCTCGGATAAGGGTCTGATATGGATTTGGGGGGGACCCCCACACTGTTTTTGTTTGGCGTAGGGATTCCCCTTCAAATCCATACCAGGTGACGGGGCTAGCACAGCGGCATTCACTGCCTTCGCTAGTCCCGTCTACCTGGAGTCACGTTCTAAATGAACGGACTTACCTCTGTGTGTGAGGCAAGTCCGTTCATTTCAAAAGTCCCGCAGACTAGCACACGGGCGGCGGGATTGTCCGCTGGACTCGCGAGTCCATCGGACAATTTTAAGTCTAAACTTAAAACTTAGTCCGCCGGACTTTTGGGAGGAAAAAGTCCGCCGGAGCCCCACACACAGTCGGAATGTCCGGCGGACAATCCCGCTGGAAAGTCCGCTCGTGTGTACGCGGCCTAAGAAGTAAAAATAGAAATGTAGACAAAAACAGAATTCCCTCAATTATCTGCGCATCAATTAAGCCATGCCTCCGGACCACCTGACCACCCCAAATGGGATCAAACTGTGGACGGATGGGGGCATGATCATAAGACAATGAATTATCAATTTACAGAATAGAGGGAGAGTTTGACGAATCTTAAGCCCCATACACACGGTCGGACTTTTTCATGGATTCTGTCCGATCGGACAAGGTTGTTGAAAAATCAGACCGTGTGTATGCACCATCGGACAGTGTTCGTCGGTTTGACCGACGGACAAAGTCTTATCTCCTGCTGGAAATCTTTGCCGTCAACACGGTCCGATCACACCAAATCCGATCGTGTGTACGGTTGTCCGACCGGACAAAGTGCTACGCATGCTCAGATCACATTACAAGACCAAAGCTATTGGCTACTAGCCTCTACGTAGTCCCGTCGTAGGCAACAAACGTCACCACGTTCAGAATGATCGGATTTTCCGACAACTTTGTCCGACCGTGTGTACGCAAAACCAACATCGGACAAAGTATGGCGGACATGGTCCGACGGACCTGGTCCGCGGATTGTCCGACCGTGTGTATGGGGCTTAAGAGTGATCAAGGTATAAAAACAACAACTTGTGTTTTCTTCCTGTATAGAGTAAATAAAGTATATACAAAAAAGGTGATAGTGTAAGGAAAATGAACAATGTATGACTGAAATTTCAATAATGGTAAATGACCTCATGTATGAGGATAATAGGATGAAGATAAAAAGGAAAAGAAAAGAAAAAGTAGGAAAGGAGAAACAAGGGAAGGATACTATTAATAGAACCAGAAGTGAACAACACAGGTTCCAATTTACATATGAGGAGAAAAGAAAATGTAACGTAAGTATCGTTGACCTCTAGCTAGTGTTAGTAAGACAGTATGTTGAGAAATAAAAGAAAGAAAAATAACAGGGGAAGGATCCTAAGAGAATATAAGGAAAGAAGAAGGTAAGAAAGAAAGTCTCTCGTGGTGGTGGTGCGGCCCCCACCCGGGCGGTGCATATGCCTAATGGCCGACAATGGAAGAAAAAAGAGTAAACTTAGCAAGGTAACAATAACGGTGGGTCAAAATCAGTCGGTAAATAATGTTTGAGCCATGGTTGCCAAATCTTATGAAATTTATTTATATTATTTTTTTCTATAGCCGTCATTTTGGCAAAGGTAAGGGCTCTGTTCAACCTATGTTTCGCCTCAGCTATTACCAAGGTTTGAGATTTCCATGCTTTGGCTATAGTTTGTTTAGCTGCAGTGGCAAGGTGGTTGAATAATTTGAATTGAGTTTGCGTTAGATCTGAAGGTTTGATATTCAAGAGGGCCATTTCCGGGTCAGGAAAAATAGAGGTGCCCAGAGCTTTGGAGACTATCTCAAATATTTTCTTGCAAAATTCTTGGGCTATCAGACATAGCTACCAGATATAAAAGTGTGTACCAGGCGTTGGACATCCCTGAAAACAGGAGTCTGAATAGGATGGAACAAATTTTGCTATTCTAGCCGGTACTAAATACTATTGAGCCAAAACTTTAAAGTTGGTTTCTAACGCAAAGCAATTTGGGTAAGAAGTCTTAGTAGCTAACCAGATATTAGACCACTCCTCTATGTCAAAGGTGCAATCCATATCTTGCGACCATTTGACAGTATATGAGGGTAGTGTTTCATTAGAAGGCAAAGTAACGTGTCGATAAAGGAGTGAAATTAGGCCACTAATATGTGGGTCGCTCTTAAAAATGCGCTCAAACTGTGACATCTGATTGAGTGGAGAACCTGTCCTAATATAAAAAAATGTAATTTGTAAGTATCGAAAAATTTCAGTTCTGGGAAGTCCGAAGGTTTCACATAATTCGGGAAATGTGTATAATGTGTTGTTAGAAACTAAATTATGCAATCTGACTAGGTTTGTGGAGGACCAAGCTGTAAATTACATTAGGAATTTACAAGCTGGGTAGAAAGCTGGGTTCTTAATGAAAGAAAGGAGGGGATTATGTGAGGACTGAAGATTGTGCAAACTTTTACATTTGTCCCAAATAGCTAAAGAATGCTTGGTAATAGGATTAGATATTTGTATTCTATCTTTAGGTTGGAGCCATAACATGTTAGCCACAGAGATGGGGTCAGTATCAACAGATTCAACAGCAACCCATAGAGGAGTTTTCATAGTGGAATGGTATTTAGGCAATTGGGATAGTTGTGCTGCATAATAATAGGAAGAAAAGGTTGCTAACCCTAATCCGATTTAGTAAGGAAAAATGTAGATTTAGGGATACAGGGTTTATTGGTGCTCCAAATAAATGACATAATTCTGCGCTGTGTAAGACGTAAAAAGTATGATGGTATTGGAATGGGACGTACCCTAAATAGGTAAAGGAATTTTGGTAAAATCGACATCTTAATGGCATTAATCCGCCCAAACCAAGACAAGGAAAGAGAACACCATTGCTTCAATAAACCAGTGATTGATTTTAGAAGTGGTAAGTAGTTAGTTGAAAAAAGATCTGTTAATGAGTTTGTGATTTGTATTCCCAAATATGGAAGATGATGTGATACCCAGTTAAATGGTAATGAGGATTTAGCTTGGAGAAATTCTGCTTGTGTTAAAGAAACGTTTAGCGCATTTGATTTATTATGGTTAACAAAAAGTCCAGAAACGAATGCAAATTTATCTAAAAGGTCTATTAAGTTAGGAGCCTACACATGTGGATGAGTTAACAAAATTAGGATATCGGCGAAGAGACATAATTTGTGTTTGTATCCACCCAACTCTATGCCTTTGACATTAGGATTAGAACGGATTAATTGTGCCAAGGGCTCTATAAGTAAGGCAAAGAGCAACAGGGATAAAGGACAACCTTGCCTAGTACCTCTACCAATGTCAATCTTGGCTGACTTATAACCAGCATATTTAACGTAAGCCTGTGGATTAGCATTAAGAGAGGAAACCCATGTTAGAAAATTATGTTTAAAACCCCATTTCTGCAGGATATATTGCATGTATGGCCAGGAATCTGAATCAAAGGCTTTTCTACAATCTAAAGATAGAAGGCATGTCGGGATCTTTCTTTTTTCAGCAGTATGGATGAGCAAAAGAGGTTGTCTTATATTGTCGCCCGCCTGTCGCATTGGGCATAAAACCCATTTGATCACAATGTATTAATTGACCTATAATCGCATTCAATCGTGTCGCTATGATCTTGGCTAATAATATGATATCCAAATTTAGGAGGGAAATGGGGCAATAATTAGTCCAGGAGGTGAGATCAGAATGAGGTTTGGGAAGCATGGATATTATGGAGGTCAGGGTTTCGGTTCTAAACGAATTTCCATACAAAAAATTGTTGAAAGCTCTAGTTAAGATTGGAGATAAAATAGATGCGAATTGTTTAAAATAAATTGCCGAAAATCTGTCGGGACCTGGTCTCTTATGGAGTTTTAAGGATTTGATGGCGTTTTGAACTTCTAAAGTTGTAATAGGTTTCTCAAGAAGATTGCTTTTGTTTTAAAGTAGGGAGATTAAAGTGGATGTAAACCCCAAAAATGTTTTTTATGTCATAATGTAGAGAATAAGATTTCCTTTCATTTGAGCCAAGCCACACAGATTTACTCCAGCCCTGAGAAATCCTCTTTTATTGTTCAGTTAGAAATATCTTGACAAAGTGCTGAAAACTTTGTCAAAAACGCTCCCTTGCTGTGAGTGACAGGTGATTTACATATCTCATGCACTAGCCTGAGACAGGCACAGACCAGAGTGAAAGAAAATGTATTCTCAAATGAACAGCACGAAGAATATAGGGGAGATGTATGTAGTCAGAGTTGGGCAGAGTAGAACATCCAGTGATCTGATGATTGTTATAGTGCAGTGTGTGTGTCTGAGGTCACCTGATCACAGATAACATTCCTTTCCATCAACAGGCTTTGTTATGTGGATTTCTCACTTTTTATAATTACACAGGATGTGCCTGTCTCAGGCTAGTGCCTGAGATATGTAAATCACCTGTCACTCACAGCAAGGGGGCGTTTTTGACAAAGTTTTCAGCACTTTGTCAAGATATTTCTAACTGAAAGGGCTGGAGTAAATCTGTGTGGCAAGACTGGGCTCAAATGAAAGGAAATCTTATTCTCTACATTATGACATCAAAAAAATAAATGTTTTTTTTGGGTTTACATCCACTTTAATACCAGAGAACAAGTCATCTGCCTTAGTTTTGTCAAAGTCAATGCTACAATTTGTACAATTTAGTCAGGTTAGAGCGAAAAATCTCCAATATTTTAACTGGATTACTCGTGTAGGCATCACAAGAGGTTTTCAGTCTAATAGATGTCTGTGTATGTTGTATTTTTTGGAGAATACGTGCCATTAGGGTGTCAGGTTTGTTAGCCTTAAGATATTGAATGTGATATTTTTTACGTAAGACTTTATCAGCTGAGTCAGTTAGGAATAGGTCTAAATCAAGACGTGCTTTGTCTAAATTCGCATTTGTATTAGCGTTAGGATTAGACTGAAAAGCCATATGACTTGCATTAAAATTAGCTTCCAACTTTGCAAATAAAATCTTACGTTCTATTTTAAGAGATGTGGCCTGTTGTATAAGTTTGCCACAAATAACAGTTTTATGGGCTTCCCATAGAGTAAGGGCTTAGATATCTGCAGTATCATTAAATGAAAGGTAATCTGTGAGTGCTGCCTCTATCTCTAAGCGATGGGATGGGTGGGTTAGTGTTGAATCATTGATATACCAAGTTGTATCTTGTGACCTGGGTATCGGAGAAGCTATGGTGGTGACAATCGCACAATGATCAGTCCAAGAAAAGGGAATAATTTTAGAGGAAATAATCTCTAGAAGCTTACTAGCCAGGATCAAAATGTGGTCTATACGCGAAAAGGAATTGTGTGGATATGAGTAGTAAGTAAAGCGCCTACTAGTGGGGTTAAGTTCTCTCCAAGAGTCTATTAAACCATGGATACTTAGCAAGCTTTGAAGGGATAATTTGTTAGAATTTGTAATAGGAGATGGCAGAGATTTATCCAAATACGGAAAAACAGTAGTATTCGAATATATAAAACGCTATAAAGTGGTATTGGCGCTGTTCTAAAATAAGAATAAAGGGGTGTACTGAAAAAGGGGTAGAGCGTATCTAAAATATTGCAATATTAAAATATTAAAAAGTCAAACCAGAAAATGAGATGCATATGTAGGAAGAGAGTTAGCCAATGGTGTCCACTGGTACAAAGGAATCACAAAATGTTGAAGGTACCTTGAGTATGATATATCAAAAGTGGCATAAAATAGTGATTTGTAAAAAATATATATATATTAGAGAGTGAAGTAATGGGTGAACAAAAGTGCAAGTGCATCAATAGATAAATGAGGTGGACATATAAGCTGAGTAATTCAATACAGCAAATATAAATCATAAACGTGAATAATGCATATAAACAAAATATATATTGTACTGCTGTTTCAGGAATTAAATTATATGCAATAGATAAAAAGATGTCCAAAATATAAAGCAAACAGTGATGTCACCCGCTGAGCCTGGGTGAGAAAAATGAAGTCGCTTCAAGGGGTGTACCCTGTTTATGGTGTATGCAGGGCCGGTGCTACCACTAGGCGGATTAGGCAGCCGCCTAGGGCGCACTGCCACCTAGGGCGCAACTGTGGCTGCTGTGTATACACAGCTCTCTAGTGTGGAGGTAACACAGCCTTGTGTGTAGAGCCGGGTGTCAGTATAACAGGGCAGACAAGCGCAAGGAGGAGGGGAGGAGTGCAGAGACGGCGCGGCTCAGTAACTCAAGAAAGCAGAAGAATTTTGGTGGAGCCGCTCTGCAGTACATGTGTATGGGAGCGATCTGCGCTCCCCTCCTAGGAACAATACACAGAGCAGCCTGGATGTGTCTTCCGCCCAGCCACTCATCCTGAGCACTGACAGTCACACATATAAAGTCCTAGCTGGGGAGAGCCGCAGATCCCGTGTGTAAGGAGACACCAGTGGAGGAAAATACAGAGACTGGTGTTTTTGTAAATGCCGCCCTATACACACAACTGAGCACTGACCCCGAGCCTTTACATTGCAAATGCATTACATGATTTACATCCACCCCACTGACTGCTCTGCACACACTCAGCCCACCCATTACATGGCACAGTAAATAGTTCCTTCCTGTCTGCAACTTTCAGGACAGGATGAGGTGATATTAGCGTTCAATTCAGCTCTTCCTGATAACCCCGAGCTCCTTGGAATGTCCCCCCTCCCCTGGTCACAGCGGCAGGTTGAAAGCAGAGAATGTGGGTGAGTTATCAGTGTCCAGCTACACATGCTATTACTGATATCAGTACTGTGCAGAGCAGTCAGTGTGTTGGCTCTCTTTATGTTTCTTTCTTCTGCTGGTGACCAGGCTGCTGCCCATTACTAGTCCATATGGATTCTCCTGGTTACTGCTGATACTAGTGCAGCATTTACTAGAACTGGGCTGTATTTTCCTCCACTTGCAGCATCTGAAAATTTTATTTTTCTCCTGTCCCTTCCACCAGCAGTCAGCAGCTGCAGGAAGAAAATATAGCCAATCAGTTCTAGTAAATGCTGCCCCCCCCCAGAGGTCTGTACACCCGCTGTGCCCATTATGAGGGGGTCCCACCATCCCTGTGCTGAGTGCCCGGGTCTGTACACCCGCTGTGCCCATTATTAGGGGTCCCACCATCCCTGTGCTGAGTTCCCGGGTCTGTACACCCGCTGTGCCCATTATGAGGGGTCCCACCATCCCTGTGCTGAGTTCCCGGGTCTGTAACCCGCTGTGCCCATTATGAGGGGTCCCACCATCCCTGTGCTGAGTTCCCGGGTCTGTACACCCGCTGTGCCCATTATGAGGGGTTCCCACCCTCCCTGTGCTGAGTTCCCAGGTCTGTACACCCGCTGTGCCAATTATAAGGGGTTCCCACCTTCCCTGTGCTGAGTTCCCGGGTCTGTACACCCGCTGTGCCCATTATGAGGGGTCCCACCATCCCTGTGCTGAGTTCCCAGGTCTGTACACCCGCTGTGCCCATTATGAGGGGTCCCACCATCCCTGTGCTGAGTTCCTGGGTCTGTACACCCGCTGTGCCCATTATGAGGGGTCCCACCATCCCTGTGCTGAGTTCCCAGGTCTGTACACCCGCTGTGCCCATTATGAGGGGTCCCACCATCCCTGTGCTGAGTTCCCGGGTCTGTACACCCGCTGTGCCCATTATGAGGGGTCCCACCATCCCTGTGCTGAGTTCCCGGGTCTGTACACCCGCTGTGCCCATTATGAGGGGTTCCCACCCTCCCTGTGCTGAGTTCCAGGTCTGTACACCCGCTGTGCCAATTATGAGGGGTTCCCACCTTCCCTGTGCTGAGTTCCTGGGTCTGTACACCCGCTGTGCCCATTATGAGGGGTTCCCACCCTCCCTGTGCTGAGTTCCCAGGTCTGTACACCCGCTGTGCCCATTATGAGGGGTCCCACCATCCCTGTGCTGAGTTCCCGGGTCTGTACACCCGCTGTGCCCATTATGAGGGGTCCCACCATCCCTGTGCTGAGTTCCCGGGTCTGTACACCCGCTGTGCCCATTATGAGGGGTTCCCACCCTCCCTGTGCTGAGTTCCCGGGTCTGTCAATTATAAGGGGTTCCCACCTTCCCTGTGCTGAGTTCCTGGGTCTGTACCCCCGCTGTGCCCATTATGAGGGGTTCCCACCCTCCCTGTGCTGAGTTCCCGGGTCTGTACACCCGCTGTGCCAATTATAAGGGGTTCCCACCTTCCCTGTGCTGAGTATATATATATATATACACCCCCTGTGCCCATTATGAGGGGTTCCCACCATCCCTGTGCTGAGTTCCTGGGTCTGTACACCCGCTGTGCCCATTATGAGGGGTCCCACCTTCCCTGTGCTGAGTTCCTGGGTCTGTACACCCGCTGTGCCCATTATGAGGGGTCCCACCATCCCTGTCCTGAGTTCCTGGGTATGTACCATCCCTGTGCCCATTATGAGGGTGTCCCACCATCCCTGTGCTGAGTTCCTGGGTCTGTATACCCGCTGTGCCCATTATGAGGGGTCCCACCATCCCTGTGCTGAGTTCCTGGGTCTGTACACCCGCTGTGCCCATTATGAGGGGTCCCACCATCCCTGTGCTGAGTTCCTGGGTCTGTACACCCGCTGTGCCCATTATGAGGGGTTCCCACCATCCCTGTGCTGAGTTCCTGGGTCTGTACACCCGCTGTGCCCATTATGAGGGGTCCCACCATCCCTGTGCTGAGTTCCTGGGTCTGTACACCCGCTGTGCCCATTATGAGGGGTTCCCACCATCCCTGTGCTGAGTTCCTGGGTCTGTACACCCGCTGTGCCCATTATGAGGGGTCCCACCATCCCTGTGCTGAGTTCCCGGGTCTGTACACGTGCTGTGCCCATTATCCCACCATCTCTGTACTGAGTTTTCAGGTCTGTACACCTGATGTGCCTATTATGAGGGGTTCCCACTGATAGGCTGCACTGATGGAGGTGGCACTGCATATAGGTATCACTCAGTGCCCATGGGCACTGATGGGCCTGCACTTATCATCAGTGCCTTAAATTATCTGTGTACATATCCCCTGTACAGGGTCGGCGCTACCTATTGACAAGGTAGGCACCGGCCTAGAGCACACATCAATCTGGGGCGCCGTACCGATGCCCCCACGACCTCCAGGCTCAGTGACTGACTCCACCCACCAAAATGGTAGCAATCTATAAAAGGTGGGGTATAAATGGGCAGGACAAAGGGGGTGGAGTCAGGGGTGGAGCCAAAGGGGCGGCAAAATGAGGTTTCGCCTAGGGTGTTAAAAATCCTTGCCCCAGCCCTGGGTGTATGCGTCCTTATACAGTCATAAATAAGTATAGGTGGATATATATATATATATACAGTCTATAAGGAGTTCAGTCTGATATCAGACCCAAATTGGTAAATAACTGTTCTTAGTATAGGATGAATAAAACTGTAGTGGTCCAGTGCTCCACTCCTTCTGACAATGCCCCCTATGTGATTGCACTCACCGGAGTGCCCAACCCCTGCAGGGGTAATGGGCATATAAATAGTGGTCCAGGCAGTCCTTGCTCGTCCAGACTGGGGGTGTCCTCTTTCTCCAGGGGGGTTGTGGTCATCTGGATCCCAGGTTTATGTCATCAGGGTGTTCTCAGCAATATTAAAAGGTGGGGAAGGATAAACCAATAGTGTAAATCCGTTTCGTGAAAAGCGTTGTTTATTAATAAAAAATATATATGACAACACACCACCAAGTGGTGTAAAAACCACTATTTATATGCCCATTACCCCTGCAGGGGTTGGGCACTCCGGTGAGTGCAATCACATAGGGGGCATTGTCAGAAGGAGGGGAGCACTGGACCACTACAGTTTTATTCATCCTATACTAAGAACAGTTATTTACCAATTTGGGTCTGATATCAGACTGAACTCCTTATAGACTGTATATATATATATATATATATATATATATATATATATATATATATATATATCCACCTATACTTATTTATGACTGTATAAGGACGCGTACACCATATACAGGGTACATATACAGGGTACACCCCTTGAAGCGACTTCATTTTTCTCACCCAGGCTCAGCGGGTGACATCACTGTTTGCTTTATATTTTGGACATCTTTTTATCTATTGCATATAATTTAATTCCTGACACAGCAGTACAATATCTATTTTGTTTATATGCATTATTCACGTTTATGATTTATATTTGCTGTATTGAATTACTCAGCTTATATGTCCACCTCATTTATCTATTGATGCACTTGCGCTTTTGTTCACCCATTACTTCATATATATATTTTTTACAAATCACTATTTTATGCGACTTTTGATATATCATACTCAAGGTACCTTCAACATTTTGTGATTCCTTTGTACCAGTGGACACCATTGGCTAACTCTCTTCCTACATATGCATCTCATTTTCTGGTTTGACTTTTTTATATTTTAATATTGCAATATTTTATATACGCTCTACCCCTTTTTCAGTACACCCCTTTATTCTTATTTTAGAACAGCGCCAATACCCCTTTATAGCGTTTTATATATTTTCCGGCTTCACCTAGGTGAAGTTTTTTCCGAGGGGGGCAGCAGTTCCACTTCCTAAGCGCGGATACTACCATTGTCTTTTAGTAGTATTCGAATCCCCACATAAAATGGTTGTCCCAAACTTGTGAGTATCAATAATTTGGAAAAAATGTGATAGAAAAGCCTCTGGTCGTTTATTGGGGGCACAATACAATACAATTGTTACTGGTGTATTCAAAATATATCCTCTAAGTAGGACATATCTACCCTCAGGGTCATTTAGTTGGGAGACAAGAGTAAATGGCATCGTTTTATGAAACCCAATAAGTGTCCCACGTTGCTTGACAGTAGCTGAGGCTGTATAGAATTGTGGGTATGTGGCAGATAGAAATTTAGGAGAGACTTTATCAATGAAATGGGTTTCCTGTAGACAAATAATATGGGCCTTTTTGGTAGCAAGGGAGCGTAGAGCCTTGGTGCGCTTATGTGGAATATTAAATCCTTGTACATTCAAGGACAATATATTTATGGGGGCCATAACATGTCAAAGACATTCGTTATATCAGGGAATACACAACCCGAACTGTGAGCCGCAACCACCACCTCGAGAGAAAGAAAAGAGAGGAAAGAGACAGAGGGAGAAAAAACGAAATCCAAACGAACAACCCTAGTAGATGCAAGAAATATTAACATGTAATACGCTATCAATAGGATACAGGAGCGTCTCTGAGGAAATTCAAAAAATCCTCGAGAGTCTTCAATGCCACCATCAGAGTCTCACATAGTCGTAGTGGGGGTCTTGGGGTGGCGTAAGGGGCTGCAAGATGTTCCAAAAGGAAGTACAGCACCGGAGAGACACTATATCTAACTAAAAAAGTAATACTGTATTGAGAACCAGAAAAAAGAAAAAGCATCAAAATAGTAACAAAACCACTATGAATTCATCAGGGCTGCTTGTGGCCAAAAATGACGTAGAGAAATACCTGTAGGGAAAAAAAAAGTTAAAATAAAATAAAAAAAATTATGTGAAAAGGAATAGTCTAGAATTGACTTCAGCTCATCAGGACCGCTCAGGCTATCCAATGCGTAATATATGAACCAAATTCATATAGATAAGTTCCATTTCTCATTCTATTCCTGGAGACTTCCGTGAAAAGTCCTTTAAAACATAAAAGGAACACTAAACCAGGCTGAGTCTCATAAATTTAAAGATGAACAGGAATTTTAATGTAAGAGCAATTTGCAGGTGGCACTAAAGTCCTGTGCAAGTAAAGATTATGGGAGGGGAATAAAAAATAAAAATATATATGAAAAAATTAAAATATATTTTCCTGGAAGAGAGCAATGAAAGTGGAGTCATAGAAAAAAGCCAAAATCCAGTAAAGTGATTATTAACTGATGTTACCTCTAGCCAGAGGGATATTGAGGAAACTGACAAGAAATAGGATGAAATGGTAGAATACACTCCATAGAATCAGAAGTAGCCGATAGTGGGTTATCATATCTACCACGTTTGTGTAGATTTTAATGTGAAGAAACAGGCATTTCAAATCCAGCTGATTGTTGCTGTGGGGATCTAGAAGCAGAGCGTCTATGAGGGTAGTTCCTAGATTAAATTTGATCCACAAGGCCCATTTTAAGCAATGTTGTCTGCAATTCCTCAGAAGAGCGACACACATATTTGTGTTCAAGATGGGTGAAGCGCAGTGAAAACGGGAATCCCCAACTGTACTTAATTTGATTGTTAATAAGTACTTGTAATTGGGGTTTGAGCGCTCGTCTCTTGGCAACAGTGAGTTGAGATAGGTCTGCAAAGAGCTGATATGGGTGTCCTTGAAAATTGAGATTATTATTACCTCTGGCTGCTGAAAGTTATTGCTCTTTAGTACGGAAGAAGTGAAATTTAGCTATTATGTCCCTGGGAGGACCATTTGTCTTGCGTGGGGCTAGAGCTCTGTGTACTCTGTCCATCTTTAGCCTTTCAACAGTAATGCCAGGTTGCAGTTCCTGGAAGAGAGCTATCATAGTAGCCTGTAGGTCTACAATGGATTCAGGGATCCCCCTAATTCTCTAATTGGAATGACGGTCCCGGTTTTCCTGGTCCTCTAAACGGGACTGTAACAACAAATTTCCATCTTTAAGGTTATCTAGTTCAGAAGTATATTGTTGAGTGTGATTTTCAATCTCATCTACCCGCACATCTAATTCAGCTGTTCTCTGTCCCAGCTCTCTAATTTCCTTAGTCAGCATGTCAGTTATGTGGTCTGATGTCTGTTTAAGAGCTTTTTGCAACATACATTCAAATTGTTTAAACATAGTCGATTGAACTACTGATTTTGAGCTCCCTGTGTCAGAGTCAGACTCACCAGCAGATTCCTGTGACTTTAAGCTGTGTGTCAGTGGCTTAAGGCTGCGATGTGAGGGGGCAGCCGACGCCATCTTGGATAACGGCCTGGATGAGGTTTCCTTTTTAGAAACGGCTTTAAAATAGATTTTCTGGCCCCTAAGGACCATAATACCGGCATCGAAAGGTTCTGTGATGTGAAAGACATGATCGTGTGTCGTGATCGCTGTAACCTGGAACCCGTGGTTCTCCGGTGTGTCCGTCCCTGGAGCGGAGCTCTAAGGAGACATGTCTTCTCCCTCAAGCTCCGCGCATGCGCCCTGAAGCCTTTTATTATCAATCAACTGTTTACTCTTTTTAAATCATAATCACAACAGAAACTACCCAAATGACCCTTATCAAAAGTTTACATACCCTTGTGATTTTAGCCTGATAACATGCTCACAAGTTGACACAAAGAGGTTTGAATGGCTATTAAATGTAACCATCCTCACATGTGATTTGTTTGCTTGTAATTAGTGTGTGTGTTTAAAAGGTCAATGAGTTTCTGGAATCCTGAGAGACCCTTGCATCTTTCATCTAGTGCTGTACTGACATTTCTGGATTCTGAGTCAAAAGAATTGTCAAAGGATCTGCGGGAAAAGGTAGTTGAACTGTATAAAACAGAAAAAGGATATAAAAAGATATCCAAGGAATTGAGAATTCCAATCAGCAGTGTAATCAAGAAGTGAAAAATGAGGGGTTCTGTTGAAACCAAACCACGGTCAGGTAGACCAACTAAAAATTTCAGCCACAACTGCCAGAAATTGTTTGGAATGCACAGAAAAACCAACAAATAACTTCAGGTGAAATACAGGACAAGATGCAAAATAAGGAGGCACTTGAAGAAAGATGGGCTACATGGTTGAGTCACCAGAAGAAAGCCATTACTACGCAAATACCTCAAAATATCCTGCTTACAATATGCCAAACAGCACAGAGACAAGCCTCAAACCTTCTGGCACAAAGTCATTTGGAGTGATGAGACCAAAATTCAGCTTTTTGGCCACAACCATAAACACTACATTTGGAGAGGAGTCAACAAGGCCTATGATGAAAGGTACACCATTCCTACTGTGAAACACAGAGGTGGATCGCTGATGTTTTGGGGCTGTGTGAGCTACAAAGGCACAGGAAATTTGGTCAAAATTGATGGCAAGATGAATGCAGTATGTTATCAGTATGTTAATACTGGAGGAACATTTGTATTCCTCAGCCAGGAATCTGCACATGGGACGTACTTGGACATTCCAACATGACAATGATCCAAAACACAAGGCCAAGTCAACCTGTCATTGGCTGCAGCAGAATAAAGTGAGGGTTCTGGAGTGGCCATCTCATTCTCCTGACTTCAATATCATTGAGCCACTCTTGGAGATCTCAAACGTGCAGTTCATGAAAGACAGCCCAGGAATTTACAGGAACTGGAGGCTTTTTGCCAAGAGAAATGGGCAGCTTTACCATCTGAGAAGATAAAGAGCCTCATCCACCACAAAAGTTGATGTTAAAGGGAGCAATACACGGTATTAAGAACTGGGGTATGTAAACTTTTGATCAGGGTCATTTTAGTAGTTTCTGTTGTGATTATGATTTAAAAAGAGTAAACACAGTTGATTGATAATAAATGGCTTCAGCCAAACACTAACCATGACTGAAAGAAAAGTTTTTTGTGTTATCATTCATATTCTCTGAAAAATTACCAAGAAATCATAAATTCTGACAGGGTATGTAAACTTACCAGTACAACTGTTTATGTGCTGCCCCAACGGGGCATAGAATTTATAATAGATTGTTCCTTGACCATTTTCTATGGACTTTTATATTTAGTTCACATGCTGCCATCTAGTGACCTTTTGTGGTAATGCACTTGTTTTCTCATTTTCCCTTTCCTGATGTTATGACACACTTCCCTTATATGTAATGCTCCACCCTTCTTCCTGTGTTTGTACATCCTGTGTCATGGATGCAGCAACAAGCCACATGTAGCAGGGCACATGTATTCCTCATTGTAAGCTATAGACAATATCATCTTTTGACCGCATAAATACCACAACCTATTCATCTGTTTGTATCCTGTCATCTGCTGTAACCTGATGTTCAGAATAAAAGCATCTTGTGGATGGTATCGGTATTTGGTGAGTTCAAGCTATCTGATGAGGATTGTCCTCAGTGATTATATCTTATACAGGCCAGGCATAGAGGTCTCACAAGGGATAAATCACTTCACAACAATCAAAGTCAGAATAGTATATGCAGGTATAAAAATTGTAAAAAAAATCACAGTCAGTGTCCCTAATCACCACTGCACCAATCACAGTGTCCCTGATAAACATTGTCATATTGTCCCTAATCACAAACACACCAGTTACAGTGTCCCTGATCACCACCACACCACAATATTGTCCTGGTGCTCCAGGGCCTCCAAAGAAGTAATGTGGATAAGTAGTCTGGAAATTAGATGTGTAATTTATGCATCTAGAACACCTGAAGCCGCTTCTTGGATTTATGCATCTAGCCCCTCTGACTAGGCTGTGAAAAAGTCTCACACATTTGATATCCCCATATTCAGGAGGAGTAGCAGAATGAGTTTTTGGATGTAATTATAAGTTTGCCTTTGCTGTATGTGAGAAATAACTTGTTAAAATGACAATTTTGTGAAACACAGTACAGGAATGATACATTTTCAACATCAATATATACACCATAGTTTATAGACTCTATAACTTATAGAGATTTAGTCTTACACAAAATAATATACACTGATCTGGGTTATTTTTTTTAAATCAAAACCAAGTTTATTGAGCATACAGCAAACACGGATAGATTTTCACAGTTTAAGTGCAACAGGCACTACAATAACAAGAAACAAATGTTGACATATTTGTTGGGGTATGAGCCGACACTTAAAAAGAAATGCATTACATATTGCAGAGTAGTGAAACGACGGGGGTTCCGAAGGGGTTACGTTCCAGTGGGGGCTCAAAGGCGCCCCATAGCAAGGTTGTGGGGTCTCAATATCCATCGGGCATGTTGGCATGCGCAGGGGGAGCCAAACAGACTCAGTGCTCAGCGGGTGGGTTGGGCCCTCACCCCCATCACATATGCTGGAGGGAGGGAGGGCGGGCGGGCAGGCGGTGGGGGGGTATTAGGTAGTTTCTAGGATGTGTATGTGTCTGGGTCGCTAATCCATCTATCCCATACTTTATTGTATTTGGCTGGGCAGCCTCGATGGAGGTACAGTATCTTTTTGAAGGGGAGGAGGGCGTTGACAGCAGCCATCCATGCTTGGAGGGTAGGGGGGTTCGCTTTGATCCAGGTGCGGGCGATCTGCATCCTAGCTAGGAATAAGGATTCCTGTAGGAATATAGAGAGGTATTTTTCCTCCTCGGGGAGCGGGAGGATCCCTAGTAAGCATTGGCGTGGGCATAGGGACAGAGGCGATCCCATTCGATCATGTAGAAACTGGACGACTTGCGACCAGTAGCCTTGAATGCGTGGGCAGGACCATAGTAGGTGGTAGAATGTGCCGCCTGGGTCCCCACATTTGGGGCAGGAGGGGTCCTGATCTGGCCTAAACCTAGCGAGGCGCGTGGGGGTAAGGTATGTCCTGTGCAGTATGTACAGGTGGGTGAGTCTGTCCGAAAGTTTAGGGGATACTAATTTGGAGACTGCGAGTGCGTCCTCCCACTCCTCATGCTCCACATCACCCAGGTCCACCTCCCACTTGGGTTTTAGGTTGTGTGCTTGCAGGGTGGCCTCAGGCAATAGTAGGTGGTTGTAAAAATATGAGATCAGTTTTTTAGGGTCCTGACCCCTGATCACACCCACGGGGGACAGTGATTCCAACCTGGGAGTGGATCCAACAAATTGGGAGCTAAGAGCATGTCGAAGCTGGAGGTAGCGGAAGAGCATTTGATTGGGGAGACCGAAGTCTTCCTTGAGAGCCTGGAACTGTCTGATCGAGCCTCCCCGCATCACCTGGGAGAGGAATATGATTCCTCTGGCTATCCAGAGAGACTGGTCAGGTACTGTAAGGAGCTCGGGTAGGTGGGTGTTATTCCATAGGGGGGTGTGGGCGTGTATGTGAGGGGCTTTGGTTTTGTTAATAGCTAGTTGCCAGATTTTGCAATGGTGGGCGAGCATGGTTTTGGGGGGGTGGAATTGCCGTGGGTGCCGCAGAGAAGGACCTGTAGTGGGTGGGAAACCGGGGCCTGGCTGGGTAGACACACCAGTGCCAGGTACCGGTCTTTATCCAACTTGTCGAAGTAATAGAAGTGTGAGAGTTGGGCCGCTATGTAGTACAGGAGAAGGTCGGGTAGGGCCGTGCCACCCAGATGCACCGGGCATTTTAAAGTTTTCCAGGATAGTTTGTGGCGGGAGGGACCCCAGACAAAGGTGTTGAGAATGGCTTCCATGGACTTAAAGGTTCTTAGGGGGATGCATAATGGGGCGTGCCAGAACAGGTAGAGCAGCTTGGGGAGGAGGATCATCTTGATCAGGTTGACGCGACCCATAACCCCCAGGGGGAGTCGAGACCAGATTTGGGTCTTAGATTTAAGGAGTGCGAAGAGGGGTTCAATATTGAGTTTCGCGTATTCCTCCGGGGATCTAGTACATTGTACTCCTAAGTATTTGATTTGACTGGCCCTGACTAGTGGTAATGCAGCCTGTGAAGCAGTGGGGGCCCCCAGGTCCAAAGGGAGGATTTGGGACTTTGACCAGTTGATTTGCAGCCCCGAATATTCGCCAAAGTGTTTGATCAGTTGAAGCGCGGCTTCCAGTGAGGGGCCCGAGTCCTCCAGGTAGAGGAGCATGTCGTCGGCGTACAAGCTAATCAGTTCAGTTATGTGCCCCTTTCGGAGGCCTTTGATGAGGGGATGGGCTCTAATTGCTATGGCCAGAGGTTCAACCGCAAGGGCGTATAGGAGTGGTGATATGGGGCAGCCTTGACGGGTGCCCCTTGATAGGGTAAAGGGGTCTGAAATCCTGCCGTTGACCTGGATCCGGGCGGTGGGAGCCTGGTAGAGGAGTTGTAACCACTTGATAAATTTCGGGCCGAAGCCAAACCTGCGGAGGCACTCCCAAAGGTACCTCCATTCGACCGAATCGAATGCCTTTGCGGCATCCAGACTCACCACCACCCTAGATCCAGTATTGTCGTGGGTTGCCTGTAGATTCATGTGTAGCCTGCGAAGATTGAACGCCGTGTTTTTATCAGGCATAAAGCCCGTTTGGTCTGGGTGGATTAGGCTGAGGATGACTTTATTGAGGCGGAGGGCAAGAATTTTGGCGAGGATTTTGACGTCTAATTGTAAAAGGGATATGGGGCGGTAGGACTCAGGCAAGAGGGGATCCTTACCAGGTTTGGGTATGAGGACAATGAGAGCCTCCCCCATAGTGGGAGGGAGGGACTCAGAGTCAAAGATGTGGGTGTAGAGTCTTTGCAAGTTAGGGGTAAGGGTTTCTTGGAAGTGCGCGTAAAATTCCAAGGGGAGGCCATCAGAGCCAGGTGCCTTGGAGGTCGGGAGGAGTGATATCGCCTCTGTGATGCAGTCAGTGGCGATGGGTGCCTCAAGGAGGCTCATCTGGGAGTGGGTAAGGGAGGGAAAGTCTACCATCTGAAGGAACTGGGTCAGTGCGTCCGGGGTGTGGCATGCGGTGGAGGTGTATAAGTTTGAGTAGAATTGCTTAAATTCCTCTGCCACCCGGCTGGGGTCAGAGATCACTTCCCCCGCCGCAGTCCGAAGTTGGACCACCACGGGGGGAGTGTGGTCTAGGTGGGCCATATAGGCAAGAAGTTTGCCCGACCGTTCACCATGTTCGAAGGTACGTTGCTTACTGAAAAATATGTGTTGTTTCGCTTTTTCAAAGTGTAGTTGATCAGTCAGTCTGGACTGTGCCCGAAGGAGGGAAGCATTGTCCGCGGAGGGGTCAGCCAGGAACATCTGCTCCAGGGAGCTGAGCCTCTCCTCGGACTGCTGCAGTATGGTCTTAGACGCGACTTTGTGTCTAGTTATGCGGGTGGAGAGTATTAGGCGAGCGTGGGTTTTAAAGGTCTCCCACACCGCACCGGCGGACGCCGTTTCAAGGTTGGTGCTGAAAAAATGTGTCCATTCGCGGTCAGCAGGGGGAGTGGTCAGAGAGCACTCTGCCACCAAACCCCACATCGATGAGGTCCGGCAGCAGGGCGGGGGACATCAAAATCAAGTCGATGCGTGACATGGCCAGATGTGAGGGGGTGAAGCAAGAAAAGGCTATTTTATCTGGATATTTGTACCTCCAAGAGTCCATCAGGGAGAACTCAGCGAGGAGTCTGCCAAATCTAGTAATGGGCGGGGGGGGAGGTGTTTGGGCTGGAGCACTGAGTCTGTCCAGGCTGGGGTTTATGGTCATGTTGAAATCACCCAGCCAGATCACCGGCACTGTGGGGTGCTTAGCCATAAAGGTGAGGCCCCCCTGGAGGATGCCAAATTGGAATGGTGGCGGTACATAAAATGCCATGAGGAGCACTTCAAGCCCACTTATGGTGGCGTGAAGGAAGAGAGATCTGCCCTGAGGGTCCGACTGCAGTTCGTGCAGCTGAAACTGCACCGATTTGGCAATAAGGATAGCAATGCCTCGGGAATTGGAGGTGTGAGGGGCATGGTACAGCCATCCCACCCAGGGCCTTTTGAGTGACATTTGGGCCTGACCCACTATGTGGGTTTCCACAAGGACAGAGATGTCGGCTCGTGCCGCTTTGAGATAGGAGAGAACAGCTATTCTCTTAGGCTTGGCACCCAATCCCCGCACGTTCCAGGTGATTAGTTTAAGTGATGCCATGGGGGGGTGGGAGGGGTAGCCTGAGCAGTCGGACCCCAAGGGGGAAACTCACAACATGCAATTCTCGCAGGACATTCACATTATAAGGCAGTAAAAATGAAAACGTAAAATCATTAAGGCATATTGGGCGGCATAACAGGTGTATCAGCAGCATATAGTGTGTCAACAATAAGGGTTGTGCATTCAACAATAGCAATAATAACATGAAAATTAAAACTTTGCCTACACTGGTCCAGCATGGCATAACAAGAGAACGACCACCCACCATAGCCATGGGGGTGGCAGCTGGCCAGGGGAACTGTGGTAAGGCCGGTGTTGTAAATCTCCGGGCGAAAGGTTCACCCGGGTTGCCGGCATCCATGGTGGAGCAAGGGGGCGAACAGATGTGCATACTGCAGAGCTCGCAGTGGGGTAGGGGTGCTGGTCAGTTCTTCCAGCCAGGTGAGAGGCAGTAAGGTGTCCGAGCAAAAGCAAGGAGGGTGGTGGGGGTCAGTGTGAGAGGGGGGAAGGGAACCACGCGGTGCTAAGGAGTGGGACCGGCAGTCTCTGGAGCAAGGACCTCTCCATGTGGGGTAACAGTTTCTGTACAGGAGAGAGGAGGGAGGGCGTCAATAACTTACAGTTCTGGCGACGGATGAGGCCTCGTGCGGAGAAGAGGGCATTGCGGGCTCCCTGTCGTCGGCGGGGTAGCAGGTCTCCGTGGCCGCGTCAGCAGAGGAGCGCAGGGGGCATCAGGATGGTCCTCAGGTGTAGCAGGAGGAGACCTGGGGTAAGTTGCGGGGTGAGTCTCGCAGGGGAGGAGGACACATTTTCTGGCGGTCGTCGCTCAAGTTCTGTAGCAGCAGGTGTGTGAACTAGCGGTGTGCAGGGCCAGCGGGTTCTCGATTTTCTAGCCAGGAGATCACCGCTGCAGGGTCTTCGAAGAACTGGGCCTTTCCGTCACACACCACCCGCAGTCGCGCCGGGAAGAGCATGGCATAGGGGAGGTGTTTGATGCGAAGCTGTCGTTTGGCATCAGTAAACTGCGCCCGCTTCTTCTGCACTGCCGCGGAGAAGTCGGGGAACACTGCCACAGTTACGTTACCGACCGGGATGTTGCCGCGCTCGCGGGTAAGGCGCAGCACCGTGTCCCGGTCCCGGTAATTGAGGAGCTTTGCGATGAAGGTCCTGGGTGGTGCGCCGGCTGGTGGAGGGCGGGCGGCAAGGCGATGGGCCCTCTCGATTACGAAAGTGGAGGAGAAGGCCTCCCTTCCGTAGGTCTTTATCAGCAAGTTTTCCAGGTATGTGGGGGGGTCGGCACCCTCCGCCCGCTCCGGCAGACCGACGAAGCGGAGGTTGCACCTCCTCAGTCTATTTTCCATGTCGTCCTGCTTGTGCAGGACGACGCTGAGTTGATGCTGGAGCTGTTCCACAGTCACCTGCAGGGGGGCAATGTCTGCCTCCACGTGGCTTATCCTGCGCTCCGTCTCGGCGGTCCGGTCCCTCAGTTTTTGGATGTCTTGCCTGATGAGGGAGACATCGGTTTTCACCTCCTCTAGTTTCGTGGTGAGTGTGGTCTGGCACAGGGAGACCGCTTCAAGGATTTTTGCAGTGTCGGCCGCGGCTGGTGCATCCTGGGCCTGGCCGGCGCCATCTTCATCTCCACTCCCGCGGCCCTCGTGGCGATACTTTGCCAGCTTATTTGCAGCCTCCGAGGTCCGTTTCGGCGGTGACATGCTAGTAGGAGTAGGGGTAGTTGTCCAGGGCGGTCGGGTGTCTTTTTAAAAAGAAATAACCCAGCAGGATGTGTAGTTAGGATGATTGCTCGGACGGAGCTCTCACTCTGCACACCCTACTCCATGCAGCTCCAGGCCACGCCCCCACTGATCTGGGTTATTGTTACTAAAAAAATGTAGCAGAATACATTTTGGCCTAAGTTTATAGAAAACATTTTTTTTATTTAATTTCATAATTTTCAGTCTTCTTTTTTTTATTTAGCAAAAAACTAAAAATCAAGTAGCGATTTGCAATAATAAAAAAAATAAAAAAAATTTGGGTACAGTGTTGCATGCCCGAGTAATTGTCATTTAAAGTGTGACAGCAAAGAAAGCTGAAAATTGGCCTGGGTTGGAAGGAGGTGAAAGTGTCTGCACTTGGTGTGGATAGAGCTCTACGGAGTTCAGGTTGTTTCAAGGGGAGTGGATGAGATGGAACATCTCCCTACCACTCCAATCCTTCTGCTGGCTCTTCTACCTCAGCCGCATCCTCCAGTACCCCACCAGCTGCTGCATATGCTGTAATGTTACCTCCTCCAGAACCCAGGGTCCCCACTCCTGAACGTTTTTCAAAGGACTGCCGCATATTCAGGGCTTTTAAAAATGATTGTGAACTTTATTTCGCCCTGCAACCCAGGACTTTTTCACTCGAGACTGTCAAGGTGGGGTATATAATTTGTCATCAGTTCCAGCTGGGTTTGCCCAAAACTAGCCAGGGTGGAAGTCCACGCCTCTTTGGAGAACCTCATTCAACTCTCCATCCAGCTAGACCACCGTCTGCCGGAACGACACTCCAAGCACGCCCATGCCTTCCGGCCCACGTGGGTACTGCCAAAAGTTCCGGGACCTGCTGTTCCTGCTCCTGTTCCTCAACCTCCTGTCAGTACTAGGATCCCTTTAGGACCCAGCACAACTCAGTGCTCGTGTTAGAGTTTACCTTTGTGTTTGATCCAGCTGATATCTGCTCTGTGTATTTCGTGTATGACCCGGCTTGTTTGACCCTGCTTGCTCGCTTCTGATTCGGTACCGTTTGGACTCTGATCTACCTGTGTATGACCCAGCTTGTCTAGACTACGCTTTGCCTGATTCTACTATAGTACTTTCATCTGCAGCGGTGAACTACAAGTCCCAGCGGACCTGCTCTGCTTAGACCTGCTCATGGTATGTGCTCTTATTCTTTGAGCTCTTTGCATAATCAGCACACCTGAACTGTTACCTGTTATCTGCTCCTAGCCTGACACCTCCCAGCACTTCTGATTGGGAACCAATGGAAACTGGCCTTCTCCAAACTGCCTACTATAGGTTAACCACTGCCTATACTGTGTGGCCATGGGCCACTTCCTATGCAATTGCCTAGCCCTACCAAGTAAGTTCAGACAGCTGTACCCTACATACCTCCAGTTATTTGGGACTTTGTCCACTCATGTCATTCTCCCCATTCCATCACAAGTGGCTGGAAAGGAGATCAAGCTGTGGGCAATCATTGATTTTGGAGCCTGCAGATTTTTTAAACAATTACCTTGTCACGCACTTACGCATTCCCCTTAACTTGAAAAAACAGACTTGATGTGCACCTAGCGGATGGCACTACTCCCAGTTAGGATTCCTTATTCAGGAGACCATCCCTATCCTAGCTACTACTGGTCACCGGGAATTCCTTTGTTTTTATGTCATCAGGTCTCCTATGTTTTGGGCTATCCTCTGAATACTCTGGTTGCAGGCACACAACCTGCAAATTGATTGGTCCAAGGGAGAAATTACTTTCAATACTAGCTACTGCCTCCAGCATTGTTGCATCTCCACACCCATCTATCTTTCTGTATGCCTCTCTGCTCAGCCAGTATCAGATGCCAGTCAATCCATTCCACCGCTTACCATGCGTTCCTTGATGTATTCAACAAGAAAAAGGCCAATATACTACCACCTCATTGGTCCTACAACTGCCCAATTGAAATTCTTATAAGGGCAGAGATATCCTTTGGATGGATCTTCCCGCTATCCAAACTTGAGTTTGAAGCACTCCAGCAGTACATATATTGTCAAGGGGTTTGTCCTCCCCTTTTCCTCTCTTGTCAGGGCTGGCATCTTGAGAAAAAAACATTCCCCCAGACCTTGCATTGACTACAGAGAACATAAAATCACAATCACAAATTGGTATCAATTCCCCTTGTCCCTGAACTGTTTCAAAGATTCCAGACAGCCCGATTGTTTACAAAATTGGACTTACGGGATGCCTACAACTTCCACATCAGGATCAATGGAAAACTGCCTTTCCGACACTTTGAGTATCTTGTGATGCCATTCAGACTATGTAATGCCCCCGTGACATTCCATCGCTTCGCAAATGTCGTTTTCAGAGAATACTGTGATCTTTTCCTAATTATCTAGATCAGGGCTCAAAATTTCAAGTCCTGAGCTACTAGCCAGGTCTCAAGGGTTACTCGCCATCAGTTGCCCCACCCCTAATCACGCCATCATAAATTATCTTGTGAAATGACACTTAAATGTTTTATGGAGAATTAAATTACAAAAATAAATTTTAACAACTTTATCAGTTCCCCTCAGCACAGCCTCACCAGTGCCCATCGATGCAGGCTCACCTGTGCCCATAAATGCAGCGTGACCTGTGCCCATCATTGCAGCCTCACTTGTGCCCCACATTGCAGCCTCACCGCGCCCCACATTGCAGCCTCACTGCGCCCCACATTGCAGCCTCACCGCGCCCCACATTGCAGCCTCACCATGCCCCACATTGCAGCCTCACCATGCCCCACAATGCAGCCTCACGAGCCCCACATTGCAGCCTCACCGTGCCCCACATTGCAGCCTCACCGCGCCCCATATTGTAGCCTCACCGTGCCCCAAATTGCAGCCTCACCGTGCCCCAAATTGCAGCCTCACTGTGCCCCACATTGCAGCCTTACAGTGCCCCCATTGCAGCCTTACAGTGCCCCCATTGCAGCCTTACATTGCCCCAATTGCAGCCTTACATTTCCCCCATTGCAGCCTTACAGTGCCCCCATTGCAGCCTTACATTGCAGCCTTACATTGCCCCCATTGCAGCCTTGCCAGGGCAGAAGAAGTGAGAGGGGTGGCCGGATTGTGACTGGAGTTAGAGGAGAGCTGCGGGGTCACTGAGAGGTAAAACAAGCTGTAACAGCTTACATTGAAACTATCTCCGCTCTGCTCCCTCTCACACAGCCCTGCCTGCTCCTAACCCTGTGCCTGTAATAGACAGAATACATACCAGCATTGGACCAGCGTTTGGTCTATTACAGGCGTGGGGTTAGGATGAGGCGGGGCTGTGTGAGAGTGAGCAGAGCGGAGACAGTTTCAATGTAAGTAGGGTTGAGCAAACCCGAACTGTAAAGTTCGGGTCTGTACAGGACTTTTGGGTGTCCGGGGCCCGGACCCGAACCCGAACTATTGGCTGTAAGTTCGGGTTCGGGTCCGGTGTTCGGCGATGTATTGGCGCCTTTTTAAGAGCTGCAGGGCAGCCAATCGACGCTAGTTTCACTAGTGTGCCCTTAGAAGCCATCACAGCCATGCCTACTAATGGCATGGCTGTGATTGGGCAGTGCAGCATGTGAACCTGCCTCTATATATAGTCCAGACACACAGCACACAGCGTCGTTCTGCTATAGACAGGTTCCTGTGCTGCTAAGAGAGAGGAATTTAGGAGTTAGTGTGATAAAGTCAGTCAGTCCACATTCCTTTAATTTTCTTCAAATTAGTTAGATCAGTGAGCTATCTAGAAAGCTAGAGTAGAGTAGGGAGTTTCTTTATTAAGGAAAAGAAAGAGGCAGAGAGAATTATTGAAGAGATTCCTAAATCAATTGTACCCTGGCTGGGGTGCAGTGCACAGTCTTTTAACAGTGCCATGAGGCCAGTGGCAGACAAAATATAAGTTTTACCTGCAAGCTCAGTGCACCATCACTGCACTGCATATTTTACTAAGAGATACACCATACTCTGTGTGTATTCTGATATTGGAAAAACATTGCAAAAATTTAATTTTGCTGTGTTTTTTTTTTTCCCAATAGCATTTTCTGCGTGTTCATACATACACGGTTTAGACACTATCCGTGTATTCTGATATTGGAAAAACATTGTAAAAAAATTTAATTTTGCAGTGTTTTTTTTTTTCCCCAATAGCATTTTCTGCGTTTTCATAAACGCTTTAGACACTATCCGTGTATTCTGATATTGGAAAAACATTGCAAAAAAATTTAATTTTGCAGTGTTTTTTTTCCCCAATAGCATTTTCTGCGTTTTCATAAACGCTTTAGACACTATTCGTGTATTCTGATCTTGGAAAAACATTGCAAAAAAAAACATTTTCTGTGTTTTCATAAACGCTTTAGAACTATCCGTGTATTCTGATTTTGCAAAAAAATGTAATTTTGCTGTGTTTTTTTTTTCCCAGTAGCATTTTCTGCGTTTTCATAAACGCTTTAGAAACTATACGTGTATTCTGATATTGGAAAAACATTGCAAAAAAATTTAATTTTGCTGTGTTTTTTTTTCCCCCAATAGCATTTTCTGCGCTTTCATAAACGCTTTAGACACTATCCGTGTATTCTGATATTGGAAAAACATTGCAAAAAAATGTAATTTTGCAGTGTTTTTTTTTTCCCAATAGCATTTTCTGCGTTTTCATAAACTCTTTAGACACTATCCGTGTATTCTGATCTTGGAAAAACATTGCAAAAAAATTAATTTTGCGGTGTTTTTTTTTCCCAATAGCATTTTCTGCGTGTTCATAAACGCTTTAGACACTGTACGTGTATTCTGCTATAGACAAAAACACCCATTTAGGGCGAGATCATAAATTTTTAAAATATGAGGAGATCATCAAAAAGGGGACGTGGCCCGGGTCGTGGTGCTGCTGGTGGCGCTCCTGTTGCAGGGAGAGGACGTGGTCGATCTGTGCCAGCTACACGCACTAGTGAAACACCTTCCTCAGGTGCGAGTAGGCGACAGAGCCTGCAGCGGTATTTTGGCTCGCCTAATGAGGCTGTATGAATGTTGAGGCCAGGACAAGTACAGGCGATAGTAGATTGGGTTGCTGACAGTGCCTCTGGTTCCTTCACATTGTCTCCCACCCAGTCTCCTGATTAAAGTTCAGAGTTGGCACCTGCAGCCGATGTCCATCAGTCTTTCACCTCACCGCCTTGCAAATCAGCCAATCAGTCTGAGCCCCAAATCATGCAGCAGTCTCTTCTGCTTTTTGATGACTCTGTTAGCAGGGTTTCCCAGGGCCATCCACCTAGCCCTGCCCCAGAAGTGGAAGAGATTGTGTGCAGCGATGCCCAACCACTTATGTTTCATGATGAGTACATGGGAGGACCATCGCAGCACGTCTCCGATGATGACGAAACACAGGTGCCAACTGCTGCTGCTTTCGCCATTGTGCAGACCGACAAGGAGGGCAGGGGTGAAGACTGGGTGGAAGATGATGTGGAGGACGATGAGGTCCTTGACCCCACATGGAATCAACGTCATGCAGGTGACCAGTGTAGTTCGGAGGAAGAGGCTGTGGTTGCACAGAGCCACCAGCACAGCAGAAGAGGGAGCAGGGTGCAAAAGCGGAGCGTCCGTCCCCTAGACAGTACGTCTGCTACTGCCCAACGCAGCAAGGGACCGAGCACACCAAAGCCAGGTCCAAGGAGTTCCCTAGCGTGGCAGTTCTTCAGACAATGAGCTGATGACAAGACACGAGTGGTTTGCACGCTGTGCAATCAGAGCTTGAAGCGAGGCATAAACGTTCTCAACCTGAGCACAACCTGCATGACCAGGCATCTAAGTGCAAAGCACGAGATGCAGTGGAGTAGACACCTCAAAAACCAAGAAAGGTCTCTGGCTCCTCCTGCTTCCTCTTCTGCTGCAGTCTCGGCCTCTTTATCCACCTCTGTAGTAACAGTGACACCTGCCAACCCGCAAACAGAGGATCTGCCAGCAACACTACCACCTGGGTCACCAACCATCTCCACAATGTCCCATGGAAGCGTTCGGCTCTCTATTTCCCAATCACTGGAGCGGAAGAGGAAGTACCCCCCTAGCCACCCGCGATCCCTGGCCCTGAATGCCAGCATTTCAAAATCCCTCGCCTTTGAAATGCTGTCATTCCGTCTGGTGGAGACGCAGAGTTTTAAAAGGCTGATGTCCCACAGTACGTCGTGCCCAGCCGCCACTACTTTTCCAGACGAGCTATCCCTTCCCTGCACAACCAAGTGGGGGACAAAATCAGGTGTGCACTGCGCAACGCCATCTGTGGCAAGGTCCACCTAACTACGGATGCGTGGACCAGTAAGCACGGTCAGGGACGTTATATCTCCCTAACAGCCCACTGGGTTAATGTAGGGGTGGCTGGGCCTGAGGCGGATAGCACTTTGGCGCATGTCCTTCCACCACCGAGGATTGCAGGGCAATTCAGTTTGCCTCCTGTTGCTAACTCCTCCTACTCCGCCTCCTCATCCTCTACCGCCTCCTCATCCGGTCAACGTAACACCTTCACCACCAACTTCAGCACAGCCAGGGCTAAACGACAGCAGGCAGTTTTAAAACTTTCCTGTTTGGGGGAAAAACCCCACACCGCGCAGGAGTTGTGGAGGGACATGGAACAACAGACCGATGAGTGGTTGGTGGCCTCAAGCCCGGCCTGGTGGTGTGCGATAATGGGCGAAATCTCGTAGCAGCTCTGGGCCTAGGCGGTTTGACGCACATCCCTTGCCTGGCGCATGTGCTGAACTTGGTGGTCCAGAGGTTCCTTAAGAATTACCCCGATATGCCAGAGCTGCTGCAGAAAGTGCGGGCCGTCTGTGCGCACTTTCGGCGTTCTCACCCTGCTGCTGCTCGCCTGTCAGCGCTGCAGCGTAACTTCGGCCTTTCCGCTCACCGTCTCATATGTGATGTGCCCACAAGGTGGAACTCCACCTTGCACATGCTTGCCAGACTGTGCGAGCAGCAGCAGGCGATAGTGGAGTTTCAGCTGCAGCACGCACGCGTGAGTCGCTCTGTGGAACAGCACCACTTCACCGCCAATAACTGGGCCTCCATGCGAGACCTGTGTGCCTTGTTGCGCTGTTTCGAGTACTCCACCAACATGGCCAGTGCCGATGACACCGTTCTCAGCGTTACTATCCCAGTTCTATGCCTCCTTGAAAAAACGCTTCAGGCGATGATGGAAGAGGATGTGGCACAGGAGGAGGAGGAGGAAGAGGGTTAATTTCCAAGGCTTTCAGGGCAGTCATTTACAAGTGGCTACGAGGGTGGGTTCCTGCACCAACAAGCGCCAGGTACACAATTGTCCGGCAGCAAGGGCACAGTTCTGGAGGATGACGAGGTGGAGGATGAGGAGGAGATGGAGGAGGAGGAACCATGTTCACAGCAGGGTGGCACCCAGACCAGCTCATGTCCATCACTGGTGCGTGGCTGGGGGGATACAGAGGACACAGACGATACACCTCCCACAGAGGACAGCTTTTCCTTGCCTCTGGGCAGCCTGGCACACATGAGCGATTACATGCTGCAGTGTCTCCGCAACGACCGCCGAGTTTCCCACATTTTAACTGGTGCTGATTATTGGGTGGCCACCCTGCTGGATCCCCATTACAAGGACAACGTGCCATCCTTAATTACCTCACTGGAGCGTGATCGTAAGATGCGCGAGTACAAGCGCACGCTGGTAGACGCGCTGCTGGTGGCATTCCCACTTGGCAGCGGGGGTATGGTGGAAGCACAAGGCGAAGGCAGAGGAGGAGGAAGAGGTCGCCAACGCAGCCGGGGCACT
The DNA here is from genome assembly GCA_028564925.1 of Lithobates sylvaticus. Taxonomy (NCBI): domain Eukaryota; kingdom Metazoa; phylum Chordata; class Amphibia; order Anura; family Ranidae; genus Lithobates; species Lithobates sylvaticus. The sequence goes on along the minus strand of CM053030.1, from coordinate 165,807,833 downwards.
GCCAGCACCTCGGAAGGCAGGGTTAGCATGGCCGAAATGTGGAAAAGCTTTGTCAGCACGCCACAACAACCAGCACCACCAGCTGAGATGGAACGTCTTAGCAGGAGGCAGCATTTCACCAACATGGTGGAGCAGTATGTGTGCACACGCCTACACGTACTGAATGACGGGTCTGCCCCCTTCAACTTCTGGGTCTCCAAATTGGGCACATGGCCTGAGCTTGCCCTTTACGCCTTGGAGGTGCTGGCCTGCCCTGCCGCCAGTGTATTATCTGAACGTGTATTTAGCACGGCAGGGGGCTTTATCACAGACAAGCGCAGCCGCCTGTCCAGAGCCAGTGTGGACAAGCTCACGTTCATTAAAATGAACCAGGCATGGATCCCACAGGACTTGGCCGTACCTTGTGCAGAATAGACACATATACCGGTGTTCTGACGAAAACTGTCTTGCTATCGGATAGTGTCCGGCCACTTACTGCGCAGGTGCAGTGCTTGCGCAGTACGGAGGACAAGGAGATTCACAAAATCTCCAAAGATGAACGTCGCCTGCGCAGTGAGTGCAGGTTCAAGCCCGACCATCCAAGTGGACATACGGTAGCACATAGTAACAGGGCCCCTCACGGGCTCGCTTGGCTAGGCTTCAACCTCGGATGATGTGGCTTGAACCTGGAGTCACCGCGCATCGTCTTCGGAGAGTTTCAAAATCCCCTTGTCCTACGTACTGAGCAAGCGTAGTATAGGGCAGACACTATGCGACGGGGGACAGAATTCGACACATCATTCACCACTAGCCTTACCCAGCCATTGTTGTATTTTTGAACCAGTGTTGGCTACCTAGTCCTCCTCCACCGCCGCTTCCACCTACACCGCCACATCCACCGCCACATCCACCGCCACCTCAACCTCCTACTCCATTTGAACCTCGTCCTCCTAGGTCAAGATTATAATTTTTTCATTTTTTTAATTTCCAAGTATTTTATTTTCCCACTATCTTATCCATTAAATTGAATATTTTTTTCCAGAAAGTGCGTATTCTGGGGTATTCCCACCATATGTGCGTCATTTTATTTTTATTTTTTATTTTTTTATGTTATTTTAAGTTATTTCCCTATCCACATTTGTTTGCAGATCACTTGCCATGCTCTTAACAACATTTTGTTGCCATTTGCAGCCCTCTAGCCCTTTCCATGACTTTTTTACAGCCATTTTAGTGTTCAAAAGTTCGGGACCCCATTGACTTCAATGGGGTTCGGAGTTCGGGGTCAAGTTCGGTCCCGAACCCAGACTTTTTCACGAAGTTTGGCCGAATCCGCCGAACCCGAACATCCAGGTGTCCGCTCAACTCTAAATGTAAGCTGTTACAGCGTGTTTTACCGCTCGGTGATCCTGCGGCTCTCCTCTAACTCCATGCACTCTTCCACCGGGAGAACAGCTCCCGGTCAACCCCGCCCGCCAGCGGTGCTCGCCCTCCCTACTCCCAGGCAGCCCAGCTCCTCGCCAGCCCTCAATTCCACTCGCAAAATGCGAGTAGGCGAGTGGAAAATTTGAGGGCTGATCTAGATGATATCTTGATTTTTTCTGCCTCACTTGAACTCCATTGATATCATGTCAGAAAAGTACTGACTACACCAAGGACACATGGCCTGTATGCAAAGGCAGAAAAATGTGAGTTTAAAAGGCAGCCTATTCAATTTCTGTATCTAATAACCTCCACAGAGGGAATCGCCATAGACCCACAGAAAGTCTTTGCAGTTCTGGACTGGCCCGCACCCTCTGACAGCAAGGATGTTTAGAAATTTGTAGGGTTTGCCAACTTTTATCGTAAATTCATTAGGAACTTTTTAACCATTATTGCCCCAATCACTCACGCCAGCATACACATTTTCTCTGGAAACTTTCAATAGGAAGCCGCACATCCCAATGGGATGCCAATAAAAACATCTTTATTGTAATGTAGATAGATGCAGTCACAGAAATTAACAGAAGGTTAACATGTTTCACACATTTAAGGTTTTAACTAAGCACAAAATGTGTGAAACATGTTAACCTTCCATACTGCAGGCATCATCCCGATATAATCACTAAAATTCAAGCGACGTACCAGTATGTGGCTGGTCTTTGTTGGGCATATATGTAATGTTCTTTTTTTTTTTTTCATGGAGTCTGTGGGCTCAATGAAAAAAAGAGAACCTAACAGATTCCCTTTTTTTTTTTTTTTTGAAGAAATCTCTGCCAAAAAAATTAAAAAAAATATATGCTGAAGCATAGGGGCGATCCTTGCTTGTGCATATACATTCTTTTTTTAACTACTGATGAGAAATCTCCTCCAGCAGTGCTGCAAAGGTTGATATATAAATATGCTGAGAGCAACACCCTGTTGCTTTCAGAATAAACATACCAGTGCTGCAGCTGAATGGCGTTCCTGCAAAGCAAATAACAAAACACAGTAAGTACAGAACATTAACTCAATAAAACAACAATTATTTTCGTCACTTTGTAATTTTTTATGTTTTTTTTTTTTTTTTTTAACTTTTTTTATAACTTGATTAAACTGTAAACTTTCCAGGCTAGAGTCTCTCAAAATGCGATAGCCAGTTTCCTGACTATCTAACATCTTTCGAGACCCTTAGTGAATGTGTGCCCTAGACTGTGCTGTGCTGTACCCTATACTATTACTTCACCAGTGTGTGGTAGTCAGGTAAGCAGTCCTTGAGGCAGAGACCAGGTTGGCCAGGACAGGAGGGACAGAAAAAGTGGGTGTCTCTTCTTATTCCGTATCTGCTACAGACACATCTTTTTGGGGTGACTTTTAGGTTGGGGTATCAGGAATGCCATCTGGAAAATGCCTCTCATGCAGCCAGCTCACTGCATCTTGATTGGGAGTTTGGGCCACAGCACCTTATGGACACTAAAGGGCCATGATGATCTCTCATGATGAGCTTCATCATCTGGCTGTAGTCGTGGACACAGAGGGGTTCTCAACAACCCCAGACACCATTGTAATTTGGACTGTCGTGTCTGCATGAATGGAAGACAGAACAAAAACATCCCGTTTTTGTCCTTCCACTTCACTGCAAGCAATTTCTTACTAAGTTGGGTACAGGGGGTCCCCGGGTTACAAACAAGATAGGGACTGTAGGTTTGTTCTTAAGTTGAATCTGTTTGTAAGTCGGAACAGGTACATTTTTTAAGTGTAGCTCCAGACAAAAAATCAATTTTTAAGTTTTTTAGATAACATAGAGAAGGGTTATCACCCAACATTTGTTTTGCTGTCTGTGCCCCTGTTCAGAAGATTTCACCTCACCTTCCGTCCCAATGACAATTGGATTTTGAAAATTTTGGGTTGTTAGGGAAACATGGACTGGTGATAAAACATCAGTGGAGACACCTTTTTCCCATATTAACTCTTACAGGAGTGAATTTCCCTTCCTAGGGGTGGATTTCTTCTCACTTCCTGTTGTCTCCCTCTGTTTGTAAGTAGGAGTCGTTTGTAAGTCGGATGTTTGTAAGTCGGGGACCCCCTGTATTTACAAGCCGTTGGGAGAAGCCCCGGCGATGAGGTCGCACGGTGCCACATGTGCCAATTCCAGAATTAAAAAGGTGTCTAAAAAGTGGCACACTTGTATAAAAATTGTCCATGTACACGTGGTACTCCTTACGGAACAAGGGTGACAACGAGTCCCAAACAATCTTGCCACTGCTCCCCATGTAGTCTGGGCATCCGGGGGGCTTCACATGACTATGTAAATCTGAAAATTACATGTATAGCCTGTTGCCATCTCACAGAGCTTATACTGTAACACAGATAAATAGATTGATAACAGATAGAGGACACACAGATAAATAGATCAACAACAAATAGATATATAACACACAGATAAATAGATCAATAACAGATAGATAACACACAGATAAATAGATCAATAACAGATAGATAACGGGCAGATAAATAGATTGATTGATAACAGATAGATAACGGGCAGATAAATAGATTGATAACGGATAGTTAACAGATGGATGTATAATAGATGGAGAGATAGATAATAGGCAGATCGATGACAGATAGATAAATGGTTAGATACTGTAGATAAGAGGTAGATATAGAGAAAGAGAAAGATTAGATATTTTAGAGAAAGATATAAAAAAAATAGATAAACTGGCTGATAGATAAATAACAGGTAGATAGACAGATAGATAGACAATACTGTGCAGAGAGAAATTAGAGATATAGTGAAGATAGATAGAACAATTAAAGTGGAGTTCCACCCTAAAAAAAAAAAAGAGGAGAGCGAGTCCTCAACAGGCTGCCATCAGCAGAAGGTAAGCTGGCTGGGGTAGGGGTTCGGGGCACATCCGCATGTACCGTCAGAATCGGCGACCCGGGCCGTCGCATTCGGTAACAGAAGTGACATTCTGTGTCACCGTCAGAGGTTAAACACCATGACGCCTATCTTGGTACACCCTGCACTCGGCCGCAGTAAGCCCGCTGTGGACATCTTGTTACACCCAGCCCATATAGTTCACTAACTTTATGGGCTGGGTGTAACAAGATGTTCGCTGCTGCCTTCTGACTGTAGGCTTACTTTTGCCAATTGCAGGGTGTACCAAGATGGGCGTCGCAGAATTTGTACTAGGCTACTAGAATTGCAAAATCCTTCCTTTTTCCAAGTTGTTTGAATTGTTGTTATTGTCTCACTCTCATCTCATCATTTATGCCAGCAATTGCCCATCAGTGCGTTCCCATCAGTGCCGCCTATCAGTGCCCATAAGTGCTGCCTATTAGTGCCACTTAACAGTGCCCATCAGTGCCACCTATCATTGCCCATAAGTGTCGCCCATCAGTGCCAGCCATCAGTGTCCATTAGTCAGTTTCACCTATCAGTGCACTGCTCATCAGTGCTGCATAATCAGTGCCCATCAGTCAGTGCTGCATATCAGTGCCCATCAGTGTTACATATTAGTGCCCCCTCATCAGTGCCCACCCATCAGTGCAACCTATCAGTGCTGTAATGCATATCAGTGGCACACTGCCACCTATCAGTTCAGTGCTGCATATTAGTGCCTCCTCATCAGTGCTGCCTCATCAGTGCCACCTAATCCTATCAGTTCTGCATATTAGTGCCTCCCCATCAGTGCCGCCCCATCAGTGGCCTTCAGTCCTGCCTCATCAGTGCCACCTATTCCTATAAGTGCTGCATATTAGGGCCTCATCAGTGCCACTCGGTGCAGCCTCATTACCGCACATCAGTGAAGGAGAAAAAGTTCTTATTTACAAAAAATAAAACCCAGCAGTGATTAAATAAATACCACCAAAATAAGTTTTATTTGTGTGAAAAAAAATGATTAAAAAAAATGAATTTGGGTACAGTGTAGCATGACTGTGCAGAGCGCAATTATCATTCAAAGCGTGATAGCACTGAAAGCTGGCCTGGGCAGGAAGGGGGTGAAAGTGCCCTCTGCCCTATATTGAAGTAGTTAAATAAACAGCGAACACTTTGTGCTTGTAATTTTTTATTTCAGTTTTTTTTCCCCCAAGGTCGAGCAAATGATCAGAGCCTTTTAGTGCACACTGCACAGAGACACCAGCAGAATGTCAGCGGTGTGGAAGTATTTTAAAATTGATGAGGACAACCCACGGATTGCAGACTGCTAACTTTTTTCTGCAAAATTATCAAGAGGAGGTACAAAAATCAGTTCTTACAATGCCAGTAATCTGATAAAGCATTTGAAATTAAAACATAAAAGTGAGCATGGAGAATTTACCGCTAGTTATCGCTAGCAGTAGCATTCAGCAGCCAACTCTGCAGCAAACTTTAGCCTGAAGAGAAAAGCTGTCAAGAGACAACCCCAGAGCTGTAAAAATAACAGAGGCGAGAGACCCAATTTATCATTCTGGATAATCAACCTCTTTCAATTGTTGATAACATGGGTTTTTCGTCGATTTCTTAATGTGTTGGAGCCAAAGTATGACAGTCACCGCTACATAACAGACGTCATCTTACCGCAGATCCATGATGCAGTTAAAAAGCACATTACCATCATGTTGCAGAAGGACATAAAGGCAATTAGATTCACCAGTGACATCCTGGAGCAGTAGTGCAAGTTCACTGTCTCTCATCAGCTTAACGACGCAGTGGATAGATTGCGGATTCTCTCTGCATCAGGTCATACTCCACGCTACGAAATTTGAAGGCTCCCACACCGGTTAAGCAATAGCAAACATATTTGAGGATAATGCTTCAGACTTGGGCAATTCCCAAAAGTTCTGTTCATGTTGTGGTCTGGGACAATGCCAAAAACATGATAAAAGGTATGGAAGATACTGGACTTCCCAGTATTTTATGTGTGGCACATGCACTCCAGCTGACTGTCTCAGAGGGACTGTTATCACAGCCCAGCATTTCAGATGCTGTGGGAGTAGGGGGGGCAACGGGGCAATTTCCCCCTCCAAGAATGCGGTTGGCTCCGCAGGTGAGAGGGCAGGCGGCTCCGCGGGTGAGAGGGAAGGCGGCTCCGCAGGTAAGAGAGCAGGCGGCTCGGTGGGTGAGCAGCTGGGCGGCTCGGTGTGTTTGCGGGCTGCTGGCCAATCAGGGAGCCACCGGCCGGGGGAGCAGAGAGATGACATCATCTCTAACCGCCTGCCCTGCATCCCTGCAGTTCGGCCCTCACGGTGCAGGCAGCAGAGAGATTACATCATCTCTCTGCTGCCTGACTGGTAATCTGCTGCCTGACTTTGGGACCACCTCAGCAGGAAAGTGACAATCCGCAACGTGTGTCAGGTGACAATACACAACGTGTGGCAGGTGACAATCTGCATCTGAGGGCAGGTGACGTGGCAAGTGACAATCCGCATCTTGTGGCAGGCGACGTGGCAAGTGACAATCCGCAATGTGTGGCAGGTGACGTGGCAAGTGACAATCTGCATCTGTGGACAGGTGACTTGGCAAGTGACAATCCGCATCTGGTGGCAGGCGACGTGGCAAGTGACAATCCGCAATGTGTGGCAGGCGATGTGGCAAGTGACAATCTGGTGGCAGGCGATGTGGCAAGTGACAATCCGCAACATGTGGCAGGTGACGTGGCAAGTGACACGCTCAGGGCTTCCACTGATTCTGCATTATGGTGAGTTGAACTATTTTATTTTATATTCCAATGTAATAATTGAAATAATGCGCTTCAATCATCCTGACACCATAACAACCATAGTGCCGGGATGATTGAAGCGCCAACACCAGCCATTTCCCCAATAAATTGCCCCCCAAAAAAACGTATTTTCTGGCAGTGCCCCTCCAGAGACTAGACTCTGGATCCGCCCCTGCTATGATGAGCTCATCAGCTCATGAATGCTGCTGCTAGACTAATACACCTCACTAATCGATCTGTGACTGCCGCCCCTCTTTGCCAATCCCTTCACTGGCTTCCCCTACCCCACCGTGTAAAATTCAAAATGCTAACCATAACATACAAAGCCATCCACAACATTGCCCCCATCTACATCACCAACCTCATCTGCAGATATCGCCCAAATCGTCCCCTCTGCTCCTCCCAGGACCTCCTGCTTTCTAGCTCCCTTGTTACCTCCTCCCATGCTCGCCTTCAAGACTTCTCCAGAGCCTCTCCCATCCTCTGGAACTCCCTGCCCCAGTCTGTCCGATCAGCCCCTACCCTGTCCACCTTTAGGAGATCCCTGAAAACTCATTTATTCAGGGATGCCTATCCCACACCTACCCAACAACAACTGTCCCTGAGCCACCCCCATCAAATCATTCTTTGCAGCTATTACCTTTTGTACCATCACCCCCTCCCTTTACAATGTAAGCTCTACGAGCAGGGCCCTCCTGTACCTTTTTGTATTGAACTGTACTGTAATTGTGTTGTCCCCCTATACATTGTAAAGCACTGCGTAAACTGTTGGCGCTATATAAATTGTGTATAATAATAATAATAATAATCAGCTGCAGCAGAAGAGAGTACACATTGCACATGTGCAGGCCAGAAGTAAAGGTTGGCACTGTGCCCCATGGTACTAGGGGGTGCTGGTCCAAATAGGTGCTCATTACTACATACTACATTCCAGCTATTAGGTTGTGGGATCTTTGAAAGTTGTATATGTTTATTAGGATGAATGCCGGGGTGATGGAAATTGGCTACATTTCTCTTCAGATAATTAAAAGCTTTTTTACTGTAATACAGTCAGGCTGCACAAAATAAAAAAAAAGCCTACATCAATTTTTTTTTTGTACTATTGTAATATCTTTTCTAAAATAAATGTGCCAGGCTGTTCACAGTGTTCTCTAGAAAGTGTTCTCTAGACTCCCATATCTGTGACTGTTTATACAGCCTGACTGCATTACAGAAATAAGCAAAGGAGACTTCCATTGTTCTTTAACCGCTTGCCGACCGGTGTACGTCGACAGAATGGCACGGACAGGCATAAGGGCGTACAGGTACGTCCCCTTTAAGATGCCGCCGTGCCATAGGGCGCGCGCCGCGCGCTCGCGTCGGTCGGGACCCCAATGAAGCCGGTCGCGGGTCCCACAGACTCGATCGCCGTGGGGATCCCGCGATCGTCTCACGGGAAGGCTGAACGGGGAGATGCGGAAATAAACAGCATCTCCCCGTACTGCCTAGCAACTAGTGACGCCGATCTCTGCTCCCTGTGATTGGAGCAGATATCAGCATTCACTAGCTGACAGCCACGCCCCCCCCCCCCCCCAAAGTAAGAAACACACCTCTAGGCAAACTTAACCCCTACACTGCCACCTAGTGGTTAACCCCTTCACTGCCAGTTTCATTTACACAGGAATCAATGCATTTAAATAGCATTGATTGCTGTATAAATGACAATGGTCCCAAAAATGTCCGATGTGTCCGCCATAATGTCGCAGTCACAATAAAAATCGCTGATCACCGTCATTACTAATAAAAAAAAATTATTAATAAAAATGCTATAAAACTATCCCCTATCTTGTAAACGCTATAACTTCTGCGCAAACCAATCAATAATCGCTAATTGCTATTTTTTTTACCAAAAATATGTAGAAGAATATGTATCGGCCTAAACTGAGGAAAAAAAATGTTTTTTTATATATTTTTGGGGGATATTTATTAAAGCAAAAAATAAAAAAGAATGCATTTTTTTCAAAATTGGCACATTTTTTGTTTATAGCGCAAAAAATACAAACCGCAGGGGCGATCAAATACCACCAAAAGAAAGCTCTATTTGTGGGAAAATAAGGACGTCAATTTTGTTTGGGAGCCACGTCGCAAGACCGCGCAATTGTCAGTTAAAGCGACGCAGTGCCGAATCTCAAAAAGGGGCCTGGTCCTTTGGCTGCAAATTGGTCCGGTCTGAAAGTGGTTAAATAAATGCAGTTCTATCCTAACAGAATACATACAGGGCCAGTGGTTCACAAGGTTCACTGCAGTAAGTGACTTTTTCTGCTAGGTTGTTGTAGATCTTCCTGGTGGCTCTTAGTTCTGTATTGTACTGCCCTCTTGTGGCCAAACCCATCAGTAGGAAGCAATATATACAATTTGTTGATTGTAAGTTGTTTTTCTTCTAGTTCTCCTGTATTCTGTGCACAACTCCACTGCACAGGAGATTACACACACTGCACTTCCAGTGACAGAATTCTGTGGATTCCTGTGGCTTGAATTGACAGATGTGTTTGCTGAGTCTGTACAATGCAGTGACAGCGGCTGGTCACCAGGCATTTATTACCTGTAGTGATTGTGGCTGGACACACTTTGGGGTTGACTTACTAAAACTAGAGCATGCAAAATCTGGTGCAGCTCTGCATAGAAACCAATCATCTTCCAGGTTTATTGCCAGAGCTTAAGGCTCGGTTCACACTGGGACGACTTGTCAGGCGACTTAGCCGCCTGACAAGTAGCATTCCGTTCTGTACAATGGAACCGTTCTAATCGGAGCAACTCAAGTCGCTCCGACTTAGAAAAAGGTTCCTGTACGACTTTGGGGGCGACTTGAGGCGACTTGCATTGACTTCTATACAGAAGTCGTTTTGCAAGTCACCGCGGCTGTCATGTCCAGGTCGCCTGAGGCAGTCGCGCTGCAAGTTGTGCTGCCTCAGTGAATTAAAACTTACTGAACAAGCTGAAGTTAGAAGCTAATTGGCTACCATGCACAGCTGCACCAGATTTTGCACTCTCCAGTCTTAGTAAATCAACCCCTTTTACCTGCAGCTGTATGCACACATCTGTCAATTCCATCCACAGGTTCTAATCCTTCCCCAATCTATCCAAAAGAACACAATTTTATCTGGACATACAATTTAGATCCATAGCATCATAACATTGGATTGTACTTTCCATGCGGTTGGAAAGCCCTACTCCATACAAGCCATGACTTTCATACACTGTCCCGCTGAAGACTAATAAACCTGAAACAGTTGTGCAGATTAGAATAATTGGCCTTCTATTAAAGAATTATAGAGAAATGACAATAAGGATATTATTTATGGTACCTTCTTCCCCACAAAAAGTGTAAATGGGAAGGAAGAAGCTATTTTGGGCTTTAATGGTACCCTATATAAACTGATGCTAGACAGTCAGAAGTAAAATACTTGAAAAGATTTATTACAAAAAAATACACATGATGATGATGATGAACTTTTACAGATTGAAACCAATAGTGATAATCAAAACAGAACATTAAATTCTATAGTCGCATCACATTGTGACAACTGGAACATAGATACCATCTGTATATTGGTTGCTCTACATGTTTTGCGGATTTACATTAGCCACTTCTTCAGGAGATTTATTATACAATTAGATGGTGATTAAAAGATGATCACATAACTATGAAAATAAAGAATACATATTAATCACAAGATACAGTAAACAAACATAAATTCTTTATATGTACATATACTAGCATTTTATGTAAGTAAAGTGTCTGCTGTGAGTCCCCCCCAATGATCAATTGTCTTACCAAGAGTGTCAGATTGCCAGGGGCCCAGGAAAGGATGACCCACCCCAGAGGGAACGGGAGCCCGTTAAGAGGCACAGGATACAAAAGATAGTGGTCTATTTAAGAAAAAGATTGTAATAAGGCATACTCAGAAACAGTCTATCCAGAATGGCGAGTATGAGATAAAAATTTATTTATATAGGTATAAAACATTAATAGAATTACATACCAAAAGGGGTGCACTCGGCTTTAGAGGTTCTATAGATGGTAGAATGGTCCCTATAGAGAGGTGTATATCTATAGAGTAAAGGCAGTGAAGGACCAGGAGGCAGTGAAGGATCCATTGTCATCCAGGCAGACACTGGAGGGAAAGAGAGAGGTCAGCTGCCAGGAAGGTGACACTATATTCCCTCCATAACTAGTACTTACCTGGGGAGGCCCAGGGAAGTCACTGCATAAGCCCGCGATCATTCCCGAGGCTCTGTAGGCTACCCCCAGGTTTTAAAAGTGGCGCTGCATGATGTCACTGCTAGCTCCAGGCACGAGACACTCGCGCATGCACGAAACATACGCCGGGACCCGGAAGAAAGAGCAAGTGTCGGCTGGAGCGCAGAATGAGCCAGCCGCCATGCACAAAGATCGTCTTCAGGTAGGAGAACCATCGACTTGGTCCTATAGAGGAGGACAAAAAAGGAACATGGCTGGTAGCCCAGAGCAAAGATTTATGGGAGAGGTGTCCTATAGGGTAGTTATGGAGGCGGGGCTAACCCACATGTTGCTGCCACGTTGCCTTCCCTGATCCCCACGCGGCGCTCTCTGTGCGCTCCACGAGTCTACTGTGACATGTGATCGGCTGTGATTTCGACACAGCCGATCACGTGGTAAACAGCCAATTTCATTGGCTGTTTACCGTGATCGGGGAAGCTCTGTGTCTGAGGGGCACACACCATCCCAGATCGCCGCGATGCGTGCTAGGGATTATCCTGCTATCCTGCTGTGTATCCAGAATTGCTGAATTACAGCACAGATAAAGCTTAAAGTAGAACTATAGGCACAACTTTTTTTTTTCATTTTGGATAGAGTACGGGACGGCCAGTCACAAATGTAAACATTGAGGAGCAGTTACTATCTGATCCCTGCTCTCTCCTCACACACCGATCATGTGAGTAGAGAGCAGGGATCAGTAAGTGAGATCAGTGTAGTGTATTGTCTGTAGTACTGTACTGTGCACAACACGCCCCCCCCCCAATAAAGAGGACCTGTCACAACATCATCTGGATCTGTCCCACACAGCCCATCTGTCAATCAGTCCATCTGTCAAACAGCCAATCTGTCACCGGCCCACCGCCATCAATACAGCCATCGGTACCGCCACACAGGCCCGCTACCAGTACCACCACCAGTACCGCCTTCAGTACCACCATCAAGCCTGACACTAATACCGCCATCGGTACCACCACACAGGCCTGCCACTAATACCGCCATCAGTACCACCACACAGGTCCACCACCACTACCACCAGCAGTATCATTACACAGGCACGCCAGTAAGTACTGCCATAATGTCTCAAAGGATTTACACACCTGAGGAGGCATATGCCATTCTTACCATGTCGGATGATGAGAGCAGCGGGGAGCTCCCATCATCTGATTCTGGTTCAGAATACGAGCCAGTGGAGGATAGTGGATCAGAGTCTGAGTTAACGGAGGTAACCAACCCTCCCAAAAGAATAAGGAGATCAGGACCAAGATCAAGACCAAGATCTGAAGACCTGCCCACCACCAGCAGCGCCAGACCCCAGGAAGAGGAGCCCAGTACAAGTACTGGAATTACACACCCAACCTTAAGAATCCAGCCCCAGTCCTACCTTCCCAATGCCCTGGCAAACCCCTTATGGTTGCCTGCCAGGATCCGCTATCATTCCCCCTTTCACCGCACAGCCAGGTGTGCAGCACAACACTACAAATTTTTCCCAATTAGATTATTTTTATTTATTTTTCCCCACAAGATTTTCTGCAGAATATGGTGGACCAAACCAATCTGTATGCATCCCAATTTATTGCTGCCAACCCCAATTCATCCTACGCCCGCATGTTCCAGTGGCGACGTTTAAAACACTGGATGAATTTTAATTGTTTTTGGGCCTTACTTTCAATATGCATCCACCACATGCCTATATATTCTGCTGTCATGTCCAGGACACGATATGACACGATTATGCGTTTTCTACACTTCAATGATAATTCGCAGTGCCCTCCCCGAGATCATCCCAACCACGACAAATTGTACAAGATACACCCCTAATCAATTCCTTTTCCCAGCAATTTACAGTTTTTATCCCAGATCAAAAAATTTGTGTAGACAAGTCCCTTATACATTTTACTGGCCGACTGCACTTCAAGCAGTATATCTCAAGTAAAAGAGCCAGGTATGGGTTGAAATTAAATAAAATTGTGTGATCGAGCCACTGGGTATGTGTTCACATTCCAGATTTATGAAGGCAAAGACTCCCAGCTGCAGCCCCGTGATTGCCCCACATACATTGGAACCAGTGGGAAAATTGTCTGGGAGCTGGCATATCCCCTGTTTGAAAAAGGATACCACTTATGCGGCGTACACATGCTCGGACTTTCCGGCGGGATTGTCCGCCAGACCTAGTCCAGCGGACAAACCGCTGGACTTTCCAGCGGAGGTCCGCCAGACTTTCCGAACGTGTGGACTTGCCCACACACGCCCGGACTTTTCCGGCGGACAACCTGCCAGAGTTTTGGCTAAAGTCTGCGGGACTTTTGAAATGAACGGACTTGCCCACACACGGAGGAAAGTCTGTTCATTTAGAACGTGACTCCAGGTAGACAGGACTAGCAAAGGCAGTGAATGCTGCCGCACTAACCCCGTCACCTGGTATGGATTTAAAAAACGGCATGGGGGTTCCCCCCAAATCCATATCAGACCCTTATCTGAGCACGCAGCCCGGCCGGTCAGGAAAGGGGGTGGGGACGAGCAAGCGCCCCCCTCCTGAGCCGTACCAGGCCGCGTGCCCTCAATATGGGGGTGCCCTGGGGAAAGGGGGGCCCTGCGGCGCCCCCACCCCAAAGCACCTTGTCCCCATGTTGATGAGGACAAGGGCCTCTTCCCGACAACCCTGGCCGTTGGTTGTCGGGGTCTGCGGGCAGGGGGCTTATCGGAATCCGGGATCCCCCATACACTGGCCCCCCACCCTATGTGAATGAGTATGGGGTACGATGTACCCCTACCCATTTACCTAAGAAAAAAAGTGTAAATAAAAAACAAAACCACACAATTTTTTAAAATATTTTATTGCACAGCTCTGGGGGTCTTCTTCCGTCTTGGGGGGTCTTCTCTCCAGACTCCTCCGCTATCTTCTGCTCTTTTACTAGCTCTTTCACTAGCGGAGGAGCCCGGCTTTTTTCTTCGTCGCCGCCGCCGTCTGGGGGTCTTGTTCCGACTTCGGGGGGCTCTTCTGTTCTTCTTGCCGGGCCTCCGCTTTCTTCTTCCAACTATTTTACGAGCGGTGGCCCGGGCTTGTGTTGCTGTTGCTGTCGCTGTCGCCGCTGTCCCTGCCTCCTGCTTCTTCTGCTTCTGCTTCTTGTTCTTCTTTCTTCTTCCGATGTTGACTCATCGCCGTCTCCTCTTGTAATGGCTCCGACGTTAGGCGCTGCCAGTTATATAGGGACGAGGGGTGGGTCACCTGCTCATGTCACATGGTGACAATCCCGCGGGAAAATCCGCTCGTGTGTACGCGGCCTTATATGTCGACAACTATTATACCAGCCTGCCCCTTTTTCATCACCTTTACAGTAAACAAACCCCGGCCTGCGTTACCTTAAAAAAAAAAAAAAAAACAGAAGGGCTTCCCACAAAATCTGTTAACAAAAAAATTTCAAAACAGAGAATCGGCATTCATGAGAAATGAGGAGGTGTTGGCCATGAAGTAGAGGGACAAGAAAGATGTCCATATCCTCTCTACCATCCACAATGACACAGTGGTGGAGATCCAGAGAAGACGCGGCCCTATTGTAAAACCTGAATGTGTCCACAACTACAATATATACATGGGGGGTGGATTTAAATGATCAGATGCTACAACCCTATTTGTCAACCAGAAAGTCCCATTATTGGTATACGAAAGTTGCAGTTCACCTGTTTCATATGGCCCTGTTTAATTTGTTTTTCTGCTACCAAAAAGCAACTCAAAACCAACAAATCACCTACCTAAAGTATATTGAAGAAATCGTCACTGCCCTGGTTTACCAACAAGGTCCTGCCCCAGGAAGCATTCGCTCTGATAGTGTGAGTCGACTCCACGAGCAACATTTTCCCTATAACATTCCCCCTCACAGAATCTGGAAGAAGACGCCAAAAGAAATGCTGTGTATGCAGCAGAGGAGGAGTAAGAAGAGATACCAGCTATTATTGTCCCCAATGTCCCTCCCATCCTGACCTGTGCATCGGAGATTGCTTCAAAAATGATCACACATCAATCAGATATTAGTTCCCCTTATTATTAACAGACTGCCATTTCCCCATTTCAAATACCTGTGTGGATCATTTGCCTGCTACCATGTTACTACCTTCCATGTTAATTAACTGACCCTGGCCTGTTTACTGACAATGTCTTTGCCTGCCGATTTAAACCACGTTTCTGACTTCCACATGGACCAATCTCAGTCTGGTTGCTGATGATGCCTCTGCCTGCCGTTTTAAACCACGTTTAAACCATGTTTCTGACTTGCACGCACACCGACCTCGGCCTGTTAATCGACTACGTTTTTTCCTGCCACTTGGACTGATCTTTTGCCCTTCTACTTTAGTACACAGGGGTCTCACATATGTGAGGGGCTTCAGAATAGCGTTCTAGAGTAGAGAAAACAGTTTTTCATTTTCTGTTCTCCCAGAACAGGGTCTGGTTGCCCGGAGGCTTCAAAGATATTTGGGTGGGAGAAGCCTTTACCCCTGTCCCCCTGGCCCTAAGCTTGATGGTCCTTCCTGCTGCCTGGACATATACTTTGGCTGTGATGACCATATTGCTGCCTGTAATGACCCAGGACATTATGAACTATGTTTCTTCCTGCTGCTTGGACCAATACTTTGGCTGTGTTGACTATATATCTGCTTGCTGCCTCTACTGACTATGGACAGTTTTTCTGCCTGGACCTGGACCAATGCTTTGGCTGTGCTGACAGTATCTCTGCCTGTACGAACTATGGACAGTATTCCTGCCTGCTGCCTGGATGATTGCTTTTGCTGTCGCTGACCACATCCCTGCCTGCTGCCTGGACCGATGCTCTCCTCTGTGGACCACTGCATTTCTAAAACCACAGGTAATCTTTTGTTATTTGGTATGTACCTGCTATGTGTTAGAAATATGAAGGGCCTTCCAAAATGTGATCGGTAGTCAGAAAATGATATGTGTAATTTATGCTGATAGAATGCCTGGAGGTGCTACTTGGATGTTGGGCCTCTGTATGTGGCCAGGCTGTGTAAAAGTCTCAAACATGTGGTATTGCCATACTCGAGAGGAGTAGCAGAATGTATTTTCGGGTGTCATTTTTGTTATGTACATGCTATGTGTTAGAAATATCTTATAAACGGACAACTTTGTGTAAAAAAAAATGCATTTTCATATTTTTTCCACATTTTCCAAAAACTTCTGGAAAAAAAAAGAGCCGTTCAAAAGATTCATTATGCCTCACAGATTATACGTTGGGTGTTTTCTTTCCAAAATTGGGGTCATTTTGTGGGCAATTCCATTGTCCTGGTGCTCCAGGGCCTTCAAAAGTGTAATAGGTGTTTGAGAAATGAGATGTGCAATTTATGCTTGTAGAACGCCTGAAGGTGCTACTTCAATGTTGGGCCTCTGTATGTGGCCAGGCTGTGTAAAAGTCTCACACATGTGGTATCACCATACTCAGGAGGAGTAGCAGAATGTATTTCAGGGTGTAGTTGCAATTTTTCATATGCTGTGTGAGAGAAATAACCTGTTAATATGACCAGTTTGTGTAAAAAAAAAAAAAAAAAAAATGTCTTAATTTTCCCAAGAATTGTGGGGAAAAAATTACAACTTCAAAAAACTCACCATGCCTCTTAGTAAATACCTTGGACTGTCTACTTTCCAAAAACTGGTAATTTGGGGGGTATTTGTACTTTCATGGCTTGTTAGTGTCTCAAGAAATGAGATAGGCCCCCTTCACACGGACGTGTCCGTGTACGGAGCCCGCTCTGCACAGCGGGGGATCGCTCCGTCGATCCCCCACTGTGCAGGAAGATGACAGGTCTGTCTCTGCACTCTGTGCAAGGATGGACCTGTCAGAGCGCCGCTCTCCCCTTTTATACCAACTCACAGTCACCATCTGGGTACCTCTCCCTAGGAATTGGCCAGGGCTGTTTGAATATTCAGCTGCTGATTAGACTCTTTCGGCCCACTAACTTCCTGAACATTTCTGGACAAGCCAGGGGGAAGCAGAAAATCCTGCAGCCACTGAACTGCAGCTCCACTAGATACAGTGAGCCAGAACTAAATTAGCCTAATCCTAGCAACTATCTAGGAGGGTGCTACACTGTGAATGTTTGTCGTGGCCCCATTCATACATATGGGTTATCCAGTGGCACACATATCATATACCACTTGACTACTGGGCGCTTAAGCCCCCTTCCTAACCAGACCAATTTTCAGATTTCGGTGCTCTCGCATTTTGAATGACAATTACTCAGTCATGCAACACTGTACCTATATGACATTTTTGTCCTTTTTTTCACACAAATAGAGCTTTCTTTTGGTGGTATTTAATCACCTCTGGGTTTTTTCTTTTTTGCGCTATAAAAGAAAAAAGACCAAAAATTCTGTAAAAAAAATGTATTTTTCTTAGTTTAAAAAATTTAGCAAATTAGTAGTTTTTCTTCATAAATTTTGGCAAAAATTTATACTGCTACATATCTTTGGTAAAAATAACCCAAATCAGTGTATATTATTTGGTCTTTGTGAAAGTTATAGAGTCCACAAGCTATGACTACCTATTACACTTTTGTAGGCACTCTAGTGGCACGGATGTGGCATGGATGAGAACTGATGTGGCATTGATGAGAACTGATGTGGCATGGATGAGCATGAGTGGGGATGGATGAGCCATGGAAAGGGATGGCTGAGTATGGATGGGATGACTGAGCATGAATGAGTATGGCTGGGTACAGCTGAGTACGGTCAGGGATGGCTGGGTACGACTGAGTACGGATGGGATGGCTGGGTAGGGATGGGATGGTTGGATACAGCTGAGTATGGCTGGGTAGGGATAGGATGGTTGGGTACGGATGGGATGGCTGGGTAAGGCTGGGTACGGCTGAGTACGGCTGGGTACAGATGGGATGACTGGGTACGGCTGAGTATGGCTGGGTATTGCTAGGTATGAATGGGTATTGCTGGATATGGCTGAGTATGGATGGGGGTGGATGGGATAGCTGAGCATGAATGGATGGATGAGTATTGCTGAGTATGGATGGATGAGCATGGATGAGTATTGCTGATTAGGGATGGATGGATGAATGTTGCTGAGTATGGATGTCTGGCTGAGTATGGATGGCTGGCTGAGCATGGATGGACGTTTGGCTGGCTGAGTATGGATGGCTGGCTGAGCATGGATGGATGGCTGGCTGAGCATAGATGGATGGATGGCTGGCTGAGTATGGATGGATGGATGGCTGGCTGAGTATTAATGGATGAATGGCTGGAGTGGGCACAAATCAGCGCTGTGGGCACTACACATCCAGCCCACAGCGCTGCAGCAGCATCTGATCTCGTCTGGGGAGAGAGGAACCGGACGTGACGCCGGTTTGTTTACAAGTGATTTGACGGAGCGATCACGTGGTAAACGTCCGTTGTCAGCAGCCACTTACCATGATCCGCAATGCGACCAGGATATTCCCGGGTGCGCGCCCCAGGGGGCGTGTGGGAGCGCGATTCTGGGAGGACCTCAATGTACACCCTCCCAGAGTTATCGAGGCGCTGTAGCTGTCATTCGGCTATGGCGCGGCCGTTAAGTAGTTAAAGTGATTGTAAAGTCTTGTTTTTCTTTTAAAAAAAACAACAAACATGTTATACTTTCTCTGTGCAGTGGATTTGCACAGGGCAGCCCAGATCCTCCTCTTCTCGGGTCCCTCTTTGCTGCTCTCTGGCCCCTCCCTCCTTTTGAGTGCCCCCACAGCAAGCAGCTTGCTATGGGGGCATCCGAGCCGAGCTGCAGCTCTGTGTATCCATTCAGACAAGGCTATACCAATAATAAAACAGCGCTAGCAATAGTGATAAAGTAAATATACAAAAATAAACAAACAGGTGAGAGATACATTCATATCAGTGGCCACAAAAAATGATTAGCATCATAAATGTGTCAAATATATATACATAAAGTGCATAAAAAAGTGTCTCTTAATACAGTGTCCAGCAAAAAGTAAACACAAAAAAAATATAAATGCAAAAAAGTGTGTCCCCTTTTAGGGCCAAACTCACCAAGCAGGCGGGTGAAGCAAGCAGGCAGGTAAAGCTGGCCAAACAAACAACAAGGGCTGATAATATGTGAAGATTCCAGGAAGCGATAGGTATACACAAGCAGGCAGGTAAAGCTGAATAGGCAAATAGCATAGGCTGGCGATGTGCTAAAGCTCCAGGAAGCGACAGATACAGTGAGGCTTAATATTAGGGGCTAAGCGCTACTTACAAGATGCAATGAGGCAGCAAACATTCAGAAAAAACTTCCGCAATTGCCGCTCAACGGCGTGCCTTTGAAGTTTCTTTTTTTCCTGCCGGATGTGATTCTGTGTGTATCTGTCACTTCCTGGAGCTTTTGCACATCGCCAACCTATGCTATTTGCTTAACCACTTCCCGACCGCCTCCTGCACATTTACGTCGGCAGAATGGCACGCGTTCGTGACCCGGTCGGGAGCTCCGTGACCGTGGCCACGGGACCAGCGGACCCGATCGCCGCTGGTGTCCCGTAATCGGGTCACAGAGCTGAAGAACGGGGTGAGGTCTGTGTAAACAAACCTCTCTCCGCACTTCCTACACTGCCTGTCACTGATCGGCTGTTCCCTGTCATCGGGAAAGCCGATCAGTGACTTCAGACGTCAGCCACGCCCCCTACTGTGAAAAAAAACACACACACGTCACACTAACTCCTCCCCGCCCCCTAGTGGTTAACTCCTTCACTGCCACTGTCATTTACATAGGAATCAGTGCATTTAAATAGCACTGATTTCTGTATAAATGACAATGGTCCCAAAAATGTGTCAAAAATGTCCGATGTGTCCGCCATATTGTCGCAGTCACAATAAAAATTGATGATCGCCGCCATTACTAGTAAAAAAAAAATATTAATAAAAATGCTATAAAACTATCCCCTATTTTGTAAACGCTATAACTTTTGCGCAAACCAATCAATAATTGCGATTTTTTTTTTTTACCAAAAATATGTAGAAGAATACTTATCGGCCTAAACTGAGGAAAAAATAATTTTTTTATATATTTTTTGGGGATATTTATTATAGAAAAAGTAAAAAAATATTGCATTTTTTTCAAAATTGTCGCTCTATTTTTGTTTATAGCGCAAAAAATAAAAACCGCAGAGGCGATCAAATACCACCAAAAGAAAGCTCTATTTGTGGGGAAAAAAGGACGCCAATTTTGTTTGGGAGCTACGTCGCACGACCACACAATTGTCAGTTAAAGCGATGCAGTGCCGAATCGCAAAAAGGGGCCTGGTCCTTTGGCTGCAAATTGGTCCGGGGCTGAAGTGGTTAATCAGCCTTACCTGCCTGCTTGTGTATACCTATCGCTTCCTGAAATCTTCACATATTATTAGCCCATGTTGTTTATGTGGCCAGATTTACCTGCCTGCTTGCTTCACCCGCCTGCTTGGTGAGTTTGGCCCTAAAAGGGGACACACTTTTTTGCATTTATATTTTTTTGTGTTTACTTCTTGCTGGACACTGTATTAAGAGACACTTTTTTATGCACTTTATGTATATATATTTGACACATTTATGATGCTAATAATTTTTTGTGGCCACTGATATGAATGTATCTCTCACCTGTTTGTTTATTTTTGTATATTTACTTTATCACTTTTGCTAGTGCTGTTTTATTATTGGTATAGCACCTTTTGAAGTTTTAGCACTTTTTTTTCACAGCAGCTGCAAATTAGCCACTTATTGTTTCTGTTCACATATTATCTCTCCAGTGCTGGTTTCTTTTGTTTTTTGTACATTCAGACAAGGAGCTGCGGTTCAGCCCTGCCCCCTCTCTCTCCCGATTGGCTAACTGACTTTGATTGACAGCAGTGTGAGCCAATGGCACCGCTGCTGTGTCTCAGCCAATCAGGAGGGAGAGTCCCAGACTGCCAAAGGGACTTGTGGAATCACTGGATAGAGTGCATTAAGATATAAAAATCTTCTGCCTTTACAACCCTTTTAATATTTTCATTTAACCCTTGATATCTGACCATGGTGGTTCAGTAGTAACATGGTTGCCTTACAGCACTGGAGTCCTGAAACATATTCTTTTTCTAGAAGCTGGTGCAGCTGTGCATGGTTGCCAATCAGCTTCTAACTTCAGCTTATTCAGTTGAGCTTTGACAATAAAATCTAGAAGCTGATTGGTTTCTATGCAGAGCTGCACCATATTTGCACTCTCCAGCTTTAGTAAATACCCCCCAAAGTGTCCATGTCACAGTTAACAGACAGATGAGACTATTTCAAATGTAATTTGCCATTATATGGACTGCATTTGATGGCACAGTGGCAGCGTTTGATGGACACAGTGGCAACGTTTGACGAAATAGTAGCTGCGTTTGACGACACAGTGTCTACATTTGATGGCACAGTGGCAGCATTTGATGGGCACAGTGGCTGCGTTTGATAGGCACAGTGGCAGTGTTTGATGGCACAGTGGAAGCATTTGATGGACACAGTGGCTTCGTTTGATGGCACAGTGACTGCATTTGATGTTTTTTTTTTTTTCAAAAATGTTTCAGATTGTTTGCACCCCCCAAACATTTTGAGCACCAGCCACCACTGCAACAGCCCATAAACTGCACTAAGTGAAAAATTAATGTGAAGTGTGATTATATATTTTTTGCAGGTGTCCAAAAAAGGAAAACAAATCCAAACAAAAGTCCATAAACTGTTACTTATAGTGATAATGTTTCAAAAAGTGACAAAAAAGTGAATGAAAAATCCTGAAGCAAATAAAGTTTTGAAGTGTCTTTAAACAAAGTTCTTGAAGTGACTTGAAAAAATATATCTTCCACCACACCACCTGTGTTCAGTGCTACTGCACCCTAAGGAAACGCACTCACCAGCAGTATATGCCTTGCACTCTCATGCTCGGCCAACTCGCTTAATAGCTCCACATGGGTCACAGATGGATCCAGACAGAATGTTAGATAATTGCACTCCACATATAAGGAAAAAAGAGATGCTTCCAATAGTGAAGTAGAGTAAACCATTTATTTCAACAGCACACAAAATTCCTCAACCATTGTACTCACATCCTTCATATAAAAATAAGGCACTTCAGCATAATCTTTTCAACAGGAAACAAGGACCCAGCAGTGGTGACCCAATATATTATGGTCTCGCGGACCCAGCGTTAATACCAATATGTCTCACCCTCCACGCTGTCTCCTTTCTCTTTCACTTCACACGGCACAGCACACCCAGTAACTGGAACGTTGAATGTTAAATGCTCCTCACAGTTGCCATGTAACCATACCCAGACATGTTTCACCGAAGTGGCTTAATCATTGGGGTTTGATGGGCACAGTGGCAGTGTTTGATGGCACAGTGGCAGCGTTTGATAGGCACAGTGGCTTCGTTTGATGGCACAGTGCCTGCGTTTGATGGCACAGTGACTGCAATTGATGTTTTTTTTTTCAAAAATGTTTCAGTTTGTTTGCACTCCCCAAACATTTTGAGCACCAGCCGCCACTGCAACAGCCCATAAACTGCACTGCTGATAAACATCGAAAAACGTCCATGCATGCATGGACACATCGGATAATTTAGAGGGGAGTTTATGGGCTGCTAAAAAAAACGCCCAAACTCCCAAAAACAGCCGTTTATGAGCTTCGTGTGCATGGAGACTAATAACAAATGCCATATCTAAACAAATGGAACGTAACAAATTAATAATAATAAATAACAATAATAATAACAATAAAAACGTATTATTATTTATTATTATTTAGTTTTGTTCCATTTGTTTAGATGCAGCATTCTTTATTTCAGATCATTCGTAACTTCAGATAAATTCGTATTCGTTACGTTCACTAACAGCCAAATTTGAAAGGAAATTCCAATACCTATAATTTATTAGTTAGTCATTATTAGCTAGTTAGTTATTATTTCAAATTTTTGGATTTTCGGTCTTTCTAATTATCCTTACTTATTTTCGTATTTTAGAATTTTCGGATTTCCGAATTTTCCAATTTTCTAATTGTTGAATTTTCTAATTTACGAATTTTCGAATTTCAGAATTTTTGAATTTTTGAATTTACGAATTTACGAATTCTTGAATTTACGAATTCTCAAATTTACGAATTTTTGAATTCACGAATTCTCAAATTTACGAATTTTCGAAAACTAACACATTTTTCGGCAGTGCACATGTCTAGTCTGCAGTGCTGTAATTTTCTGTAAATTGGAATGCAATATGGTAACCTTGATGCTTTCTGTACACAGATGGTGTACAGGATGCCCCCAGATATGTCATTTCCTGCTTGTGTGATTGGCTTATTGATTTTCCCAAACGTCTGCACTAAGCTACAAGTCAGATTGTGGACATTCCCTGCAACAAACTTTCATTTTTGTTGAGATACACCGAAAGGGAAATCAGGTCTAAAGGGGTGCAGAACCTGCCACTTTCCTCATTAGAACCCTGCAAGTGCAGAAGCTGATTGATAATTATAAATTCACTTTAGATTTACTTTCCACAAGAACCCAGACAAACAAAACATTGATTTCTTCAGACTAGACAGAACAACAGGTAGGAATCTACAACAAAGTTTCTTAAAATCCCTGCAAAGTACATAGACCACCCAGAGGAGAATGTTTTATTCTCAACAAAAGTGGAGTTAGTCTTTAAATGGCTGGGATGGCCAATGCAGTCTTACAATCTACATGTATATCAATTAAATAGTTCTAGAATTATAAATGTATGTAATATGTACAAAATGGGCCATTTTTACAACCTCTCCTGAATGATTTAACTTGACAGATAGTAACCCACGTTTAAACCGTCCGTTTTGTCTGTTTACATGGCGCGTTTTCATTTAGAAGTGTTTGAAATTTATTTAAATTTTTTTCAAAATAGGCAAAAATGAAAAACGCCTGTAAACGAAAAGTGGCTAAACACGAGTTACCGCGTTTAGCTGTATTTGGCGTCTGAAACGTTGGAAACTTCGGCGTCTGAACTCCTTTTGTTGCCTTCAAAGAAAAGCCTATAAACGCAAATGCCTAAAAACGACATTAAACGAGCCGTGTACATGTACACATAAGATTTCATTGGATGAGTTAAGGGGCAGCTGAAAAAAACTGCCTCTGAACGTCCGTTTACAAGCTGCGGTGTACATGAGGCCTAACCGAAAAACCTTTCTATAGTTTCTGATAGCAGAGCTGTTTCCATCTCTAATAATAATGCAGATCTGCTGAAGATCTAAAAGATCTAAAAATGTCTATACCTAGCTTGATGTAAAATCACTGTTGTAAGGTATGAACACTAGCCGTATAACCAGAGCTGAATCACATCTCTCATATAGCATCCAGGTAAGAACAAATGGGTGGTCAGTCAGTACACGGTTTAACCAGTGCGAGCTAACAGCACCAAGGAATCAAACACAGAGTAATAGTTGTGCAAGCAAGGGTCCGAAATAGTTGGGCATCATATCAATACGTAAAACTAAATTCAGGGGTTAAATCTTTACCAGTAAATCTAAAAACCATGTGTCAAAGCCAACATGTAAAATGGAATCAAAGGTCCCAAAATGTCCATAGAGGGGCAACAGTGAAATAAATAGAAAAGAAGCACAGAGAAATGCACTGTTACAACACTTCCAGAATCCCTGGCAGGACTTCTAGAATTTATGCCAGTATTGCCAATGGTACTCACAGAATCCCTGCCAGGACATCCAAAATTACTGCCAATGCCTCCAATGGTACTTGCAGAATCAATACCAGGACTTCCAAAGTTACCTGAAATGATCCCAAGAATGTCCTCTGACCCATAGGGTATTTTTAAGCTCCAGCCAGATTGCCTAACTGTTCTCTCCTCTTCTGCCTAGTTGACCTTTGTTGCCAGATCTGATTGTCTGACTTTTCTCTGCTTGCTGCAAGACCCCTGCTTGATCCTGACTGCACTCTAGACTCCATTCTATGCCCTCCTGTACCTGATACCTCCTGGTGGAACAATCCCAGGGGCCACAACCAGGTGCCAGCTGCAGCAAAGAATGGTGGTACCACTAGGGTTTCCGGCCCATCTCCACCATGAGGAGCTCTGGTGAAGACCAACTGGTTGTTAGATTCTGTTCCCTGAGAGAGGCCATGTCACCTGCCAGGGGATATCGTCACATGGACCTGCAAGCAAATAAACACTTTAATGGGCAGCTAGAGTGAGAAATGAGTTGTGGGCCAAGCTGTTGCTGTAACGTAACACAGCAAAGACACTGGAGTCTAAAACAACCAAGAGAAAGCAACACGAATAGCAATAACAGATAAAAAGAAGGGCCCAGAAGAAACAGAAGCATCAAAATATACATATACAGTATATTGTACATACAGTATATAATTGTATATAACCCTAAGAACTAAAATCATAACTGACCACTGTTTGCAGTTCCATGATCACAGTTAATGAAAAACAAGTATTTATTCAGTTTAGTTTTGAATAAAATCATAAGCACATAAAAAGTATAATATAATAAAATGTTGAATAATGAACATATTTTCTGAGTGTTATACAATAATTCAAAAAACTTGGGAACCAGCCCACTTGCACATTTATAAAATAACAAAAACAAGAAATAATCATTGCACATAGTAACACTAATATATCCGGATAAGTTTGCATGAGGTGGAAGCAGGATAATAAACTAATACTTATGATAGATTGAATTGGACCTTTCATTATTAACTTTATAATTGATGCCGAAAGACAGCTATTTCAGGTATTCTTAAGAACAATGACTACTGTTAAGATTCAACTACTGCCAACTATTATTTCAAAGCATTCTTTGTAAAACGTTTGCTTTTAAAAGCTACATTTAACGCCCATATTATTTGGTCAAGCGGCACATTACATTAATATTTACATATCCGACCTTCCCTTGCACTCCACATTGCAAGCTATAACATGATACAGTAGTTTTGGTAAGTCTCCATGGGTTTTTCAACTTCATAGAGACTAGGTCAAATTAAAGACTGCCTTCCTACTACACATACAGTACTTATAGTTGGATCTGCTTCTGTGCATTCTGCAAACCTTGATTTCCACATGCCTACTAAAAATATGTCCACCATAGGGACTAAGTAAAATTGTCAGAAGAGAAAAAACGGGCTGACCTCCTTCTGAGAATGCTAGTTTCCTGGCAATCATACTTACCCACTGGAGTCACTGGCCTGGAACAAATATGCATAATAGGAAGTCAGAAATTCTTCTCAACTTATTTGTTTAGTGTCAGCAACTTGCAGTATTGAAGCCTTGGGATGCTATGCTATTGTTTAATGCATCTTACCTAAGAACCATAAATGTTGGTGCATAGCCACCAATAAAATTCAAACATGCACTGGAAAAAAAAATGAAGGAGAATTTAGATTTGCCTCATACTGTCTGTCCTGGTCAATACAAAACGGTAATTCTTAAATTGAAAATGTAGTTTCTTTGTATATAGTTTACTTCATTCAAAACTAATTATACATTTAAAATGCTTTTATACAGGTAAATACAGTATAAAATATTGTACAGTATATGAATATTTCATATCCACACATATCCAGCCAGCAGATGGAGCCCTAGGCTTCCTTTCACAGGCTTTTCGGGCAAATCTTGACTCAAATCTTGACTCAAATCTTGTCTGCTTTGCTTAAAAAAAGCACTCTGTTTATAGAGCTCATTGCTGAGTCTGAAATGTAAATGCATGACTGAATGAGAGAAGTGATACATCCTCTTCTGTCTCTGCTTGCTCTTTTCGGTTGGTTATAATATTTTAATTAAAGAGAGAGAGTCTTAAAACAGCTTCTGCTGTGCCTTCTCAAAAAAAAAAAACACTCTCATGCTTAACTCCTGTGTTATGGGTGCACAATGTATTACATTTTTTTTTAAAAAATAAAATGATATACTGTATATATAGTCAAATGGGAATAAAGTTTGAAAATGTATAAATAAAAAAAAAGGAAATAAATTAACCCTAAACCTGTTTTAATAAACTGGCATGCTTTATTAGTATATTTGATAAGAACTGTCTGTATTGCCCCAGCATAACAATTCGGATTCAAACTTTCATTCTCCAGATGTAATTTCTAGTGCAGAGCCAGCAGAACTATGAAAGTTTCTTTAATGGATGTTTACTGTAAAAACTACATTTTGTAGCTAAGCAGTTCTTAGATGTGGTGGTTTGCATTTTCAGGCTAATACAATTTTCAGCGACTACAGAAAATGTTCATGTACAGATAATGGAGATGAATGCCCCATACGCACAGTCAGACATTCCGACCACAAAATCCGTCAGATTTTTTCAGATGGATTTTGGCCGAAACTTGTCTTGCATACACACGGTCACACAAAGTTGTCGGAAAATCCGATCGCTCGGAACGAGGTGACGCACAACACGTAGGACTGGACTACATAGAGGCCAGTAGCCAATAGCTTTCGTCTCCGAATTTTTTCTGAGCATGCCTGGCACTTTGTGCGTCAGAGTTCTCTACACACGATCGGAAAAAGTCAGATCGGATTTTGTTGTTGGAAAATTTTAGATCCAGCTCTCAATTTCCGACTGAAAAAGTCCGATAGAGCCCACACGCGATCGGATTTTCTGACAACATAATCCGATCGGAACTTTTTCCGTCGGAATTTCCGACCACGTGTACAGGGCAGAAAGAGGGAAATATATGCCTGAAGTCTAACCCCAATGGCAGCTGTGGCTCCCTCCATAGATACAGTGGAGTGACTTTAGCCACTTACTTTCAGGGTTACCAGGTTAAAATAAAGGGGGAAAAGCCTGAAAAGGAGAAAATGAATACAGTTACCTCTTCTAAGGACTTTTAAGATGCCATATCAAGCAATTTACTTCTAGCCATAATGTTTGCCAGGCATACTAGAAATGGAAACCAGACCCAAGCACATTTTTCATACATGAGGACCACTCTCTTCTGTATCAGCATGTTTATTTGCTTCTGGTGGTAAATTTAATTTATGGGTCTGAATCATTTAAGCTACTTTCACACTGGGGCGGGTGGACGCCGGCGGTAAAGTGGCACTATTTTTAGCGCCGCTTTACTGCCGTTTTAGCAGCGCTATTTGGCCGCTAGCAGGGCGGTTTTAACCCCCGCTAGCGGCCGAAAAAGGGTTAAAACCGCCCGGCAAAGCGCCGCTGCATCAGCGCTTTGCCGTCCCTTTGTCAGGGGGTTTACTGCGCCTCCCCATTGTCAATGGGAAGGGGCGCTTTAGGAGCGGTGAATACACCGCTGCTATATTGCTGCAAAGATGCGTCTTTCAGGACTTTTTTGACCGTCCTGCAAGCGCACCGCTCCAGTGTGAAAGCCTGAGGGGGTTGCCAATTGAAAGCCATTGGAGTGAATTGAGCGCCTGCAAAGCGACTCAGTGTGAAAGTAGCCTTAGGAAAATAGCTGTTACCAAATCCTTGACAATAATAACTGAGAGGACCAGTGATATAAGTAACTGAGTTAAAATAAACGGAGTTACTTAACGCAGTTACCTTAGAGGGTAACGAGTAATCTAACTGATGGTAACGCAGTTCCCATTACTTGGGCGGCATTACCGCAATTACATCTACCGCCACTAGATGGCAGTAGTGTAATTCCGGTGTCCTGCCAAAAAAGTTCCCTCGCAGAATAAGGACCCCCTGTACTGCGCAGGCGCAGCACTTGCGCAGCACGAAGGACTACGGAGCTTACGAAAATTGCCGAACCTAAATAGCTCTGAGTGAACTCTACACCACGCAGGGGCAGTTAACATGTAATTGTACGAGGCGATGCCGCATGCTCCCGATGCTCCTGCTATTTTGCAAGGGGCGTCTATCGTGTAACTAAGGGGCGGGTCTAGTATTTCTGTAACCAAGGGACGCATTTATTATTATTGTTATATATCAAGCTCTGCCCATTAATTTAACATTCGCCCTCTTCAGTAGCCATCCGCCCCTTACACGATATAATAATAATAGACCCGCCCCTTGCTTACACGCTATAACAGATCTGCCCCTTGGTTAGAGTAATAATAGAGCAGCCCCTTGGTTACACGATATATAACAATAATAATAAATGCGCCCCTTGCTTACAGTAAAACTAGACCCGCCCCTTAGTTACACGTACAGAATATAAAAAAAAAGTCAGTTACTTTGCTGCGTAACTAATTACTTTTCCAATGTAGTAACTGAGTTACTAACGCAATTACTTTTTGGGAGAAGTAATTTGTAACTTAACTAATTACTTTTATAAAGTAAGAAGACCAACAATGGAGAGGACATACAGTATATAATATCATTAACATTGCGAATTGCAAAAAAAAAAAGTAATACATTTAGCAATGTACTGGTCTTTTAAGATTGAAAACTAATTTCATGGGCACTCTAAAGATTACAGCTTGCATTTATGCTGCAAGAAAGCCTAGTTATCTCATACCTCCTAGCAGATAACCTACTCATAATTCTGGTTTCTTTTTTGTGACATGTCCTTTACGAGTCCAATAATCAGGATGCTTCAGGGGGCTGTCTGCATGCCTAAGCTCTATTTGATATGGTACATGATTTGTTTACTGTATTTTTTTTTTTGCAAAAATGAACAAATTGTCAACTGGCATCCATACGTTGGCACAAGCTATGTATCTGGTGTCCTACCTACAACATTGAGCCTCATTTACAAATGTGTCCCACCAATCAGATTTTCTAAGGAAGCCAACTTAATTGCTTCCAGAGCCTGCCTCAATCACCTTCCAAATTTGACTGATGCACAAATAGGACACACGCACAGGGAAAGCTTCTTTCCCTTTTCTTCATATGAAGAAAAGATCGTCAGGAAATGGGTTAATGACAATCCTATCACTTCCAACAGTTGAAAGTACTTGTTAATAACCCTTTGTAAATAGCCTTATAGTCATAACATTGTTTTGTCATGAGTTATGTTCATTTTGGTTACATTACCTTTTGTATATGGCCAGTGTAAGTTCTAATGAAATTCTACTCAAATTTTTTTTTTGTTTGTTTTAGTGTGGGGAAATGTTGGAAACCGTATCAGGTTTTTATTCCTGCCTTCCGCCATTCTGAAGATTTCCCTTCACTCCTGTAACCATTTAGAAAAAAAGGACAAATCTCTCCAACAGAGACACAGGTAGCACTAAAAGCCTGCAACTATCTTAATGTATTTGTTTGTAGATTGACACTACTAAGCATTTCTAAATGTGCTCTTTTTGTAATTTTTATGATAAGAGTGATGTTCCTAAAAACATTGCTCTTGAGCTCCACTTTAACCGCTTCCCGACCGCCCACTGCATATATACTTCAGCAGAATGGCACGGGCAGGCAAAATCACGTACCTGTACATGACCCTTTAAAAGCCTGCCCGTGGGTCGCACGCGCGCCGCCGGCGGCGCGCTCGCGACCCGGTCGGGAGCTCCGTGACCGCGGCCGTGGGACCAGCGGACCCGATCGCCGCTGGTGTCCCGCGATCGGGTCACGGAGCTGAAGAACGGGGAGAGGTATGTGTAAACAAACCTCTCCCCGCGCTTCGTACTCTGCCTGTC
Source organism: Lithobates sylvaticus (assembly GCA_028564925.1). Taxonomy (NCBI): domain Eukaryota; kingdom Metazoa; phylum Chordata; class Amphibia; order Anura; family Ranidae; genus Lithobates; species Lithobates sylvaticus. Next base: position 165,776,865 of record CM053030.1, on the reverse strand, counting down.
ATTGATTGGCTGTTCCCGGTCATCGGGAAAGCCGATTAATGACGTCAGCCCCGCCCCCTAATGTAAAAAAACACACACACGTCACAGCCCATAACCCCTCCCCTCCCCCTAGTGGTTAACTCTTTCACTACAACTGTCATTTATACAGGAATCAATGCATTTAAACAGCATTGATTGCTGTATAAATGACAATGGTCCCAAAAATGTGTCAAAAATGTCCGATGTGTCCGCCATAATGTCGCAGTCACAATAAAAATTGCTGATCGCCGCCATTACTAGTAAAAAAAAAAAATATTAATAAAAATGCTATAAAACTATCCCTATTTTGTAAACGCTAAAACTTTTGCGCAAACCAATCAATAATCGCTAATTGCGATTTTTTTTACCAAAAATATGTAGAAGAATACGTATCGGCCTAAACTGAGAAAAAAATTTTTTTTTATATATTTTTTTGGGATATTTATTATAGCAAAAAGTAAAAAATATTGCATTGTTTTCAAAATTGTCGCTCTATTTTTGTTTATAGCGCAAAAAATAAAAACAGCAGGGGCGATCAAATACCACCAAAAGAAAGCTCTATTTGTGAGAAAAAAAGAACGCCAATTTTGTTTGGGAGCCACGTCGCACGACCGCGCAATTGTCAGTTAAAGCGATGCAGTGCCGAATCGCAAAAAGGGGCCTGGTCCTTTGGCTGCCAATTGGTCCGGGGCTGAAGTGGTTGAAATGTATCTCTTTTTAAGGGTCATCTTCCACACTTTTAAAGATTTAAGCCCATAGAAAATGGTGGGCATTGTGTTCTTGGGACAGGAAATGTTTTTAAAAGTAAGGAGATATGTAATAGAAATATTGTTCATGAATAACTTTAAAAAAAAAATCCATTGGCAGAATGGAGGCTGCCTCTGCTGAGGCATTACTACTGAAATGCTAGTTGCCAAGCTGGCATGCCTATCCAGTGATTTTATTACTTTCTGAGACACTGACCTGGAACAAGTATGCAGAAGAATTCTGACATCACTTACTAATCTGATTCTTTCTTACTCCAGCTCAGTCTTCCAGAGACAGCCAGAGAACTAATATTCCTAAAAATAGGTCAACAATGGTAGCCTCTATTTTTTCCTCGGTACAGATTTCCATTAATCTGGCTTTTATTTTAAAATAATGATTTTCATTGTGGATGCATAAGTCCCTAAATGCTCCTTCAACTTATTATTTTGTATCTGATCACTGGTTTTTAACAAATCAGGATTTCCATTTTTTTAAATGTATTGCTTGTCCTGAAGCTTGATAGGATTGTTGCCAATCCACTGAATACAAACATTTACTTGGCAAAAAACAAACACTGGCTAGTCAACTTTCCCCTATCATAAAACAGTAGACCTTTGTTTCAAAGTTATGCAGAAGGCTTCAATATCTCTGTTTCTGGAAGTATGTGTGTGATTAGAGTAGACTATGGCAGTCCACCTATATGTCTCAGTGGTAGAACCTGCCAAATTTCCCAACTACTATAAGATTTGAGATGCCTTCAACAGGGAATGTGGCAATAGGATCTCTGAGTAGTTCTAATGTTACCAATAATTTTCTATCCCTTGTGCAAGGGTAGCATTCTGTATAGCATTTTATAATACAACATTTGTGAAACTGCAAATTGACTGATTGCATATCGACAGATAACTGACTCAGTACATGGTTCAGTTTATCATTAGGCAAATGTAGGCACTGTGTCTAGGGCCCACAGAAATGTTAGGGCCCCCAAAGGAAAATGAATACAGGAAAAAAGGAAATATAATTACATGATCTGGTAAAAGAGTCCTCTGGACCCCTTAACACTTCTTAATGCGGTCTTCACAGCTGAAGTATTGTAGGAAAACACGTCATCGTATTAAGAAAAAATTAACACTGGGTGAAGGCTGTATTTGCAGATACTTTTAGCTCTGTAGAATACCCTTAGCTGCACTGCATTCTATGTGATCATATCTTGGGGCTTCTTATTACAACACACAGACTTCCCAAAAGTGTGCAAGGGGCCTTAGGAGTTTAAGCAAATAAACAAAAAAACATATATAAACCATCTAAATAATTATTGTTAGTTTTTAAATTGGACCTGATGTTAAGAAATGAAGACTTTCTGTGTTATAATGAATATCTAAAACTGTTAATTGTGCCTAAGTAGTACCCTGAAAAAATACCCTTTTCTTGAATTCCAACTGAAAATAGCAGTGAACTTCCTGACAATGTGATGGTCCCAACAGCCTCTTAGTTGATTGTCTGCTGCGTGAAATCATGTAAAGCATTACTGCATCTGCCTGCTAGTCTAATGCGATTTGGAGATGTCACTATTGTGCTGCTTGCTGAACAGGAATATGCACTGCTTTTTTATTTAATTTATTCTGTGGATCTGTTCTTCCTATACCTTTCCTACTGCTTCTTAAGTTTTGCTCCCCCAGTAATCGGAGGGGAAGGGGAGGGAGTGCTGCTCCAAGGAAGCAAAGATGGCCACATACACGCAGTGTAAAACAGCAATGTCAAGTCAGAAATAGGAGAAGGATCAACCACAGAGAGCCTACAGATAAGTTGACTAGTCCTTCGTCCACTGCTTGCCTTTTTTGTGCACAGCTTCCAAAGTTCATGTCCTCTTTGAAAAACATCCATTCAGTATTGGGGTACAGTATTACATGCACTGGTAAACACTGACTTTTATACTGTAAATGAGTACAGTATTAGGCTAAAAAGATATGTGATGACTTTTTTAAAGGTCCTTGTACCTGAACTCCTCCAATAGGTATTTTAGTTAGTGAGCCTTATTTACAGCTTCATTAGTTTCTCTGTCAGCTCATGAAAATGACTATAGAAATGTCTTTGAGTTTTAGTGTACTGTGCAAAATATACTGTAACTAGGTTATTAGGCCTTCATAAAAATGTATGCATCTCACTGTAAAAAAAAGTCACAATTACAAGGCCTCTGATAAAAATATAAAAAATGCAGTACAGTAATTGCTTTCAAATTATTAAACATTGAGTAGAAAGCAATTGTAAACAATTATAAAAAAATTATCTGCTTGCTCAAGGTTCTAAAATTCAGCATATTTTTGTTCTGTTTTTACATCCTCTCTTGGTTTGTTTCAAGGAACTGCTTACTGTTAGCAAACAATCTCATTGTGTGAAAAGAGCAATTTAAATGATGGCTAGGGAGATCAACAGCATCTGTTTGTGGTGTGCGTGGTCTGTCTTCCAAGTTTCATTGCTCCATTAGAACCATTCTGATGTGGATCCAGTGGAGGGATTCTCCGACCTGCAATAAACACACAGCCATTTTGTCAATAATTTAAATCAGCACTTTCTTTAGATTTAATTTGTTCATAAAATAATATTCTTTTTATGTGTAAACCTATCATCAGAAAGGTAATATTTTCACAAGAAGGAACGAAATAAGCTTCCTTTAACAAATATTATGCATTACATACATTACATTATACATTATACAATGTATGGCAGAAGGTTACCTGTAAAATCATTTATATAGCTTATATTATCACATGTACAATTGTTACTACATGTCCTCATGGTCCATATGTTTGTTGACATCCAGCCATTACATCTATATGGCTTGTTGGCCTTAGTACTCCAAAACCATGAACAATAATATTCAATTTCCCCTAACCACCTTTTTTGTGGCTCTAACAGCCTCCGTTCTCCTGGAAAGATTTTGGTGTGTCTGTGAGAATTTGAAGTCAGGTACTGATGTTGAACAAGAAGACCTGGCTCACAATTGGCGTTCCAATTTATCCCACAGATTCTCAGTAAGGTTGAAGCTAGAGGTTTATGCAGGCCATTCAAGTTTCTCCACACCAAGCTTGCCAATCACCTGAGGAAAATGTGTTGGGAGGGGCCTACATGCTGATGTCATGCTGCCGCTTTCAGTTTCCAGGACAGCAGCTATCTTTGTAAGTCCGGCTGAGGTTGTTTGTTTTATTTGAATGCTCATGCATGTAATTTTTTCATATACAGTATCTCACAAAAGAGAAAACATTTGGGAGTTTGGGGACTTTATAGGTGCAAAGCATTGAAACAACAATATGTAAAAAATATATAAAAATTGTATTAAATGAACAATGTCATAAAAACAATACATACAATATAATCATGGCCATAGGTGCAAAGCATCTTATTGATGACAATAATTTACTGTAGTCACGTTCATATTTTTCTACATGTTTCGCCATATGGCTTCTTCAGGAAAGAATGTGGGGGTTTGTTTATTTTAGATATAAGAACCTATAATTCGACAACTTTAGTTATGCAACAAATACAGATTACTACATCAAACATAAACAAAATATGTCTTTTGCAAATTTATGGCTGCACTTAAATGAGAGGCAATAAACATTCATTGGAACAAAAGCCAAAAAGGCCCTACCTCATGATATGAGTGTGGGGCCTGAACAGTGTTAAAAATTAGATGAAGAATGAGATCCAGCCTTGTACTGCATCCACATAACCATAAACCACCAAATAATGCCAGATCACCCTTAGGGAGGGGTGAATAATATAATATCAGGTGTTTACAGGTATCCTGCCAATAAATGTAAATATATATTAAATTCAATAAACCATAGCAAATGTGAATAGAGTAATTTTATAATAACTTCCATGGCAGGGATATAACCCTATATTATAGTATATCTGGAAATAATGGACTATGAAACTGGGCGCCTCAACCGTCCAAAAGATAACAGGAATTGTATCGCAAAAAAGAAGATCATTACACAAATCTGGAGTCATATGAAGAAAAAGACAAAAATAAAAAAGGGAAGAACCTTAGTATACAATATTAATGGCATAATGAGTTCTCATAAAGAGATAAAGCAGAATCCAGACAGCCTCAACTGTGGGTTAAAAATAACCCTTCCATGAGTTAGGGCATGTGGCCCCATTAAAAAGACAAAGGGAGATAAGGTGGACCCCCAATCATCAAACGATGCCTGTGTGTATTTAAAAGAGTCCAAATAAAAATGGCCCATTGTTAATGTTTATCAAAAAGAAGTTAAAGAAGACTCCATCCATAATACAATGAATGCAAATACCTATTTTCCTGTGCAGCACGACGTGAGGCTCCCAGGGATCCCAACAATATGGCCGCTGCCACGTGGGTCCTTAAATACCCCTCCCCGTTACGTCAGAGCACGGCGCGAAACGTTGTGATGACGCAGGGCGGGACCACAAGCCACTCCTCTGTGCATTAAAGGGGCGATGCCCCAGCCCGCAGAGACACCCAAAACCGTAAGTCTGAGCCACAAAGGTCATCCCCACACAGCAGGCGCACATAGGAAGCCAAAATTAGGACAATCCCATGAGCGCCCTTGGGCGTCCGTACGGGGAACCAATGGCAGATCGACAAGAGAATGGCACTGTGGCAGCAAACGCCAAACCACATAAAAAAAATAAAAAAAAACCTGAATAAAAATGTAATTTGGAAATGATTAGAATCTCAAAAAGCACAGCAAGTGCAGCCATGTACAATCAAATGGATATCAAAATGACAAATACACTAAATCTGCCCATTTTAATATGAGTTATCAAATAATGCTATGAAAAAGAGTAAACAACAAAACAAGTGACACCAATTCCACATGTGATAACACCTGAACGGGACATCAACAGCCCCCGGGGAATGTCCAATACTGGGTGAGAGCAGCGGGGGACATGACGGAAACCAAGAAAAACAGCAAAGCAACCAACCAACCACTCTCACAGGCACTTACAGAAAAGGTTTCTAACTAATACTCTCATTCAAACCTGGATATCGAGTCGCCTGTAACAGGTAAATCCACCTGGTTACAAGTTGTAAAAGTTTGTTATCAATATCGTCCCCCGTTCATGGCGGGGGATATGTTCATGACTGAAGAAACCAATTGAATTCAAGTCAAAGTTATGATATAGTCCCACATGCCTACTGATAGGTGTTTCCATTTTGTGTTTAGCAATTAGGGAGACATGATCCCTAATTCTACAAAAGAGTGGTTGTTTAGTCTTCCCTATATAAAATGCTCCACAGCAGCACTTCATTATGTAAACAGCTCCTATTGATTGGCAAGTGGTCCTATATTTTGGAGTCCAAATCGTATTATTGGGAAGTGTGACACTTTCCAAATGAAATGACAGAAATTAAATTTCCCACAGGGGTACGTGCCAGGTGTCTTACTCTTGCCACCATCCCTAGTTTTGTGATGACTGGTCTCTCAATGATTTTGATCTCTTATATGTTATTTCAGGGTAGGGTTTGATGAATTTCATAATTTTCTGGTCAGCAGTTAGTAGATACCAAAATTTGCTATAGACATTTCATACCTTGTTATGTTGTCTACTGTATCTAGTGATAATTCTTGTAGATGTATTCTGTTTCTTGTTTCCGAGATTCATAGATGAGCGAGTGTCTACTCTGTATTTTGACCCATTAAATGCCTTTCTATGGCTTGTTTTGCTATAGTCTCTCAACAGGAGGCGTACCCGCAATAAGTCGGCTTCCCTCTGGAAGTCCTCATATTGAGTACAGTTTAATTTGATTCTAAGGAACTGACTATAAGGAATGCTCTTAACCACTTTCCGACCGGCGCACGACGATGTACGTCCCTTTTTTGAAGAGGGATATCTCGGTAACGGCAGCAGCTGCTGCCACAACCGAGGTATCCATCTCTTCAGGCGCCGGTCGGCTGTCCGATAATGGTGGTCATCGCGGCGGATTCGCCGCGAGGTCACCGTTATCGGCGGCGGGAGAGGTGCCCCCCCTCCCGCCGCTCTCCCGCGCCTTCCGCCGATTGCCGGAACCGTCGGCAGCGGCGGAGGCGATCGGGTCCGTTCCCCTCCTGTGTCTAGATATGAGTGACGCTAAGATGGCCGCCACTCATCTCTATACCATAGGAGGGCGGAAGCGACGTCAAAAACGTCACTTCCGCCCATACCTCTTAAAGAGGAATTTTCAAATGTCATTTTTTTAAATGACATTTTTTTTTTTTTTTTTTTCATTAAAGTCCAAATATGAGATCTGAGGACTTTTTTGACCCCAGATCTCATATTTAAGAGGACCTGTCATGCTTTTTTCTATTACAAGGAATGTTTACATTCCTTGTAATAGGAATAAAAGTGAGCCAATAAATTTTTTTTAAAAAACTGTGTAAAAATAAATAAAATCAAGAAAAATAAATAAGAAAAACAAAAAAAAATTTTTTTAAAGCGCCCCGTCCCGACGAGGTCGTGCGCAGAAGCGAACGCATATGTGAGTAGCGCCCGCATATGAAAACGGTGGTCAAACCACACATGTGAGATATCGCCGCGATCGTTAGAGCGAGAGCAATAATTATAGCCGTAGACCTCCTCTGTAACGCAAAATATGCAACCTGTAGAATTGCAACGACCGCCATTTTATTCTCTAGGGTGTTAGAAAAAAAACAATGTTTGGGGGTTCTAAGTTTTTTTTTAGCAAAAAAAAAATGTTTTAAACATGTAAACACCTAAAATCCAAAACGAGGCTGGTCTTAATTAGTTGTTCCGGGTGAGAGCTGCTTGCATGCAACATACTGTTGCCAGCTGATGGTTTCCTGTATAGTGTTGAGCAAAGGACACCCATCTCATTGATGAATATTTCCACATCTAGAAATGTGATCCTTTCTTTATGTAAAGGTAAATTTAAGGTTGTAGAGATTCTGTTGCAAACTATTCAAAAATTCAATCAAATAATTTTTTTGATCCTGCACATACCATAAAGACGTCATCGATATAGCGATGCCAAGACAGAATTTTACCTATTTCCAAGGTTTTCAACTCATCTGCAAATAAGTCCAGGTAGAGGTTAGCATAGGAGGGGGCACACTTGGCCCCCATAACAACTCCCTGCACCTATAGGTAGTGGGAACCTTTGAAAACAAAAATGTTATGTGTAAGAATAAAGCTCAACATTTCCTCACTAAAGTCATTGTATTTCCATGAATCCAAATCTCGCTCATCTATGAATTCCTGTATCACTTACATAATGCCTCAATGTCTATAGCAACTAACCAGGCTCCCTGTGAGACCTGCAAACCATCTACAATTTTTAAAAGTTCAATGGTGTCTTTCACATGGGAAAAGAGATCCTTAACATGTGGATAGAGGTACTCGTCTATGAGTTGGCTTGCTCTTTCCGTAAGTGACCCACAACCCGAAATGATCGGTCGACCAGGAGGATGAAGTAAACTTTTATGCACTTTCGGCAACGCATAAAATGTAGGAGTAGTGGGATTTTTACTATCCAAAAATGTAAGAGTTTAAGAATACTCTTACATTTTTGGATAGTGTTCTGTTTGCGTCCGCGGCGCTCTGACATAACGGGGAGGGGTATTTAATTACCCATCGGCCATATTGTTGGGATCCCTGGGAGCCTCACGTCAAGCTGCACAGGAAAATAGTTATTCGCATTCATTGTATTATGGATGGAGTCTTCTTTATCTTCTTTCTGATAAACATTAACAATGGGAATTTTTTATTTGGACTCTTTTAAATACACACAGGCATCATTTGATGATTGGGGGTCCACCTTATCTCCCTTTGTGTATTTTTGATAGGGCCACATGACCTAACTCATGGAAGGGTTGTTTTTAACCCAAGGTTGAGGCAAGTATGTCTGGATTCTGCTTTGTCTCTTTATGAGAACTCATTATGCCATTAATATTGTATACTAATTGTATAAGGTTCTTCCCTTTTTTATTTTTGTCTTTTCCTTCATATGACTCCAGAGTTGTGTAATGATCTTTTTTGCAATACAATTCCTGTTATCTTTTGGACGGTTGAGGCTCCCAGTTTGATAGTCCATTATTTCCAGATATACTACATTCCAAGTGAGTTAAATATAGGGTTATATCCCTGCCATGGAAGTTATTTTAAAATGACTCTATTCACATTTGATATGGTTTATTGAATTTAATATAAATTTACATTTATTGTCAGGATACCTGTAAACACCTGATATTATATTATTCACCCCTCCCTACGGGTGATCTGGTATTATTCGGTGGTTTATAGTTTTGTGGATGCAGTACATGGCCGAATCTCATTCATCATCTAATTTTTAACACTGTTCAGGCCCCTACACTCATATCATGAGGTAGGGCATTTTTGGCTTTTGTTCCAATGAATGTTTCTTGCCTCTCATTTAAGTGCAGCCATAAATTTACAAAAGACATATTTTGTTTATGTTTGATGTATTAATCTGTATTTTCTCTGTCTTTGTTACACAACTAAAGTTGTCGAAATATAGGTTCTTATATCTAAAATAAACAAACCCCCATGTTCTTTCCTGAAGAAGCCATGCGGCGAAACATGTAGAAAATATGAACGTGACTACAGTAAATCACTGTCATCAATAGGATGCTTTGCACACACCTATGGCCATGATTATATTGTATGTATTGTTTTTATGACATTGTTCATTTAATAAAATTTGTATATATTTTTTTACATATTGTTGTTTCAATGCTTTGCACCTATAAAGTCCCATATCTCCCAAATGTTTTCTCTTATCTAAACGGGATGTTGGTGCCATATCTTATGTAGATTCTGATACTGGTCTCTGAACACATAATTTACCAGTATCTCACAAAAGTGAGTACACCCCTCACATTTTTGTAAATATTTTATTATATCTTTTCATGTGACAACACAAAGAAATTACACTTTGCAACAATGTAAAGTAGTGAGTGTACAGCTATAACAGTTTAAATTTGCTGTCCCCTCAAAATAACTCTACACAGCCATTAATGTCTAAACTGCTGGCAACCAAAGTGAGTACACTCCAAATTGGGCCCAATTAGCCATTTTCTCTCCACTGTGTCATGTGACTCGTTAGTGTTACAAGGTCTCAGGTGTGAATGGGGAGCAGGTGTGTTAAGTTTGGTGTTATCGCTCTCGCTCTCTCATACTGGTCACTGGAAGTTCAACATGGCACCTCATGGCAAACAACTCTCTGAGACTCTGAAAAAAAGAATTGTTGCTCTACATAAAGATTGCCTAGGCTATAAGAAGAATGCCAAGACCCTGAAACTGAGCTGCATCACAGTGGCCAAGACCATACAGCTGTTTAACAAGACAGGTTCCACTCAGAACAGGCCTCGCCAAGGTCAACCAAAGAAGTTGAGTGCACATGCTCCTCATCATCCAGAGGTTGTCTTTAGTAAATAGACGAATGAGTTCTGCCAGCATTGCTGCAGAGGTTAAAGGGGTGGGTGGTCAGTCTGTCAGTGCTCAGACCATACGCCACACACTGCATCAAATTGGTCTGCATGGTTGTCGTCCCAGAAGGAAGCCTCTTCTAAAGATAATGCACAAGAAAGCCCACAAACAGTTTGCTGAAGACAAGCAGACTAAGAACATGGATTACTAGAACCATGTCCTGTGGTCTGATGAGACCAAGATAAACTTATTTGGTTCAAATGGTGTCAAGCGTGTGGCGGCAACCCGGTGAGGAGTACAAAGACAAGTGTGTCTTGCCTACAGTCAAGAATGGTAGTGGGAGTGTCAAGCTCTGGTGAACTCCATGCCCAAGAGGGTTAAGGCAGTGCTGGAAAATAATGGTGGCCACACAAAATATTGACACTTTGGGTCCAATTTGGACATTTTCCCTTAGGGGTGCACTCATTTTTGTTGCCAGCGATCTAGACATAATGGCTGTGTCTTGAGTTATTTTGAGGGAACAGCAAATTGTCACTGTTATACAAGCTGTATACTCACTACTTTACATTGTAGCAAAGTGTAATTTCTTCAGTGTTACTTTACATTGTAGCAAAGTGTAATTTCTTCAGTGTTGTCACATGTAAAGATATAATAAAATATTTACAAAAATGTGAGGGGTGTACTCACTTTTGTGAGATACTGTATGTTCTCATTAGTTGCACACAATTATTATTTAGTTATTAGTCTGTCAAGCCGCTTCATTTTTTTTACCGGAAGCTGAAGGGGGGGGGGGGGCGTGCAGAGAAGGAATCCACCGGCAGCGGAAGTTTAACATAGAGCTGACCAAGAACCAGATGGTCCCAGGCCATCTCTATGACTCTCGGAGGCCAAGCACGACGTTATGACGTCACTTCTGGCACCAGCAGATGTAAATAATGCAGTGTTTTTGGCTGGAAAAGCTGGAATCTTTTTTTTTTTTTTTTTATCTTAGGCTTTCCAGCCTAGAGGAGTGCTGTGGGGTCTTATAGTCTCCAAATCCTTCTGTAAAGGGGACCTGTCATGCCCTATTCCTGTTACAAGGGATGTTTACATTCCTTGTAATAGGAATAAAAGTGATCAAAAAATAAATAAAATGAAAGGGAAAGTGTAAAAATAAAAAAATAATTTTAAGCGCCCCCATCCCCGCGTGCTCACAGACAGAATCGAACGCATACGTATATTGCGCTCGCATATGTAAACGGCATTCAAACTTGAGGTATCGACACGAACGTTAGAGTAGGAGCAATAATTCTAGCACAAGACCTCCTCTGTAACTCTAAACAGGTAACCTGTAAAAATTTGCAAAGCGTAGCCTATGGAGAATTTTATGTATCGAAATTTTAAAGCGTGACATGTTAGGAATCTATTTACTTGGCGTAACATCATCTTTCAAATTATACAAAAAAATCGGGCTAACCTTAGTGTTTTTTTTAATTCATGAATTTTTTTTTTTTTTTTACTGAAAAATTGCGTTAAAAGAATTGCTACACAGATACTGTGTGACATAAAAAGTTGCAATGACCGTCATTTTGTTCCCTAGGCTAAAAAAACATATATAATATTTGGGGGGTTCTGAGTACTTTTCTAGCAAAACAATTATGGTTTGTACATGTAGGAGAGGAGTGCCAGAATTGGCTTAGGCTGGAAGTGGTTAATAAAACTATTCTTGTAAACCAAAAGTGAAAGACATTTAGTATTAGTAAGTAAAGGGTGATGATATACTTACATAAAAATCTGAGCTTTAACTACCTAGAGAGTGCCTGATAGCTTGGAAGAAAGAAAAACATATCTTCTTTGTTTGCTTGAAAAAGCATTAGTGAGAAAATGTGTTGAGAGTGGAAAAGAAAGAAACCATATAGTGAAAGCTTTAATTTTCATATGTCAATCAGGGAAGAGATATCGGTCCTGGGAATCCTAGGGATATACACTATATTACCAAAAGTATTGAGACGCCTGCCTTTACATGCACATGGACTTTAATTGCATCCCAGTCTTAGTCCGTAGGGTTCAATATTGAGTTGGCCCACCCTTTGCAGATATAACAGCTTCAACTCTTCTGGGAAGGCTGTCCACAAGGTTTGGAAGTGTGTCTATAGGAATGCGCAGGTCAAAAGGAAAATACATACTATGCTAATATAAATAAAAGAAAGTCTTATATTTACTTATATCACGGAAGAGTTCCTCAACATTGATGGCATTCTTTGCGCTAGTTTCAACAACGATTGCCCCAATGTTGTCTGCATATTCGTTGGCATCTTTCATTGATACTTCCCTGAAATAAAGACAAACACAAGTTACTGAATTGGCTACATTTACATAACAGGCTGTGAATTTGCTTTAATTACTTTTCCAAAAGACTGATAAAAATGTATCCCTTTGCAATGCTACATGCCTGGCTCTCATGCAGATCCAAAGATTTCAGTACTTTCTGAACCAATGAACCCATAAATATGCAATCTAGGAGATCTGCCTTCACTTGCTCCATATTTGCTAAAGGTCATGATTTAGAAAGTCTTGAAGTTCTTAGATCAACCTGACAGCCAGGCAGAAAGCATTTTCACAAGGAGGTCAGCATTAGCAGCCCTTATTATTCTTCTGAGCAAAGGCTTCCTTTAAACTGCATATTCAGCCAAAGCATGGTTTTCGGTTTTGGATAGAATGGGGAGGGGTTAGAACCTCTGTCAGGTTTTAACTGCTGTCTGGGTCTCCATTAGGGAGATTTCCTCTCACTGAGCCCGGGTTCACATACTGTATGTACGGAGCTGGTTTCAGTGCAATTTGTAGAAAGAGTCCTATGTGGTGTCGTTGAGTGGTCCAGGTGCAAATTTTTAAACCTGACTCTTTTTAAAATCGCACTGCAGCCGGTCTGCACATATGTGAACCAGCTCCATAGAAAGCCAGTTTGGTTCACATGTCATGCGAATTGGATGCGGTTCAAAACTCATCCAATTCGCATACACTATGTGAACCAGGGCTTACTGTGCATGTGACAATGGTCTCACCAGACAGAAAGTGAGGAAAAAATCAACCAGCAGGTATCTAGACATTGATATGAATGTAAATTTGAAAGTCAGAATCTGCATACATGTTTAAGGTCAGTGACTCAGTTGAGATTGATTGCACTAGAACCTGAATCTTAAAGGGGAGCTCCAGTCTCCCCCCAAAAAACTAAAAGTTAGCAGCTACAAATACTGTAGCTGCTGACTTTTAATATAGGGACACTTACCTGTGTAATCTGGATAGGAGCCACTGGACCAGGAAAAGGTTTGACCGCACTCACAGGTTTGAAGCAAAAGTGAAGACTTTTAAGGCAGAGGTTCTTTGTCCATAGGCAACAAGTGGACGAAAGCCTCAAACAAAGCCTCAAGCGGTAGCCCTCCAGAATCGGTGGATGTCAGGAAAGGCATAGCCGTGCCGCAGGAATTGTATGACAGGCACGCACGTTCAGGGTACGTTGTGCGCCTGTCACCAATGTTGGCGCAAAGGGGCTATTTAATCTGTCTGCACCAAAGACTCTTTGCTGTTTGGTCTGCAGCTTCTGTCTCCTTGTTTTCTCTAATGCTGTCTGCTTGATACCTCGACCCCGGCTTGCTTTTGGACTTATCTTCTGCCTGCTGCTCTGCTGATCCTGCCCGAATGTTACCGACCTGGCCTGCCTGACCCTGCATCTGCTCTTCCAGTCTGCTATGGCTCTGCGGATCGCATCTGGTTCCTGCTTCTGCTGCGATCTCAGCCTGCCACAGTTCTGGTCTGCTTAACATTTACCGGTCTGCCTGCTGCATATCCAGCCAAGGACAACCAGCCATACTAAATACTGGACTGATCCTAAGCACTCCTACGTCACCGTGCTTCTGTGGCTGCTGTCTCAACCTCGGTGGCCCACAAGCCGGTGTGGTACGAGAGGCTCTCATCTACACGCCAGGCTCATGAACCAGGTACGTGACAGTGGAAATGCCTAGAGAAGAAGGATGTACCCGGCTGTGCTGACATAACCACCTCAGATAAACTACTGAAGGATTAGTTCATAGTGGGAATGAAGACCAGCCAGTCAGGAGAGCCATACAGGAGCGAATAAAAGCACAGCCCACCCTCTCATTCAACCATACTGTAGTGGACACGGTGGTGCGAGAAGATGCAAAAGCAACTTCAAACCGTTACACCTGAAAGAGGAGGCCTTGGCTCCATCTCCCCTGTTGGCCATGCAGACGGCCATCAGGGAGTTCGCCCAGGACATGGCCTCCTTGAAACAAGAGATGTTTACCTTCAAACAGGAGTTGGGCCACCCCTCCAAGGGGGGAAGGACCCAGACGAAGACTGGAAACATTGTCTGTGTGGCCACTTTGGGCATGTAGCCAATAACTGTGTTCAGCCTAAATCCAAGAATACCCAGAGACTGCCGTTAAACTCATGGCTCCTGGGACTGTCAACACAAGGTTTCATTATATTAGAGGTTATGGTCCTGCTACGATCAGTGGTGAATGCCCTCGTCAATGATCAAGAAGTCCCTTGCCTGATCAAGGTCACTGTCATGGAATACGAGTTCTGCTCCCAGCGGTTTGGGACACCGGACCAGCTGGACATCTCCTGGCTGTTCCTAAAAGCGGCCAACAACCTGCCCATCTTGGTAGAAGGTGTCACCTGGTTGAAGACACAGATAGACGACCAGGTAGTGGAGCAAGTAGGGGTCATGATGACTTGCAGCTCAGTGATCTCAGCAGTGCCCATTGTCCTGGGCATGCTCGTCTTGAAAGACTTGTACTTACACCACTCGCTGGCCAAGTCTGAGCATTCAGGGCAGTGTGCACAAGGCTGTGGTCCGCGAGCTGTCTGGCTGAATGTGATCAGAGCCTATGAGGCCTACCAGAAGGCAGTGAGAAAGCAGCCTGAACAAGTGGGTATTGTCCGTACGCTAAGCAGAACTCTTGGCACCCCTCCAAGAGGTAGTCTGGTCTCTGCCTAATGGGGATCGGGGCCCACAGGAAGATGCAAGGGGCCAGGATAATGGTGGAACCCCGCAAATGCCCAACCGTGCCGAGCAAGTGGCTGGTCGCCAGCACCTTGTCCAAAGTACACAAAGGAAAGGTGTTGGTCCAGCTTATCAATCTGGAGACCTCCACGATTCCACTCCCTAACCACACCACCATTGCAGACCTCTATGTGGTACCAGGCAGCTGCATCTATGAGGCCCAGCTATGGGTGGAAGCCATCTGCACCCCATTACAGGCGGCCATGACCTCGTTGAATGAGCTCCAATACAAATTACTGCTGAAACATCTGGCCATTTCATTCTGGGACTAGCCTCTACCTCAGCTAATTCATCAACTACTGGAGACGCATCTACTGCTCATTGCTACCAGCCCAGAGGACTACAGCTGCATGGGGGCAATAGACCACCTGATTCATACGGGAGACACCATGGTGTGTTACTGACATTTTTCCCCAGCTGTGTGCTAGGTCAAGGACTTAATCTGCAACATCCTGCAGATTACAGTAATTTGGGAGAACCGTAGTCCATGGGTCACCCCCGTTGTTCTAGTACAAAAGAAGGATGGGAGCCTGCGATTCTGTGTGCCTACCCATTGCCCAGGGTAGAGGAGTCGCTAATGGCACAGGGCCAAGCTAAGTTCTTCTTTACGCTCGACCTGCTGCCTGACTCTGTTGCCATTTACTCTTGATCTTGCTCCTGCCCTGTACCCAGTACCTTGCTGCCTTATTCTCTGTTGTTCCTTTCCCCGTTTTGTTTCCCCTTTCCCATCAGCTCCTCCAGTTTTCCCTTGCCTTGCACATTTCACATTTATACTGTATATATTTGTATATTTAGTTAGTTGTTTAGCTGTGGCAGTCCTTCCATAGAGGGCACACGGGCACTGCCTTCCCTATACTTGTCTCCAGCACCCTGATTTACATATCAGGGCAACAAAGTATGGATTCCAATGTGGGGTGGGTGTTTTGTTTAAGCACCTGATAATAGGCTTCAAAAAAGGGTGGGCGCTGCGCTCCGTTTCCACCCTGTTGTGTGATGATAGCGAATGAATTTAGCTACTGATAGCTACATACTGTATATCTGGTCATCTACTGTGCTGACTCCTGACATGGACAGTCCAGAAGCCCATGCTAAGCTTCTAGAATATGCAAATTTTTGTTCAGCTTGAACTCTGTGTGTTCACTGCCTGCCACACCACGCTGCATCCAGCCCACATGTATGCAGTACTTCTTCTCAGCTCACCATGCACTGCAACACAGTGGTGTGGAAAGAGGCGTATCTAGTGAAAATGGCACCTATGGCAAGCACTGAAAACATTTGAAACCCATCTTTCAGATAACCTTAACAAAAAAAACAGCTAATAAAACTACAAGTCAAGCTCTTTAACCACTTTACGACCAGCGCACGACGATGTACGTCTTTTTTTTGAAGAGGGATACCTCGGTAACAGCAGCAGCTGCTGCCACAACCGAGATATCCATCTCTTCAGGCGCCGGTCGTGTTTACGATAATGGTGGTCTCTGTGGCGGATTCGCCGTGAGATCACCGTTATCGGCGGCAGGAGAGGTGCCCCCACCCCTCCCGCCGCTCTCCTGGAGCTGTCGGTAGCGGCGGAGGCGATCGGGTCCTTTTCTGTGCTGGGTATGGAGACGAGTGAGGGGAAGATGGCCCCCACCGTCTCTATACCATAGCAGGGTGGAAGCGACGTCAAAACGTCACTTCCGCCGTTACCTCTTAAAGGAACCCCAGATCTCATATTTAAGAGGACCTGTCATGCTTTTTTTTCTATTACAAGGGATGTTTACATTCCTTGTAATAGGAATAAAAGTGACACCATTTTTTTTTTTTTTTAAAACAGTGATAAAAAAACCAAGTAAAATAAATAAGAAAAAACATATTTTTTTTAAAGTGCCCCGTCCCGACGAGCTTGCATGCAGAAACTAATGCATACGTGAGTAGCGCCCGCATATGAAAACGGTGGTCAAACCACACATGTGAGGTATCTCTGCGATCGGTAGAGCGAGAGCAATAATTCTAGCCCTAGACTTCCTCTGTAACGCAAAACATGCAACCTGTAGAATTTTTAAAATGTTGCCTATGGAGATTTTTGAGGGTAAAAGTTTGACGCCATTCCACGAGCGGGCGCAATTTTGAAGCGTGACATGTTGGGTATCACTTTACTCGGCGTAACATTATCTTTCACGTTCTAAAAAAAAATTGGACTAACTTTACTGTTGTCTTATTTTTTTTATTCAAAAAAGTGAATTTTTTCCAAAAAAAGTGCGCTTGTAAGACCACTGCGCAAATACGGTGTGAAAAAAATTATTGCAACGACCGCCATTTTATTCTTAGAAAAAAAACAATATATAATGTTTGGGGGTTCTAAGTAGTTTTCTAGCAAAAAAAAAAAAAACCTGTATTAAACATGTAAACACCAAAATCTCAAAACGAGGCTGGTCTTAAAGTGGTTAATGTTTCAATTAACAAATTATGGATTGGCACTGATTTGCGGCATTTATGGGCACTGATTAGGCAGCATTAACACTGATAGGCGGCACTGGTGAGCTGCACTGATGGGCACTAATAGGTGACACTGGCACTGAAAGGTGGCACTGATGAGCTGCACTGGTAGGTGGCACTGATAGGTGACACTGGCACTTATAGGCAGAGGCAGAGCTTACTTGTTCTTTTACTTGTACGGTGCTTCTTCCTCCTTGTTTGCTAATCCTTTCCCACCAGCCTCTCGGGCCAGCCTCTGCATGACGTCATGCCACCCGGAAACCTCAAGGGGAGGAGCGCACTCAGCCTCAGCGCACTAGTACAAAGGCTATGCAGTGCAGCGTTCTCTGCAAGGCGATGTATGTAGCGGCCACAGGCGATGTATGTAGCAGCCACCGCTGTGGGCCGGCTCACTGTCTTGGGACTATAATTCAGCTGTCTGGCGAGACTGCAAGGCAATGTAGCGGCTGGTGGCCGGCCGGTAATTGTGTGTAGAATCTCTGTATTGGGCCGATATTATGGTAGGGGTCTGGAGCTGCAATAGCCCCTACGTTAATCTGGCCCTGGGAAAAAGAGACCCTGGTAAGTCGGTGCCTTGCTGCCCAGCCACTCACGAGCGCCCCCTTCATATGGTGCCCATGGCACTTGCCATATGTGCCATACAACTGTGTGTGAAACTGGCATATAGAAGACATTTTGCCTTGTTCACGCAGTGGGACTGGGCTGCAATAGCTGCCCAATGCAGTCCCACCACATATGGTGTGAATATACCCTTAGTGTTAAAAAATTGGCGTTTACAGATACTGTGAACAGAAACAGTGAGCTGTAGATGTAATGGTTAAAAAAATTATATCTATACAACGGAATAGCTCATTACTAGGAGCTGTCTCTCTCCCCACCATGACTTATTTTTGGTTCACAAGGACTTTAGCTTCACATGAGTTATGCAAGTGAGCATTATGAAAGGACTTTTGAAATGAGAGCCTGCAACTGTAAAGTATTGCAGTAAATTGCACTCCATATACTGGAAAATAAGAAACAACTTTTACTAATAGGGGTACACCCTAAATACACAGCTTAATGTGCTGTTAAATGAAATCATTCCTTCTCAAAACACCACCCTACCACTGCTCTCCCAGTGAGAAGAAAGAGGTACAGGGAAGGGCAGGTAAGCTGCTACCCTTTTGCCAGAGAACGCCTAAAGGGGATGTACCCTTTATCTGTTTGCCACAGCAAAAGCTGAAGGAACAAACACTAAGAAGGTTAAAAAAAAGTACACTATATTACCAAACGTATTGGGACACCTTGCCTTTACACCCACATGAACTTTAATGGCATCCCAGTCTTAGTACGTAGGGTTTGATATTGCGTTGGCCCACCCTTTGCAGCTATAAAAGCTTCAACTCTTCTGGGAAGGCTGTCCACAAGGTTTAGGAATGTGTCTATGGGAATGTTAGACCATTTTTCCAGAAGCGCATTTGTGAGGTCAGGCACTGATGTGGTCGAGAAAGTCTGTCTGGCAGTCTCCACTCAAATTCATGCCAAAGGTGTTCTATCGGGTTAAGGTCAGTCAAGTTCTTCCACCCCAAACTCGCTCATCCGTGTCTTTATGGACCTTGCTTTGTGCACTAGTGCGCAGTCTTGTTGGAACAGGAAGGGGCCATCCCCAAACTGTTCCCACAAAGTTGGGAGCATGAAATTGTTCAAAATGTCTTGGTATGCTGACGCCTTAAAGGGATTGTAAAGCTTCATTGTTTTTTTTTTTTTTTCAAATAACAAACATGTCATACTTACTTCCACTGTGCAGTTCGTTTTGCACAGAATGGCCCTGAACATCCTCTTCTGGGGTCCCTCAGTGGCGCTCCCAGCTCCTCCTCGCATCGAGTGTCCACGTTGGAGAAGCTCTCTCCTACGGAATGCAGGACTCGGCCCTGCCTCCCCGGCGCCGTGTAATTGGATTTTATTGACAGCAGCGGGAGCCAATGTCTGCGCTGCTATCAATCTATCCAATCAGGACACGAGACACCAGCTAGAGCTGGTCTGCTCATTCCTGACCAGTGAAGGATCGGGGTCAGGTAAGTAAAACCAGGGCTCGGGGGGTGGGGGCTGCAGCACCATGGGAGGTTTTTCACCTTAATGCATAGAATGCATTAAGGTGAAAAACCATGAGGGTTTACAACCCCTTTAAGAATTCCCTTAACCAGAACTAAGGGGTCAAGCCCAACCCCTTAAAAACAACCCCACACCATAATCCCCCCTCCACCAAATGATTTGGACCAGTGCACAAAGCAAGGTCCATAAAGACATGGATGAGCGAGTTTCCCTCAAGGGAGGGTTCCGATCCTCTGGAGGCAGTTATACTAAGACAAGAATTTGCAGTCTGGGTCTCAGCAGCTGAGGGCCTGGGGAAGATTGCTTGAGGGTTAACATATTCTGGAGGGCACTGCAATGAAGTTCTGGTCTGGAGAAGGTTCTTGTTATCTCCTCAACAAATATCTACCTGTGGATGATGCTGGGTGGCAGACTTTGTGAGTTAAGACCTTGCTGGGGATTATTGGTTGTGTAAGTGCCAGAAGGAAACTGAGAGCCAGACATGGCTATATAGACCTCTATTGTAAGGTCCTAGATATACTGGCCATTCCCTGCTTCCTCCAGAAAGCTGCTATTGATAGATAAGGGAGAAGTTTGTCCTCCCAAATATACTTACTGATCATTTTGGAGCAGCGACCCTAAATACCTCTCCTGTTAAATTTCTTCAGCAATAAATTCTAAAAAGGCATCCATTGGACTGAGCCTAAATTCTTGTTTGACTGGCAGCCTCTGTACTCTTGTATTGCCACTCCAGAAAGCTGCTATTGATAGATAAGGGAGAAGCCTCTGTACTACTTTGGAGAACCTTTCTATTTCCAGCAGCCCCTCCGGGGATAGGCCCTACACTGTGAAAACAGAAAGATCAGTAAAGCAAAATTGAGAGAGCAGAAGCCAGCAGCATTGAAAGCTGCAAAGTGCAAGTGCTGGGGTAAACATTTTAACAAATAGTTCACTGGGGAATGGTTGTTTTATTGCTCTCAATGTGTTAAAATAAAAATAGACTAATGCCGCGTACACACGATCGGACTATCCGGCGGACCAGAGTCCTCCGGACAATTCGACCGTGTGTGGGCTCCGGCTGACTTTTTTTTCCCAAAAGTCTGGCGCACTTTGAAAGAAGACTTTCCAAATGAACGGACTTGCCCACACACGGAGTAAAGTCCGTTCATTTTGAACGTGACTCCAGGTAGACGGGACTAGCGAAGGAAGTCAATGTCGCCGCTTCCATTGATACCTCGCTAGCCCCGTCGCCTGGTATGGGTTTTAAGGGGATGCTGGGACTGTGACATTATAAGGTGCGGGGTCACCATGTGGCATCACCTGGTGACCCCGCCCCTTATGCCTATATAAGTCGCTGCGCAATGCCTCCCCGGTATTACAGCTGGAGAGAGTGTCGTGTCAACATCGGAAGAAGAGAAGAAGAAGAAGAAGACGGCGGCGGCGAGGACAGCCACTGCGGCAGCGACGAACGAGAAGATCGGGCCAACGCTAGTAAAAGAGCTGGAAGAAGATAGCGGAGGAGCACGGCAGAAGAACCGAAGAGCGGGAGAAGAGGCCGGAAATCGCGGAGAAGCCGGAAGAAGACCCCCGAATTCGGAAGAAGACCCCCGGACGACGAAGGAGAAAGCCGGGCTCCTCCGCTAGTAAAAGAGCAGTAAAAGAGCAGAAGATAGTGGAGAAGCCCGGCGAGAAGACCCCCGAAGTCGGAAGAAGACCCCCGGAGCTGTCTAATAAACTACTTTAAAAACCTGTCTAGTGTGGGTTTTTTTATTGACACTTTTTTTTTTGAATGGGTAGGGGTACGATGTACCCCATACTCACTCACATAGGGTGGGGGGCCGGGATCTGGGGATCCCAGATTCCGATAAGCCCCCAGCCAGCATACCCCGACCACCAAAGGCCAGGGTTGTCGGAAAGAGGCCCTTGTCCCCAAAGCACCCCGCCCATGTTGAGGGCACGCGGCCTGGTAAGGTTCAGGAGGGGGTGCCGCTCGCTCGTCCCAATCCCCTTTCCTGACTGACCGGGCTGCGTGCTCGTATAAGGGTCTGGTATAGACTTTGTGGGGACCCCCACGCTGTATTTTCGGTGTAGGGGTTACCCTTAAAACCCATACCAGGCGGCGGGGCTCGCAAGGTGTCAATCTCGCAGATGGAAGCAGCGACATTGACTACCTTCGCTAGTCCTGTCTACCTGGAGTCACGTTCAAAATGAACGGACTTTACTCTGTGTGTGGGCAAGTCCGTTCATTTGGAAAGTCCGGCGGACCTCCGCCAAAAGTCCGGCAGATTGTCCGCCGGAAAAGTCCATTCAGTGTGGACGAAGTCCGCCGGATAGTCTGAGCGCGTGTACGTGGCATCAGGGTTTATTATTACTTTAACACAAACCTGTACTGAGAGAAAATGGATGCTGCTATTACTGACCTCTTTCTAAACATGCTAGTTGCCTGGCCAGCTCTAGTTTCAAAGCTTTTTGAGTAGCTGACCTGGAATAAGTATAAAGCGATTAAAGTCAAAACATTTTATCATCAAACCTTTTCCAGTTAATTGTCAGCCAGATAACTTACATGCTCAGAAAGAGGTCAGCAATAGCAGCCTCCATATTTTTCTTAGAACAGGTTTTCTTTACCAGTTTTCCTGTGCGGTTTAGTGCTCATTGCCTTTCAAATTTGATGTGTGGTGCTTTACAATGTAGGGTACGTTTTATTTTTTGTAAAACTTTTTAAGCTTTATTAAAATGTTACAGTGTGTATCTGTGTATGTTAATCACTTACAAACCTCCAAGGCATGTTGGATGTTACATCAGGCTTTTTGTAGCTAAAAGACCACAATATGTCTGCAGTGGGTATGTTTGTGCATACCAAAGGATAATACAGCTATGTTTGGATGGAGATGGTTAGCTGCTATCCTCCCCAAAATTAAAACATACAGTATTTCTCTACAGTACATCACATTTCCCCATGTTTTATCCCTTTAAAAATGCTGCAAGAAAATACTTGTGGATCCAGTAGAAATGCATTTGGTTCCTAATGGGGGTTGGTGTTCTTTAGCCCAAGAAGAGAACTGGGAGGACAGATAAGACTGCTTGAGATAAGAATGCAGAGTGCACAGGACCTGGATTGTTGTCAGGATCAACAGTACCTCACTTGCCATAAAGTAGGAATTGCAGGAATTATGCTTGCAAAAAAGGTATACTGCAAGCATAATTGCTTATCAAACTTTAAAATTGTCCTATTTTTCCCAATGACCTTTCTTCTCCAAATTAGAGAAAGACCTACAGAGCATTTTACAACCCCTAAAACCCCTCCACTATATTGGTACAAATGCAAATGTATAATTTTTTCTTTTTTTTTTTCTTAGCATTTTAAACAAGACACGCTAAGTTTATAAAGAAGAGCACAATAACTTAAAGCGGTATTAAACCCAAATCCAAAAATGTAATATATTACAGCTTACCAATCATTCGATGTGGTGGCTGTATTATTTTTATTTTTTAGACCTTTTTCCCTCTGTTTTCCCCTGGTGATCTGACTAGTAACACCACTCCTGTATTAAAGTGTCTATACCCTGGATGAATGAAGCTCCTTTTGGACAGCAGCATTGTCAGTCTGGGGAAGGGAGTATTAGATGTATTAGCCTCAAATATAACCAGTGAAGTGAACAGCCTCAAATGTTACACAGGGATGAAACAAACCTCCCTGCATACATTTTATATGTATATCTGCTGTCTTTATATACCATTTAGAAAATGCAGATCGTGTTAGATTTTCTCTTCCTGTTCAACATTGCAGTGAAGCCTGGGCATACAGCCAAGACAGCTGATTGGAGGAAAGGCACCCCCCCCCCCCCTCTCCTCATAGGTAGAGGCTTTCAGAGCTGATCGTTGAATAGTTCAGGGCTCTGCTAATCTATTTATAGCATCCTCCCCAACACAAAAGTCTGGTTGCTTTTATCATACTGTATGTGCCGGAGAACTTGTCAGAAGTGATCAGGCTGATAACAAGAATAGAGCAGGAAATAGCTATGGGACACAGTGCTTTGGAGAGAGATAACTGCACTGCAGATATATGTGCCCAACTCAAATTTCATGAATTGGGTTTACATCCACAGAAATTGAAGCCAAACTCCAACTCACAGTTTAAAATCAGTTACAGCAAACAGTTTTTTAAGGGTTTTACATGAATAAATAAATGCTGTCAGTGTTGAATGGTTTGTCTCATCCCTGTAAACTGAAAATTAACTGGAAGAAAGCTTGTTCTTTTGAAAAACAACAGACTTACTGGCTGGATCACCAAATGAAAATAGAATAAAGAAATCCTAGACAAAGAAAACTAATGCAGCCATCAAATCTAAGAATTGGTAAGCTGCAATATAATAAATGTTTGCTTTTGGGTTTAATACTGCT
This sequence comes from Lithobates sylvaticus, assembly GCA_028564925.1. Classification (NCBI taxonomy): domain Eukaryota; kingdom Metazoa; phylum Chordata; class Amphibia; order Anura; family Ranidae; genus Lithobates; species Lithobates sylvaticus. The sequence continues at coordinate 165,752,654 of CM053030.1, read as the reverse complement.
TTAAATCCTTGTTTTACCCTTTGTAAACATTGATGTACACATGTAATGTATACTAATTTCTACCTGATGTCAGAGAGATCACATTTATTTCCAGCAATGGCCATAACAATGTTCTCTGGACCATGTTCTTTCAGCTCCTTCACCCATTTCTTCAGTGTATGGAACGAGTCCTGTGTACATATTAGAGCATTACATATTCATTACCTCTTGTTTGATGGTTCCTTGAAACATCTACTGTATTTCTCAAATATTGTATGTATTACTGAATACTAAAACAAAGACTTTGACAGTACTTAAACGTGCTCTTCAAAGCGATTCTCACATAAATTCTTCAAAAGCTGTAAGTCATTTCCCATAATTGAAACCACTGGTTGGACCCCCAACCACTACCTTTCTATTTGTTATTTGTGCACTAAAACTTTATTTTTCCTAAACTCAAAAAGGACTTCCAGTATCATTGAAGCCTATCAGTGCACAAGATTGCTCTGCCTTTGACTGCATTTGTCAGATCATTTTTGATTTTATCAGCACCAGCTGGATTTTCGCTCCTCGTGGCTTTACAGGGGGAAATAATTAGTGTTTCCTTCCAATAAAAATACAGTATATGAACTATGGTGGTGTTTAGCACTCTCCCAGTTCCTCTGATCCTGAGAAGAACACAATAAAAGGTAAGTACAGGTGGTAGAATGATAGCAGTGCCAATGCACCAATACTGGCACACTGCACTGTTGCCTTTTTATTTTATTTTATAAGCAAACTTTATTGAAGTGTTACACTGGGGGAGATTTACTAAGACTGGAGCATGCAAAATATGGTGCATCTCTGCATAGAAACCAATCAGCTTCCAGGTTTTATCCCTCAATCACACTGAAGGCGGGTTTGAAATCGTGCGAGTTTAGCTGAGCTCCCACAATTTTTAAACCCACATTTCAGTGCAAGTTTGGGGGCGATTGGAAAGATATCTGGGCGAGTTCATGCACAGATGTCTATTAAAATCGCCTCTGAAGTCACCAAAAGTAGTGCAGGAACTACTTTTGGAAATCGCTGCGGCACCGCAAAGTCGGAGTCGCACCAATTGGGACAGTACCGTTGCCCGCAATAAGCTGCAATTTGACATGTCAAATCGCATGTCAAATCGCTCTGATGTGAACAGGGGCTTATGGTCAAAGCTTAGTTGAACAAGCTAAAGTTGCTTGGCTACCATGCACAGCTGCACCATAGTCTCAGTGCTCCAGTTTTAGTAAATCTCCCCCTAAGTGACATTTCATTAAGTTATGTTGACCTCAGTGTGGTGCGAGGTTGTGGACTGCATTGCATCAAACTGAAAGGGGCCTGCCGTACTTATTTCAGTGCACACCACCACAATAGGGTGATGTGAACTGTCCTGGTAGAAGACAAGGCATTTGCCTTGTCTTGCACTGAGACTGCGCTTGGAAAGGCTGCCCATTGTAGCCCCACCACACCTGGTGTAAATGGCTCCAAAAGGACTTCACTTTTACTGAATGTCAGATTCACCTTTTTGTAAATATACCCCTTCGTGTTCAAGTATAACTAAAAGCATACTTTTTTTGGTTTAGTTTTGGATGGAGAGGAGAAAATCTAGAACACCTGTCAGGGTTTTATTGCTGTCTATGTCACCATTAGAAAGATTCACCCTCTCTATTTTTCTTATGATTGAAAGTGAATGTAAAAGACAATATCCAAACTTTGGGTTGTCCTCAAAATAGAAAGAGAGGACAAATCTTCCAATGGAGACACTAGTTCTGGTGACAATCCCCTTACTGTGGAGGAATTTCCCTTGCTTCCTGTTTTGGCTATGGGACAGGAAGTATAGGGAAATCTCTCTGATCGGACACAGATGGAAAAAAAAAAACACAATGAGGTTTTTGCACTCCCTTGTGATAAATGGAAAAAAAATATTATGGCGCTAAACTCAAATAAACAATCAAACAATACAAGTAAAGCAGCTGCGCTAGAATGTGACAAATATTCGATGGACAGTGTAATAAGAGAGTGCAGCGCTGAAATTTGTGAACGGTAGTGATACCTGTAAACAAAAAATTCCTCAATAGTGTAAGAGAAAACACAATTCTATGTGATCCTTGAGAAAAAACACGAAAATACAATCTGTGAATAATATTTTGAAGTAAACAAAATGTCCCAAAGTGATGGAATATGGATGACGTCAAACCAGGATGACCTTAAATCGAATCCTCTGGTGCACACATTTGTGGAAAAATGGGAATAGATGTATGCTTACCAGAACTGGTGGACTCCCTGTCAGCAACAGGGAGTCAAACAGGCATAGAAAGGCTCTAAACGACCAACGAACTTGATGTTCCAGGATGGACGGATGGACTCTGTGGAACCTCTCACGACTTCACCAACCGGATATAGAGAATCAAAGTATGGATGTCTTGTATGGAATCTGGATCCTCATAAACAAGACCGGAACTCCTTGATGGCCACTCAATAGGCGAAGTATGTTGAGCCAATAGTGGACACCCACTGAGGATACAAAAAGGGCTCTCTTGGGGTGCTCTCCAAAGGTATTGCGAACATATGGAAAAACAAGAGGAAGAAGACCAGGAGGGGACTCCAATGGTGTAGATCAATCAGGTAGGTTTTTATTGAAAAAAAACAAATAAAAAACAAAAATAGTATAAAAGTGATCACATTTAAAAGCCGTGTGGGAATGGGTATGACCTGTGGGCAAGGTCATACCCATTCCCACACTGCTTTTAAATGTGATCACTTTTATACTATTTTTGTTTTTTATTTGTTTTTTTTTCAATAAAAACCTACCTGATTGATCTACACCATTGGAGTCCCCTCCTGGTCTTCTTCCTCTTGTTTTTCCATATGTTCGCAATACCTTTGGAGAGCACCCCAAGAGAGCCCTTGTTGTATCCTCAGTGGGTGTCCACTATTGGCTCAACATACTTCGCCTATTGAGTGGCCATCAAGGAGTTCCGGTCTTGTTTATGAGGATCCAGATTCCATACAAGACATCCATACTTTGATTCTCTATATCCGGTTGGTGAAGTCGTGAGAGGTTCCACAGAGTCCATCCGTCCATCCTGGAACATCAAGTTCGTTGGTCGTTTAGAGCCTTTCTATGCCTGTTTGACTCCCTGTTGCTGACAGGGAGTCCACCAGTTCCGGTAAGCGTACATCTATTCCCATTTTTCCACAAATGTGTGCACCAGAGGATTCGATTTAAGGTCACCCTTGTTTGACGTCATTCATATTCCATCACTTTGGGACATTTTGTTTACTTCAAAATATTATTCACAGATTGTATTTTCGTGTTTTTTCTCAAGGATCACATAGAATTGTGTTTTCTTTTGCACTCCCTTACCCTATCCAAAATGAAAAAAAAAAAAAAAGGTACAGCGCTAGAATCATAATGGTTTGCATTCTGAGTCAGGGAAGTGTGAGAACCAGAGAATGACATCTTGTACACTTCCTTATGAAACAAGTTGCCCATGATGCCACACACAACCTGGTATATTCCTTTGTGATAAGGTCCCAAAGTAAAAACCATTAGTGGCCCCCCATGGCAATACCTCTAGTGATATAAAATACAATTGCTTTTGTAGTAACTAACTACATATACATTACATTTAGCAAATGCTACTACTATCTTCAAAAATTATTATGCAGCGAGACGGTGCTGGCAACCCAATGATGCTGGGCCTTATATCAGTTGAATGGTTTGCTATAACTTCAAATATAATGAATCGTACCTGCTTTGTAATATCATATACAATAACAGCAGCTGCCGAGCCTCGGTAGTACATTGGTGCAAGTGAATGGAACTGTAAAGGCATCAGATGTCAGTGAGTTACATAATGCATAGTCAATAATTTTAGTAAGAAAACAGACTATTCACATTTATTGTAATAACAGTAGACCCCATGCCATCATGAAGTTCTTTGCAATATCATAAATCTGACAATGTATTTGGACCTGTAGTGCTTATATGCCTTGAACACATGGGATTCAGTTTGTATAAGAACAATGTGTACAACAAGCTATTATAAAGCATTTGCAAGACTTTCCGCCAGCTTCCAGCAGCCTTCCTGAAGCATGTGGGCTTGTGCATCCAACCAGCTGCATTATACTAGCACCACTGGTGTGTGCTGTGAAGGGTATGGTGGCAATTTGTTGTAATGACGCATTGCATTGTTTACTTTTTTCAACTTGAAAAGTCACAAAATTGCAATTCATTGATCTTTATGTACTACAGCATGTTGCAATGTGATGTAGTGCACTGAAGAAAAGTACTTTCCATCAGTGCACACCACTGCAGCACAGTGGTGTAAACTGAACTCATAAAACTCAAGGCAAATTGCCATGAGATTGAGTCAGACAAGGCTGCCCAGAGCAACCCAATGCATATGGTGTCAATGGGCCCTTTAATGCATCCATTAACTCCATCTTGGACATATTAATGTAGATGTAAATGTTAACCAGGTAATATTAAAGTGATATGCAGCCCTGGTTCACATTGATGCGATTTGCCATGCGATTGGACATGTCCAATCGCATTCCAAATCGTCAGGAAATGCAGACAATGGCAGCTTCCGAATCGGTGCGTCGCCAAATTTGCGGTGCCACACCGATTTCCAAAAGTAGTTTCTGTACTACTTTTGGCAATTTGGGGGTGCGATTCCCATTGACATCTGTGCAGAAACCCGCACAGATGTCTCTGAAATTGCCCCCCAGGACTGACATGTGGGAATGAAATTCTGCGAGTTCAGCTGAACTTGCATGTTTTCTTTAACTCAATCAGTGTGAACCTAGGCTAAAAGATCAAAAAAAATTTTGGTTAAAATAGAAAATTGGTTCTATTTACCTGCCCTGTGCAATGATATTGCACAGAAAGGTTCCTTACCTCCTCTTCTGGTTGTTCCCCTTCAGTGCTGCCTGCTCCTACCTCCTCCAGGTGCCTCCTTAGCATGCCAGATGCTATGGAGGCACCTGTGTACGTGCACTTTTAAGCCGAGCTGTGTGTGTGTCCACACACACACAATGCCGGTAAGCCATGTCCCTGCTCCCTCCCCACAGGAGTTTGACTGATGACTGACAGCAGCAGAAACCCATGGCTCCTACTGGCCTCAGTGTATCCTGTGAGACCAGGAAGTGGGGTTAACAGTGCTGTAGCTGTGACAGCACTCTAGTGGTTACAACAGCCAGGAAAGTGTTCAGCGGCATTACAGCGGGAGAGAGCGTCGTGTCAACATCGGAAGAAGACCGGAGGAAAGAAGATGACGGAGAAGACCAGGCCAACGCTAGCAAAAGAGCGGGCAAAAGAGCAGAAGATAGCGGAGTAGCCCGGCAGAAGACACCGGAGAGCGGGAGAAGAGGCCGGAGAGAGCGGAGAAATCGGAAGAGAACCCCCAGAGCTGCCTAATAAATTACTTTAAAAAACGGTCTAGTGTGTTTTTTTCTATTGACGCTTTTTTCCCCCAGGTGAATGGGTAGGGGTACGATGTACCCCATACTCATCCACATAGGTTGGGGGCTGCGATCTGGGGCCCCCTTATTAAAGGGGGCTCCCAGATTCCGATAAGCCCCCCGCCCGCAGACCCCGACAACCAACGGCCAGGGTTGTCGGAAAGAGGCCCTTGTCCTCATCAACTGCGGCCCCCCTGCCCCAAAGCACTCACCCCCCCCCCCCCCGTGTTGAGGGCATGCGGCCTGGTATGGTTCAGGAGGGGGGGGAACTCGCTCTTCCCCACCCCCTTTCCTGACTGGCCAGGTTGCGTGCTCGGATAAGGGTCTGGTATGGATTTTGGGGGGCCCCCACGCAGTTTTTTCGGCGTTGGGGGTTCCCCTTAAAATCCATATCAGACAGAAGGGCCTGGTATGCTCTTGGAGGGGGAACCCATGCCGTTTTTTTTATTTAAAATTTGGTGTGGAGTTCCCCCTCAAGATCATCAGAGCACAAGTCGCATGCCAAAGTCGGATCAGGCAAGACGGTGATCCGACTTCAATGATATTCAATGGGCTGAAGTAGGATCAAAGTCGGACCAAAGTAGTGCAGGGAGCATTTTCAAAGTCAGGCCGACTTGTGTCGGACCAGTTAAGACGGCTCCCATAGGGAAACATTGATTTTCACACGTCATGCGACATGAGCTCCCAATGTCAGAGTGTTTGTCGCACCAGTGTAAACCCGGCCTAATGGATTATCTTTAGAGGTCATAGAAGATAATATTACATACTTTTTTCAGTCCTATTAACATTTTGAGGGATAGTTGTAATATCCTCACCATAGCTTTACACAATAAGCAAATTAGCATAGCTTCTGACCAAACACAAACATAATTAATTTATACTCACTCGTTCCTGACCAGCAGTATCCCATATCAGAAATTTATGCAGCTCATTTTCACAAGGTACGGTTTTAGTCATAAATGACGCTCTTAGGAAAAAACATGAAGTTACTTTGTAGGTATCACATACAAAACTATAGTTGCTCATATTAAGTGTTAGTTTATCATAAATTTCACATTACCATGACTTTTTGGTTTCAGGCCACTTGATATAATAGTTTTTATTTAAGACACAAAGGGCTTTAAGTCTCAGTTCATACTAGTGTGGGCCGTGCATGCACCTTTTTAAAAACGTGACCGCAGGCAAACTGCATGATCTTTTTGACCATACAGCTTCCCTGCAGTTCCCACACCTGTTATCGCACTGCGGGCTGAGACCCATGCATCTTGCAAAAACAGTGCGATTCGGCTGCAGGTGGTTGCGGGTGCGGGAATTGATGTGAGTCCTGCAACTGGAAAGCATGGTCTGCACTAGTGTGAACCCCAAGACTAAATCTGTAGCAGATTTGAAGACATATAATATATATCTGTATATTACTGGTTTCAATACAGTAAAACGGGAAATGCAGATTATTTTTTAAACACAGATTATAAGTAAATAGTACTATCCCATATATTAGCTGCCTTCTGACAAAAAGCATACCATAACTACAATTTTTACATAGCATTGTGGAGTGGCAAAGTACAAAGTCAAAATTTGTCTTTTAATTTAGGAGTATATTTTTTTCCTTTCAACATTGCGATGCAAGAAGTAACATATTTGTGTAATTTGTTAAAGTAACATAAAGCTAAGATTGTATTGAGTCTGTATGCACACTTGCAAGAGTGCAGACTCTAAAAGGAGAAGTAGTCCCAAAGCTTATTTGGCCCTACTGCTCCTATGGATCACAGGAGGGCAGAGTGACCCGTTTTCAGCTAACAGTGGGCCGGTCGAAGCTGGAGAAAGATCCCATCTTTACATTCAGGATCCACCATAGGTGTGCACAGCCTATTGCATTAGGGTGTGCACCCCAAATGTATTAAAAACACGGACAGTGTTAGTAGGGCAGTGGACAGTGGCAGTAGAGCAGAGGTTGGTGTCAGTAGGGCAATGGATAGCATCAGTAGTTTTTTTTTATTACACTTTTTTATTTTTTTACACGCCTATGGGATCCACCCAGATGCTAGGTCTGGCAGCTGTCACAGCCTCTCGGCTGCACCGCTTGGAGACTGAGCCAGCTGCTCCCTCAATTCCCCCAGCCTATCGCTCCGGTGAGCGCTGGAGGGGCAGAACAGAGAGTCAAATTCTCAGTGCAGAGGAGGCGGGGGACAGATGCAGCTCTCGGATAGCTATGACTAAGCGCCTTTGAGGCGTGAAAAGCGTAAGCTATTGTCGCTGTTTGCTGTATCGCATGAGATGTTACTGTTTTCTTGGATTTTATTTATCGCCAAATAAAGAAGCTTTGCTGAAGTGCGGCCATCCAGACCTTTCTTTCTTTTCTCTGTTGTGAGCAAAGCCTGCACCAGCTGTATTGAATCAGGGTGGACATCAGTTCGTCAGCAGACTAGAGCGGTATAGATATTCTCATCTTTTCTACTGGATTTTTGCGAACGTGCCATTGCTTCAGTGCGCATGTGCCGATGACGTTGGCACATGCAGATACTGGGGATATCTCCTGAACCGTGCAGGTGTAGGAGATATCTGGCGTAGCTACAGGTAAGCCTTATTATAGGCTTACCTGTAGTCAAAAGTGGATTGTAAGGGTTTACAACCACTTTAAACACTATTTGCAAATATCAACCATAGCATTTAACATCAGAGGCATATGTATAGATATAGGAGATCATGTGACTGCTGTGGGGCCTGGGACTGTCTGGTTACACAGTCTTTTATGCAGTTGGCAAAAGAAAATATATGGGGAAAATAAATGTATTTAAAACTAGAATCCCAATGTAGTTGCTATTAAAGCAGTTAGCATTCTGTATCACTACAGGATTTGTTTTTATGATGGGAATTAGACATACGCAGGGTCACCTGCTTCTCTACTTATCCAGCTGGTCAGTGGGTGCCCCTCTTGCTATAGCTACTGGCCTTCGGGCATGACTCCAGACCATGACAGACTTATTGATTAAGCCCTACAGTCAATAAAACAGACACATTGTTGTGCATATTACTTACCCAATGGTGGGGCTGATGTTATGGTCAAAATGGTCTTGAACAAATCGGCAAACAATGCTTGACTTGCCAACCCCAGTGTCCTGCAAATTAAATCATAAAAATATCAAGCTATCGTTAACCTCTAATACAAAACATGCCTGTAATAAAAAAATATATGAGGTTACCACTGAATAGGAGGTTACTTTTCTATGGTAACAGTTATATGTATATGTTGTATATGGGACAGCTCTGGAGGTCTTCAAAGGTTGACCATCCATATTGGGATGTGATTGGCCACAGGTTTATAATTTATCTGTCAGTTGCTTATTAGCAGATAGAAGCAAAAAAAAAAAAAAAGAATGCGCCCACATGTCTGACAGTCATGTATGCCAATGCTCTAGGCAGCAGCAGTATTTCAGGAAAACAAAAGCAGCCAGCCAGGAGACTCCAACCCTATATAAACCACTTTTCTTCACCAGGGCTTCGGACTGCAAGGTAGGCAACCCCTAGTTGCCAGATCTGGCAATTTTCAGTCTGCTCTCTTAAAGCGGAAGTAAACCCATCGATTTAACAGTTTAAAAAAAAAAGGCATGCCGCGAATGCTAACTGCACATTGGCTGTGCTCTCAACCAAACAGTCAAACCATCCAATGGCTGGTGTCATAACGGATCACATGTGCAGCACCGTGGCAGTTGAAGATTAAACAGAGGCAAAGATGGCAGCTTCCTTGGTTGAAAACGATAGGAGGGTTTACTTCCACTTTAAATGTCACCAGCTGGCAAAGTTAGAGGTGAAATTAAATGTGCATGGTAGAAACTTGTCCTAGACATTATTCTTGCCCCCTGAGGTGAGAATCAACTGAGAAGTGTGCTTGTTCTGGTTATCATGTTACCCCTTACCTCTTCACTCAAACAAATGTGCTAGTTTGGCAGAGTTCATTTTCGAAATGTATGGAAGGCTCTTCAGTGCATTTTGGACTTTCTGCCCAGACCACATCTAATGTGAGCAGCATATAGACATAGCACTTGTTACTCAGGTGATGGTTATCTTGTGCCCATGGTTTATTTTTCATAAATAAAGTCAGCTACTAGATATAGTTCTTATAAGGTCACCACAAACCTATAGGCAGGTGCAGTCTACTTTCTCCACTGTAGGTGGCACTTGCCCACAGCGGCATTGCAGTTTAAGAGAAAGTCAAGAGAAACATGGTTCCTCTATGCTTTCCTGGGTCACTTAGGAAGGTATCTGATTGGATGCTGCTATCCCATGTTACTCTGGCAGCCAGCTTGGGTCAGGCAAAGCTCATTTAAATATAAAGTATAGACTCAAAAGATTGTGAGTGTAATTGCCATCATCCCAATGTAAAATTCTAATCATGTCCTCATTAAGTGGGATTTTTAAGGCAATCAAAACATGATATTATTTATAAAATCATTTATTGAAAAAATGATGTTGTTTAAAAATTTTTGTAGAAAAGAAGATATTGTGCAATCTTTACATAAACTTGATTCAACATGTCATATAGCACATATTTGAAATAGTATACATAGTGGTATCCCCCCTCTCTCTATAGGAGCCGACATTCCACCCTGTGGGTAATAGATGGATGAATCCAATGGGATATCCAATGAGTTTCCAAGTATAGTTACAATTCACTTCTTCATCCGGGATATTACCACATCTACAACATGATTTATATCTGACTTGAGCATTCCCATAACTTGAACAGGAGCCACCGCACATTCATTATAGACCGTTTGTGTCATACAAAGACCACGGGCTATTGTTCAAAAATTAGGCGCTGTTCATCCTGATATCATGATTGCGCAGTGGAATCTGCTTCAAAGAAATCCACTCTGTCAACTGTCTTCCATTAGACCGGAGGGATGCAAAAAGAGATCCTTCTCCACCTCGGTGGGAAGGAGGAATGGCGCTATTAAGGGAGTGGTATAACTCCCTGTTTTCCTAAGGCAAGGTCTTTCTAATAGAGCACCTAACTGATATGCGCTCTGAAGGAATGATGCATAATAGCACATTATGCCTTTACTTTGCAGGGAAAAAGAAAAACCCACCAGGGTTTACTTCTATTTTAATAGTGGTTGGAATTGGATTTTTCAGCAGTCAGACCGTTCTCTAACAATCACCTGAAAGTTATTGAGTAACCCAGTGGGGATCAAAGATGCAGAAAGCCACTGGACAGAAAATAATTTTGAGATCTAATGGACTACCATACTTCAAATCTTTGCCATGCCCCACATATCTAACAATTTGGCAAGCCTTTGTCTTAGAATGTGATATTCCCTTATTTTTATAGTAATGACATATGTAAATCAATAGCTATGGCTAGTGCTGGATGTAGACCTTGGGGGGCCTGGGGCACTTCAAGTTTGGGGGCCCCTCAACATAGAAATTAAATTGTATGACAAATAAAAAAGTGAACTGAAATGAATTATAAACCACATTTATTCTAAGTAAATATAAGATAGGTTCAGAAGAAGACACTGATTTTTTTTCTCGATTTTATTGACTGTAAGAATACACATAAGGCCCCTTTCACACGGACGGACCGTCTATCCGTTTTTCTTCCATCCGTAGACGGACGACAATGCATTCCTATGGGCAGACGGATGAACATCCGTCACCATCAGTTAACATCCGCTTCCGTTTTTATCCGTTTTTTTAAACGTACAAGGCTACGTTCAGATCCGTCAAAACGTATATTAACTGACGTTGACGGACATCGTCCGTCAACGTCCGATCCGTTAAGATCTGTTTTGTGTTTATCTGTGAACTCAACCTCTTAAAGGCACAGGCACACATATAAACGGAACAAAACGTATACAAAAACGGATGAAAAAACGGACGTAAACGTGTGCATTTACGGATGTAAGCGGATGTTAACGGAACATAAGATGGATGAAAACGGACATTAACGGAACGGATGAAAACGGATGAGACAACGGATAAGAACTGATACGTTTTTGACGTGCCTAAACTGACTGCGTCCGTGTGAAAGGGGCCTTACAGGTAATTGGAACTGTCAAGTCATACATCATAGTTATGCATCACACTACAATATTTACAAAAAGTCTTTCTTACTGAACTTAGCATCTGCAAAATCTTTAACTAACTCATCAAATTGTATCATCTTTAGGACACTGCTCTCTACAGCTGGTAGGCACAGAGCACTTGGGCATTCATGGGTGGTTCTCAGATAATTCTTTATCAGTGTCAATTTGCTAAGTTACCTTTCTCTTGAAAAACTAGTGACCATCATGCTCAACTATATTATAATAGCTACATTAACACCTGGGAAGGTATCAGCAAGTCCTTCATCATGTAATAAAACTGCCTGTTAATATGGAGTGAGACATGACCAGAGCTTGGCAAAGGCTGCAAACTGGATATCGAACACATTACTGAAGTCTCAGGGGAAAATACGTTTCTTTTTTTTAAATTTATTTATAAAGGAAGTCTGAAGTCCCCTCTGGCAGAGAGGCCCGGAGCAATTGCCCCTTTTGCTTCGTTTTAGAACTGGGTTTGGCACAGACTCGGATATGCATACTTTGTGTATCTGTGTACAGAAAATGACAAAGGGGCATAGAAGCAGGAAATAAACAATCTATAGGGACAAGTGGAATATGTCTGTACACACAAAGAAAAGATGTCCCACAGGCATGTTTATTTTTCAGGCCTTATGTTGTAACCATTGGCTAAATGCCCAAACTCAAAAAAAAATGTATAAAAAAAAAAGCACTGACAGTCTTACTTTTTTCAATTGTGAAAAAAGTATATAAAGTGTGCCGTCTCAATATAAATGTGTTAATGAGTAAATACCCAGAATAAACAAAATATAGTGCATTCAATCAGATAAAGTATAAACATGTGCATCGATCTTAATGCATATAAAAAATCCTGTGTATAACAACACTGCATATAACATCTAAAAAAAGAAAAATATATATATATATATATAAATATTTTAACCTGTAGGATCGGGGACGGAGTTGGCCCATTGTAATTCCCTCTTAAAGCAGAACCAAAGTTGAAAGAAAAATTAATGCAAACAGACTGGCTCTTCATTGCAGAAGAGACATGCAACGTCTCTTCTGCAATCAAATACACTTACCTGCCTGCTTACAATCCTCTGTAGAAGGCACACTAAGCTGCGCATGCACAGCTGAGTTTATATTGCGGCACAGTGCCTGTGTACTGCAATGTCTGCACTCATGCGCATGAGCTTGAGTGATTTCATCCTGCGTCAGCATTTCAATGCAACTGAAGTTGCCGACACCAGTGAGGGACTCTGTGGACCTTGGATCATTGGAACAGAATTAAGCATTTTTCACTTTAGTTACGCTTTAAGAAATTAAATGTCCCCATAACCATAAGTCAGAAAAGGCTCAGAAGATGTTAGGGTTAAGTGCTAGTCCTGCCCCTGCTTAAGAGATGCAACCTGGGTAGGAGTATAATAAGAAAGCAGAGAATGCAGGGGTTAAATATTTGTACCAAATTTTTGACGAGTTGGGCCTGAAATCTTATGTTAAACTGAGAGAGGAGTTTCCATTATTATGAAATTTCCACTACCAGTATATTCAGCTGAGCCACACAGTTAGATGTCAGATTAATTATTCGTCCCTACACCTGGTGGAATCGTTTTTTTTGGAATCTGTATATGAGGAAACTGAAAAAAAGGGTATTATCTCTAGAACCTATACACAACTGTTGACTCATATACAGGCGCCTGCTCTTCTGCCCTGCAGAGAGAAATGGGAAGGAGACATTGGTCCTATTGATGGAGAACAATGGGAGCAAATACTAAAAGCTGGACCCCGAGTGTCAGTTTCTGTGGCACAAAAGCTATCGCACCTGTTCATTTTACAGCGTGTATAATACAGTACAATTACACCAATGGGGAAGAAGAGACTCACCCATATGCCCTAAGTGTCAGGCTCACCTGGGAGACCTCATACATTTGCTGTGGAAATGCCCCAAACTCGTTAGTAGGGATGAGCCGAACACACAAAATTAGTTCAAACACCGTTAACGTCTATGGGACACGAACATGAAAAATCAAAAGTGCTAATTTTAAGGGTTAATATGCAAGTTATTGTCATAAAAAGTGTTTGGGGACCCGAGTCCTGCCCCAGGGGGCATGTATCAATGCAAAAAAATGAATTTTTTAAAACAAAAAAGTTCCTTTAAATTTCGTACCTGGGGGGTGTCTATAGTATGCCTGTAAAGTGGCGGGGGGCTTATCGGAATCTGGAAGCCCCCTTTAACAAGGGGACACCCAGATCCCACCCCCCCCCCCTGTTTGAAATGGTAACAGGTATATTGTACCCATACCATTTCACAAAAAAAGTGTGTAAAAATGTTAAAAAAAACACAAGACACACCTTGGGACAAGTCTTTTATTAAAAACTAATAAAATAAAAATGTCCCACGAAGTCCATTCATCTTCCGACTGACCGAAAAAAAAACGCCACCGATCCGTCTCCATGGGAGGCTCCTGCCGCTTACACGTCCTCGCAGGTGACAGTTCTTATATAACTGAGGGCAGGGCCACATGGTGATGTACCCAGGTGACCCCACCCCCCTCTGACGCACGGGGACTTCCCCATGGCTTTCCTGGGGCGTCAGAGGGGGCGGGGTCACCCGGGTACATCACTGTGTGGCCCGGCCCTCAGTTATAAAAGAACTGTCATCGGCAAGAACGCATCAGATGGCGGGAGCCTCCCAGGGAGGTGAATAGGTGGCGGGGTTTTTTTTCTGTCCGTCTGCGTATTGATAGAAGAAGATGAAAGGACTTCGTGGGACATTTTTATTTTTTTATTTTTAATAAAGGACTTGTCCCAATGTGTGTCTTCTGTTTTTTTAATATTTTGACACTTTTTTTGTGAAATGGTATGGGTACAAATAAGCTGGAATCTGGGGGTCCCCTTGTTAAAGGGGGCTTCCAGATTCCGATAAGCCCCTGCCCACAGACCCCCACAACCACCGGGCAAGGGTTGTGGGGGTTGTCATGACCATCAATACTATCTATCATGTTCAGCTGTCTATGGATCCCTTGGTGTGCTTGCTGGGAGGTCTGGACGAGGACTTGTACTCTCCTGTATACATTGCTCTTATTAGACTACTTTATTTGGCCAGAAAGCTTATAGCGAGGTATTGGTTGTCTACCCAGATTCCGGCGAGCAAGCAATGGATCCAAGCAGTTAACAGCATTCTTATTCGTGAAAAAGAATACCTATTATAATAGAAAATCACTGAAGAAGTTCAAAAAAATATGGCAATGTTGGTTGGGCGCCCCAGAAGTAGCTCCTCCACAACTGGTCCTCACCAGGCTACTACAATATTGATAGCCCAGTGAAGATGTGCTTACAGTTTAAAGAAGCACACATTATCCACTTCCGGACCGCCGCACGCCGATGTACTTTGGGGACGGATATCGTTGTTATGGCAGCAGCTAGCTGCCATAACCCGGTGTCCCCGTGTTCGGCCAGCGGTCCGGTACAAGATAAAAGTGGTCTCTGCGGTGGATTTGCTGCGAGATCACTTTTATCTATGGTGGGAGAGGGGCCCTTGCCGCAGTGGCAGAGGCGATCGTGTCTGTCCCTGGGCTGACATGAAGACGAGTGAGGGGAAGATGGCCCCCACCTGTCTCCATGACACTGCAGGGAGGAAGCAACGTCATAACGTCACTTCCGCCCATAGCTCTTAAAGGGCCATTTTATTTTTTTAAATGACAAATTGTTTTTATTTTATTGCATTTTAGTGTAAATATGAGATCTGAGGTATTTTTGACCCCAGATCTCATATTTAAAAGGTCCTGTCATACTTTTTTTCTATTACAAGGGATGTTTACATTCCTTGTAATAGGAATAAAAGTGACAAATTTGTATTATTTTTTTTTTTAAACAGTGTAAAAATAAAAAGGTAAAATAAATAAGAAAATTTCTTTTTTAAACGCGCCCCATCCCACCGAGCTCGCATGCAGAAGCGAACGCATACGTGAGTAGCGAACGCATATGAAAACGGTGTTCAAACCACACATGTGAGGTATCGCCACGATCGGTAGAGCGAGAGAAATAATTCTAGCCCTAGCCCTTCTCTGTAATGCAAAACATGCAACTGGTAGAATTTTTTAAATGTCGCCTATTGAGGTTTTTAAGGGTAAAAGTTTGTCGCCATTCCACAAGCGGGCGCAATTTTGAAGCGTGACATGTTGGGTATCAATTTACTCGGCGTAATATTATCTTTCACAATATAAAACAAAAACTGGGCTAACTTTACTGTTGTCTTGTTTTTTAATTCAAAAATGTGTATTTTTTCAAACAAAAGTGCGCTTGTAAGACAGCTGCGCAAATAGCGTGACAGAAAGTATTGCAACGACCTCCATTTTAATCTCTAGGATGTTAGAAAAAAAAATGTATAATGTTTGTGGGTTCCAAGTAATTTTCTAGCATAAAAAATGTTTTTAAATTGTAAACACCACATCTAAAAAAGAGGCCCTGTCTGAGGTTGAGGCGAGACGCAGTGGACAAGCTGCTTTCGTGGTAGAAGGTATACAGCTATAGGGTCATATATCGGAAGAAGAGTACACTGGTATAGTCAGGTTGAAACGATTTTCCTTTTGTTTGTTTTTTGTTTTTTTTTTCTTTTTTGAAGATTCTGCAAAAGGCAATATGGAAGATATACTGTGAATTTATATAAAATACAGCATAATGTCAAAATAAATACTCCCTGTATATGTAAAGTTGTTTCTGTTTCTTGTATGGACTGTATATATTCATATCTGTATTGGAAGTGCCTTTTGCTTTTGTCACAATAAAAGCCTTTTGATTTAAAAAAATAAAAAAGAAGGCAGAGAGCTTCCCAAAAGAGTGTGTTTTTTTTCTATGAGTGGACTGGATTAGTAGGCAGTAGGGCATTATTTGTTTAGCTTCCCCATAGAGGGGAAGCCTGGAGCAGTGGAAGGACCTTCCTTTCTAGTGAGCAGCAGATCTCTTCCTGAACTATGCAGAACTGTTTTCAGTTCTGGTGTAGAACTTTTGGCAGAGTGCCACCACTTTCCAAGGATGGCTGAAGTATGTAAATATCTTTGCTTCTGTTGATTTATTAAACGGTTAAAAGGCGTTTCTGATGTGGACATCTCCTAACCTCTATATAGGGACATTTCCTAAAAACAAAACCCAAGGAGCAGAGCAGGGTCTATTGCTGTAAGGCCTGGAGCAGGTTAGCAAAGGTCTGTTAACAGTTACCTGTTAATCCAGATCAGTTCCCCCTTCAGATTACCCCAAACATAAGGAAGAGTATTCAAGTTTTAAAGTTCAAAGTTTCTGTACTTTCCAACAAGTAATCTACAACTAATATAAATTAATATGAACTGCTATATGGCGTAGAGTCCTCTAATCTTACATTCCTAAATCTACAACTTTCAGCTGCAAGTCTCAGTAACTCATGAAGTAGGTCACTAGAAACGCAGACCTTGTGTCATTTTATTAACTTTATGGCTTTTCCTTTTCCTGGCAGAAGCAAATAAGACAGAATATCCACAGCACCTTCATCTGTAGTTTACGAAGCTATTTCCCAGATGGAAATGTTATCTGGATGAATTTCCAGGAAGCACATCATTTGCCTGCCTTCTCTGATTGAAACAAGGAGGATGGAGGTTAACAAGGGAAGAGGGGGAGGTGGAACAGACAGGGGACTCGCCAGGCTGTTACATAGCTCATCCTTTTGTATGTGGTCTGTTTTGCTTGCTGTTAGCAGCAAAATTATTTACATCTGATATTGCAAAATTTCCTCTTGTTGAGCCTGCCCAGAAAACCTAGTGTGATGAACACACTGTTTGTGTTGTCACTGCCACTTATATGCAAACTGCCTCTGGCATTTCCTAATGCCCTCTTACTAGAAATGAATAAATGTAGAGATGTGAATAGCAGAAAGATTTTTCCTGCCTTTATATAAACAAATGTACCAACATTATATCACAAGAAAAGAACATTTGTCACCTCAAAGTCTTCAAAATACAGAAAACTTAAATAAAACCTTTTCTTAAGGCTGACCATACCCTATAAATATTATTATACAACATACAATCTCCTTTAGAACTACCATAAACTATGTAGTGCAAGGGTCTGTCTGATATTATACTATTTGAATATGTAGATTAGATAGGTCTTTACATAGTTTTGTTGAATCTAAAGAAGATTGTATAATGTATGGCCAGCTTAAGAGAAACAGAGTCTGCAAATGCTGAACTTTTAAAAATGCCTCTTGTCTGTGATTATTCTCATCCGCCAGCTTCAATACTTTCTGAGTCACTGATCCAGAACATGTATACAAATCATTTAAAAAAGTTTGGACTATAAAATAAACATACATACTCACCTCCATGCTGCAGCATCGATCTGATGCTGTCCCCCACTGGCTATAAGCTTGAGAAGTGAGCAATCTCACAACTACCAATCGTTTACTTCTCGGTCTTCTCGAAGCTGAGAGTGGTTGAGGGCAGGGATTACTACACCCAAGTGGGGACCCGGAGAAATAGCTCACTGGTGCTCCCAAAGGCTGGCTGCTGCTGTCATTTACCTCAAGGTTGGCATTAAAGTGTTACTAAAGTCATATTTTTTTTTAATTAAAATAACAAACATGTTATACTTACTTGCTTTGTGCAGTGGTATTGCACAGAGTGGCCCCGACCCCCTTCTTTTGGGGCCCCCTGGTGGCGACCTTGGCTCTTCCTCTTCTTTTTAGGACTACCATAGCCAGCCGCTTGCTATGGGGAGATACGTGGTCTGTGCGCTCCCGACCTGTGTGTCTATGGAGCCGCGCATTATTACACTTCATAACTCTTCACTAATTTCGGGTTGTGCAGCATTTCTGAGCCGGTCCTGCTAAGTTTGTACTGGAATCCACCAGCCCAATAACCTGTCACCTTACTTCCAGTGACATTGATTCGTATATTACACTTGAATACTAGGAAGTTGAACTCTTGTACATATCCTGTGCTTATTCTTCTCCTGAGGCCTCACTCCATTTTCCGTGACTTCCAGACTGAGTGCCTAGGATTCGGTAATGTCGGACCCAGTATTGGAGTTCCAATAGCTAAGGAAATAGCCTAAGCACACAAGCGCCTTTACTTCCATCACCTATGTCAAGCCACACCACTTCCCGACTGGCTGCTTATACACTCGACACTAGTACTGTAGTCATTAGTAATGGCAATAAAGCCTTCTCTAAATAGCTTCACCGCATTTTGAAAATCTGTACTGCATCATCTTCTCAAAATCATCTTGTCCCATAATAAACCCAGTTCTTGTGATATGCCATACATGCATGCACCATTTTAAGAATGTCTTCAAGTAACTTCAGACCAAGCCAAGTTGAATAACAATAAATGTTTTTTTTACTGAAATGAACAGTTCAACAAAGATGTCTTCAGCACACATTCCTGTACATGATCTTCTAAGTGCATCTCAGTAAGTCCACTGGTGCCCCTGATTGCCCAATGAGGTAGTCATACCTTTAATAGGTGTAAAGGTCCTTTGAGTCCTTTAGTCAAGCATGAGTCCATACCCCTGAAACCCCAGGTGGGCTCTTACAAGGGGTGGTCAAGTGCAAAGTAATGGATCACATCCTTAGCAGCATTTTCTTTTGCTTGGGAAGACCTGGGACCCAACCTCTGGGCGTCTTGCTAACTAGGGTGCCCCGGAGAGGTGGTTCCCTCCCTTTTTATGTGTTTGCCCCAACAGAGAGTGGTAGTTCCCCAAAAAACCCAGAAAAAACTTGACCCTTATGTCCCAAGGTGTACCATCTCAGCAGGGAAAGCACAGCTAAACAGTGCAATATTCTATAACACAAAACTCTAACCATAGACCTCAACTGAAAAACTGTAGAACATTTTGATAAAACCTAAACACTTCACATCCAACTGCTTACAATGCTCTCCGCTCTGCCCCTTCAACACTCACTGGAGTGCCAGGCTGGGGAGGGGGCGGGATAAACTGGCTCTGATTCTGGATCACAGGAGAGTAAAAGTAAGTGCACTTCTGTGACCCACATGAGAAGTATGTCCAGAAAAGCTTTGGCCATACTGCTCCTTTAAATCAGATGTCTTTGTGTGAATATTAATTCTGGGTCAGTGACTTAAAGGTGAGTAGTATTTACAGAATTAGAACTGAGCAATGGCAGGCTCCCTGTTTCCCTAAGGCAAGGTCTTTTTAATAGAGCACCTTACTGATATAAATATGGAGACTACCATTATGGACCTGTCTCTGGAAATGCTAGTTGCCTGGCTGTCATCACATTCCAAATACCAAGTTGCACACTGATGGTGGAACATGTAGTAACGTTTATCAAACTAGAACAAACACACAGAGTACCCACCTACAGATCGCCCAACTATTACATGTTTCACCTTTACCAGCTTAATTGTAGAGTATGTGCTGACTGAACAAACTTTACTATGCATGGCATCACCAGTGTGTGCTTTGATGTTTGGAAGTGCTGGCAGGATGGAGTGGAAATGGGCTTCCTGTAGTCCGCATCTGGTATATCTGAGACAAAGATTGAGGAGGGTCGAATGGGGTTTGGAGCAGTGAATTTGCCTGGCTATCATGTCTGGAAATGCATAGTAAACACTTACAGTAATCTGCATACTTGTTTTAGGTTAGTAACTGAGACAGTACTGAAGCCATTGGATCAGCATGACAGTCAAGGAACTCATTGATTCAGAAAGAGAGTAGTACACATTTTATTTCATTTAAAAACGAAAATGCACAGAATTTACTAGGCCTTTTTTTTGTCAAATAGTTAAAGTTTAAGGTTGTTGAAATGAAGATGTGGGATCAAAGGAACATGGTATGTATTTAACAAACTAAATAACTTAATGTAAAGTGCAATAAAACAGCCAATCAGATCAGAGACTGCAGGATTGTGAAATGCTGTCTGACTCATTGCCAGCATAGTCATATTACCATTTGGGCATAATCAGTTTAATTTACACATCAGAATACCAGCACTCACATATCTCCATTACCCTTCTAAGTCAAATTAGAGATTTCCTGACTTGCAATGGTATATGTTATCTACCTGTTGGAGTGTGAATGTGGACAACAGTATGAGGGCTGTACTAAAATAACCCTAGCTAAATGTGTGGAAGAACATGTACAGTATGTAAGGAATATTACCAATGGGAAAAAAACCATGGTGTAACCCCATCATTTTAAATGCTTCCATAACCGGGACCCTAGCTTAGTGAAATGTTGTCTATACAGAAAGTAACAGCAAAATGGAGAGCAGGTGACCCTATCATTTGTTTAGATCAGAAACTAGGATAATGGATCCATTGTCTAGAGACCTTGGCCTCTAAAGTCCTGAATATACAGGAGATTTTAATATTGGTTTGGACCAACATGCCACTCGTTTTTAATCTAAGTAAAGATTAAAATGTTACAAAGCCTATTATATTATAGGGTAGTTGTGAATTTGAGAGGAGATTTTTAACCATACATAAGGAAGTGGCATTTTAGCTTGCCACCTAACCTGATCTTTTTCATCCGTTAGTGGTCTGCTCCATTTCTCTAAATACGCTACCATCGTGTAATACCACATGCCGCTGACTGCTACACTAATGTGACCAGATTTTTTAAATGAAATCCAGGGACATATTTTTTTTTTTACTAGTAATGGTGGCAATTAGCGACTCCCTGCCCGTCGCCGCCTGCCTCACAGCCTGTCAAGTCTTACTCTCCGGGCCACAGCTACTACTGGGTGGGAAGCGGAGGAAGATCACTCCCCAAGGGAAGGCAAGGAGATGGGCAGGTGGCTGGCCGGGACTTGCGCCAAGGCAGAAGAACATGCGAGCAGGAGCAGAACGGGCATGCACCCGAAACTGAAGAAATATTCTCTCCACTCCAACCAGCACATGATCATCAGAAAGGGGCATAGATAATGAAAAATTATAAATCAGATTTTTTTTTTTTATTCTGCACTGACTGTCTTTGAAATTGCCCCAGCCCCTGTTCAAATCCAATCCAGGGACAAAACCGGGGACAGACTTGGTTCGGGGACAGTGTCCTCAATCCGGGGACGTCTGGTCACCCTATGCTACACACATTTCATTACTGATAGTGTTTTATTGCCAACCAGAACCTGTTTTTGACTTCTGTCATTTATTATAACATAACTGGTGTAATATCTTGGCATTTTTGCCACTCTCAATGTTCCCTGTGCAGACCATAGATCACTACATACTAGATATATACAGGCCTTTTTTGCTCCATTCTTCCACAGTGTACTTAATAGTCAATAAATACAGGCTGTAGGCTTTTGGAGATTAACTGCATTTACTTATTAGGGCTTTTATTATGGTCCACAGATAATTGGTGGTATATACTAATACCTCAGGTTTCAAGACTTGTTGTCTATTGCATTAAGATTTCTGGTGCCCAAATCTAATGCCCTGTACACACGAGCGGAATTTCCGACAGAAAAAGTCAGATGGAAGCTTTTCAGCTTATATTCCGATCGTGTGTATGCCTCATCCGACTTTTTTTTTTCGAAAGTTCTGATGGACCTAGAAATAGAACATTGTTTAAATATTTCCGACGGAACCAATTCCTATCGGGAAAACCGCTCGTCTGTATGCTGTTCTGACGGACCAAAAACGACACATGTTCTGAAGCAAGTACAAGACGGAAGCTATTGGCTACTGGCTATTGAACTTCCTTTTTCTAGTCGCGTCTTACGTGTTGTACGTCACCGCGTTCTTGACGATCAAACTTTGGTGTGATCCTGTGTACGCAAGACAGTTTCAGCAGAATTCCGTCGGAACTCCGTCTGAAAAACCTTCAGTTTATTCTGACGGGAAAACAGGTCGTGTGTACACGGCATAAGAGTGTTCCTTCAAGCATAAGATTATGTTTTAAAGTCCATCTCCGAGCACAAGTAGTCATCCTTGCCAACAACTCTTCTTTGACCAATATTCACTTTTAAAAAAAAAAATGTTTTACTCACCTGAATTCACTGTTATGTGACCCTCTGCAACAACTTCTCTGTAAGATGAGAAAGGTGTTCCACCACTACAATTCTGGTCCCCCACTGACTGGTTATGTTGCAATCCCTCACCATAACATCAACACAACGTTGAAGCCTTTGGTTCTGAGTGAGCACCCCACCAATGGACAACCAATAGAAAGTGTCCATGCCACTTGAAAAAGTACCCTCCCACTCTTTAGTGCAGAAGTAAGAATATTTGGGAGTGTCTCGTAGTCGCAAATTAAGGGCAGAAATTGTGACATTAAGTTTTACTTCTTAAAAGTCTAATTAGGGGGTTAACTAGAGCAAGGTGCTTAAAGTTTAGTTTATGGGGGGGGGGGTGGGGAATTATGCCGCGTACACACGGTCGGAATTCTCGTCGGAAAAAGCTCTGATGGTTTTCCCGTGGGAATTTCGCTCAAACTGTCTTGCCTACGCACGGTCACACCAAATTCCGACGGACAATAACACCATGCCTTAAAAAACATTTGACTGCACTATAAAAGGGAAGTTTAATGTTTCTGAGCATGCGTTGAATTGTTTCCGAGCATGCGTCGGAATTTTGCGTGTCGGAATTGCATACACATGATCGGAAAATCCGATAGAAAGGTTTTCCGTCGGAAAAATTAAGAACAGGTTCTCAATCCAAAGTCAGTCGGAAATTCCGACAGAAAAAGACCGATGGGCATACACACGGACTGTTTGCATCGGAAATTCCGACCGTGTGTACGCGGCATAAGGCTAGAGATCAGCTTTAAAAGGAAACTGCATTGAAAGAAATATAGTGGCTACCATTGCTGACCTCCTTATAAAACTGCTAGGTACTTGGCCATCTGTGGCTCCATTATTTCCTGAGTCGATGACCTGGAGCAAGTATGCAGATCAGGAAAGCCAGGTAAAAATCAAGAGCTTCTAGCTAATGCACACAGTGAAATTAAAATACTCATATCTATGCTGGATCTTAAAGACAGAAGTTTGGAGAAACATGCAGCATAAAAAAATGCATGTGAAGGTGTGTAAACTAGGTTTAGACACATATACAGTATCTCAAAAAAGTGAGTACACATTTTTGTAAATATTTTATTATACCTTTTCATGTGACAACACTGAAGAACATCCACCAGCTCCATGTTGTAGTCATGGAGGAGTGGAAGAGGACTCCAGTGGCAACCTGTGAAGCTCTGGTGAACTCCATGCCCAAGAGGGTTAAGGCAGTGTTGGAAAATAATGGTGGCCACACAAAATACTAAGACACTTTGGGCCTAATTTGGACATTTTCTCTTAGGGGTGTACTCACTTTTGTTGCCAGTGGTTTAGACATTAATGGCTGTATGTTATTTTGTTATTTTGAGGGAACAGCAAATTTACACTGTTATACAAGCTGTACACTCACTACTTTACATTGTAGCAAAGTGTAGTTTCTTCAGTGTTGTCACATGAAAAGATATAATAAAATATTTACAAAAATGTGAGGGGTGTACTCACTTTTGTGAGATACTGTATGTCTGAACAGCATTATAACCATATAATTCTTCTTCCAATCTTCCAACTTTACTAGAAAACATTTATATGCAGTTATACGCATATACAAGTGTATAAGTGTAAATTACGCCAAAAAACACTTCTATCAAATGCAAGATTTTGATTTGGGTTCTAGATTGGCAATAATAGAGCAGAGTTCAGGTTCATAAAATAAAAATGCTGTATTGATCTGAAAGTGGTGTTTTTTGCGCCCACATGCCTTTAGTCTCTTGCAGTCCCCCTCTACAGCAGAGCTTAGTGAGGAGGAGAGAGAAGCAGGAGCCAACCAGGTTTGCTGCAGTGCAAGTAGCATGCTGATTGGAGGACAAAGCAGACTCACTGAAAAATGAACTCACTGGCATGTTACTTTTCTTTCATTCTCCAGACAAAGGGTAGGAGTGGGGAGGAGGCTGTAAGTGGAAGTGGAACTGCAGCAAAGAAAGATCAGACCCACTTTTGTACAAGATGGGACTGTGCTGTGTGGTAGCTGTGTAAATCTCATGATAAGATCATGATAATTATTTCATCTGTGTGTTTAAATGTTTGCCTGGAGTTCAGCTTTAACAACACCTATGACAATAGCTAGACTTTTAAATGATAGGAATAAAAATATATGTTGTAAAATGAGTTTTAAAAATGTATATATATGCTTGCAGCTTGTGACTATAAACAAGTCATTTTGTACTTGCTAAAGCTAAGAGGTTTTCAGCATATAACATGTTTACAAAAATGAACAATACCCTGGCACTGAGAATAATAATAGAAGAGTAAAAGGAAAACTGTATACAGTTGCCAACACATGCATGCCGCAATAACATCTGCCAAAATCAAAGTTTGTGGTTACATGTTGTACGGAACAATAAAAAAAAGACAAAAGCAAGATGGAAGTTTTTGCTGTAAGGCCACTGTTTAAGTAACGTATCTCTGTTGTCTCTTTTGTGCAATACCTTTCCTCTCTTTTATTCTCTGAGGTGCAGTTCTGCACTATGTATTACTGGCAGAAGAATGGATAAACCTATGGGCCAAAGTAAGTACAGCTGCCAGTGACTTGAATTTATAATCAGTGCTTGATACAGAATTAGCAACTCAATGTTCTTCTTTTCGGTTAGAAACTTTGTTCCTTTGTACACCGCCATCCCACCCGTAACCCTCTCTTAAAACCGATTTTAAACAGCACTCACCCCCAGAAGGCAAACTTTCAGCTCTCGGATAGCCATCCTTTAAAGGAATTCTTGTTTCCTATACCACATCATCAGGAGAGCAGCGCTTCAGCACACAGACATCTCCCAAGCTGCTCTTGTATGCTCATGTGGATTGCATGCAAATAATTTCCTGACTTAACAAAAAGAGAGAGGGAGAGAGAGAGAGAGAGAGAGGAGGTTTTAATTCCTACAAAACAAACGGAAACCAGTCTGGGCTATTTATGGGCAGTCCTGTCACATGGCCTACAGACAGCTACTCATTTGCTGCTTTCGTAATCCCCCAAAAATGCTGCACATTATACAAAAAAATACTTAGGGGCACGCAATGACTGAGACGAATACCTTATGTGTCCAGGAGGTGCTGTATTAACTGTTAGGTCACTTGGTTTATGGATTTTTGTTGTTTTTTTTTTTTTTTTCCCCAGTACGTAAACCATAACAGCTAGGATGAGCTAAAGTGGAAAGTGATTGTAATCCAGGAATAAGGGTGGAGAGGAATTCACTGCTACAGTACTATCTATGGAAAACTTTGCACATTCTAGACCTTCTGTTATAGGACAGTAATGCCGTGTACACATGACCGGTTTTACCGTCGGAATAAACTCTGAAGGTTTTTCCTGACGGAATTCCGCTGAAATGTCTTACGTACACACGATCACACCAAAGTCCGACTGTCAAGAACGCGGTGGCGTACAACACGTACGACAGGACAAGAAAAAGGAGGTTCTATAGCCAGTAGCCAATAGCTTCCGTCTCATACTTGCTTCAGAGCATGCGTTGTTTTTGGTACGTCAGAACAGCATACCGGCGAGCGGTTTTCTCAATAGGAATTGGTTCCTCTCTTTCTAGGTCCTTCAGAATTTTCGACATAAAAAGTCTGATGGGGAATACACACGATCGGAATATACGATGAAAAGCTCCCGTCTGACTTTTTCTGTCGGACATTCTGCTCGTGTGTACACAGCATAAGGCTACTTTCACACTGGGACGGGCGGGCGCCGGCAATAAAGCAGCGCTATTTTTATGGTTATTTTAACGGCGCTATTCGGCCGCTAGCGGTCGGTTTTAACCCCCGCCAGCAGTCGAAAAGGGGTTAATATCGCCTACACCGCTCCTATAGCGCTGCAAAGATGCGGCTTGCAGGACTTTTTTGACCGTCCTGCAAGCGCACCGCTCCAGTGTGAAAGCATTCGGGCTTTCACAATAGAGAGACAGGTGAGGCTCTTTACAGGCCCTATGCAGGCGCTATTTTTAGTGCTGTATCGCCTGTAAAGCGCCTCAGTGTGAAAGTAGCCTAACAGAAATTATATACTAAGCCGTTTACTACAAAGATTTGCTTGCTTCTAGCAATTTATGACACTGCTACACCTCTTGTGCCCCCATATTTTCATATACAGGGCTTTTTTTCAGCGGGAATGCCGGGGAACGCAATTCCAGCACCTCCAGCACTGAATGTATATAATGGTAAGGAGAGCTGGGGTATGTTAAAGTTCTATTCATGCTGGCTGCTGGGGGATCTATTGTCATCACTGGGGGTATCTATTGCTGCTGGTTGGGGGATCTTTTTTTGCATTTTGTAAATGGAATAGACCTACTGTTGAGGGAGGGGTCTATTGTTGCAACCAAAACCTGTTTTTTAATTAATTTTTGTAAGTAGTTTAGACACTGAATGTATTTCTTGTTACAGTATGTATGTCACAATTTGGAAATAATGTTAGAGTAGAGTTAGGGACCGCACTTTGCAGAGAGTCCTTGACACGTCAGTGCGACTTCACATATATTTGCAAATATATCCAACATAAACCGAACACAAATTGCTGATACATTTTAGATTTTTTGTTATTTTGCTGGATAGCTGGTAAGTATGCTGGAGGACACTGTCGGGTTATTACTAAAGGCAAATCCACTTTGCACTACAAGTGCACTGCAAGTGCACCTGGAAGTGCAGTCGCTGTAGATCTGAGGGGGACATGCAAGGAAAATAAAAAACAGCATTTTAGCTTGCACATGATTGGATGATAAAATCAAAAGAGCTTCCCCTCAGATCTACAGCGACTGCACTTCCAAGTGCACTTTCAGTGCACTTGTAGTGCAGAGTGGATTTGCCTTTAGTAAATCAACCCCAGTGTATTGTATTGTTCTGTGAACCACCCTCCCCATGTGCACCTGACTTTAAGCACCCTATCACACTATCAATCAGTGGCGGAACTACCGCCATAGCGACCCACGCGTTCGCTATGGGGCCTGCAGCCAAATGGGGCCCCATCCTAGTTCCCAAATATTGCTTTTCGCTGCCTGCCGCTAGGGGTCCGCGGCCGGCGGAGATATTGTCTCCGCCGGCCGCCATTTTCCAGAAGACCAGACGAATTAGACAGGGAGCCTGCCGAGTTGCTACAGTAGAAATAGAGCTGTGGCGCCACGCACCGCCGCCCCCGGTCTGTCTGTCATCTGTGACCTGCTGTGGAAAGGGGTGGGGGTGGGCGTTGCCACAGCTCAATTTCTATTGTAGCCGGCCGGCTCCTCCTCTATTTTGTTCCCCTCTTGGAGACACTGCTGTTGGGATACAGAAGGGCTCCAATGGGGGGGGGGGGGGTGACACCTGAGATGTAAGGAGGCACTCCGCTGGCTGGGGACACCTGAGATGTAAGGAGGCACTCCGCTGGCTGGGGACACCTGAGATGTAAGGAGGCACTCCGCTGGCTCGGGACACCTGAGATGTAAGGAGGCACTCCGCTGGCTGGGGACACCTGAGATGTAAGGAGGCACTCCGCTGGCTGGGGACAACTGAGATGTAAGGAGGCACTCCGCTGGCTGGGGACACCTGAGATGTAAGGAGGCACTCCGCTGGCTGGGGACAACTGAGATGTAAGGAGGCACTCCGCTGGCTGGGGACACCTGAGATGTAAGGAAGCACTCCGCTGGCTGGGGACAACTGGGATGTAAGGAGGCACTCCGCTGGCTTGGGACACCTGAGATGTAAGGAAGCACTCCGCTGGCCGGGGACAACTGAGATGTAAGGAAGCACTCCGCTGGCTGGGGACACCTGAGATGTAAGGAAGCACTCCGCTGGCTGGGGACACCTGAGATGTAAGGAAGCACTCCGCTGGCTGGAGACAACTGAGATGTAAGGAAGCACTCCGCTGGCTGGGGACACCTGAGATGTAAGGAAGCACTCCGCTGGCTGGGGACACCTGAGATGTAAGGAAGCACTCCGCTGGGTGGGGACACCTGAGATGTTAGGAAGCACTCCGCTGGCTGGGGACACCTGAGATGTAAGGAGGCACTCCGCTGGCTGGGGACACCTGAGATGTAAGGAAGCACTCCGCTGGCTGGGGACACCTGAGATGTAAGGAAGCACTCCGCTGGGGACACCTGAGATGTAACGAGGCACTCCGCTGGCTGGGGGCACCTGAGATGTAAGGAAGCACTCCGCTGGGGACACCTGATGGCATCTGGTGGCAGGCGACGTGGCAAGTGACACACTGGGGGGTCCCACTGATTCTGATTCTGCATTATGGTGAGTTGAAGTATTTCATTTTATATTACAATGTAATAATAGAAATAATGCGCTTCAATCACCCTGACACCATAACAACCATGGTGCCGGGATGATTGAAGCGCCAACACCAGGTGTTTGGAGTATCTTTATCTGCTGATTGTTGAACTTTCTAGAATACACATATTTCTATTGTTGTGTAGGATCTGGGCCTGCTGTCCCTTCATTCCTCTTTTTTTCCTTCCTCTCTCTTTCTTTGTTTCTCCCTCCATCACTTGTTCAATTCAGACTCTAACCACACCCCTTTGAGTCACGCCCCTTTAAGCCAAGCCCAATATTACGATGAAACCAAGCCCATACTTTGCACGGCGCATTTTCTTTCCTCACTAGGCCACACCTACAAACAAATGTCCACCCCCTAATTTTAATAAGACTCCGCTCACCGACAAAAAAAGTGTCCTGGTGAGGATGAGGAATGTAAGTTTACTGTTAAGCCTCACGGGCCCCGCGAGTCCGGCCGTGTCCCGACACACGCAGCTGCATACAGCAGGAGCACAGAGCAGAGTGGGCGGGAGCAGAACACTCGAGCGCACCTGTGAAGGGACATCGTTTTCGGCACATGAGGAGGCTCTGGAGTCTGGACAGGAGGTAGGAAGAGAGTGGGAGACAGACTGTGTTTTGCACAGTTCAATTTATTTTTTTTGTTGGGGGGGCCCAAACAACATTTTGCTATGGGGCCCTGTGATTTCTAGTTACGCCCCTGACTGCAATGCAGGTTGACACACGTTGCATGTGTTAGCATGTGCCATTTATTGTCAATGGTAACCCAACGCAACTCTAAAGCCCCATACACACGGTCGGACTTTTTCATGGATTCTGTCCGATCGGACAAGGTTGTTTAAAAATCAGACCGTGTGTATGCACCATCGGACAGTGTTCGTCGGTTTGTCCGACGGACAAAGTCTTATCTCCTGCTGGAAAGATTTGCCGTCAACCCCGTCCGATCACACCAAACCCGATCGTGTGTACGGTTGTCCGACCGGACAAAGTGCTACGCATGCTCAGATCACATTACAAGACCAAAGCTATTGGCTACTAGCCTCTACGTAGTCCCGTCGTAGGCAACAAACGTCACCACGTTCAAAATGATCGGATTTTCCGACAACTTTGTCCGACCGTGTGTACGCAAAACCAACATCAGACAAAGTATGACGGACATGGTCCGACGGACCTGGTCCGCGGATTGTCCGACCGTGTGTATGGGGCTTAACACACATGCATTGCAGCGCACCATATTGCACATCCATTGTGGTGAACTGAGTAAGAAGTAATGGTCTAACTTTTTGTCTATTCTGGTGTGTTGGTAGCCCATTCAATTGAACACAATGCAACCGAAAAAACAGCTATGAATCCAATCTTGTAGCTAGTAATACATTTATCAGAGGAGGTGCAACTCTAGGTTACACAGGACATTCATTCACAGAGACTGAGTGACAGGAGAGGGAAAATGAAGCTATATGGATATGTTGCTTTGCCCTACAGGGTAAAATCACAGAAAACCTTTATATCTGTGCTGACTAGCCTTTCTGTAATTCAGTGTTTCCTGTACTTATTTGCGTACCACCACCATATCATTTGTGCCATCTGATCTGGCATCTATCACCCAAAAGTGATATTTCAGTTACAAGTGAAGACTGCTGGCCTTAATCACCCATTGTCTTCTTATGTCTGTCGTAGTGTTCTTACCTTACAATAGTTTGTTTCTGTGTTCCCACTTCTGTTGCATGCACCATGCAATAAATTGGATTACACATCCAGGTGAGTTGAACCTCCTTCCCATGGTGGCATTTCATGTGAATCTTTGGGAGCTCAATTTCAGACATCTCATCACAACATATGAGAAACTATTAGGTAGTATAACACTGCTCCATCTTTTAATGAGAGTTTTGGATAGAGTAACTCTACAAAAATAACCATAGCTAACATTGTTCTCAGTTCACTAAGTGGTATTCACCACTTTAAGATCAGTGATAAAATAGCGCATTGCGTTTTAAAAAAAAAAAAATTCAATTTACTAAAAATCCCCCCCCCCCCCCCCCCTCAATCCATACTAGGCCATTCTAGTAAGAGGCGTGGTAAGTTTTTGGAAGTTGTCATTTTTTGCCACAATTATTTGGAAAATTAAGTAAAAAAATGTATTTCATTTTACAAATTTGTCATTTGAACAAGTTATTTCTCACACACAGCAAAGGCATACTTACAATTACACCCCAAAACACATTCTTCTACTCCTCCTGAGTATGGGGATACCATATGTGGGGAACTTTTTGGCTGCCTATATACATAAAGCAGCCCAAATCCAAAAAGCTCCCTCGAACATTCAAGGGACACAAATAATGCATACAAATTTTTTGACTACCTAACACTTCTTGAGGCCCTGGAGCACCAGAACAGGAGAAACATCTGCAGGCAGGTGTCTAGTTTTGGGCAATATTGTGTTCTGTTCCTTTAACCACTTTCAGACCGGACCAATTTGCAGCCAAAGGACCAGGCCCCTTTTTGCTATTCGGCACTGCGTCCCTTTAACTAACAAGTGCGCGGTCTTGCGACGTGGCTCCCTAACAAAATTGGCGTCCTTTTTTTTTCCACAAATAGAGCTTATTTTGGTGGTATTTGATCAACTCTGCGGTTTTTATTTTTTGCGCTATAAACAAAAATAGAGCGACAATTTGGAAAAAAATGCAATATTTTTTACTTTTTGCTATAATAAATAGCCCTCAAAAATATATAAAAAAACATTTTTTTTCCTCAGTTTAGGCCGATACGTATTCTTCTACATATTTTTGGTAAAAAAATCGCAATAATCGATTATTGATTGGTTTGCGCAGAAGTTATAGCGTTTACAAGATAGGGGATAGTTTTATAGCATTTTTATTAATCATTTTTTTTATTAGTAATGACGGCCATCAGCGATTTTTATTGTGACTGCGACATTATGGCGGACACATCGGACATTTTTGACACATTTTTGGGACCATTGTCATTTATACAGCAATCAATGCTATTTAAATGCATTGATTCCTGTGTAAATGACACTAGCAGTGAAGGGGTTAACCACTAGGTGGCAGTGTAGGGGTTAAGTGTGCCTAGAGGTGTGTTTCTTACTGTGGGGGGCGTGGCTGTCAGCTAGTGAATGCTGATCTCTGCTCCAATCACAAGGAGCAGAGATCGGCGTCACTAGTTGCTAGGCAGAACGGGGAGATGCTGTTTATTTCCGCATCTCCCCGTTCAGCCTTCCCGTGAGACGATCGCGGGCGATCGAGTCTGCGGGACCCGCGACCGGCCTCACGGGGGTCCCGACCGGTGCGAGCGTATGCCCGATGGCACGGCGGCATCTTAAAGGGGACGTACCTGTACGCCCTTATGCCTGTCCGTGACATTCTGTTGACGTACATCGTCGTGCGCCGGTCGGCAATCGGTTAATTATTGCTGGTGCATGTAGGGGGTAATGTATTCTGTGACATGTGTAGGGATCCGCTGTCTTTTACTTTAAGCTGCTGATATCACACTGAACTGTATAATTATGTATGTCACTTCCTGACTTGGGAGTTGCTGGGAAAAAATCCTGGAATAGAGAGAGAAGGTCTCAGCCACATGCTACTAATACTAGATCAGAAGAGACAATTACTGCCAGTTAACTAGGACTACATTTCAGGTTGGTTGGGTGACAGCTGTAGGGTCTCCTCATCATTGCAGATCTTTTCTTCAAGTCTCCAACACAAAGACAGATGCCACATCATTCTCAGGAGCTCCTGCAATGAGAATTTGCTGCAACATTTACATGGAGGTATCTAGGAATAATAACATATACCTGTATGTGCATAATTGAATGTATGTACTGTTATTAATCTTTTCTTATATAACGTTTGTATTATTTCCATACTGGTGTGCATCTACAGTATCTCACAAAAGGAGTACACACCCCTCACATTTTTGTAAATATTTTATTATATCTTTTCATGTGACAACACTGAAGAAATTACACTTTGCTACAATGTAAAGTAGTGAGTGCACAGCTTGTATAACAGTGTATATTTGCTGTCCCCTCAAAATAACTCAACACACAGCCATTAATGTCTAAACCGCTGGCAACAAAAGTGAAACTTTTTCCTTTTAAAAAATTAGATATTATAATCTAATAAACCATTACGCCACTACACATATTTATTTATGGTTCTAGCTATGAGGATATACATGCTCTTCGCATCTATGTGACAGATGACAGGGTATATTCCTTACCGTTTGTGTGGTAAAAATTTTTTCACGTGTTTTGCAGATTGGAGAGGAACATATTTTTTCCTTTTTCACGTTTTTGATTTATGGACTATTATATTTCACTATATTTTCCAAAATGTTATTTGGAGACTAAGTCACCATATACTTTTCTTCAATATTGACCTAATGTAACCTTAACAGCTACAAATGTTCTCTAATAGAGATATATAAATTTTTCAGCTCACATTATATGCCCAAACACACACCGTCACGGGTTACATATAATTCGCTATTATATATATACACTTTACAATCCATGTTCACGTATTTTTGTTCTTCCTGGCAAGCAACTGATTTCTCTCCCAGTTGTGACTAGGTTAGTAGTACACCGTTTTTTCTCATAAAGTTCGTTACTTAAGGGCAAATTTTCCCTGAGTTAAGATGGAGTTTTCTCTCCGTTCCCTTACCTCCCACAATGAGGCGTTCCCCTATTTAATGACACGACCCACTGCACGGCCCTATCCCCATTGAGAATGTCTTGTAAGACGAAAAGCTTCTGGGAAGGCGTGCAGTGACGTCATCACGTTCAACGCTCCTGAAGGAGGAAGGGTCCGTTTCTATTACATGCCGGCCGGCGTTCTGTGTTACTCCATGTGGAGTTTTATATGCGCTTTTTACCCTGTGCTTATGTGAGTACTTTTTACTAAATAAATTACTCATTACTGGTTTTAAAACGTTATTATGCTATGGTCTGCCTTCTGTTTTTCTTGATCATATTTGGATGCACCGCCGAGTGCTAGCCTGGATCTGATTATCCATTGGGTCTGGTCTGAGGTCCTGTGTCCGGTGTGAGTGGCAGACGCTGGGAGTTCTTTTTGATTTGAAGTCCGATCGCTCCTTTTTGAAGTCAGGATCTTTCTATGGGCTCACTTTTGAAAGGCTTAACTCTGCCTACCATCTGGTAAGGGTAATATATACTGGTGGTGGCACTTCCGTGTGGTGTGGAGCACAGCGGTGTGATAGGATATCCAATCTGATGTACCTAGTCTATTAGACTGAGAAACTATATCCTAGGACAATATTCACTCCGTGAACTGTTCACATTCTCATACAGATCCATACATATATGGCTCTCTGTCTGACTACAATCCAGGACTTTTCTTCACTTGTTGCTACTGCCAACTACCTTATTACCTATCACCATTATCTCCGAATATTATTATTTGTGTGTTTTTTATCCACCAGTCATGTATTAACAGTCATTGATCTGATTGTTTTGATTAGGGTATAGACATTTTAGCTAATTTACCTGGCGCAGTTTTTTCTTTTTCATATAACAAAAGTGAAACATTTCCAAATTGGGCCCAAAGTGTCAATATTTTATGTGGCCACCATTATTTTGCCTTAACCCTCTTGGGCATGGAGTTCACCAGAGCTTCACATGTTGCCACTCCTCCATGACGACATCATGGAGCTGGTGGATGTTAGAGACCTTGCGCTCCTCCACCTTCCGTTTGAGCATGCCCCACAGATGCTCAATAGGGTTTAGGTCTGGAGACATGCTTGGCCAGTCTATCACGTTTACCCTCAGCTTCTTTAGCAAGGCAGTGATCGTCTTGGAGGTGTGTTTGGGGTCGTTATCATGTTGGAATACTGCCCTGCGGCCCAGTCTCCGAAGGGGGGGATCATGCTCTGCTTCAGTATGTCACAGTACATATTGGCATTCATGGTTCCCTCAATGAACTGTAGCTCCCCAGTGCCGGCAGCACTCATGCAGCCCCAGACATGACACTCCCACCACCATGCTTGACTGTAGGCACACTTGTCTTTGTACTCCTCACCTGGTTGCCGCCACACGCGCTTGACACCATCTAAACCAAATACGTTTATCTTGGTCTCATCAGACCACAGGACATGGTTCCAGTAATCCATGTCCTTTATCTGCTTGTCTTCAGAAAACTGTTTGCGGCTTTTCTTGTGCATCATCTTTAGAAGAGGTTTCCTTCTGGGACAATAGCAATCCAGACCAATTTGATGCAGTGTGCGACGTATTGTTTAAGCACTGACAGGCTGACCCCCCAACCCTTCGGCCCTGCACGTGCACTCAACTTCTTTGGTCGACCATGGCGAGGCCTGTTCTGAGTTGAACCTGTCCTGTTAAACCGCTGTATGGTCTTCGCCACCGTGCTGCAGCTCAGTTTTAGGGTCTTGGCAATCTTCTTATAGCCTAAGTCATCTTTATATATAGCAACAATTATTTTTTTCAGATCCTCAGAAAGTTATTTGCCATGAGGTGCCATGTTGAACTTCCAATGACCAGTATGAGGAGAGAATGAGAGCGATAACACGAAATTTAACACACCTGCTCCTCATTCACACCTAAGACACTAATGAGTCACATGACACGGGGAGGGAAATTGGCTAATTGGGCCCAATTTGAACATGTTCACTTAGGGGTGTACTCACTTTTGTTTCGACATTAATGGCTGTGCGTTGAGTTATTTTGAGGGGACAGTAAATTTAAACTGTTATACAAACTGTACACAGACACTACTTTACATTGTAGCAAAGTTTAATTTCTTCAGTGCTGTCACATGAAAAGATACAATAAAATATTTACAAAAATATGAGGGGTGTATTCACTTTTTTGAGGAAGTGTATATGCTTATGATTTTGTGATATGCTAGTTATAATAGTTCCTCCGCTCCCAATTACTTTGATTTGATTACTGGTTATTTTCCCAGGAAGGGAATATCTTCTGTTCAGAAGCCCTGTCCTGGGTGGAGGCAGTGCCAACTTTATTATCAAAACCACTCTTCGTCTTAACTAAAGTTATGGCTCTCTTATTTACCTACAGGTTTATCAAAATATCCTGTTTGGGAAGGGACATTTCTTATAACCCCCTAAAAGAGAGCTACACATTATTTTCCCTGTTTGTGCGTCACTTGCCTTTTCTGAGGGGAATATACATAGGGTAATCCTACTGAGTCCAGATAATCTGGAGTGAGAGCTTCAGTACAGTATGTGGACCAGATAATCATGTAATTGCTTCCTTTGCAGCGCACCCTTCAATGGAAACCATTATTTAGGCTCTCTGCTCATATAGTAGATTTGATGCAAAGACTTCTTTAAGTTTAAGGTATGGGTTGCACTATGACATTTGAACCAATCTATGTACTACTGACTTGTGCACAGCCAATTGCAATGTCTAACAACCAGGTGTGTAAGGGTGTATGAGGGTTTGTCCTACCTCAACTGTATGTTGTTAATGAATCAGTAAACAGAAAAATTGTTCAAAGAAAAAGTTGTCTGTGTCAGTTAATGTGGGAAGAGGAATCTCATGTGCCCTAAGGCCCCTTTCACACGGACGCAGTCAGTTTAGGCACGTCAAAAACGTATCAGTTCTTATCCGTTGTCTTATCCGTCTTTTGTTCCGTTAACATCCGCTTACATCATGGGCCCCTGGGCAAAGTAATGCTCTGGGGCCCCTACAATGGAGACAGTGCAGGTAAACAGACATCAAGTAGGTAGGAGGCAGACCCCCTCTACATCCCAGATATCCCCTCAGCACTCTGACCCTTCTACATCTCAGATATCCCCCCAGCAGTCTGACCCATCTACACCCCAGATATCCCCCAGCTCTCTGCCCCCTCTACACCCCAGATATCCCCCCAGCACTCTGATCCCTCTACACCCCAGATATACCACATCCAAGGAACCCAGCAGTGCTGCTGGGGGGGGGAGAGACAGCACAGGGACCAGAGAAGAGTAGGGGGATCAGAGAGGAGTGGGGGGCCTGGAGTAGAGTGGGGGGACTGGGAGGAGTGAGGGGGTCGGATAGAGGAACTGATGCTCTCCATGTTCCTCCCTTAGCCCCTCAATGCCTCTGGGAGGGAGAGAAGGAGAAGCGGGCATTCAGTGGCTGCAGGAGGAACATGGAGGGCATCGGTTCCAGGTGTCCAGGTGTAAAGGGGAGTCGCTCGGGACCCCTGGAGCATTGGGGCTGGGTAGCAATTGCACCCCCTGTAGTTACGCTCCTGCTTCCTTGTATATTCTGTGACACAGAGTCATTATGGCCTGTGAGTAGGCCCTGCTGTGTCACACATTTCACAGAGCCTCGCCTTCTGATTTATAGAGGTGCAGAGAGGAGGCGGAGTCAGTGTAGGGATCACTGCTTGTGGGTAGCAAGGTACCATGGGATATGTAGTCCTTAGAAATGAGGAGTAGCTGAGAAGCATTCAGTGAGTCCAAGAAGTTGTGGAAAGAGATTGTTAGCAGACAGGCAGCACTCACACCATGAAATTAGATGGGAACTATTCCTTCTACTGATACCAATGATGGGCATTATTCCTCCCACTGACACCAGGGCTGTCTTAATAGCATCATGGGCCCCTGGGAAAAGTAATGCTCTGGGGCCCCAACAATGGAGACAGTGCAGGTAAACAGACATCAAGTAGTTAGGAGGCAGACAAGCGGAGCTTCCCCTTTTGGGTGGAGCTCCGCACTAACTACATGAACAATCATTCTGTACACTGTGACCCCCTCTACATCCCAGATATCCCCCCAGCACTCGGACCCCTCTACACCCCAGATATCCCCCCAGCACTATGACCCCTCTACATCCCAGATATCCCCCAGCACTGTGACCCCTCTACACCCCAGATATCCCCCCAGCATTCTGACCCCTCTACATCCCAGATATCACCCCAGCACTTTAACCCCTCTACACCCCTGATTTCCCCCCAGCACTCTTACCCCTCTACACCCCAGATATCACCCCAGCACTCTGACCCCTCTACACCCCAGAGTTCCCCCAGCACTCTGACCCCTCTACACTTTAGATATCCCCCCAGCACTCAGACCCCTCTACATCCCAGATATCCCCCCAGCACTCTGACCCCTCTACACCCCAGATATCCCCCAGCACTCTGACCCCTCTACACCCTAGATATCCCCCCAGCACTGTTACCATATACCATAAGATACCACTTGTATTGTGACCCCACTACATCCCTGATACCCCCTACACTGTGGCCTCTCTACATCCCTGATACCTCTAGCACTATAGTCACCCAAGCTACCCCCAGCATTGCTACCCACTATACACCCCAGATCCCCCCTCAGCATTGTTTTCTCCCATACACCCTTGATATCCCCTAGCACCATTATTCCATCCATGTAGTACCCCCTTTTCCAGTGGCGATGCAGTGCATGTAAACTTTGGGCTATGTGCCCACCTCCAGCACTGGACTCACCTATACCAATCAAGCAGGCAGAAGGAGGGGCGGAGGAGGGAGCATCCCTCTGGGCATTCCAAGCCCTTCGGTGCAAACAGTGCTGGACAGCTGGGTTCACCATGACACCATCCAAAATGCTACTTCTGCAGGTGGGACTCAGCAGCTTGGTGCTCCGGCCCTGCCCCTCCCTGCTGGCTGTGAAATAATAGGTATCGTTCTGCACAGCACGGCGCACCACTGCCAGCCTGCCTCCCCTGTGTATCCATCACTCTTAGTGCCATTATGGGGCCCCCAATTTCTGGGGAAGCATGGACTCAAGGACCAACTACTTTGGGGAAAGTACAGGGGCACCCCATGCAGCTGGGGCCCCTGGGCAGTGCCCAGGTGTGCCCACTTATTAAGACAGCCCTGCCTCTGGGTTAGGGGAAAGGCGTGATGGATGGTAACAAGTGTCATATAGTAGCTCATGTATATATTTGGGGAAAGGAAATCAGAAGGAGAAGCAGCCAGTCGTCAGAGGAAGCAGTGACAGTGGAGATGCCTGGTTGTAAGGAAACAGCTTGGTACTTCAATTTCCTCACTGTGTAGTTTGGCCTCCATATTGGAGCCCACTATGGTATACAGCCTGCCCAGGGACCGAACTTGAGTTCATGATGTGCAAGGCCTTGCAAACTAAAGTATGATGGCTTCTCTGTGCGCCCAAAGGCAGAATCAGTTAAAATGTTGTGTGCAATGTGAATTAGGCTGTTGAAGATGAGTAGTTGCTTAATACCATCTCAAATGCTTCGAACTCATTTTCTGGGGAAGATAGGAACAAACCATGTCACTGACTGGAAGAATGAAGAGGAAGATGCAGTCCTTTTGTAATAGCATGCTACTATAATTGTAGTAGAGCCTCCAGCCTGAAAGTTTTACTTCCACCTACAGTAAGTGTTTATTGTGAACTGTTATTTAATAGTGTCACTCCGGTAGCAGATGTGGCAGGTGGCAAATGTTGGGGGAGATGTGGACTGAAAATCCAGCTACCTCCTTACATACCCACAAAATTACCCCATGTTGCAAAGTAGACCATCCAATGTATTATTTATTTAGAGGCATAGGGAGTCTTTGGAAGATATTTTTTTGTTGGCACATGCTTTTGGAAAATTATTTTTATTTTATTTTTACACACAGCTTTCAATTTAAAGTTATTTCTCACACACAGCATGGGCATACTTACAATTACACCCTGAAACACATTCTGCTACTCCTTCAAGTATGGTGATACTACATGTGTGAGACTTTTTCACAGCCTAGCCACCTAGAGAGACCCAAAATCCAAAAAGCACCTTCAGTCTTTTTAGGGGCATAAACTATGCATTTAATTTCCTGGCTGTCTCTCACATATTTGGAGAGCCTGGAGCACCAGTACTGTAGAAACACAAATAAAATGACCACATTTTGTAAGGCTCCTTTGCATTTGTAATTCTGTTTATGGTACATGTGGCTGCATCTGTCTGATAAAGGGTACATCACTAGAACAGAAGGGAGGGGATTAGTAATAGACAAGTATTCTTACAAACGTGTGTAACTTGAGCTGTTAGGAGAGGAGGGTCATCATTTTGTAGGTTTGGCAGATGGATACCACAGTGAGAAGAACATCAGAGAATGATGTTCTCTGGCAAAAGTAAGACAAAACAGACTAAAATGTCCAAAGATATAGCAAAGATTTTGCCAAACATCAAAGGAAAAATTACTTCAAAGTGTAACTAAAGGCAAATCTTTTTTTTTTTTTTGCCAGAGTAAGGCCCCTTTCACACTGGGGCGTTTTTCAGGCGCTTTAGCGTTAAAAAAAAGTGCCTGTAAATCCCTTGAAAGAAGCCTCATCTGCAATCCTAATGTGAAAGCCCAAGTGCTTTAAGAGCCTTTTCACACTGCCAGTGCCCAAAAAACGCTGGTAAAGCGCAGCTTAAACTAGCAACGCTTTTCAAGCGTTTTTCGAGTGCTAGCGGGGCACTTTTAACCCCTGCTAGTGGCCAAATAAAGGGTTAAAAGCACCGCTGCCAAAATTGCTTTGCAGGTGCTTTTCAGGCGCTTTTCGGCTGTTTTTGCAGGTGCTTCCTATTGATTTCAATGGGAAGGGGCGTTTTAGGAGTTGTGTATTCACCGCTCCAAAAGCGCTGCAAAGAAACTGCTTGCAGGACTTTTTTTGACCCCCTGCCAGCGCAGCGTCTCAGTGTGAAAGCACTCAGGCTTTCGCATTGGGATTGCAGATGAGGCTTCTTTCAGGCGCTTTACATGCGCATTTTTTAACGCTAAAGCGCTTGAAAAAACGCCCCAGTGTGAAAGGCATCTCAGTGTGAAAGCACTCTGGCTTTCACATTGGGATTGCAGATGAGGCTTCTTTCAGGCGCTTTACATGCGCTTTTTTTAACGCCAAAGCGCCTGAAAAACGCCCTAGTGTGAAAGGGGTCTAAGGGAGGGTTAGAACCCCTGTCAGTTTTTTTGTTTTTTTTTGCCATCTGTGTCCCATTGGGGAGATTTCCCCTCTATTAGTGTTCCAATTACAACCCAAAATGTGGGTTTTTCTTTTGCTTTCACTTTTAGTAATAAGGAGAACAGTAACAATAGAGAGGGTGAATCTCCCTAATGGGGCCAATAAAAACTCACAGGTGTTCTATATGATAAAATACTGATTGGTTTCATGTGATAAATACTGCAAAATTTGATGAAATGACATATGCCATATTTTACTAGAATTTTTTGATAAATGTAAAAAAAAAATAGAAAAATGCTAAGAGCTATTTTACCACTGATCTTAAAATGAATTGAGCCCAATATCCCTTGTACATTTTACGTTTGTGCCCTTGCTTTAAAACTTTCTTGACCACAGGCATCTGTCTGACCAAGACTGTTTATTTGTTCCGTAATCCACCACTGAGAAATTTCCATTGGATTGTAAAGCATTACTGCTTCTCCGTTTACTGTTTTCTTTTGTCTGCCTAGCTTTGCGTTGATAGTGGTATCATTTCAAAGTCTTTAATCTGCCTCCAAACATCTAAAAATAGATGTTACATGAAAGTACACAAGCACTTGTAAGTAAAGTGATCTCACTATTTTCATTAAAAGATACATGGGTCTAAAAGATTATTTATTATATATTTATTACAGGTATTTATTGAGCACCAACAATTTACACATGAAACTCCATGCAGGTAGTGTCCTGACCAGGATTCAAACCAGGGAACTTGGAAACGAGCAATACTTTATTTAAAAGGAATGTTGTTTAGCATTACAAATATTTCCTAAACAGATTTAAAAAAAATTACAGTTGAAAATATTTGTTTGATATCAATCCGGGGAAAGGTATTCAAAACACAACTGATTTATTGTTCTCTAATACCACTGAGTGGTGTCAGAACAAGTAACCTAAAGGTTCAACCTTTTCTTGTTTCCAAGAAAACATGTACAGTATCTCACAAACGTGAGCACACCCATCACATTTTTGTAAATATTTTATTATATCTTTTCATGTGACAACACTGAAGAAATTACACTTTGCTACAATGTAAAGTAGTGAGTGTACAGCTTGTAAAACAGTGTAAATTTGCTGACACCTAAAAATAACTCAACACACAGCCATTAATCTCTAAACCGCTGACAACAAAAGTGAGTACACCCCTAAGTGAAAATGTCCAAATTGGGCCCAAAGTGTCAATATTTTGTGTGCCCACCATTATTTTCCAGCACTGCCTTAACCCTCTTGGGCATGGAGTTCACCAGAGCTTCACAGGTTGTCACTGGAGTTCTCTTCCACTCCTCCATGACAACATCATGGAGCTGGTGGATGTTAGAGACCTTGAGTTCATCCACTTCCATTTAAGGATGCCCCACAGATGCCCAATAGGGTTTAGGTCTGGAGACATGCTTGGCCAGTCCATCACCTTTACCCTCAGCTTCCTTAGCAAGGCAGTGGTCATCTTGGAGGTGTGTTTGGGGTCGTTATCATGTTGGAATACTCCCCTGCGTCCCAGTCTCTGAAGGGAGGGGATCATGCTGTGCTTCAGTATGTCACAGTAGATATGTTGGCATGTATGGTTCCCTCAATGAACTGTAGTTTCCCAGTGCCGGCAGCACTCATGCAGCCCCAGACCATGACACTCCCACCACCATGCTTTTTTTTAAGGTCCAAAATGAACATGGCAGCACCTCCAGAAAAATTCAACGTGGAAGAGCATAGGACCATAATCAAGTCCATTTTTTGCAAAGTTTGTGACATTTCATCATGGATCTACTTAGCACCTTTCCCTTGGAGAAACAGGAACTTGATTATGGTCCTATGCTCCTCCACGTTGAATTTTTCTGGAGGTGTTGCCTGACCCAGCAGGATCATGGCCGCACAGGATATTTAGAAGGAGGAAGGAAGGGGGGTAGGGGAGGGAGGAAAAAAGGAAGGAACTGGGGACCACCACCCATAAGACACAACGGAAGCCATGAGGAGCAGCCAAAACCCTAGAGAGAGGGCCTAGATTTGGTAAAGTAGCACAAGCTCCCAAGTCAACACACAAAGATCCAGTAATCATTTATACAGTAACGGGCCTAGCCTCTGTCCATGAACCCCAGATGTTATCAAATTTCTGTAGACAGTTACGCCCCATATAGATAAGCTTATATAAAGGTAACACATTGTTTATCAGGGCCTTCGAAGCCGAAGGCGTAGGGGGGTCAGGGAGCTTCCACTTGGATAAAATAACCTTCCTGGCGTACTAAGCAGCACAAAATACAAACAACTTAGTGTGTTTAGTAGTAGCCAGATTATCAGTGATACCCAGAAGGAATACTAGCGGATCCATGTCCAGGTGAAGCCCAGCCACCTTGTTAATGTCATCTACCACTGCCTACCAATAGGCCTGGAGGAGAGAGCAAGACCAAACCATGTGAATAAAGGTCCCCACCGACTGCCTGCACTTCGGACATGTGTCTTTACTCTATTCAGCCCCTGTCGGCCAGAGTCCGTACCAATGGTGTATTGTCAGCCCCCTTTCCCCTCCACTGAGGCACCAGGCAGGGCTGCCCCCTCTTTGCACTGGCTATTGAGCCCTTGGCGGTGCTCATGAGTGACACAGGGGGAGGTGCAGGGTATTTCCTTTCTCCCACTAGTCGAGAAGGTATCCTTTTACGCTGACGTCACGCTCCTATATCTCCAAGATGCCCAACAGTCATT
This sequence comes from Lithobates sylvaticus, assembly GCA_028564925.1. NCBI lineage: Eukaryota > Metazoa > Chordata > Amphibia > Anura > Ranidae > Lithobates > Lithobates sylvaticus. Next base: position 165,709,196 of record CM053030.1, on the reverse strand, counting down.
GATGGCGGCTTTAGCTTTCATTGACCGCTTTGAGTCAATCTCGGGTTTTAGGGTGAACTGGGACATATTGCTCCTGTTCTCCCTATCCGATAGGACCACGATGGCGGGGGATGTACAGTCCCACCACCACCATAAGCACATTCCCAACGACAGCATGAAGAATCACAAACCTTCCCTCTGGGTCCAAATGCAAATCCACCAGTGCAAAAGATAGAGATTTATGGACCAGCACACTCACTTCCCTGGCATAGGAGGAGTACGTGGCATGGTAATAATGACCCACCCAGGGTTTTTTAAGGCCCAGAACCCAGCTACCGGTGAGGTGGGTTTCCTGCAATAAGCAAATATTTGAGCGGTATGTCTTAAGGAAATTGAACACCAGGGAGCGTATAATTCAGGAGTTTAAACCTCTGACGTTCCAGGAAATTAGGGTTAAAGGAGCCATGGCCACAAAAGAAAAAATAGCGGAACAGGTAGGAAAAGGGCATCTAGACCACAAGGAAAGGCAAGCGACAAATCCCCCCATGTTCTCAAGGCATAGGACACAGTAGAATGTAAGCAGTGAGTGACACCAAGTACACAGTATATAGCACATTCTTTCAACAAACAACATAGATAACATAACCTATTCCAGCACATCCCTCCCCCCCACCCCGCATACCCCCCAAACCCGGGCATGCCTGCATCCCAAAACTAAACAAAGTCAATGACCAACTGGGGTCATGAACAGAGAGCAGCTAGTAGACTGCATCCACCAAAGGCACAGACAATCCAAGTCTGAAGGAGGTGCCGCCAACGAGCGGGAACAATTGGAGATATCACCCGGCTGAAGCCAGGGAGCAGAAACTTATATAGTATAATGCTTAGGAGCCAGGATTAAGGCAATGTCCGGAAGGTCCAACGGAACCATCACATAACAGGGGTATTTCCCTTAACACAGTTCCATATCTGCAGAATAGGCCGCAGTAGGTGTAGAAGAACTGGCGGTGTCCCTTGTCCGAGGGGAAGAAACCACAGCAGAGTGTCTGCCTCCATGGAGGAAAAAATAGTCAATGAGGCTCAGATGGAGATGCAAGGGCAGTCTCATTCAATGTAGGAGTGGAGCAGCAATCCACAGACCATATAGGGTTTTGTAATCTACAACACAGTCAAATACCCTGTATAGAGGATGCAGGTTGTGGGACTACAACGGCAGGCAGTACCTGACCAGTTGCACGGGCCACTCCAAGTTAGGAAGTGAAACAACAGTTTCCCACTGAGGACAGACAGTAAATGAAGACAAGGGGTACTCACGTTAGCAGGAAGAGGGAGATGTAGAAGCAGCTGCATCAAAGGCGAGGCAGGGTGTTCAGCCAATGCGAAGCATCAGTAGGGGAGGTAAAAAACCAGACCATCTCTCCATCCTGTACCCGGAGGCGGGAATGGAACAGCATACTGTATCGCACCCCTTTGACATGCAGGGCTTCACCGCATCGAATTACTTACATAGCTTTTGGGTGTCAATCGAAAAAGTTCAGAAAAAACATCAAGCATGCAGCCTCGTGGCGGATGTCATCTATCTTGCGGGCCTACCTCAGGATTAGGTCTCAGGCCCTAAAATTGAGCAGCCAAAAAATGAAGGTGCGGGGCGGAGCTCCCGGAGGGCCGTGGGCGGGTGGCATCCTGTGAGCCCGCTCCCCCGCGATGAAGGGGGAGAAGGCTGCCTGGGGGAAAAGCGTGCGGATCAGCCGCTCCGTGTACGCAGATGGATCTGAGCCCTCAGAGCCCTCGAGCAGACCAATAATCTGGAGATTGTTCCACCGATTGCGATTCTCTGCATCCTCCGCCCTCAATTCGAGGCGTCTCACCCTCAACTGGAGGGTATGTAGGGAGGCCAAGTGGTCATGGACATTGTCCTTCACCTTCATATTGCACCACACTCTGCTCGACCTCAGTGACACGCTGGCAGACCTTTTCAAAATCCTGTCTAATGAGGCCGATCTCCTGCTGCACTGTATCATTCTTGGTAGTGAGGGAGTATAGAATAGATTGGCAGCCCGTGATACCCTGCATGAGGGCTGTGAAGTTACTTTTCTCCACGAGAGCAGGCTCCGGGGCCTCCGTCTGTGTCGCCGTGCTGCTGAGAGCTGCCACGTGTGCAGCAACGCCGCGAGAAGGAGTATTCCCAAGATTTCTGTGCTCCAATTTCTTTTAATTTTGTGTCATCATCCACAGGGAGAGGACAGGAGTAGTAATAGGCACTCCTAAATAATGTCAGGATAGGGAAACCGGATAAATTCCCGTGGTGGCGGCAGAGCTCCTTAACTAGGCATCAATCACCATTGCCATCTTGGACACGCCCCCTACTTTAATTGTTTCGTTTTAACTTTTAGTGCAGCAGATTACATTTTCTTTTTATTGCTGGTATCAAACCAGGTAGTAAAGCAAACGTAATATAGTGTAACCAAATATGATTGGTAACTAGGCAAGCATTAAATGGATTAACAATGGTAATAACACAATTTAGCATACAACGGGATTAACATTTGGGACTAGGCATAAGATCACATTTTGTGTCCAGATCAGCATAAACAGTAAAAGTTTAAGGGATATTGGCGCTTCCTAAAAATAATAAAGTATCCAATATAGAATAAAGTGCAACACACTAATAAAATGAAAAATGGGTAAAAAAAATGGGCTGCTACTTGGTTAGCACCCCTAAACTAATGGTGCAATCCGAGCCCCAAACGTAATAATCAGTGCCTAATGTGAATCAGTGCCGTACCTAATTAAAGGTGAAAAGCAACCAATGACTAAAATAGGCCCTATACACAAGACCATGTGACATGTGAATATAGTAAATAGCAGTCAGGGTTAAGTAATAATGATCAGTAATAGTATCCAAAAAAAACATCACATATGCTAAACCTATGTGAAAAAATAAATCCTTGGATCCTCCAAAGTAAATAAGTGACAAGTGATAGATATTAATGCTAATAATAAATGGTGTCCTGTAAGTCCATCACGTGTGCAAAACCACCGTGAAAAAAACCTTGGATCCTCCAGGGGACAAAAATTTAAAAGTATAAAAATAGCAATAACGTCTCTGTGGATATAAACAGATAGCTTGAATTGGAGACAGGTTCAATATTCAATGAATGGTGACTTTGGTGACTTCACTGCTGGAAAATGGTGACTTGGTGCCGCCCCATATGGTTCCCCACTCACCAGAGATATGCACCCCTGCAGGGGTATCAGGCACTGATAGAAACCCTTGGATGGTCCAGTAATGAGTCCCAGGGAGCGATATCCAGATCCTGGATTCTGGCAGGTCAATCTCGCTTAGTATCCTAAGGGTCCGTTTGTTGATATGCAGCAGCAGCACTTCAGCAGCAGCACTTCACCAGCCCCAACATTTAAAACATATGGCCCTCCACACCGGGAGACAAGAAAAAATGGGGTCTCATAGCGTATTAAGTAAAAATAACAAGAAGATTTATTCCGATAAAATAATAATAGAAAAAATATATATATAAAAATGTCCACAAGGACATAAAAGTAATGTCCACAAGTACATACACTAGGCACAGCACAGGCAGGCTCAGGTCCCGCTTAAAAACCTGAAAATATATGTGCTAGGAACGATAAACAGTACCAGGAAGGCCGCTCCACAGCGTGCGTTCCACCTTGCGCTCCAAAGCACCTGTGCCATCCCGGAAGTGATGCAAGCGCGCCTTACGCACGTTTCGCCAAGTGACTTTATCAAAGGCTACGGTAGGTAGGTAGGTTTAGCATATGTGATGGTTTTTTTGGGATACTATTACTGATCATTATTGCTTAACCCTGACTGCTATTTACTATATTCATATGTCACATTGGTCTTGTGTATAGGGCCTATTTTAGTCATTGGTTGCTTTTCACCTTTAATTAGGTACGGCACTGATTCACATTAGGCACTGATTATTATGTTTGGGGCTCGGATTGCACCATTAGTTTAGGGGTGCTAACCAAGTAGCAGCCCATTTTTTTACCCATTTTTCATTTTATTAGTGTGTTGCACTTTATTCTGTATTGGATACTTTATTATTTTTAGGAAGCGCCAATATCCCTTAAACTTTTATTTTTCACTTACTGGCTCCTTAGGGGGTCTGTCCAGGGGAGGCTGCATACCTTATAAACCTTCTTTCCTAAGCGCGGAGTATCTACTTTCTATCAGCATAAACAGTAGCAAGGCCACCTCAAGTGCGCAATGAGCAGTAGTAAAGTTTAATCTACCGAGTTCTGGAACTATACTGCCAGAGCACATTTATGGTGGCGATGCTAGTCCTAGACTGACTGGATATGAACTGTCCAAAAGAAAAGGAGGACAGTAGAGGAGGCGGGGGAGCAGGGAAACAAAGGGGACTTGCAGAATAATTATTACAGGGGGGGGGGCAGTCCTTTGAGATGTTCTTCTGCTGGCTATTGTTGGGACCCTTTAAGGCCTAATGCACACTGGACGTTTTTACAGCTGCTTCTAGGGGCTTCTGACATTTTTCCCCCCTGCCTCTAAACGACCCTCAATGTTAGCCTATGTGTTCATTCACACATAGGCTTTTAGCAGTGTTTAGTGGCCGGAGCTTTTAGAGGCTGTTAGAGGCAGGGAAAAAAAACACTGCCAGTGCGTTCAGGAGCAGCAGAGTTTGGGCAGAAAAAACATTTGAAGCTACTAACAGCTGCTAAAAGCTTCTACAAGCTGATAACAGCTTCTAAAAGATGTTAAACATTAGTGCTTGAGCATTAATTAATTTCAATGACCAGAATAAATCATTTATTCTGGCCAATGAAATGAATTAACACCCAAAAGCTTGACGCCTGTAAAAGCTCCTAAAAGCTTAAAGAGGATGGCCACCTAAAAAAAAAATATTAAAAGTCAGCAGCTACAAATACTTCAGCTGCTGACTTTTAATAAATGGACACTTACCTGTTCCAGGGTCCAGCGGTGTCAGCAGCAGATGACAAGCAATCGCTCGTCTCTCGGCTGCCCCCGCCGCCATCCTCTGTCAGGGAATCGGTAAGTGAAGCGTTGCGGCTTCACTGCCCGGTTCCCTACTGCGCATGCGCGAGTCGCGCTGCGCGTCTTCACTGGCCCCTGTTGTGTCCTGGAAACTGTGTGTTTCCCAGAACACAACGGGGGGGAAGGGCATCTGCGGCTAGCTATTCCCGGAAGTGGGTGCAGATACCTGGATTATACAGGTATCTGCACCCCCTCCCCCCTGAAAGGTGCCAATTGTGGCACCGGAGGGAGGGGGGGGTTCCGATGAGCAGAAGTTCCACTTTAAGACACTTTTACAAGCTCCAGGCATTTTTTCTGCATAAACGCTGCTGGCTTCTAGGAGAGTTAAATAAATGTTCTGGGTGCATGAGGCCTAATGCCCCATACACACGGTCGGAAATTCCGACCACAAAATCCGTCTGATTTTTTCCAACGGATTTTGTCCGACACTGGTGTTGCATACACAAGGGTCGGACAAAGTTGTCGGAAAATCCGATCATTCTGAACGTGGTGACGTTTGTTGCCTACGACGGGACTACGTAGAGGCTAGTAGCCAATAGCTTTGGTCTTGTAATGTGATCTGAGCATGCGTGGCACTTTGTCCGTCGGAATTCGCTACACACGATCGGAAAAAGTCCGATAGGACTTTGTTGTCGGAAAATTTGAGAGCAGGAGATAAAACTTTGTCCGTCGGAAAATCCGACGGAAAAAGTCCGATGGAGCCTAGACACGGTCGGAATTTCCGACAACATTTCTGTCGGAAAATCCGACCGTGTGTACGGGGCATTAGAGTGTATGTGCAGTTAACAACAGTTCCAGTTACCTGCATGCAATATAGGTACGGTATAGTTTCGGCACAGGTGCAAGGTGGTTCAGATGTGGTAAAAGTTCAGTATAATGTGGTATAGGGTTGGTATAGGTTCAGTCTACGTTTGCACTAAGTGCAGTATTGATTGGGTACACTTGGTGTTCTTCTGTCAGTGCTAGCAGTATCAGAAATTGACGAATAGCCCTCTCACCAGCTCCTGGGATACTGCGGTAACCTCTCGCTGTAGGAGGGGGGGCCCCTCTCGATCTCTCCCTGAAAGCCTCCTGTGATCAGCAGTGGGAAGCAGAGGGTGAATTGACACTAAAGTGGTGCAAGTGCTGTCATGGGGCTCACGTCTGGCTCCGTTGTACCATTCACCCAGGTGAGCGGGCTACTTGTCTGAGATTCTATTTAAGTTTACATCTTTTTTAGAAACCCAGCCTGGTTTTTTATTAATATTATGTTTACTATTGTTTATGATATATATACTGTATATATATATATATATATATATATATTTATACCAGCTGATGCCCGTAGCACCTCCTATCTTAAGCATCTGATGTAGAGATAATCATTTGACACACACAGCTACTTATAGCTACTACTAGCTACAATAGGTAGGCGTAGGCCCTATTTGCCTTTATTGCTTCATAGGTATACCTGATTGGCTTTCCTTTTGTAGAACCATTTTCCATTTTTTTTCACACTCATCTTATACGTTTGCCCACTAGATCCTGGGCTGGGCCCAGGTCAGTTGTGTGATCCCCATACCCTTCCTTGTATGACCCTGCCACCCCATCAGAGTCTGTGTCCCTTTGGGTGTTCTGCCACCTTGACAGCAAAAACGTTGTTTTATATGTGTAAGTACCCCTTTTCAAACACTGCCTTATTATGTATTATATTTCAGAAATATTGTAATTGTTGTGTATGTATATTTATTATATCTGTTTTAGTTACTCTGCTCTTCCTATGTTCTTCAGATTGATTTAGCTCCAGGAGAAGCGCAGTTACAGGCACAAAACTAATTGAGCACGCTACTTGTATCTTGAAAAGCAGAAATGACACCTCCTGAGTTGGCTACTGTTACCCATCATTAACTACTGCTAGGATTTGACCTATTCAGGTTATCACATATGCTACTGTATTGGGTTGATTGCCATACTCTGAACTTTACCAGGCCCCTCAGTGAATCCATTGAGCCTGTTCGGACTCTGGATAGACGGTGGACCTGGCAGAAGGTTTTAATCACTCTCACTGATTTATATATATTTTATCAAGTGTCTGTCTATGATCTTGTAATAAATTCAAATAAGCTTTCTGATACTCTTTCTAGTATGCCTATAAAGTCCATTCTTTTCAAACCCTAGTTCGTGGCTCAAATTATAGGACGTGGCATATTATACTATGCTGTCCCCAACGCCATCCTGTGGTGACAGCTTATACACATATTGTTCTGTATCAGAAAGTGGCTAATAGCCCTCTCACCAGTTCCCAGGATACTGTGGTAACCTCTTGCTGAAGAAGGGGGAGCACACTCGATCTCTCCCTGAAAGCCTCCTGTGATCAGCAGTGGGAAGCAGAGGGTGAATGGACACTCCAGTGGTGCAGGTGCTGTCATGGGGCAGTGGCTGCGCTGCCAGTGGCTGTCCTCACTTCCAGCCTCAGACTCCGATCTCCGCTAGTATAGTATTCCACTGGCAGGCAAATATCTAGATGGAGGAGCTCTCTCTCTCTAACTCCCTCAGTGCCTCGGTGCCAAGAGGGAGGTTTAAAGAGGTAGTAAGCAATATTTTTTACTTTTTGCTATAATAAAATTCCCCCCCCCCCCCCCCAAAAAAAATCTTCCTCAGTTTAGGCCGATATATATTCTTCTACATATTTTTGGTTTGCACAAAAGTTATAGCGTCTACAAAATAGGGAATAGAATTATGTCATTTTTTTTTTATTTAAATTTTTTTACTAGTAATATTGGCGATTTTAAGCAGGACTGCGACATTGCGGTGGATAGATCGGACACCTAACTGACATTTCTGACACTCTTTTGGGGAACCAGTGACATTATTACAGTAACCAGTGCTAAAAATAGGCACTGTTATTGTACTAATGACACTTGCAGGGAAGGGGTTAACATCAGGGGCGATCTAGGGGGTAAATGTGTTCCCTCAGTGTGTTTACTAACTGTATAGGGGACTGTGTGACTGGGGAAACACACAGATCCGTCTTCCTGCATAGCATAAAGACAGGATCTGTGTGATCTCCCCTATAAGAATGGAGATTTGCCTTGATAACACAGGCAGATTCCCATTCTGTCACTGCGGGGAACGATTGCGGGTGGCCAGGGGACATTGAGTCCGCCCCACCTGCTGATTGGCTCCCCCGCTGGCCAATGGGGGTGAAACAAAATAGAGTTCCCGAGCCGACGTACAATGACGGTGATTCACGGGAACGAGCCAGCCTGCCGCAGTATAATGACGGCGGCTGGTCTTTAAGTGGTTAAAACAAAGCACTCCAGCAGGGCGCTATAAATGCTGACAGGGCTTCCATCTTCACCCGGTCTTTGTTCTGGTTTAGGGACTCCGGCCATTTGAACGGCCAAACTGCGATTATGTCACTCCCACATATGCGCACGGGAGTCATGGCAACGACACAGCTCTCTGAATGGAACTGATGTGTGCTATTAATGATGAGTGGCAACTGCACACAGTCTCTAGGATCTCGCTCACCAGTCTGTACTCATTAATGTCCTTGGAAAATTGGTTGCCTCCTTTCAATACCCTTGCAACACTTTCACCCTGTGATTCTAGACTAGATCCTCAGACGACAGCCACTCAGTCAGCTTCAGCAACTCTCAATAGCACAGGCCCTGGTCAGCTCAACTGAGGCCTCAACAACTCGCAAGCACATGGCAGCAAGGCTAGCAGATCCCCTAGGCCAGTGATGGCGAACCTTGGCACCCCAGATGTTTTGGAGCTACATTTCCCATGATGCTCATGCACTCTACAGTGTAGTTGAGCATCATTGGAAATGTAGATCCAAAACATCTGGGGTGCCAAGGTTCGCCATCACTGCCCGGGGCTGTGATCTCCTCCTCAGTGAAAAAGACCAGGCTGCTCTCAGTCTCAGACTATTTATACAGATTCCCAGTCACTATCTAGGCACCTCTCCTCAGGGAATGACCAAGCCTGTATGAATAATCAGCTGCTGATTTGACTTTTCCTGCCCACTAACTTCCAGATAATCGCTGTACCAGCCAGGGGGAAGCAGTCAATCCTGCAGCCACTGAAACATTAGAACAGGCCAGAACAATCAACACAGCCACACTTATTACAGTGAGTTAAAACTAAATTTTTCTAAAATGAAATTCAGCTCCAGGGCCGTCTTTAAGGCAGGGCAAAAGGAGCATCTGCCCTGGACCCCATCATCATTGTGGGGCCCAAAGCAGCTGCCTCATACTTGCCAACTATCCCAGTTCAAATTATCTTGTCCCTTGAGGCTTTAGTCCCGTGCAGTGTCCCAATATCTCATTGTGAAGTGTTACTAATGCTGCGCAGCTCTGTCTATTGCCGTGTACAGATGACTCACCTGCAGACCCCGTGTTTACATGTAAATAACCTGCATTGATATGTAAATGGCCGCCAACCAGGCTGCTTGGATATGTAAATAGAGTTGGCATTTATATGTATATCATGCCCCCAAGGTCATATCCACCATTGCTTCTGCTGAATGCTGTCCACCGGGGAGGTAAATGGGCATGTTTGAAAGTCCTGCCTACAACTGTGGTCATTAAGCCTAACATCAGCCTGTTCTAAAAAGGTAAGCAAATTGGAGGTGGAACCCTTTTTCAAAATAACATGGTGCCACAGCACCGTGAATTGTGGTGCATGTGAATACGCATATCTCAGCAGATGCAGGAGGGTGTCATTAACAATTAATAGCACTGCTGTGTATCTGCTAAAGGGCAGAACTTCTCTGTGGTGTCAGGTGTATCGCTTGCGTCTATCTAGCAAGGTTACTCTGTGGTATAACAAGGAAGCTGAGACTTCTGCAGTGTATAGATGTGCGTTTTACTAACAAAAAAAAAACTGCTGTACAAAACTATTACAATCTTAGGAATACAATACAAGACTGACAGATATCTATAACAAGCAAAATGCCTAGAAAATAGAACAGCCTAAAGTCTAACAGTACAAATATGTTTAAAAGGGTTACTTAACTTCTGTTACTGAATGTTCATGATCTCCAATTGGCAATATTTCTTCTTAGAGACCAGGTTCTGTTCTTGTATCATGAGCGGCTTCTTCTGATCTTCAAAGCATGATGATGTGTGTCCTGATGTTACAGCATGATGTTCCATTCTCTGTGTCTCTACCCATCCATTTTATACCCCTGTTTGTTGACCAAAGCTAACAACCCACTAACAATCATTCTTTTCAGGTTGAGAGACTCTCCAAACCTGTTTACTGTAGCTGACGAGACAATGGGCTAACTAACCATTGTCTCCTCAAACGAAATCCTGTCATCAATATAACAGTCATTGTTTTTTTTTCAGGTTGAGAGACCCTCCAAACCTGTTTACTGTAGCTGACGAGACAATGGACTGTTGCTAGCTACCCATTCTTTACTCAAACCAAATCCTGTCATCAATATAACAGTCATTCTTTTCAGTCTGACAGACACTCTCAACCTGTTTGCTGTAGCTAACGAGACAATAGCCGCTTAATGCTATCTAACACCATTGTATGAAAACAGCATTTGTTTGAGAATTCTACTCAAACCAGAGAATCTGATCAACTAAACTTGTAATTTCTCCCATGTAATGTTAGGTCTGATGTATAAAAAATCATATTTTAACAAACGCAACACATTCCGCCCTAGATTTTTTTTTTTCTTTCAGACTCCATATCATTACTAATAAAACTCATTCTAAACATTAATTTTCCTTGAATGCAACCCCTCCAATTTCTGTCATTGAGAAGATGTTTCAGTCTTTTAACTTTAAAAAAAAGTTCATTAGAAAGTCCATCCTAGGGACTGTACTATGTCTGCAGTCCATAAAGTTCTGTAGAAACAAGTTCAGGTATGTAATACATCAAAGGCCTTGCTCTCCACAGCTCTTGCGATCTTTCTTCATTCTTTCCATCTTGTAATCACTTTTCTCTGGTCTTCCTATGGATCAAATCGGAGACAGCCTGTGGAGTGGAAAACAAAGCGGATTATCTGTTCCCTCTAATAATACATAAACAGTAGATCCAGGCCCTTCAGCTACGATCTCTCCTCTAAATGGCTTCTTGCCTGGATATCTGACTAACACTTTGCCCCCTGCCTGTACCCACTTCTGACCCTCCCAAAGAACATCAATAGGGAGGAGAGGAAATATACTGATATTTCCCAGAAGATCACTGCTGTTTATTTTGGAAGGTTTTATGTTATGTAGCCTCACTTTCCACTCTTGCTGAGAAGTATCCACTAACCAGTCAGAGTCCCAGCCACTGTCTTGAAGCTCATCTGCCAATGCAAATATAACTTCAAACCTTCCTGCCAGATTCCCTCTCATTCCTAGATAGGCTTCAGCTTCAGATACGTCACTCTTGGTTTCTATGTCATGGGAAGCAGTAACATGGTATCTGTTAAGCCCTGTTTTTTCGGGAACCTTACATAAATACTGAACTCTGCACTCCAGCTGTGGAATCTGTGCCCCAGCCCCTACCATCCTCTCATATGGTGTGCTTTTGGCTATTGGCCTAGAATTTAACAACATGACTGCGTGTGTGAGGACCCGATCCCACCCCCTTAGTGTATGTGTGGGTGTAAGTTTGCGTATCTGGTCCTTCAATAGCCCGTTGTATCTTTCAATCAAACCAGCTGCCTGTGGATGGTATGGGATGTGGCACAACCAGTACACTCCAGAATCTTTGGCCCACTGCTGTACTGTTGATCCGGTGAAGTGTGAGCCGTTATCACTTTGGACTTGCTTGGGACAACCATAAGCAACGACAAGTTTCTGTAGCAGTTGAAGCGTTGCGGCTTGATCTGCACGTTTGCAAGAATGAACAAGCATAAGTCCTGAATAGGTGTCCACTGCAGTGCAACAATATCTCAGTCCATTGTTTCCCCGGGGCAGGGGACCGATGAAGTCAATCTGCCATATTTCTGCAGGCCTCTCACCCCTCTTAATCGACCCGGTGTAGTAGTTTTGTAATGGCCATTGTCGCACTTCTCCACACACTGTACAGTTCCCTATTACAGTCTTTATCATGTCCATGGATATAGGCAAGCCTCTCTGCTGTGCCCATTTATATGTTGCTTTCTGCCCCAAATGTCCAGATTGCTTGTGGGCCCAGTTAGCCAAGTTCATCAAGACAGGATCAATTGGCACAACTGCCTTCACTTTGGCGATTTCATCTGCAACTCTGTTATAGTTCTCAAAGTCTGGGACTAGGGGCACATGTGCATCAACATGCCCCATTTTTATGGTGCGCGAGTGAGCTTCCTTCCAGATGTAGTCCCAGACTTCCTTGCCTCCCCACACCACCTTTCCATGAATCATCCATTCATTGGACTTCCACGTGGGCATCCAAGTTGTCAGTCCTTTAAAAACCGCCCAGCTGTCAGTGTAAAGAGTGACATGGGAAGAAGGATCCTCCTGAAGAGTCATCACTACAGCTTTCAACTCTGCATACTGGCTGGACCCTCCAATTCCGGTCTCCTGCAGGACTGTGTCTGTACTTGGGTTGTAGGCTGCTGCTGTCCATTTACGCCCAGACGAGGCGACTATGGCTGAACCATCAGTGAACCATGCTGACTGCTTCATGTCTTCTGACAGAGACTCAAAGGGTGGAGCCTCTTGAATGGGGGATGACTGCAGCACAGGAATTTCTTCTTCTGGCTGGGTGCTGGTAAAAGTAACAAGCCCTGCCAACTGTTTTGAAATGTCTCTAACATCCCCAGCTGCAATACCCCCTCTTTCTTGAAGGTACCACTTCCATTTCATCAGTGTCTGGTTCTGGGCTACAGCTGCTCTAGTGATCAGTCCATTATCTCTCACCCATCCTGCTATTGGCAGTGCAGTATGGATGGTGACGGTGTCCTTTCCTGTAATGGTCTCTACATGTTGAAGTGCTGTGTAGGCCCCAAACAGGTACTTCTCTAGGGGCGTGTATCTCTTCTGTGCCCCTGTCAGTTGTTTGGACCAAAATCCAATGGGTATTGCTCTTAGTCCTTTCTTTTCATTTGGCTGCCACAGACTCCAAGATATGGTACCATTCTGCTCCACTACATCCAGCTGAAATGGTACTCCTTGTCTCACGGGTCCTAATCCCTGATGCTGCAAAATAGCTTCTTTAGCAGCCAGGAATGCAGTCCGCTGCTCTGAACCCCATGAGAACTCAGTCTTTTTCCGGGTGACATTATATATAGGCCTCAGAATCAGTCCAAGATGTGGGATGAACGATCTCCAGAACCCCACAACTCCAATGAACTTCTGTGCCTCCTTTTTGGTAGTAGGGGGCGACAGCGCCTGGATAGTTTGCACAACTGTCTCTGGAATTTTCCTCTGTTGCCCAGTCCACATCATTCCTAGAAATTTCACCTCGGTGATAGGTCCTTGGACTTTGTCTCTGTTGATAGCCCACCCTCTGTTCTCCATGTGATGTATCAGCAGGTGTAGTGCTTCAGTCACATCTTCTTTTGTTCCAGAGATCATGATGTCATCAATGTAGTGAAACACAGCGACTTTCAAATTCAGGGTGGTTAAATCGCGGGCAATCAGTCCATGACAAATCGTTGGAGAATGAAGATAGCCTTGCGGAAGGACAGTGAAAGTGTACTGGCGGCCGTCCCACACCATAGCAAACTGGTCTTGACACCCTGGGTCTATTAAAATCGAAAAGAAAGCATTAGCCAGGTCTATCACAGCATGATATTCTCCTGCATCTTTAGCAATTTTTTCAACAATTGAGATCATATCTGGTACAGCTGACTTCAATGGAGGTGCCACTTTGTTTAGACCTCTGTAATCCACAGTCATTCTATATGTCCCATCAGGCTTTTTTACTGGGAACACCGGAGACGAGAAAGGACTTACAGCAGGTCTAAGGATCCCTACTCTCAACAGTTCTTGAATAGTCTCCCCAATTTCTTTGTGGCCTCCAGGAAGTCTGTACTGCTTGAGACAGACTGGCTTCTCTGGTGGAGGAATGTAGACAGGGGTCCATTTTGCATGACCTCTGACCACAGCCTTCACCGCCCTTACCAGATACGCTTTATCAGGATACCCGAATGTGAATGTACCTCTTTCAGTCTGAATTGACTGACCTTGAAGTACATCCATCCCAAGAATATTTTCGGGTAACTCTGAAACCAAAACATTTGTCATAAATCCTGATCCCTTGCCAATAGCCAATTTCACCCGTATCCTAACTGCTGGTGTAGTTTGCCCTCCCAAACCTTCTACATAAATCAATTCTCCTTTGCGATGGGAAGGATTTCCTTGCAAAAGTGTAACTTCGGCTCCGCTATCAACTAAAGCCATTACATGTGTGGGAGAAGATGACTTTCCCCACCATACAGTGACAGGTGCATATGGGCGTCGGTCTCCTGCTGTCACTGCCCTCACGGCTATTACAGGAGACTCACCTTCCCTTCATAAAGGATAAGGAACCTCCCAATCCCCTTTTCTGATTCTCTCTAACTCCTCCCCAGGATAAAGGGATTTGGGTTTGTGTTCACGTTCAGTTTTGGGAATTGGTTTGGGGCTAACAGGAGGTGTCTGTTCTGTTTCCTCTAAGTCTAGGCTGATGTTATCTTCACTAGGAGTAGTGTTTCTAACCCTGACAGTTTTACCTACTAAATCTTTCCACCTCTTCAGCATTTCTGCAGTAGAAATGCCATCTATCTCATCTTTAGGTACTCCTGCCTTTAATAGGTCCACCCACATTTCTTTCCTAGAAATAACTAGCCTGGTTTTCTCTTCACCTCCTGTCTTCTCTACCCCATTCCCTTTCTTCTCTGTTCTTTTCTGCTTGTATTCTTCCTGTCTGGCCTTGACCTTATCTACTGCCCTGACAGGTTTTGTTTTAGTCTCCTCTAGCTCCCCCAACTGGCTTAAAAGGGTTGTAGCTTCATGAATCTTGCTGTTTAATCCCAGGCCTCCCAACAAGGACAATAAGGGAGCCCTGAGATTAAATGGCGCAGACTTCATCAGCTTAGAGCGCAGAGCAGACGTGAAGGGTTCCATATCTGGACCCATCCATTCTGGAAACGTATTTAATCCGGTTATACAACCCATCTCACGTAACCTGGAAATACCTTCTGCTATTGATCTCCAGGAGTAGGTATTTTCCAGGTCAGTAGGACTAGAGTATACTCGGACTATTCCATCTCTCACGAGGTCTAACAGTGAAAAATTCACGCTAAACTCTCGGGCTTTTCGCATTGCCTGACGCAATTGTGGATCATGGGTTAACACTCCCATAGTCACTGCTTCCTTACCTGACAAAACAACACTGTCTGCCCCTTCATCCCATAAGCGTAGGAGCCAACTCACTAGAGGCTCCCCAGACCTTTGTTTGTATTGTTTTGCCAGCTCATGGAGTTCAGTTTGTGTAAACTCCCGTACTTCTTCAAATTCAACATCTCTGGGGTTGCGATAATGCACCTCCCCATCTGCCATATCCTCTCTATCATGTTGCCGTTTCCTATGCTTAGTAATGAGAGGTCTGGCATACTTTTTCTTTCGCACTAGCAGATCATCATGCGAAACATCAAACTCTATCTCCTCATCCTCACTATCATTTGAGGAGAGCACATCCTCACAGTCCCAATTTTGGGATGTGACAATGGCACGCACCCTGGCTTTACTAACAGGTTTACGGCCCTTCCTTTTCCTTAAGGCATTAATTGATTTGGTCATGAGGGCTGCACACCGCTCTTGCAAATCATCAGCCCGACTAGCAGTTGAACGTACACACTCTGAAGCAACTGCTAGCTGGTCTTTTAATACCTTAACTTCTGCCTCTGCCTTCTCCCTTCTATGTGATTCGATGTAAAATGCGTGAAGAAAATACCATCCGAATTTGGACACCGTTCTCTTCTCTTTTTTACTTAAATCCAACCCCTTAAGGCTAAAATCTACAAAATGATCTGAGACTTTATCACCCCAAGTCAGCTTCAAGGGAGAAGCATACTTCACAATTTCTTTAGCAAGAGGCTCCCACTCATTGTCTCTGGCCCAGATAGGTAAGCTGCACACTTCCTTCTGGTCACCAGAACCCTCTACAGCCTTGCTTTTCCTAAACAGCTTACGCAGCATTTTACCTAGCACAAGCTACACACTACAGAAAAAACAGCTCTGCTTCAATTGAACTATAGCACAGTCACGGCGAGCCCCCAAATGTATCGCTTGCGTCTATCTAGCAAGGTTACTCTGTGGTATAACAAGGAAGCTGAGACTTCTGCAGTGTATAGATGTGCGTTTTACTAACAAAAAAAAAACTGCTGTACAAAACTATTACAATCTTAGGAATACAATACAAGACTGACAGATATCTATAACAAGCAAAATGCCTAGAAAATAGAACAGCCTAAAGTCTAACAGTACAAATATGTTTAAAAGGGTTACTTAACTTCTGTTACTGAATGTTCATGATCTCCAATTGGCAATATTTCTTCTTAGAGACCAGGTTCTGTTCTTGTATCATGAGCGGCTTCTTCTGATCTTCAAAGCATGATGATGTGTGTCCTGATGTTACAGCATGATGTTCCATTCTCTGTGTCTCTACCCATCCATTTTATACCCCTGTTTGTTGACCAAAGCTAACAACCCACTAACAATCATTCTTTTCAGGTTGAGAGACTCTCCAAACCTGTTTACTGTAGCTGACGAGACAATGGGCTAACTAACCATTGTCTCCTCAAACGAAATCCTGTCATCAATATAACAGTCATTGTTTTTTTTTCAGGTTGAGAGACCCTCCAAACCTGTTTACTGTAGCTGACGATACAATGGACTGTTGCTAGCTACCCATTCTTTACTCAAACCAAATCCTGTCATCAATATAACAGTCATTCTTTTCAGTCTGACAGACACTCTCAACCTGTTTGCTGTAGCTAACGAGACAATAGCCGCTTAATGCTATCTAACACCATTGTATGAAAACAGCATTTGTTTGAGAATTCTACTCAAACCAGAGAATCTGATCAACTAAACTTGTAATTTCTCCCATGTAATGTTAGGTCTGATGTATAAAAAAATCATATTTTAACAAACGCAACACATCAGGAAAGCGATTTTGCATGCGTTCCCAACACACAAATGTGAAATCAGGCTAAATGTCTCAGTTACATTAGTGGTCAGTGTAAATATTCTCATTGCATTTGGGCTTGGTGTACAATCATTTCATTCACACTAGTGTCCAGTGTGAATGTCCCCCTTACATTGGTGGTCAGTATAAATCCCTCCTTACATTAGTGGTCAGTGTAAAATCCCCATTACATTAGTGGTCAGTGTAAAGTCCCCATTACATTAAATGTCAGTGTAAAATCCCCATTACATTAGTGGTCAGTGTAAATCCCCATTACATTGGAGTTTTCTGTCTATTGATAGGTCTCTTGATGTGCTATAACCTTTAGCAACCAATCAGTGAGCAGTAATGATGTGCACTAACCTCATGTAACCAATCATTGAGCAGTAATGATATGCAGTAACGGCTAGCAACCAATTAGTAAGCAGTAATAATGCGCAGTAACCTCTAGCAACCAATTGGTGAGTGGCAAGGATGCCCAGTAACCTCTAACAACCAATCAGTGAGCAGTATTGATGTACAGTAATCTTTAGCAACCAATCAACAAGCAGAAGTCATGTGCTGTGACCTCTATCAAATAATAAGTGAGCCATAATGTATGTTGTAACCTCTAGAAGCCAGTCAGTGAGTGGTAATGATACACTGTAACCTCTGGCAACTAATCGCAATCGCTGCCTGATCTGATTCAGTAAACTGATTTTGAGTCTAGCTGCTATTTATTGTAGACTCAGAGCAGGTGTAGAGAAAAATTGCATGGGGGGGCCCAAGAAAATAATTGCTCAGGGTCCAATCAATAATAAAGACGGCCCTGTGCAGCTCCACTGGATACAGTGAGCCAGAACTAAGTGTACCTAATCCTAGCACGTATCTAAGAGGGTACTTCATTGACAAGGCTGCTTCTCTATAGATAAAGCACAAAGAGTAGTGCCGCGTACACACGATCGGAAATTCGGCCAGCAAAAGACAGATGAGAGCTTTTGGTCGGAAAATGTGACTGTGTGTATGCTCCATCTGACTTTTGCTGGCCGAATTCCTGCGGTCCGAAAAAGTTCAGACCGTCTGTAGCAATTCCGACACGCAAAATTCCTACGGATGCTCAGAAACAATTTGACGCATGCTCGGAAGCATTGAACTTAATTTTCTCGGTTCGCCGTAGTGTTGTACGTCACTGCGTTCTTGACGGTCGAAAGTTCAGCAAACTTTTGTGTGACCGTGTGTATGCAAGCCAAGCTTGAGCCGAATTCTGTCGGAAAAAACATTTTTTTCCGACGGAAAATCTGCTCGTGTGTACGCGGCATAACTGTTGTCACCTTAAGACAGGAAGCATGTCAGTGTTAGGATCATCAAGTGAAAATAAGGGGGAAAGCTTGAAGAAAAGGAGAGCAATGCAACCACCACATTTAGAGACTGATTTACAACATATTATATTTTAGATTTTGGGATTAGATAAGCTTTTCATTTTTAACCCCTGCTAATTTTTTATCCAGGCATTGCTGTGCAGCATTAATCCACCTCATTTGTCTGTGCCCTAGTGATGGAATTTACCTGTTGGTGATGCTGGAACACCCTTATACAGGAATTTTCATGTACAAAATATGTCATTACTAAGTGGTTTCTCACAGCCATTACTCAGATACACACATATCTTTAAGGCTGCATTCACACTACAGCGTCTTGAATTTGACATCGCCGATGTATGAATGACAAATCGTCAGACTCGCATTTGAGATGCCATTCATTTGAATGACACCTCAAATCGCGGAGCGGGTCTGCCATGATTGTCACACCATGATTCACACTGCAATCTCGGCAATCCTCATCGCAGGAAGCATGTCACTCCAAAGTAGCTCCTAAACTTATTTTGGGCAATATGCTTCCCGTGATGCGGATTGTCGCGATTCGTGTCAAATCTGGCCAGGATTCAAAATGCTGTAGTGCGAATGCAGCCTAAATGTGACTGGTGATGCCGGAAGCTGAACAGACAGGGAAAGTTATACAATATGGGCTTAGGACATACACTCTTACTGCCCTTCTCCTGACCCTCCATGGAGCTGTGTGTGCTTGTTCTGCTGGGGACTACACAGAAAGTAGATAACAGAATTTAAATGAAATTTAAGTTAACTTTGGCACAGTTATTGTTTGTGCTGGATTGCATTAGTACCTTATTGAATTCTCTAACTTGTTCTCTGGATTTGCTCTTAAAAACAAATGCAGTATATAACATGCATATTAACACATGCTGTCTTTCATTTTCCGACACATTGGAATGTCTTTTGAAGCTCTTAGACTTGGTACACATATGAGCATGCAGCGGCTCACAGCAGGAGTCCGGTGCATCCTCCTTCACTGTTTCAGGTCTGATTTCAGCCCGAATTTTTGGCTGAATTAGGACCTGAAATGGACCAAAATAGGCACATCGTTCCTGTGCAAATCACACCGGAGCAGCTGCGGAGATATGTAAACCAGCTCCATAGAGTGCCGGTCACAATCTTCTGCTATTTTTAAATCAAGACAAAGCGTTTGTTTAAGCAACTATGTGAACAGGAACAATGAAAACAATGGGCTGCATTTTAGATCAGTAAATTAAAATACTGTAAGCCTAAAAACTGAGTATTTTTAGGCAGCAGTGTGCAACAGGCCTAAAAGTTGTGAACTCTGAGGAAGAATCAGCTACCAGCATCCTCTATTCACTATTCTGGCCTACTCGTTCCCACCTCCTGCACCGTGCTATTGGCCTGTCACATCGATGGACATCTCTGCTATCAAATAGAGAGGCCCTGCAGGCACGCCAAAGCCAGCAAGCATGGAAGTTGGTCACTGTTTCCTTTTCAGAGTGCACCCAAAATTCTGGTGTTCAGGTGTCCCTTGAAACCTAATATAAAGCTCATGCAGATGCCAACTAAACAATGTAATTATCTATTGTATATGTTCAATATGGCAACAGGTTCACTTTTTAAGGTACCCTAAACATATGGCCCACCAAGGTTTTTTACCCGGCCAGCCCGGGCATTCGGGCGCTGGAGCCCCCACGAGCGGTCCACCCGGAGAGATTCCCTGCAGACCCTGCCCCATAGGGGGAAACAGGACCAATCTCCGGCATTGTCCTGGGTGGGTGGCGAAGATACGGAGACCCCGCTCCAGCGCAGGAAATATACACAGGGATTCTGACTCCTAGTCCTCCCCGCGGTTGTCTTCCATGTTCCGGTTGACAGCGGTAAGTCCCCCGGCGCTCCTCTCTCTAATCCCAGTGCACTGGAGAGGCTGGCTGTGCTGACGTGCACTGGTCAGGATGCATTGACGGGCATTGGTCAGGCTGCATTGATAAGCACTGGTGAGGCTGCATTGATGGGCACAGGTGAGGCTGCATTGACGGGCACAGGTGAGGCTGCATTGTTGAACCCTGGTGAGTCTGCATTGCTGGCCACTGGTGAGGCTGCGTTTCTGGGCACTAGTGTTGTGGAAATTCCTATAAATGTATGTTGTCAGATGTCCCCCAGTGTCAGTTTTGCTGTAATGCGCTCATGTGAGCGTATTCGCACATACAGATGTTGGTGGAAGACCATTGGATGCGGAAACCTTCCCTTGGACACGGCGGATCTGTTTTCTCTTCTCAGGTTGTTTATTTATGCCTCACCAGGAAACTGGCCACTCCATGGCGACCGCATTTAAACTCCTAAGTGAACAGATCAGTGTATTTGGGAATCATAGTATAACTATACAGAATTATGGCCCACTGGGCCATAGTTTGGTACGGTTTGCATCACTGGTAGCAGTGGGAATGTGCACACGGCTGTGTTCAAAGCCATGTGCTTGCCACATGGTTTTGCGCACCGCCATCTGCACAAGTCACTACTGTATTTCTGTTTGAATGTATACATGTCTGTGATTGGTTCTTTTGAAGGAAAAAAAATGTCTGATTGGCTGTCTGTGAAGACACCACCTTCTGCATTGTATTGTATTGCATTGTATTGTTTCAAATCCTTATATGGTCATTCACATCCTGTGAGGCCACAAGTTTTTTAGGAGGGGTTTAGCTGTTGGAGGCAAACTCTCGAGGGTGTGGCTTCGAATTGATATGGAAATAAAGCAGTTTGCTCAGGAAGGACAGTGAGGCTGGCCGATGCTGAGATGAGGATGTAAGAATAATGCTGTTGATGTCTGTTTACTGGGGAATGGGAAATCAGAGGGCCCTGGCTGGGAAGCAGCCAGGCCAGGCTGGCATGAGGATGTAGGAATGCTGATGAATGCTTGGATGAGTGGTTGATAGGTAGAGGGGAGACATATGATCTAAAGGTAAGGCATTATATCATTAAGACGGAAAGTGTTATCATATTAGAAACAGGAAATTTGGCTGTGTGCTATACATACAGTCTGATTTCCCTGACACTAGTGAGGCTGCATTGCTGGGCACTGGTGAGACTGTATTGATGGGCACTGGTGAGGCTGCATTGATGGGCACTGGTGAGGCTGCATTGATGGGCACTGGTGAGGCTGCATTGATGGGCACTGGTCAGGCTGCATTGATGGGCACTGGTCAGGCTGCATTGATGTGCACTAGTGAGGCTGCGCTGATGTACACTGATCAGGCTGCATTGATGGGCACTGGTGAGGCTGCAGTGATGGGCACTGGTGAGTCTGCATTGCTGTGCACTGTTGAGGCTGCGTTGATGGGCACTGGTGAGGCTGCGCTGATGGGCACTGATCAGGCTGCATTGATCCGGCCCCCTAACAGTCTGAGGGACAGTGAACTGACCCCCTGTTTAGAGTGAAGTAAAGTAAAGTATGACTTGCTTTTAGCAAGCCATTATTGACCAGCCCAAGAGGAATGAACCAGTTTAGAGTTTTGAAATAAAATGCACTTATCACAAATCATATATTAGCAAATCCAAAACACTTTACTAGGGACAGACACCAGTATGCTATTCCTGTGAAAATGGACATGAACATGTAAAAAACAAACTTGTTTGATTTTTTTTTAACTTTTTTAAACAAAAATAAAAAACAACGTTAACACCACCATGTGGTTTCTTATAAAGCAAGTTTAGTACAATCAGTTGCCCACACCATGCATGGGCTAAACACCACTTTTAGACAAAGTCACTGTGTTGCAAAGATATCCATATGTTACCAAAGACAAAACTGTTCCTATTTAACCACTTCAGCCCCGGACCAATTGTCAGACTAAGGGCCAGAGGTCTTTTTACAATTTTGCACTGCACTGCTTTAACTGGTAATTGTGCGGTCATGCAATGTTGTACCCAAACGAAATTTGCGTCCTTTTCTTCCCAAAAATAGAGCTTTCTTTTGATGGTATTTGATTGCCTCTGCGATCTTTATTTTTTGCAATATAAACGGAAAAAAGACCAAAAATTTTGAAAAAAAAAAAGATATTTCCTAATTTTTGTTATAAGAAAAATCTAATAAACTCAATTTTAGTCAAACATTTGGGCCAAAATGTATTCAACCACATGTCTTTAGTAAAAAAAATGTCAATAAGCGTATATTTATTGGTTTGCGCAAAAGTTATAGCGTCTACAAAACTAGAGTACATTTTCTGGAATTTACACAGCTTTTAATTTATGACTGCGTATCTCATTTCTTGAGGTGCTAAAATGGCAGGGCAGTAAACCCCCCCCCCCCAAATGATCCCATTTTGGAAAGTAGACACCCCAAGCTATTTGCTGAGAGGCATGTTGAGCCCATTGAATATTTTTTTTTTGATTGAATAAAGACAAAAAAAAGTTGTCACTAAATGATATATTGCTCACACATGCCGTGGTTATATGTGGAATTGCACCCCAAAATACATTTTGCTGCTTCTCCTGAGTAAAACCAATTAGACACCCCAAGCTATTTGCTGAGAGGCATGGTGAGTATTTTACAACTCTCATTTGTTTTTGAAAATGAAGAAAGTAAAGAAAAAAACATATTTTTTTCTTTATTCAATTTTCAAAACTTTGTGACAAAAAAGCGAGATCTGCAAAATACTCACTATACCACTCATCAAATAGCTTGGGTTGTCTACTTTCCAAAATGGGGTCATTTGGGGGGGAGGGGGAGGGGGGGTTGTGTCATCTGGGCATTCCATGGCCTCCGAAACTGTGATTGGCAGTGAGGAGTGAAATAAAAAAATTACACCCTTAGTAAGCCTTAAGGTGGTGCTTGGGTTTTGGGGTCCCGTACGCAGCTAGGCTCCCAAAAAGTCTCACAGTACTCAGGAGAAGCAACAGAATGTATTTTGGGGTGTAATTGGGGTGTAATTCCACATATGCCCACGGCATGTTTGGGCAATATTTCATTTAGTGACAACTTTTTGTAAAACATTTTTTTTTTTAAATATTCAATAGGCTCAACATGCCTCTCAGCAAATAGCTTGGGGTGTCTACTTTCCAAAATGGGTCATTTGGGGGGGGGGGGGGTTGAACTGTCCTGGCATTTTATGCACAACATTTAGAAGCTTATGTCACACATCACCCACTTTTCTAACCACTTGAAGACAAAGCCCTTTCTGACACTTTTTGTTTACATGAAAACATATATTTTTTTTGCAAGAAAATTACGTTGAACCCCCAAACACTATATATTTTGTTAAAGCAAAGGCCCTACAGATTAAAATGGTGGGTGTTGCATCTTTTTTTTCCACACAGTATTTGAGCAGCGATTTTTCACTTTTTTTATTTTAATGCACTAAAACACACTATATTGCCCAAATTTTTGATGAAATAAAAAAGATGATCTTAGGCTGAGTACATGGATACCAAACACGACATTCTTTAAAATTGCGCACAAACTTGCAGTGGCGACAAACTACATACATTTTTAAAAGCCTTTAAAAGCCTTTACAGGTTACCACATTAGATTTACAGAGGAGGTCTACTGCTAAAATTACTGCCCTCGATCTGACCTTCGCGGTGATACCTCACATGCACGGACCACACCAAGATCAGTGTGATAAAACGCTTTCCCAATTTCCCAATGGCACTGTTTATATCCGGGAGGGGGGACATTCCCTCCCACTGCTTGTAAAAGCAGTCTAGAGGCTAATTAGCTGCTAGGATTGCTTTTACATGAAAACCGATCACTGGCTGAAAAGAATGATACCAAGATGATACCTAAACCTGCAGGCATCATTCTGGTATAACCATTCAAAGTCCAGCAACATACTTTACATATATTGTAATCTTTTTTTTTCATGCAGCCTCTTGGCTGAACGAAAAAAAAGAGATTGATCGGTGGGTATGCCCACCATTAGAATACCTCCCTTCATCCACCCACTTCTAATGATAGGCATACATGCACCATTTATATATGCCGAAGCATGGGGGCATCCTCCCGCAAAAAAGTTATGCCGCGTACACACGGTCGGACTTTTCCACGGGCAAGCCTCCATCGGAATTTCAACCATATATACGCGGCATTAGGAGCAAATCGCTCCTCCGCCCCTGCTGCCCCCATGCTTCGGCATATATGCTCTTTTTTTTTAACTGTGGTGGTGAAATCGACCCCTTAAGTGTTGGAGTCACGGCTTTATGTATCGTGGGAGCAAACGCTGTTGCTGTCAAGATAAATAAATCCGCGCTGCACCTGAATGGCGTACCTGCTAATCAAATTATGGTTAACATTAAAACAAAGTAACATTACAGAATAACAGTAAGACCTTACCATACCATACCTGCAAAGCAAATACCAAAAAAAAAACATAGTAAAAAATAAAAATTTTTTTAACGCATCCTGTGCCTAAAATATATATATGACGAAGCATGGGGGCATCCTCCTGCAAAAAAGTTATGCCGCGTACACACGGTTGGACTTTTCCCCAGGCAAGCCTCCGTCGGAATTTCGACCGTATGTACGTGGCATTAGGAGCAAATCGCTCCTCCGCCCCTGCTGCCTCCATGCTTCGGCATATATGCTCTTTTTTTTTAACTGTGGTGGTAAAATCACCTCCTACAGCACTGGAGTCACGGCTTTATGTATCGTGGGAGCAAGCGCTGTTGCTATCAAGATAAATAAATCCGTGCTGCAACTGAATGGCTTACCTGCTAAGCAAATTATGGTTAACATTAAAACACAGTAAACAGTAAAGTATAAAAAAATTACATACCTGAAAAGCAAGCATGATAAAACATAATAAAACATAATATTATGCAGAATATAATACAGTAAAAAAAGAGCAACAATAGAGAGAGAATAGAGAGAGATAGAACAATAAAACGACAACTATTTATTTTTATTTTATTTTATTTATTTATTTTTTTACACTTTTTTTTGTAACTGTAATTTTAACAACTGTAACGGTTCGGGTCTCAAAATGCAATGGCATCTTGGGAGACCCTGTGTACGTGTATCCTAGCCTGTGAAATGCTGTACGGTATGCTAAAACTTCACTAGTGTGTGATAGCGTTCAAAACATTCACCAATGCAAAGACCAGGATTGTCAGGACAGCGTGGACAATAATAACGGGTGTCATGCCTAAATCCGCGCTTGGTACAGACACAACATCTTTTTTGGGGGGCTCGTTGGGTAGGGGTACTCGGGAGGGCATAAGGAAAATACCTCTAATGCAGCTGGCTAACTGCATTTGGTTGGGAATGGTAAGGTGCAGAACCGTCTGGATACAGAAGGTCTGTGACAATCTCTTCCTGGAATGCAAGGAAGGATAAAGTCCCGCCTGAAGCTCTGTATAGCACATGAGCGTTCAGCAAAGCCAATTGGAATAAGTAAACAGACACTTTTTTGTACCAGCGTCTGGCCTTACGGGCAACTAGGTATGGCACCAACAACTGGTCGTTGAGGTCCACCCCTCCCATATTTTGGTTATATTCATGGACACAGAGGGGTTTCTCCACAAGACCAGCCGCCGTACAAATTTGGACTGTCGTGTTTGCATGAAGGGAGGTAAGAACAAAAACATTCTTATTATCCCTCCACTTCATAGCGAGCAAGTTATTACACTGCAGCAGGCTCTCTCCCCCAGCCTAAGACGGGAATCTACAAGCCGCTGGGGAAAGCCCCGGCGATTAGGTAGCACAGTGCCACATGCTCCAATCTGCTGATCAAACAAATGACTAAACAGTGGCACGCTTGTGTAATAATTGTCCACGTACAAGTGGTACCCCTTTCCGAATAAGGGTAAAACCAAGTTCCACACTATCTTGCCAGCGCTCCCTATGTAATCTGGGCAGTTCTCTGGCTCTACGTAACTATCTTTTCCCTCATAAACCGTAAAGCTCCATACGTAGCCTGTTGCCCTGTCACAGAACTTATAGAGCTTGACCTTGTATCTGGCACGCTTGCTGGGAAGGTACTGTTTGAAAGATAAGCGGCCAGAAAATGTAATCAGGGACTCATCGACGCAGACAACTTGATTGGGAGTAAACAAGGCTGCATAACAATGGTTGAAATGGTTTATGAGGGGCCGAATTTTGTAGAGCCGATCGTATGCAGGGTCTCCACGAGGACGACAAAGTTCATTGTCGTTAAAGTGCATGAACCGCAAGATCTGCTCATATCGTTTCCTGGACATGGAGGCAGAGAACACGGGCATATGGTCGATTGGGCGGGTGGACCAATAAGTCTGCAACATCGTGAATTTATGTGTGCCCACATTGAGAGAAAGGCCCAGAAAGGTCTTAAATTCGGAAACCGTAATTGGTTTCCAATCTCTGGCAAGGGAAGGCAACTGGGGATTAGCGGCGATGTATTGACCAGCGTATATATTACTTTGGTCCACAATAGATCTATAGAGATCTTCTGTGAAAAACAGCGAAAAAAAATCAAGTGGCTTAAAATCAGCTGTTTCCATCTGAATAACGGTTTGGCCAGTGAATGGGGGAAGTTCTGCAGAAGTGGTGGGCACCCAATCAGGATTGGCGAATTCTGCAGGAAAGACACTATCCTGCCTTTGTCTTCTTCTTGGTGGCAGCAGGACACTACTTGTGCTTGCCACCTCGCCAGCTTAAACTGCACTTATGGGACTCGCCACGTCACCAAGTGTTACTGCAGTGCTGGATGTACGTCCAGGGTGTACTAGGCCGCTGGTGCTAGCCAGTTCACCCGAAGGAATAGCGGCGCTAGTACTTCTCTGCTCCATACGAGGGACCTGCGGTTCTTGCATCTCAACAACAGCAGAAGATCGGTACCTGACCTTAGCAGGGACCTCACCTCCGTCGTCAGAGCTATCTGTCATGGGGCCGCTGTCCTCTACAGGATCGTATTATGAGCCTGATTCTGACAGATGAGTGACCTCCTCTTCACTATCTGTCATGCTCAGAAACGTGTAGGCCTCTTCACTAGTGTACTTTCGATTTGGCATTTTGGGCTCTAAATTTAGTGGTACGCTAGTGAGACTCACAGGTAAAAAAGCTCCTAGGCTGTTAGCGACTGTATCAAAACGCTACCAAAAAAACTGTTAGCGATCGCAGGGATCAGGCCTGACTCTGCAAACGCTGCAGTTATGTGTTTAGTGTTTTGTAAGTGACAGTGATCGATCGATACTGCACTTGGGTGGGCTGGGCTGGGCTGGGCTGGGCGGTGGGGGAAAACGCAGGTGCTAGCAGTTATCTGGGCTGATCCCATTAACAATGCGTTTTTTGGAACCCTAAACTGCTGGGGATGCTAGTATAGATCTGATCAGATATTGATCTGTTCAGATACTATACCACTAAGGGAGGTGTATGCTTTGAGCGTGGGTGTTTGCGGTACTGGCACTAACCTGGGGCGACGCAGACCTTATCTGACCCTAAAACCTAATTGATATCACCCGCCGGGCGATCAGGGGGTTAAACCTTTATTGGGTAATAAATGGCAGGTGCCCTGACACTATAAAAAACAAACTAACTAACCAGCGTCACCGGTAACAGTTATACGGTGATCACTGGTGAAAGGGTTAACTAGGGGCAATCAGGGGGTTAAAACCTTTATTAGGTAATATATGGGGGTACTTGACGCTATATAAAAACCTGACTGGGAACTTAAATAACTAAATAACTAACTGGCTAACCAGCGTCACCAGTGACACTTATGCCTCGTACACACAAGCGGACTTTCCCGCGGGAATGTCCGCCGGACAATCCGCCCGTGTGTGGGCGCCGGCGGACTTTTTGCCGCCAAAAGTCCGGCGAACTAGGTTTTAAGTTTTGTTTTAAAATTGTCCGCTGGACTTGGCAGTCCGCCGGACTTTTGGAAATGAACGGACTTGCCGATCATCGGAAAGTCCGTTCATTTAGAACGTGACTTCAGGTAGACGGGGCTAGCGTAGGCAGTGAATGCCGCCGCGCTAGCTCCGTCACCTTTAAAGGGAATCCCCACGCCGAAAAAACGGCATGGGGGTCCCCCCCAAATCCATCTCCGACCCTTATCCGAGCACGCAGCCCGGCCGGCCAGGAAAGGGGTGGGGACGAGCGAGCGCCCCCCCTCCTGAGCCGTACCAGGCCACGTGCCCTAAACATGGGGGGTGCCCTGGGGAAAGGGGGCCGTGCGGCCCCCCCACCCCAAAGCACCTTGTCCCCATGTTGATGAGGACAAGGGCCTCTTCCCGACAACCCTGGCCGTTGGTTGTCGGGGTCTGCGGGCGGGGGGGCTTATCGGAATCCGGGAGCCCCCTTTAATAAGGGGGCCCCCAGATCCCGGCCCCCTAACCTATGTGAATGAGTATGGGGTACGATGTACCCCTACCCATTCACCTTAGGTGTAAAGTGTAAATTAAAAAAACCACACAATTTTTTTTTAAAATATTTTATTGCACTGCTCCGGGGGTCTTCTTCCGTCTTGGGGGGTCTTCTCGGCGGACTCCTCCGCTATTTTACCTAGCTCTTTTACCGAGCGGAGGAGCCCGGCTTCCTTCTTCGTCGTCGCCACCGTCATCTGGGGGTCTCGATCCGCCTTCGGGGGTCTTCCTGGGTCTCTTCTGTTCTTGCCGCTGTCGTCGCTTTCTGCGCCGTCTTCTTCTTCGTCTCCGCCAGCGGGGGGGTCCGATCGGACCCCCCACCCGCTGGAAGGCAGGCACGTACAGGTACGTGGATGTGTCTGTACGTGCCATTGTGCCGACGTATATATATACATGAGGCGATCCTAAAGTGGTTAAAGTAAACTTAGAAGATAAGCACTGTGGACCACTTGCAAAAACAGGAAAGCAAAAAGTTGAGCCATACCTTATTTCATCAACTCTTCCTTTATTTTAGTCTATGCAATAGGCCAAGGGTTTTAAAAAAGAAGACAAAAGACCCGATTCAAGGTTTACAGGCGATCTATCCTTTTTAAAGGGAGGGGGTGTTATTTTTCTAAATCTCCTTATAAAGCAAAAACCTATAGTTACACATTCTGTATACTACATTTTTAATTTTAAAATGATATAGTAAACAATGTAGTAAGTTTAACCACATGTACATGCACTGTTATTATCATACTCTGCTGTAAAATGTAATTGCTGTACAAGTGTTTTGACGGATGCCATATTAATCTCAGTTTTATTGTTCCATG
Organism: Lithobates sylvaticus; assembly: GCA_028564925.1. NCBI lineage: Eukaryota > Metazoa > Chordata > Amphibia > Anura > Ranidae > Lithobates > Lithobates sylvaticus. The sequence continues at coordinate 165,679,590 of CM053030.1, read as the reverse complement.
ATTGAAAAGTTAAAAGTGGAAAGTCTTAAAACGAATGCCATGTCTCCTGTGTTTTTTAGAAAACTGTAAAAACAAGAATCTTTAATCTTTGTCAATTCTTAATTACGTTTACTTTTAGGGACCAGAGCAGTTGTAAGCCTACTGATGCAGCATTATTTGTGTCAGTGTATTGATTGAAGTGATGCATGTATTTTAGAGGGTTGATTATGACATTATGGTTCTGGTTCAGAGTATGAACCAGAGCATGCATATTATGGCCTCATGGGAGTATGAACTTATGCAGCATTTTTCTACTTTTGAGTATTTGCATGCGTTTATGCACAAATTTGTGTGTATGGTGTTTATTCACATATGAGTGAGTTGTTTCTAGCCGTACACAGTTAAATTATTCTCATATGTGCTTATCCAAATGCGCCTGGATGCTGCACACAAATACGCACATAAATGCCTGCTTGTGCATGGCCACATTAAAGTGGTTCTGAAGGCTGAAGGTTTTTTACTGTCATACATTCTATGCATTAAAGTGGTTGTTAAGCCACTTAGTTTTGTTGCTACAATCCTCTCCTCTCTCTAATAAATGCTGTGCCACACTGTATGTGTTCTGTAAAAAATCTGCTGATAAATACCTTATTTTATAGCGCCACTCGGCGCTCATGTGATTGGCCGTCTCTCTGCTCTCCAGGTCTGACAGCAAAGCGGGCGAAGCCGAGAAACTCCCGCTGACGTCAGCCGGGAGGAGGAGAGAGCTGGCTGGTCGCGTGGCTGCCGAGCGGCGCTATAAAATAAGGTATTTATCAGCGGATTTTTTACAAAACACATACAATGGGACACAGCATTTATTATAACAGAGAGGATTGTAGCACCAACAATAACTTATGATACCAGCAAGAAAGGGGGGGGCGACCAGTGGTACGGGCTGACAGGCAGGGAGGAAGACACAGGAGTGCAGAGAGCAGAGCTGTGAATGACGGAGGCACGTAAACTGATCACGGTATCAGGGCTCAGCAGCCATGATAAACGGTGGTCAGTTTACAGGGGGGGGGGGGCAGAACCAGGCAGGATCAGCCAGGTATTATATGATAAAAGATGGATCTCAAACTACAGGATAATTAACCAATATAGAAAACAGATTGGTCCAACTGAACGGGGTACCTCCACAACTGTGACACTTTATCTGAAAGGGGGGGGGGTAGGGGACAGGGGACAAGAAGAGTTGTAAAGGAGGACCAACCATGGTGTATGTAATTGGTGATGTAAACTTTATTGATACAAAAGACAAACAATTTTGACATGAGCACAGTGCCCCCGCCCCCCCTCCAGGCAAAAAAATTGGTTAGATCAGCCAGGTATTTCAGGTGATACAGGGGGACAAATTACACAGCACAAGCTCTGTATAACATGCTTTTTATTTTTAGGGACAGAAAGAGGTGGCGGTTTGCTGAAATTATAATCACCCCCTCTAAACTTTCAAATAGCAAATGGAACGTTAAAGGGACCTACATGACAGATGAAGTGCCCCTGCTGGAAAAACAAAAGGAGAGAGGAAATAAATGACAGCTGATTTATGATCATGGTAATATTTGTTAATTATTTAGCCCATTGGTCTCCAAACTGTGGCCCAAGGGTCAAATGTGGCCCTTTGCTTGCCTTTGAGGCACTATTCATCCTCCTAACACCAACTATGAGGCACCATTGCTTTCATTGACACCAAAAGCTGGGTATTATTCCTCCCACTGACACTAACGATGGGGCACTATTCCAACCACTGATTCCAAGATGGGAAACTATGCCATTCATTGACATCAATGATGGGGCACTATTCCTTCCACTGACACCAACGATGGGGCATCATTCCTCCCATTGACACCAATGATGGTGCACTGTTCCTGCCACTAATACCAATGATGGGGAATTATTCCTCCTCCTACTGACCCCATTTTTAAATCCCACTAACCACCAAGTCTGAGACATTATGAACTCCCATCAATGCTGGGGCATTTTCTACTCCCATTGGCCACAGTTCAGCCCTCCTAAAGTCTGAAAGGCAGGAAACTGGCCCTTTGTTTAGGAAGTTTGGAGAAACCTGATTTAGCCTATCCCATACTTCTCCTTTAATTACACTTTAAAGTGGGGGGACACCCTGAAAACAAAAACGTAAAAATATGTTAGTAACCATTTAAAATGAAAAAAAAAATAAAAAATTTTTTTTTTTACTTACCAGAAATGGCTGTTGCTAGGCAGATCGTCCTAATCTGCCTCCTCCAGCTCCGCGGTGATCTTCTCTTCTTCCGTCTTCTGTTGAATGGGGCGCGATGTGTTGTGGGAACTATGTCCCACAATACATCGCGTTCCCCATTCAGAAATTAAAGTCGCGCATGCGCAGTAGGCCGCGCGCCGACTCGCGCATGCGCAGTAGGAAACGTGAAGCCGTTTCCCTTACCGAGGATGGCGGCGATGGAACCGAATCGCTGAGGGACAGCTCGTCCTCCACGACGGACATCGCGGGCGCCCTGGGAGGGTAAGTGTACTTTTTAAAAGTCAGCAGCTACTTTTTTTTTAGCTGCTGACTTTTAAAAAAATTTTTGTAAGGTGAAACCCCGCTTTAAGTCACATACCTTCTCATATGTGTTTCACAGTGTAAACCAGAAGCGAGAAGTGGCACCTCCCCCTCTTTATATTGGCTTTTAAAAAATCAACAAATGCAGCAATTTAGAAATTGGATGAAATGTTTAGCACTGGGAAACACTTTTTGAAAGATAAAAAGTGCATTTTTTTTATACAACTATATATATCAGACCAAAATGAGGGACAAATGAGGAGGGAAGAGGGACAGAGGGACCTTGTTCCAAATCCGGGACAGTCCCTCAAAATTAGGGACAGTTGGGAGGTTTGGCTTTAGTACTACTTTAACATTATTTCGGTGAGTTGCCTTTATACTCTGTACAAAATACAAAAGAAACAACTAAAGAAATAAAGCAATGTACAAGGCCTTATTTTTCCTTTCCCCTTACAGGAATCTGACTTACATCTCAGATCCACCATTTCCTATGCAAGTCCAGTGTTTTGAAACATCTGTTTGTGGTTAGCTTGGACTGCAAGATTACTTTCATCAACAAATTCTCTGTAACTTCCATTACTCAATCAGGTACACAAGAATTTTTATTTTAAACAACATTAAGACAAACTCATCTTTCTGCATGACAAACTGAAGTCCCTCCTCCTCATAGAAAGTTTAGTGTATATGATTTAATAGTCTGATGAAGCTCAATTAACATTTGTATGAATGCTGAGTAACATCAAAAGCATAGAGAAGCCATCTAGTGGCAGAAAAATATATAAGGCTTTAATAATTTCAAATGTGGGGTTTTCTTTTCAAGTTTACCCATAAAAGTGTGAAAAAAGCTTGAACGGCTGAGTTATTTTAATGTAATATAGAATGCAAAGGGAGGAGTGGAAAACCCACTGCTGTAGCAGAAATAACGGTGGTGTCCCTAAGATATTTAAGAAGGCAAAGGTTGATTCAGACTAGCATAGTGTACCGATGAATAATATCACATCCTTATGCAGATTTTTTTTTAAATGGGAATTAAAGTATGAAAATAGAACAAAAAAAAAAAACTAGGATGTGTATTTTTTTGGCAAAAGAGACATATATTTATTTATTGTGAAGCACACAACAAATAGGACAAAATAACAGAAAAAGTCAATGTGCATAACTATTCACTGCCCTAAAGTCAAAACTTTGTAGAGCCACCTTTTGCGGCTATCACAGCTCCAAGTCGCTTTGGATAAGTCTCTATGGGCTTGCCACATCTTACCAGTGGGATTTTTCCCCTTTCCTCTTTGCAAAACTGCTCCAGCTCCTTCAAGTTGGATGGTTTGCGCTTGTGAACAGCAATGTTTAAGTCTGACCACAGATTTTCTATTGGATTGAGGTCTGGGCTTTGACTAGGCCATTCCAACACATTTACATGTTTCCCCTAAACCACTCAAGTGTTGCTTTAGCAATTTGTTTGGGGTCATTGTCCTGCTGGATGGGGAACCTCCGTCCTAGCCTCAAATCACACACAGAGTGGTACAGGTTTTGCTCAAGAATATCCCTATATTTAGCGTCATCCATATTTCCCTCAACTCTGACCAGTTTCCCTGTCCCGACTGCTGCAAAACATCCCCACAGCATGATGCTGCCACCACCATGTTTCTTGGTGTTCTCTGGGTGATGTGATGTGTTGGGTTTGCGCCAGACAGTTTTCTTCGATGGCCAAAAAGTTCAATTTTAGGCTCAGTTCACACTGGAATCGGCTGCGGATCGCAGAGTGCTGTGTGTCCCTGTTCCCTGTTTCAGGGACGAATCAGGACTGAATCTATGCCTGAATTCTGCCCTGAAACGAAGCCAAAGACACACAGCGTTTCTGTGCAGTGCGCTCCACAGCCGCAATGGAGATATGTGATAGGGAGCCAGTTACATTCTCCTTCTATGCGAATTGGATGCGGGGAAGACTCCCAAAATGTATAGAGGAAGTTTCCCTTTCTTCTGGCCACTCTGCCATAAAGCCAAACTCTATGAAGCGTACGACTTATTATTGTCCTATGTACAGATACTCCAGTCTCTGCTGTGGAACTCTGCAGCTCCTCCAGGTTTGCCTTAGGTCTCTGTGCTGCCTCTCTGATTAATGCCCTCCTTGCCCAGTCCGTGAGTTTTGGTGTGCGGCTGTCTCTTGGCAGGGTTGCTGTTGTGCCATGTTCTTTCCATTTGGTTATGATAGATTTGATGGTGCTCCTATGGATCATCAAAGATTTGGATATTTTTTATAACCTAACCCTGACTTGTACTCCTCAACAACATTTCCCCCTACTTGTTTGGAGAGTTCCTTGGTCTTCATGGCAGTGTTTTGTTAGTGGTGCCTCTTGCTAAGGTGTTGCAGCCTTTGGGGCCTTTCAAAAAGGTGTGTATATGTAATGACAGATCATGTGACACTTAGAATGTGTTCTAATCCATCACATATAATTCAGATTAAAAAAAACATTGAACTAAAGGCTGTAATGTAACAAAATAGGTAAAAAGCCAAGGGGGGGGGGGGGGGTGTGAATATTTTTTTTGTTCACCTGCAACAAGGTAGAGCACAGACGTTGCATCATTGGTGGATGACACTCTAGTAGGTGAGTGTGCCGTATTCTGCAAATAGGCTAATGGCTGGAAGCTTCTGATTTGCATTTTAATAAACTACTCTGTATATTTCATTGGGATTGCGCTTCTGTTTTTCTGTTTCATGGCAGGAGCCTGCCCATTCCAGAAGTGGTAACGTTTTTATTGCAATCTGTGTCTTCACTGGAGAGATTTTGTCCAGCCTTACATGGATCAAATTTTGTCCGGTTTAGAAGGAACCAGCCGAGATTCAAAACGTTAATGGTCAGGCTGAATATCGATTGATCAACTTGGGCACAACCAGCCTGCCAGATTCTCTTGTGATTATAGCCAGCGGCTGCTATAGTCACTGCCAATGGTGGCTGTTTTTTTTTTTTTTGGGGGGGTGGCAAACCAACCTCCCCTTGGCAGCCAGCGGAACTTAACCAGCACACTGCCCACCCCCCCCCCCACCCCCTGCCTGCCGGTCTGTCCGGCACTTACCCAACTAGGTGACGGCCCAGGCAGTGTGTGACGGGCGGCGAGCTGTGTATCAGGCAGCGGGTGACAGGCGGCGAGCTGTGGGTCTTCTCCTAGCATCTCCTCTCTCCTCCTGCTAGGCATCCAATAGGATCGCCTGTCCTTTCAGCCAATCGGGAGGAGGATATCAGGAACCTCGTCCGTCGCGCACTGTAGTGCGCATGCGCACGGGGCTGGCACTCCGGCGCACTGGAAGAGATGGGGTAATGCTGCGGCGGCGCGCGCGCATGCGCACTAGCGCACGCCCCATGTGACCACCAGCTGGCCTATAAAAGAGAGGCCTCCACACCAAAACAAACGCTGGTTCGTCTCTCAGCTGTTCCTTGTCCTTGTACCTGTACCTGCTATCTTGCTATCTTGATTGATCACCTGTTGCCGACCCGGACCACCTTGACCATCCTGCCTCTCTCCAACCTTGACCCTTGGCTTGCTTACCGGACTTCTCATTGTCTCCAGTGTTTGACCCTCGGCCTGTACTTCCGGATATCTGCTCCTTGCTGCCAGTACCTGACCCTCTGCCTGCCTTTGGACCTGCCTTGTCTCTCCGCCTGGTTACCTTGCTCTGGACTTGCCTACCCGTGTTTGACCCCCTAGCTTGTGCCTGACTAACCTTCTGTGTTTTACCTTCAGCCTGCCTACCGGTGTTTGAACCCCAGCCAGGATCCCAGTTCCAGTCCATCTCCTATCTGCAGCACCTGGGCCCACGCCTAGCCATCACCAACAGGTGGCTTGTGCCTCTTGGTGCCAACTGCCCTCTGTACCATCTCCAGGGGCAGTGGGCGCTGAGTCGCAAGGGCAACCGCTCTCGGCATCTTGGCCTCGGTGAGTACTTAGTTCCTGATAGTACGAACCAGCCATGACAGAGGCCAACAGAGCGGGTTCTCCTTTGGAGATGTTATGTCAACAGGTGTCTGCCCTCATGGAAGCAGTGCAAAAGCTACAGGAAGGCTATGCCCAGGTTGACACCCGCCTCCAACAACTGGCAACTGCTTCTCCTCCTGCCAGCCCAGCTTCCGGGTCAGCCAGTGGGACCTCCGCACCTCAAGTGCAAACCCCACCTGCAATGATGATGGCTGTGCCAGAACCCAGGGTACCTGTCCCTGAGCGCTTTTCAGGCGATCGTAAAAAATTCAGGTCGTTCAAGAATGCCTGCTCCTTGTTTCTCGCTTTACAACCCCGGACCTTCTCCTCAGAAATTGTAAAGGTGGGATTCATCATTTCTCTGTTGTCAGAAGAACCTCAGACCTGGGCTCACGGTCTCATGGAGCAAAGGAACCCCCTGCTAAACACTGTGGATTCCTTTTTTGAAGCCATGGGCCAACTGTATGATGACCCCCAACGTACTGCCACAGCCGAAGCTACTTTACATACCCTCTCCCAGGGGAGAAGACCAGTAGAGGACTATACAGCGGAGTTCCATAAATGGTCGGCCGACACAACATGGAATGAGGCAGCCCTCCGCTACCAGTACCGGCTAGGGTTAAACGAGAGCCTAAAGGATGAACTAGCTCGTGTTGAGACCCCCACGTCCCTGGAAGAACTAATCCAGTTGGCTACCAAACTGGACCGGCGCATGCGTGAACGTCGTTCCGAGCGCCTACAAGGACCTCGACCAGTGTGGGGGCCCCCAAGAGGTTCCTCCATGTACCCAACCACTCCTTTGCCTACCGGCTCCTTGGCATCAGAGGGGGAACCTATGCAACTAGGTCTAGTCCGCCCCCGTCTGTCTCAGGAGGAACGCCAGCGCAGACGCAGATCCAACCTGTGTCTCTACTGCGGAGGGTCCGGCCATTTCCTACTGAATTGTCCCATCCGGCCCAGTAAGTTGCCACCTCAACACACTATGAACTGTCAAAATATTAACCTTGCTCAGGCTTATGTGACTCTCTCTGTCTCCCTACAGCTGGCGGGAAAGAAGATTCGGTTACCGGCCGTAATTGATTCGGGGGCTTGCAGCTGTTTTTTAGATATTTCCGTTGCCAAGGAATGGCATATCCCATACTTCGATAAAGGAAAAACATTACTGGTCCACTTGGCCGACGGGTCCCTGCCACATTCAGGGCCAGTAACGCAGGAGACCTCACCCATCCTCACCACCACGGATTCTGGACATCAGGAGCTTCTACGCTTCGACCTCATCTCATCCCCAATGTTTCCTATTATCTTAGGACTTCCTTGGCTACAAGCCCATGATCCTCAGATCCATTGGGACCGGAAAGAGGTCTCCTTTTCCTCTCCATACTGCCATCTACATTGCTTGGCACCAGCTCCAAATGCTCACCTGGCTGTCATCACTGCACCTGAAAACCTGCAACACATCCCCCCAGTTTACCAAGACTTTAAGGATGTTTTTGATAAAAAAAAAGCCGACCATCTACCCCCACACCGGGCCTATGACTGCCCTATTGAATTGCTCACGGGTTCTGAGATCCCTTTCGGACGCATATTTCCCCTGTCGGAGACGGAGTTGAAGGCTCTTAAAGCTTATATTGATGAGAACCTCGAGAAAGGCTTTATTCGGCCATCCACTTCCCCAGCCGGGGCTGGTATTTTCTTTGTAGGCAAAAAGGATGGCTCACTTCGACCCTGCATCGACTATAGGGAGCTTAATAAAATTACTGTCAAAAATCGGTACCCTTTACCACTTATCCCAGAGCTCTTCCAACGATTTCGAACAGCCAAGGTGTTCTCTAAACTCGACCTGCGAGGTGCCTACAATCTCGTCAGGATCCGCGCAGGGGATGAGTGGAAGACAGCTTTCAGGTCTAGGTTTGGCCACTTTGAATATCTAGTGATGCCTTTCGGCCTATGCAACGCTCCGGCCACTTTTCAACACTTGGTGAATGACATCTTCAGAGAGCACTTGGATGATTTTTTAGTCGTTTACCTGGACGACATCCTCATCTTTTCAGCAACCTTGGAACTCCACCGGGAACACGTCAGATGGGTACTTACCATCCTCAGGGCCCATCAACTGTACCTCAAGGTGGAAAAATGTGAATTTGAGAGATCTACAGTCCAATTCTTGGGATTCATCATCTCCACCAAAGGTACCTCGATGGATCCCCAGAAAGTCAAGGCAGTGGTAGAGTGGTCACCTCCAAAGGATAAAAAGGCTGTGCAACGATTCATTGGCTTCGCCAATTTCTATCGGCGGTTCATCATGGGATTCTCTGCCATCGTTGCTCCGATTACCCAACTAACCCGTCAACATGGCCGCTTCCAGTGGACCCAGGAGGCTCAGGAGGCCTTTATCAAGTTAAAAACACTTTTCACCACCGCTCCCATCTTACGGCATCCGGATCCTCTGCTCCCCTTCGTATTGGAGGTAGACGCCTCAGATTCTGCCACTGGTGCCATTCTCTCTCAACGGCATGGGGCGAAGGCCCTTCTCCATCCGGTGGCTTTCGCCTCCCGGAAATTAAGTCCTCCCGAGAGGAACTACGACGTGGGTGATCGAGAGTTACTAGCTATCAAATGTGCTTTGGAAGAGTGGAGGTACCTTCTCGAGGGGGCAGTCCACCCAATCACCATCTTCACCGACCATAAGAACCTCGAATACCTACGAACTGCCAAGAGGTTAAAACCTCGCCAAGCCCGATGGGCACTCTTCTTTTCAAGGTTCACGTTCCACATTTCCTACCGTCCAGGGTCCAAGAATGGCAAGGCAGACGCTCTCTCTCGCATCTCTCCGGAATCCGCCCAAATAACAATAACCCATCCCGGAGCGTCCTTGGGCCGACATCTCGATGAACTTCATCGTAGACTTACCACCCTCAGAGGGTTTTTCTACCATCCTGGTAGTAGTGGACCGGCTGTCTAAGATGAGCCATTTCCTGCCTATGGTTGGCACTCCCACGGCTTTAGAAACTGCCAACATTTTTATTAAGGAAATTGTCAGGCTCCATGGGGTCCCCAAAAGCATCGTCTCAGACAGAGGCTCACAATTTACTTCAAAATTTTGGAAGGAACTTTGCAAGTCTCTAGGAATTAGGGTCTGCCTTTCATCAGCCTACCATCCACAGAGCAATGGACAAACTGAGCGTACCAACCAAACGCTCGAACAGTACCTACGCTGTTTTTGTTCTTCAGTACAAGACGACTGGGCCTCCCTGCTGGCTTACGCAGAATTTGCGTATAATGACTCCTCCCATTCGGCCACTAATCAAACTCCTTTCTGGGCAAACTTTGGCTTTCATCCATCTTTCCTCCCAAACGCCTTCCCCGAATCACCAGCTCCAGCGGTACAAGAAAGACTAGAATCCATCCAATCCAACTTTCAGGAACTCCGGGAAACAATGCAACAGGCACAAAAAGATTACAAGAAGTTTCACGACAGAGGTAGAAGGGATAATCCCTCATTCAAAACAGGGGAGAAAGTATGGTTGTCAACCACCCATCTCAAACTCTCGTGCCCCTCACGAAAGCTGGGCCCCAAATTCATTGGGCCATTTGAGATCAAAAAGATGGTAAACCCTGTGGCCTTTGAGCTCTCCCTACCCAAGACGTACAGAATACACCCGGTATTTCATGCCTCGCTGCTAAGACCCCTGGTCCCTAGTCCTTTTCCGGATAGAGAAGAACTTCCTCCACCTCCTGTCACAATTGATGGTAATGAAGAGTATGAAGTGGAATCTCTACTGGGTTGCAGGAAGGTGGGCCGTCAGCTTCAGTACTTGGTAAAATGGAAAGGGTACCCTCCAGAAGACAACTCCTGGGAACCATCCAAAAATTTCCATGCTCCAAGGATGATCAGGATCTTTCACCAAGAACACCCTGAATTGATGGATAGCCTGGGCGTCCGGAGTCCGCCCCTCAGGGGGGGGCACTATCAGGAACCTCGTCCGTCGCGCACTGTAGTGCGCATGCGCACGGTGCTGGAGCTCCGGCGCACTGGAAGAGATGGGGTAATGCTGCGGCGGCGCACGCGCGCTCGCGGCTCCACTGAGCGGCGCGCGCATGCGCACTAGCGCACGCCCCATGTGACCACCAGCTGGCCTATAAAAGAGAGGCCTCCACACCAAAACAAACGCTGGTTCGTCTCTCAGCTGTTCCTTGTCCTTGTACCTGTACCTGCTATCTTGCTAGATCACCTGTTGCCGACCCGGACCACCTTGACCATCCTGCCTCTCTCCAACCTTGACCCTTGGCTTGCTTACCGGACTTCTCATTGTCTCCAGTGTTTGACCCTCGGCCTGTACTTCCGGATATCTGCTCCTTGCTGCCAGTACCTGACCCTCTGCCTGCCTTTGGACCTGCCTTGTCTCTCCGCCTGGTTACCTTGCTCTGGACTTGCCTACCCGTGTTTGACCCCCTAGCTTGTGCCTGACTAACCTTCTGTGTTTTACCTTCAGCCTGCCTACCGGTGTTTGAACCCCAGCCAGGATCCCAGTTCCAGTCCATCTCCTATCTGCAGCACCTGGGCCCACGCCTAGCCATCACCAACAGGTGGCTTGTGCCTCTTGGTGCCAACTGCCCTCTGTACCATCTCCAGGGGCAGTGGGCGCTGAGTCGCAAGGGCAACCGCTCTCGGCATCTTGGCCTCGGTGAGTACTTAGTTCCTGATAGAGGATCAGTGTGGCAATAACAGATATTAATTCGCTATTGTCACACAAATGGGTGGGCTTCGAGCTCAGTGCTCTGCACCCAGAGCCCACCCTTTTTTAAGCCTATTAGAGCCTCTGGCTCTAAATAAATGCTTAAAAAAAAACACCCACCCCGCATTGGAATCCATGCGTCCGGCATCCCTATATGTAGATCATGGATGGGGGGCTGCGCCCATGGATAGGGGGGGGCCGCCACTGGCCACTACCAATAATCACTGTCTTCTCCAGGCAGGGAAGGCTTCCCTCGCCTGCCCCCCCCCACCAGGAGAAGACAATTGCTCAGCAAGAGGGATTCCCCTGTCAACACTATCTGAAAATCGCACCATGTATGGCCAGCCTATTCTTCTCTATTTGTCTTGGTGGCTATTGTCACCTAGAAAGAAAGTGATGAGAAGGCCATACTTTTAGAGCTATCAGCAGAAGAGAGTATATTTTCCAAGGGACTGGGTAAATATTTGCCAGCACACCATGAATCTTCAGACAAAGTCTGAATGTTTTTTTTATTAAGGAGAGATCAAATCACAGAAAAGAAGTGCTGGGTGAAACACAAACTAGAAAGCGATTTAAAAGCCCATCCAACCTTCTCATCCTCAGAACCATCATCAACTTGCACGATGGGAAATTAGGATATCAAAAAATCCAAACACATAACCATCACCTCAAAGATAGAATCTGCTGTCCTGGAAAATTCTCAGAAATACTATCACCACCTGTAAGACTAACTAGGGTTTTTCCAAATCATCTTCCAGGACAGCTACTTGAGAGGATAGTAAGCATACTATAGGCAGGCCCAATAACAAAATATGTGGTGCACCGCTACCCTCACCAAACTCAACCCAGTGAAAAGACTTTTAATAATCAAGTGATGTACAATTAATGGTGAAAAAAGTGATTCAGTGGTTTTGCGCAGAGCAGCCCAGATCCTCCACTTCTTGGGTCCCTCCCTCCCGCCAAGTGCCACCACAGCCAAACTCCAGCTAATACTTTCTAAGCAGTTACAGCAACTGTTTCTTTTCCTTTTGGGGTAAAGGTTTTTCATGAATAAATAAAAGCTGATCCTTATAAACATCCCTGTCAGTGGTAAATGGTTTGTCTCATCTCTGTAAATGATACATTCTGCTGGAGAGCTTGTTCTTTTGAAAAACAACAGATTTACTGGCTGAATCACTAGATGAAAATAGAAGAAAGAAAGCTTAAAAATGAAAATGAACACAGCCATTCCACATTTTACATCTCTACTGGAGGCTAGTGGTGGCATCACCAACCGGGCCTTGATTTCGTAGAAAAAGACAACAGGATCTATTCCTAACCTCCTTCCTGTATCTGTTTTCTGCTCAAATAGTCTGTCAGTAGGTGAGCGAAAACAGAAAAAAGGAGAAAAAACGGACTTTAAAGGTTGCCACTATGATCCCAAATAGGAAAGAGGAATGGTTTTGTATTTGAGTAAAATTATATAATTTATTTGAATCACATTATAAAACACATATATTAACAAAAGGTAATATATACACATGAACATATCTAAAAAAGTACACTGTCTCATGCAAGAGAACAGATTAGCAAGCTGAAACAGGGAAGTCTGGATGGATGGCCTATGAGACTAGGAAGCCAGGTAGTCCTAGAAGATTCCTTCTGGCTTACGGCCAAGCATACAAAACTTCAATATCAGCGCCAATAGATTGCTATGTGTTTCGCCTTTAGCGTCTGTCTTCGGGAGATCCTATTGGTCATAATCACTATTGAGTTCATATATAAATGTATCATATTGAATTGTTACACATCATTCAAAAATTGTTTGGAGACCATCATCTTGATAGAAAATATTCCATTTTAACAATTGTATATCACTCAGAAATAAAAGATATATATATGCGTATTATTTTTGAAGAAAAATTAAAAAAAACACAGCAAAACAAAACAGAAATCACAAATCACAGCAAGGAAGACCACATAATAGATGTACATACCATCACAAAAAGGGGGGAGGAGGAGAAGGGGCATACTTCAAGCACAGTTGTACAACAGATACAACGCCACCTGGACACACACAAACTCCTGGACCCGTTACAATCAGGATTCCGCCCAGGCCATGGGACAGAAACCGCACTCCTGAAGATATGGGACGATGCCCTCGAAGCAGCGGATGACGGAGATTCATGTCTCCTGGTACTATTGGATCTCAGTGCAGCGTTTGATACTGTGGACCACAATACTCTACTCATCCGCCTCACAGAAGTAGCAGGAGTCACTGGCTCAGATCTGCAATGGTTTGCATCCTTCCTAGGAAATCGCTCTCAGACAGTGAAACTAGGAGGTTTCACCTCTGAAACCCGGGCAATCTCCTGTGGAGTCCCTCAAGGATCACCCTTGTCGCCAGTCCTCTTCAATATATACATTCGCCCACTCCTCAAAATCATCAGAAGATCAGACCTCTGCTTCCACTCATACGCCGACGACACTCAATTATATTTTCGTATCACCGGACAAAAAGACCATCATCAGCAATTAGGAAAATGCCTCACTATGATAGACGACTGGATGACTGCCAGCTCCCTCAAACTTAATGAATCAAAAACAGAACTTCTTATTCTACATGCAAATCATAACCCCCGAACCAAGATCCCTTGGACACCTCCTACCATCTTTGGACAGACCATCGCCCCAAGGACCAAGGCTAAGAGTCTCGGAGTCATTTTTGACTCAGAAATGTCAATGGATGCCCAAATAGGAGCAGTGGTCAGTGGTTCTCACCATCTGCTCCGCCTGCTACGCAGACTCCTCCCCTTCATTCCAAAAGAGGACAAAGCAGTGGTAGTTGGAACGATCATCAATTCTCGACTCGACTATGCTAACTCCCTCTACATAGGGTTACCCCAATATCAACTTGCGCGCTTACAACTTATCCAAAACACAGCGGCAAGGCTGATAACAGGAAAAAAACCCTGGGAATCCATCTCCCCTTCCCTGAGGAACCTACATTGGCTAAATGTAAGGAGTCGGGTCGCATTCAAGACCCTCTGCCTCACCCACAAATGCGCACATGGAAACGCCCCGCAATACCTTCGCGAGAAAATAAAACACTACATACCGAATCGCAGTCTTCGATCGGCTAATCAAAATCTTCTCCTCATTCCCAAATCCCGCTACAAATCAAAGGGGGAACGGAGATTCGCTGTCCAAGGTCCACGGCTATGGAACGCTCTACCAACCGACATTCGCATGGAAGAAAACCATCAGGCCTTCAGGAAGAAACTCAAGACCCACCTCTTCTAGAAGCTCGACAACCAAATGTCAATACAGCGCCTTGAGGCGATTCAGTTCGCATTGTAGCGCTATACAAGTTATTCATTCATTCATTCATTCATTCATTCACAGAGGTCTCAATCAATATTGCAGTGCAACATCATGGAACAAGAAAATAGCAAAATAGAGCAGAAAAAGAGGGCTCAGAGGATAGAAAAAAAACAACCTATATTGAGGATCCTGAATCCAAGTGGATGGCAGCCTGCCAAAAAAAGATAAAAGTATATAAAAATATAAATATAAATATGGAAAAATGGCAAAAATAACTGCAGATTTGCTTTACTGCTGATATTATTCCCAAGACCTACGTCTAAATTATTATAGAATATATTGTATATAGGAGGTATGTGGCGCTAACTATAATACAAGATCAAGTGACAAAAAAATATATAGACACACTGACGGCAAGTCACTAGCAAGAAAGCGCGCGGCCAGTGTGTAAGCATATAAACGTGACAAAACTTCACTAGAGCATAAAAGAATTCATATAAAGTGCAAATACAAACAAAAGTGCAATATAAGATCTGTTAACGTCTAATATTCTCATAAAGTGCATATAACATAGTAAAGTGCAATGTCCAATGAGAAGGGAGCTGATCACCATATAATAGTTCATGCAAAAAAAGAAAAAAGAAAAAAGTGCATGTGCAATATATTTAATTAGTGTCCACTTCCTCCAATCACTAACACCATCCGCAGTGCGCCACTCGTTTCCCCAAGCCTCTCACCTCTAATAGAGACCCATACGGTCAAATCGAGCCTTAGTATGAAATAAAACCAGATTCCAGCAATCAATCGACTTCCAGCGATCGTCACGACAATAGCGGAGTTTTGGAAGATGGCTTCAGGGTTATCCAATGCGCTGAGGACATGAAATAAAAAGGGGGGCTCCACCGTGCAGTATTTCCAACAAATTTAGTAAAAAGAAAACACAGTAACTTACAGTTTAAAATTTCCTATTTCCAGCTACAACAGAGTACTTCCGGTCTCGGCCACGACCAGAAGTGACAACACCTGGCTTCTCTCTGACGCATTGCGTCAATGAACACGTGACTTCATCAAAGGTTGACTGTCCACATGTTCATATCTTTTATTTCTGAGTGATATACAATTGTTAGAATGGAACATTTTTGATCAAGATGATGGTCTCCAAACATTTTTTGAATGATGTATAACAATTTATTAAGATACATTTATATATGAACTCATTAGTGATGACATCTTTTTTAGTACCAATAGGATCTCCTGAAGAAGCTAAAGGCGAAACATGTAGTGATCCATCGGCGCTGATATTGAAGTTTTGTATGCTTGGCCTTAAGCCAGAAGGAATTTTTTAGGACTACCTGGCTTCCTAGTCTTATAGGCCATCCATGTGACTTCCCTGTTTCAGCTTCCTCATCTGTCCTCTTGCATGAGACAGTGTACTTTTTAAAATATGTTCATGTATATATATATTACCTTTTTCTTAAAGAGGGATTGCACCTGAAATTTTTTTTTTTAAAAGCCAGCAGCTACATATACTGCAGCTGCTGACTTTTAATAAATGGACACTTACCTCTTCCAGGGTCCAGCGATGTCGGCAGCAGAGGCCGATCAATCGCTCGGCTCTCTGCTGCTGCCGGCGCCATTCTTGGTGAGGGAATCAGGAAGTGAAGCGTTGCGGCTTCACTTCCAGGTTCCGTACTGCGCATGCGCGGGTCGCACAGTGCAATGAGAATCGTCCGCGCTGTCTCTGTGACCCTTGTGTGTCCCAGCAGACAGCGCGGCGGGACAGGAAGAGGCATAGACTCCCGTGGGAGTCTATGCCCGGAAGTGGGTGTAAATACCTGTCTTAGACAGGTATCTGCACCCCCTCCCCCTGAAAGGTGCCAAATGTGACACCGGAGGGGGGGAGGGTTCTGAAAAGCGGAAGTTACACTTTAGGGTGGAATCCCGCTTTAATATATGTGTTTTATAATGTGATTCAAATAAATTATATATTTTTACTCAAATACGAGACCATTCCTCTTTCCTATTTGGGATCATAGTGGCAACCTTTAACCGCTTCAGCGCCAGAAGATTTTACCCCCTTTCTGACCAGAGCACTTTTTACAATTTGGCACTGCGTCGCTTTAACTGACAATTGTGCGGTTTTCAAAGCTGTACCTGAACGAAATTTGCGTACTTTTTTTCCACAAATAGAGCTTTCTTTGGTGGTATTTAATCACCTCTGCGTTTTTTTTATTATTTGCGCTATAAACAAAAAAATAGCGTTAATTTTGAAAAAATAATAATATTTTTTACTTTTTGCTATAATAAATATCCCCCCCAAAAAATATATAAAAAAACATTTTTTTTCCTCAGTTTAGGCCGATACGTATTCTTCTACATATTTTTGGAAAAAAAAAAATCGCAATAAGCGATTATTGATTGGTTTGCGCAGAAGTTATAGCGTTTACAAGATAGAGAATAGTTTTATAGCATTTTTATTAATTAAAAAATTTTTTTTTATTAGTAATAGCGGCGATCAGCGATTTTTATTGTGACTGCAACATTATGGCGGACACATCGGACATTTTTGGGACCATTGTAATTTATACAGCAATCAATGCTATTTAAATGCATTGATTCCTGTGTAAATGACACTGGCAGTGAAGGGGTTAACCACTAGGTGGCAGTGTAGGGGTTAAGTATGCCTAGAGGTGTGTTTCTTACTGTGGGGTGGCGTGGCTGTCAGCTAGTGAATGCTGATTTCTGCTCCAATTACAGGGAGCACTGATCGGCGTCACTAGTTGCTAGGCAGAACGGGGAGATGCTGTTTATTTCCCCATCTCCCCGTTCAGCCTTCCCGTGAGACGATCGCGGGCATCCCCGCGGCGATCGAGTCCACGGGACCCGCGACCGGCCTCACGGGAGTCCAGACCGCCGAGAGTGTGCGCCGCTCGCGGCACGCGCCCGATGGCATGTCGGCATCTTAAAGGGGACCTACCTGTACGCCCTTATGGCTGTCCGTGCCATTCTGTCGACGTACATCGTCGTGCGCCGGTCGGCAAGCGGTTAAAAAACTAAATTTCTTCATCAGTTTAGGCCAATATATATTCTTCTACATATTTTTGGTATAAAAAAAAAATAATTATCGCAATAAGCGTATATTGATTGGTTTGCACAAAAGTTATAGCATCTGCAAACTATGGGAAAGATTTATGGCATTTTTATTATTTTATTTTTTTACTAGTAATGGCTGTGAGCTGCAATTTTTAGCGGTACTCTGGCATTGCGATGGACATATCGGAGACTTTTGACTCTTTTTTGGGACCATTGGCATTTATGCAGTGATCAGTGCTATGAAAATGCACTGATTACTGTGTAAATGTCACTGGCAGGGAAGTGGTTAACACTAGGGGGCGATCAAGGGGTTAAATGTGTGTTCCCTCAGTATGTTCTAACTGTGTGGGGATGTGAGTGACTAGTAGAGGAGCCATATAGTTTTTCCTACTTCGTAGGAAGAAACGATATGCATGGGCGTCCGCAGAACTTTTTTCAGGGGAGGGCCTCATTTTAGGGTCACCCTTGCACCGCCCCTTTTCGACAATGTCATTATCACATTATTATGGTCAGAGTCTGCAGACGTATTACAATCCCTAGGATAAGTAATGGATAATGGCCAACAGGCCCTCTGACCAGACCCAGCAAAACTACAGCAGTGATCACTCCGGCTGGACGATCGTTCACTCTGGGTTCCCCGGGGCGACTCAGTTCAGTAGTGTAGCATGTCTGTACCCCGGTAGTGGCTCAGTCTTTCTCTCTCTGGTGGTGCTGGGCAGTGTGGCTCTCTCTGGTGGCGCTGGACAGCATGGCTCTCTCTTGTGGTGCTGGGCAGCATGGCTCTCTCTCTGGCTTCCGCCCAGCACACTCCTCGTTCTTTGTCCTGTAGAACTCTCTCCCTCAGCTTTTTTTCCAGGCTGCAGTCTCTCAATTTCTTTCTTGATTGAGCTGTAGCCTCCTCTCTGTGGAAAATGGGGCCGCCAATCTTTTGGGACTACATGTCCAATGAAGCTTGCCTCTCTTAGTCATCTTTGATTGGCCCTCAGTTATGGCCATTAGGGAAGGAACGGAGTGGGCAGGAAGCTTGGCGGGGAACCTGGTGAGAGCCACCGTCTCTTCTCCCTGACAGGAGAATGGGTGGGGCGAGCAGAGGAAACCTCTTATAGCCTGCAGTTCGCCTTTCTCCCATCACAGCACCACGAGTTCTCTGCTGGACTGAGCAGGGAAAAAAGCCCAAAGTCACACTACACTGATGGGGGGCTTGACAGCACCTTAATGGTGTCACTCTACTGGCAGGTGTCACCCAGGTGCGGCACATCGATAGAGATGCAACTGCGCAGAATTTAAGATCCGATCCCTGATTCCAGGGGGGGGCACTTGACCCCCCTTGCCCCTACCCCACACACAAATCCTCATGCTGGCGATCGTGCCCGCCGGCCACGTGCATCAGGTCCCGCCCGCACACCCTCTGGTGGCTGAAATGGGTAGGACGTACCCGTACAGGATTTCGCCCAGGAGAGCCATTGTGCCGCAGTATATCTGTGTGACACGGTCGGCAAGTGGTTAAAGTCCATTTTCTCCTTTTTTCGGTTTTCGCTTAATTATCATTGGATGTAGTGCCACATTCTGCAATATATGTCTCAAATTCCCTTTTTTTTTGAATAGTCTGTCAATAGATCCAGAGTACCATTTATATGTACAGATAATAAAGATGTTATACATAGTTCTCCCCATAAGAATCTCCTGGGCTAAAGAAGGAGGTTGCTGGTTAAGGCTCTCAGCTGCTGAGAGGCTGGGGCAGCTGCTAGTCAGGCATCTGGGTGAATCCCAACATTATTGTTGGGATCCCTACTGAACCTGGACTGGCACTGTGACATCAACCGACAGCTGACTTTAGCACACTGTCAGCTAAATCTGGATCACAGGAGTGCAGAACCAAGTGCACTCCTGAGACCCACAAAAGAGCTTTAACCATACTTTTCCTTTAAATAAATCCATTGCAAAAAACTTTACAGCTTTCTGCAATGGAGCTGGGTCCACACTACTGGAATGTCTTTAGACCTACCGTCTGCATAACCTGTTTGATGGACTCTGGGAGAGTCTTGATCCTCCCATTCAAGGAGACCAATCTTCTTTTATTTCATTGTCTCTGTAACCTAGAACAAATTACATACTGAGACAGGCTTAGGCTGAGTTATCAACATTGACCTGCCATCCAGGTGTCTGAAAATGTTTGGAGCACTGATACCCTGTACACACGACCAGACTTTCCATCAGGAAAGGTCAGACGGAATCATTCTGTCGGACATTCCGATTGTGTGTGGGCTTCATCTGACCTTTTCTTTCTAAAATTCTGACGGACCTAGAAATAGAACATGTTTCAAATCTTTCCACCGGAACCAGTTCCTATCGAGAAAACCGCTTGTCTGTATGCTGTTCCGATGGACCAAAAACAACGCAAGGGCAGCTATTGAACTTCCTTTTTCTAGTCCCGTCATACGTCATCGCGTTCTAAACGATCGGACTTTGGTGTGATCATGTGTAGGCAAGTCCGTTTTGGCGTAAATCCGTCAAAAAGTCCTTTGGAGTTCAGTCCGACGAGAAGTCAGCTCGTGTGTACGTTGCATGAGTAGGAAATTCCCAGAGGGTTTTTTGACAAGGATAACATGGAATTAAAACCCCTGAAATAGTGGGTCCGCTGGAAATGGTAAAATTACCTATTCCTCCTACATACAGTGGATATAAAAACTCTACACACCCGTTAAATAGTAAGGTTTCTGTAATATAAAAAAAAAGGGACAAAGATAAATAATTTTAGAACTTTTTCCACCTTTAATGTGACCTATAAACAGTACAACTCAGAAAAACAAACTGAAATCTTTTGGTGGGGGGGGGGGGGGGGAGTAAAAATAAAGTAAATAATGTGGTTTTATAAGTGTGCACACCCTCTTATACCTGGGGATGTAGCAGTGTCCAGAATTAGGCAATCACATTCAAACTCATGTTAAATATGAGTCAATACACACCTGCCATAGAGCTGCAAGTTTATAAAAAAATAAAATAAATAGATTCAACCCCCTCACGATCTGTATGCAGAATTTCCCGATTCATTCATGTAACAAGTGTAGAGAATTCTCTGCTCACTAAGCTGTCAAATGAAAAAAAACGGGCAGTCTGCCAATTTTTTTACAACATTGTCCCCGTTGGTAGATAACAATAGTGGAGTACATCACGAGACACAAAGCCATAGTAGTTACCATGTGGGTTATATAGGCCACCTTTAGGTGAGGGACACTGGCACACCCTAAGACAGGAAGGTCACTCCTTATTTAACCCCTCCCATTAATGGGAGTGCCTCAGTTTTTGTAGCAAAGCAATACACGTGTATCAAAAGAGGGGAGGAAACTCTGTGTACCGTGATGTACTTCAAGAAAAGGATTTTACAGATAAGCTGTTAAAAAATACTATTTTCTTTATCGTACATCACGGGACACAGAGCCATAGTAGTTACTATGTGGGATGTCCCAGAGCAATGCTATGGGAGGGGAGAGAGACACAAACAAAAGTAGGGTGCCATCAGACTTGAGGACTTATACTGCTGCCTCCAGCACACTGCGCCCAAAGGCGATATCCTCATGCCTTTTTACATCCACCTGATAGAATCTAGTGAATGTATGGACTGAAGACCAAGTTGAGGCCCTGCAGATTTGAGCCATGGAGGCTTGGTAATGCACTGCCCACGCAGCACTAACAGCCCTGGAAGAGTGCGCTTTGATCTGAAAAAGGTCGAACCTTCCTCTTCAAACCATAAGCTTGAATAATTATTTGCCAGATCCACTTAGTAATAGTAGATTTCGACGCTGCCTGTCCTTTTCTAGGACCTTCGGGCAACACAAACAAAACATCAGTTTTTCGAATCTGAGCAGTCACCTTCAAAAGACTTTGACTGCTCTCACTATATTAAGAGAATGTAGCGACTTTTCTTCTATAGAACAGGTTCGGGAAAAAAAATTAAGGTAGACCAATATCCTGGTTTAGATGAAACCTGACACCACCTTCGGCAGAAAGCTAGGATGAGGACGCAATACCATTCTATCCTTGTGAATAATCTAGTATGGCTCTTTTACAAGAAAGAGCAGCCAACTCGGATACCCTTCTTGCAAAAGATATGGCAACCAGAAAAACAAACCTCCTTGTCAAAAGGATCAAGGGAGTATGTCGAATCGGCTCAAAAAGCTGTTTTGTATTACCGATAAAAAAACAAATTCAAGTCCCAAGGTTTCGAGGGTGACTTAACCGGTGGATTAAGCCACGTTACCCCCTGAATAAAACTACGGACCAGGGAATGCGAAGCAAGTGGTCGTTGGAACAATACCAATAAGGCCGACACCTAGCCTTTGATAGTACTCAAGGCCAGCTTCATCTCTAATCCTACTTAGGCCAGTTTCACACTGGGGCGGTGGGGGTGGCGGCGGTAAAGCGCGCTGCTTTACCGTAGTTTTAGCCGCGGTATACGCCCGCTAGCGGCGCTTTGCCGGCGGTATCTCATTGATTTCAATGGGTAGGAGCGGTGAATACACCGCTCCTTATATGCTGCTAGCAGGTTTTTTTTTTACCGTCCTGCTAGCGCACCGCTCCAGTGTGAAAGCCCTCCGGCTTTCACACTGGAGTTAAAGGACCCGCTTTTTTCAGGCGCTATTTTTAGCGCTGTAGCGCCTGAAAAACGCTTAGGTGTGCAAGTGGCCTTACAGAAAGGCAAGGATTCTACCTATGACATACTTTCTAGGATGCCAACCCCTGGATTCACACCAGGAAATATATGCCTTCCAGACTCTATATGACTCTGGAAGCTGGCCTCCTTGCATTAATCAAGGTAGATATCACTGACCCTGAAAGTCCACGATTCTTCAGAATGTGGGTTTCAATAGCCAAACCGTTAAAATGTAACTCTTTGTAAGGTAGGATAGAATACTGATCCCTGCCAGAGCAGGTCTGGACGTGGTGGTAGGGTCCATGGGTCCCCTACCATCATCCTTATGATCTGATGCATACCAAGATCTTCTGGGTCACAAGAACCACTGAATTCCTTTCCTGCTTGATCCTGCGAAGAAGTTGAGGTAGCATCAGAATAGGAGGAAATGCATAAATCAGTGAAAACTGATCCTACGGTCACTAATGCATCTGTTCCGCATGTGAGCGGATCCCTTGTTTCTTGACACAAAGTGTCAGAGGGGTGTGAGCAGTGCTAACCGACACTATACACCCTACATTGCCCGATCAGAGGTGTGTGAGCAGTTATAACTGACACTATACACCCTAAATTCGCTGATCAGAGGGATGTGAGCAGTTATAACCAACACTATATACCCCACATTCCCTGATCAGAGGGGCGTGAGCAGTTCTAACTGACACTATACACCCTGCACCCCACATTCCCCGATCAGAGGGGTGTGAGCAGTTATAGTAGGGTGACCAGGGGACAGTCCCCGGATAGAGGACACTGTCCCCGGACCAAGTCTGTACCCGTTTTTGTCCCCGGATTGGATTTGAACAGGGGCTGGGACAATTTCAAAGACAGTCAGCGCAGATTATTAAAAAATCCACTCTGCCGCTCCTACTAGTTTAGGGGGTGGGGTGTATTTTTTTTCATTATCTATGCCCCTTCCTGATGATCATGTGCTGGTTGGAGCAGAGAGAATATTTCTTCAGTTTCGGGTGCATGCCCGTTCCGCTCCTGCTCGCATGTTCTTCTGCCTTGGCTGAAGTCCCGGCCAGCCACCTGCCCATCTCCTTGCCTTCCCTGGCGGAGTGATCTTCCTCCGCTCCCCACCCAGTAGTAGCCGGGGGGCCCAGAGAGTAAGACTTGACAGGCTGCAAGGAGGGCGGCAGCGGCGACGGGCAGAGATTCGCTAATTGCCACCATTACTAGTAAAAAAAAAAATATGTCCCCGGATTTCATTTAAAAAATCTGGTCACCTTAAGTTATAGACGACACTTTACACCCCACATTTCCTAATCAGAGGGGTGTTTCAAATCCTCTCACACACTATAATTCATACACCCCCTTCGGCCGCCTCACACACACTGATTTCCCGGGAGTAGAGTCCTTCCACTCATGTCCCAGCTCTCCCTCGGAGGTCACATGGTGCGGTCACATGACTGTGATGTCATCTCCTCCCCTAACCACTCCGATCTCGGATCTTCCGTGCTCCGAGGCTGTAACTTGTGAATTGGAGGAAAACACGGAGGCGCATTGGGGACGTCCACCCTCCCCTCGGTGACCGCACCTCATACACACCCCCGGGAGCTGGGCGGAGACTGTGCGGGCTGCAGACTCCATGTAGCGGCGCGGCCTGGGACACAAGATGGCGGGTGAGAGGAACGGCGCCGTGTGCGTGTCATAGAGTGTGTCATGTGCCATGGCAGAGTTGTGACTGGGCCCGGGGCGGGAGAAAGTGGCCAGTGACTGGTGTGTGTGCTGGGAGTTGTCTGTGGACTCATACACAGGGCTCTGATATTCGTCCCAGGACAGGGCCGGCCTGTCATTTCTATTGGCGGCACTTCTCTCTGTCTTCACTTCTCTCTGTCTTCACTTCTCTCTACTGTCTTCCCTGAGTAGTTATGTGGAGGGGGCCACTAGACACTACCTGCAATGGCTGAGGACTGTCCATAGGATAGTAGGGGGGGGGGGGGGGGGACAGGCAGCGTCTGTAGGATAGTACTGGGGGACAGGGAGCCTCTGTAGGATAGTACTTGGGGACAGGCAGCTTCTGTAGGATAGTACGAGGGGGGTGGGACAGGCAGCGTCTGTAGGATGGTACTGGGGGACAGGCAGCGTCTGTAGGATGGTACTGGGGGACAGGCAGCGTCTGTAGGATGGTACTGGGGGACAGGCAGCGTCTGTAGGATGGTACTGGGGGACAGGCAGCGTCTGTAGGATGGTACTGGGGGACAGGCAGCGTCTGTAGGATGGTACTGGGGGACAGGCAGCGTCTGTAGGATGGTACTGGGGGACAGGCAGCGTCTGTAGGATAGTACGAGGGGGGGACAGGCAGCTTCTGTAGGATAGTACGAGGGGGGGACAGGCAGCTTCTGTAGGATAGTACGAGGGGGGGACAGGCAGCTTCTGTAGGATAGTACGAGGGGGGGGGGAAAGGTAGCTTCTGTAGGATAGTACGAGGGGGGGGGGACAGGCAGCTTCTGTAGGATAGTACGAGGGGGGGGGGGGACAGGCAGCTTCTGTAGGATAGTACGAGGGGGGGGGGACAGGCAGCTTCTGTAGGATAGTACGGGGGGGGGGGGGGGGGGGGACAGGCAGCTTCTGTAGGATAGTACGAGGGGGGGGGGGACAGGCAGCTTCTGTAGGATAGTACGAGGGGGGGGGACAGGCAGCGTCTGTAGGATAGTACGAGGGGGGGGGACAGGCAGCGTCTGTAGGATAGTACGAGGGGGGGGGGGGGGGACAGGCAGCGTCTGTAGGATAGTACGAGGGGGGGGGACAGGCAGCGTCTGTAGGATAGTACGAGGGGGGGGGGGACAGGCAGCGTCTGTAGGATAGTACGAGGGGGGGGGGGGGGGACAGGCAGCGTCTGTAGGATAGTACGGGGGGGGGGGGGGACAGGCAGCGTCTGTAGGATAGTACGAGGGGGGGGGGGGACAGGCAGCGTCTGTAGGATAGTACGAGGGGGGGGACAGGCAGCGTCTGTAGGATAGTACTGGGGGACAGGGAGCCTCTGTAGGATAGTACTTTGGGACAGGCAGCTTCTGTAGGATAGTACGAGGGGGGTGGGACAGGCAGCGTCTGTAGGATGGTACTGGGGGACAGGCAGCGTCTGTAGGATGGTACTGGGGGACAGGCAGCGTCTGTAGGATGGTACTGGGGGACAGGCAGCGTCTGTAGGATGGTACTGGGGGACAGGCAGCGTCTGTAGGATGGTACTGGGGGACAGGCAGCGTCTGTAGGATGGTACGAGGGGGGGGGGACAGGCAGCTTCTGTAGGATAGTACGAGGGGGGGGACAGGCAGCTTCTGTAGGATAGTACGAGGGGGGGGGGAAAGGTAGCTTCTGTAGGATAGTACGAGGGGGGGGGGACAGGCAGCTTCTGTAGGATAGTACGAGGGGGGGGGGACAGGCAGCTTCTGTAGGATAGTACGAGGGGGGGGGGACAGGCAGCGTCTGTAGGATAGTACGAGGGGGGGGGACAGGCAGCGTCTGTAGGATAGTACGAGGGGGGGGGGGGGGACAGGCAGCGTCTGTAGGATAGTACTGGGGGACAGGGAGCCTCTGTAGGATAGTACTTGGGGACAGGCAGCGTCTGTAGGATGGTACTGGGGGACAGGCAGCGTCTGTAGGATGGTACTGGGGGACAGGCAGCGTCTGTAGGATGGTACTGGGGGACAGGCAGCGTCTGTAGGATGGTACTGGGGGACAGGCAGCGTCTGTAGGATGGTACTGGGGGACAGGCAGCGTCTGTAGGATAGTACGAGGGGGGGGGGGGACAGGCAGCGTCTGTAGGATAGTACGAGGGGGGGGGGGGGACAGGCAGCGTATGTAGGATAGTACGAGGGGGGGGGGACAGGCAGCGTCTGTAGGATAGTACGAGGGGGGGGGGGACAGGCAGCGTCTGTAGGATAGTACGAGGGGGGGGGGGGGGGGACAGGCAGCGTCTGTAGGATAGTACGAGGGGGGGGGGACAGGCAGCGTTTGTAGGATAGTACGAGGGGGGGGGGACAGGCAGCGTCTGTAGGATAGTACGGGGGGGGGGGGGACAGGCAGCGTCTGTAGGATAGTACGAGGGGGGACAGGGACAGGCAGCGTCTGTAGGATAGTACTGGGGGACAGGCAGCCTCTGTAGGATAGTACTTGGGGACAGGCAGCGTCTGTAGGATGGTACTGGGGGACAGGCAGCGTCTGTAGGATGGTACTGGGGGACAGGCAGCGTCTGTAGGATGGTACTGGGGGACAGGCAGCGTCTGTAGGATGGTACTGGGGGACAGGCAGCGTCTGTAGGATGGTACTGGGGGACAGGCAGCGTCTGTAGGATGGTACTGGGGGACAGGCAGCGTCTGTAGGATAGTACGAGGGGGGGGGGGGGGGGGACAGGCAGCGTCTGTAGGATAGTACGAGGGGGGGGGGGGACAGGCAGCGTCTGTAGGATAGTACGAGGGGGGGGGGGGACAGGCAGCGTCTGTAGGATAGTACGAGGGGGGGGGGGACAGGCAGCCTCTGTAGGATAGTACGAGGGGGGGGGACAGGAGGCAGCGTCTGTAGGATAGTACGAGGGGGGGGGGGGAGGGAGGCCTGGGGGGGGGCGAGGGGGGGACAGGGGTGGTAGGGGGGGGGGGGGGGACAGGCAGCGTCTGTAGGATAGTACGAGGGGGGGACAGGCAGCGTCTGCAGGATAGTACGAGGGGGGGGACAGGCAGCGTCTGTAGGATAGTACGAGGGGGGGGGGACAGGCAGCGTCTGTAGGATAGTACGAGGGGGGGGGGGACAGGCAGCGTCTGTAGGATAGTACGAGGGGGGGGGAAAGGCAGCGTCTGTAGGATAGTACAAGGGGGGGGGGGGGGACAGGCAGCGTCTGTAGGATAGTACGAGGGGGGGGGGGGGGGGGACAGGCAGCGTCTGTAGGATAGTACGAGGGGGGGGGACAGGCAGCGTCTGTAGGATAGTACGAGGGGGGGGGGACAGGCAGCGTCTGTAGGATAGTACGGGGGGGGGACAGGGAGCGTCTAGGATAGTACGAGGGGGGGGGGGGGTCAGGCAGCGTCTGTAGGATAGCACAGCGCTGCACCAGACAATGTTTAGGACTTATTGTATAAAGTGACAGTAGATTGCGGCAGTACTTACCTTGGTCTGAAGAAGATGGCATTGGGAATGGGTGTTGTCTAAGCCTGTACCAGGATGGGTAGTAGGCAGATGCAGGAACTGCTAGGGTGTTTGGAAATGTACACAGATCCTAATGGGAGTGCTGATTGTCACTTTAAACAAGTCAGCAGGCTTTCAAGAAGTATTGAAGCCTGCTAGCGGCATGTCTAAAGTGACAACCAGCACTCCCATTAGGATCTGTATTTATCATTTACAAACTGGAGCTGAGGAGGGGTACTTTGAAAAGCTTCTGGTTCACCCCAGAACGCAGTGTGAGAAAGGTGTGTTTCCTACACTGCGTTAAGAAACGCACTGCCTTTGCGATCTGCTGTGGGTGCCAATACATTGTTGAAGGCACCTCAAATGTAGATTGCAAACGCAGTGCATTTGCGGGCACCAGATCGCATAGTGCCGTAGTACAATGTGATTTGGTGCAGTGCGTTTTTCAAAAGTTGTGCATGCACTACTGTTTGTGCAGTCTGGTTTGATTTGCAGCCCGTTCAAATGAATGGGCTGCCGGATCGCATAGGAATGTGTAGCGCGTTCCTATGCGATTCTGGTGTGAATCAGTCCTCAATAAAGCTTGCTGAAAGCTCTGAAAATGCTTTGTAAAAGCTAGCTGTTCACACTGCTCTTATACAAGCTGAAGCCCATGTGAAACAGGCCTTATATTCCAGTATGCAACTCTCCTGGCACAAACTACTGTGTTTTATTTCCCTTATGTATTATCAATCTGGATATTATGCCATGTAGGGAAGAAACATACACTGAGCTGATCAGAAGGTAATTTGTTTTAAGCAGTGCAAAGATGAGCCAATCATATATGAAAGCATTCCTGTGCACATTCTTTAAGGGAGTAGTTCATATTCGGCTTCATGCACACTGGTTTATTGTAATGCGATTTCTCCTGGAAGCAGAAAATTGGCATTAAAAACTCACCTGAGCTGCATTTTTTCAAACCAGTTTAGGTGAGTTTAGCAGAGTTCTAAGCAGCATTTGATGTTTGTAAGTTAATTTATTTCATTGGCCAGAATCTTAATTTATTCTGGTCATTCAGGTGAATAAACTCTGAAGTGCTGAACGCACTTAGCGTTTAGGAGTGTTTTGTTTTTTTACACTCAAAAGCTTCCCTCCTGAATGCGATTTTTTTTTTTTTTTTTTTTTTTTTTTTTTTTTTTTCTTCCTTATTCAGGAGAGGAGCTTTGACTGCCTCAGTACCCTGCTGCTCCTAATCTCTGGTAAAAGCCTATGTGTGCATGAACCCACAGGCTTTTATGAAGTTGAGATCAGGGGCTTTGGCAAAAAAAAAGCCGAAAGCTCCTAAACGGAAGTGTAGGAGCAGCAGTGTACATAAGGCCTAATAGTAAGTAAGTGCAGCTTCCACAAAGCCTTGCCAAAAGGTAGCATTCTGAGCGTTCTGTGCCGTCCTGCGTATACAGGTGATACTCGAAAAAATGTGAATATCTTGCAAAAGTTCATTTATTTCACTAATGCAACTTAAAAGGTGAAACTAATATATGAGACTCCATTACATGCAAAGCAAGTTAGTTCAAGCTGTGATTTGTCATAATTGTGATGATTATGGCTTACAGCTCATGAAAACTCCAAATCCACAATCTCAGAAAATTAGAATATTACATGCAATCGATAAAAAAACAAGGATTGTACATAGAACAATGTCAGACCTCTGAAAAGTATAAGCATGCATATGTACTCAGTACTTGGTTTGGGCCCCTTTTGCAGCAATTGGACCCCTTTCACACTGAGGCGTTTTTCAGGCGCTTTAGCGCTAAAAATAGCGCCTGAAAGAAGCCTCGGCTGCAAACCCAGTGTGAAAGCCCGAGTGCTTACACACTGGGGCACTGCGCTGGCAGGGCGTCAGAAAAAGTCCTGCAAGCAGCTTCTTTGCACTCACCGCTCCTAAAGCACCCCTGCCCATTGAAAACAATGGGGCAGCGCTGCTATACCGCCGGCAAAATGCCACTGCAGCAGAGTTTTGCGGGCGGATTTAACCCTTTTTGGCCGCTAGCGGGGGTTAAAACAGCCCCGCTACCAGCCGAATAGCACCGCTAAAATGACGGTAAAGCGGCGCTAAAAATAGCACCGCTTACGCCCAGGGCGGGACAGTGTGAGAGCGATCTTACTGCCTCAATGCTGCGTGGCATGAAAGCTATCAGCCTGTGGCACTGCTGAGGTGCTATGGAAGACCAGGATGCTTCAATAATGGCCTTCAGCTCTTCTGCATTGTTCGGTCTCAT
Source organism: Lithobates sylvaticus (assembly GCA_028564925.1). Lineage (NCBI taxonomy): Eukaryota > Metazoa > Chordata > Amphibia > Anura > Ranidae > Lithobates > Lithobates sylvaticus. The sequence goes on along the minus strand of CM053030.1, from coordinate 165,649,866 downwards.
GTCTCTCATCTTTCTCTTGGCAATGCCCCATAGATTCTCTATGGGGTTTAGGTCAGGCGAGTTTGCTGGTCAATCAAGCGCAGTAATCCCATGGTCATTGAACCAGGTTTTGGTGCCTTTGGCAGTGTGGGCAGGTGCCAAGTCCTGCTGGAAAATGAAGTCTGCATCCCCATAGAGCTCGTCTGCAGAAGGAAGCATAAAGTGCTCCAAAATCTTCTGGTAGACAGCTTATTTGACCCTGGACTTAATGAAGCACAGTGGACCAACACCAGCAGATGACATGGCTCCCCCAAATCAACACAGACTGTGGAAACTTCACACTGGACTTCAAGCACCTTGCAGTGTGTGCCTCTCCATTCATCCTCCATACTCTGGGTCCTTGGATTCCAAATGAGATGCAAAATTTGCTCTCATCAGAAAAGAGGACTTTGGACCACTAAGCAACAGACCAGGTCTGCTTTTCTTTAGCCCAGGTAAGACGCTTCTGACGTATTTGTTGTTCAGGAGTGGCTTGACAAGAGGAATACGACATTTGAAGCCCATGTCTAGGATCCGTCTGTGTGGTGGCTCTTGATGCACTGACTCCCGCCTCAGTCCACTCCTTGTGAAAGTCCCCAACACTTTTTTAAATTGCCGTTTCCTGACAATCCTCTCCAGACTGCGGTCATCCCTGCTGCTTCTGCACCTTTTTCTTCCACACAACTTTCTATTAATGTGCTTTGATACAGCACTTTGGGAACATCCAACTTCTTTTGCAATTACCTTTTACATAGTTGCATAGTTAGCTAGGCCGAAAAAAGACACAAGTCCATCCAGTTCAACCATAAAAAAAAAAGAAATAATAATTAAAAATAAAAAAAATATCGTACAATCCAATATACCCCATTCTATACCCACAGTTGATCCAGAGGAAGGCAAAAAAAAAAAAACCCAAAAGAGCATTCTCCAATCTGCTACAGCAGTTGGAAAAAAATTACTTCCTGATCCCCTAGAGGCAATCGGATTTTCCTGGATCAACTTTACCTATAAATGTTAGTACCCAGTTATATTATGTACATTTAGGAAAGTATCCAGGCCTTTCTTAAAGCAATCTACTGAGTTAGCCAGAACCACCTCTGGAGGGAGTCTATTCCACATTTTCACAGCTCTTACTGTGAAGAAACCTTTCCGTATTTGGAGATGAAATCTCTTTTCCTCTAGACGTAAAGAGTGCCCCTTGTCCTCTGTGTTGACCGTAAAGTGAATAACTCAACACTAGGGATAGGCCCGGTGTTCGATTCAAACCCATGTTCAAATCGAACATCTGGCGTTCGCCCGCTCGGCGAGCCCAGAACTATTTGGGCCGCTCGCATCAAATTCGTGTGATGCGAGCGGCCCGCAATGCACTGCGCCAGTCGCAGTGCATTGCTGGCTGGTGATTGGCCAAGCATGCACTGTGACCCAGCGTGCTTAGCCAATCATAGAGCCAGCGGCGAGGAGAGCCATAATTGTGGCCAATTATAGCTCAGGGGGTTTAGTACACGCCCCACATTATATAAGGCCGCCGCGCCGGCAGCTTCGTATATTGTGTTCCAGCGTGTCAGTGATGTTATGTGCTGTGATCCTTTCTGCAGTGCTGCTGACTGCTGACATTATCTGTTTTGTGATTCTGGGGATTAGTGTGTGTGTGTGCTGTTGTACAGCATTGCAGTATCACATTAAAACACCTTCCTTACTTTCTTCATCCTGTTGTGTCATCTAAGGCAGCCATCTGCGGCTAATGAATTGCCGGTTCCGTAACACAGAGAACAGTCATTCATTGAAAGTCATTGATAAAAAACAAAAAAAAAAGCGTGGGTGTCCCCCCAAATTCAATTAGCAGGCCCTTCAGGTCTGCTATGGATATTAAGGGGAACCCCGGCCAAAAAAAAAAAAAAATGGCGTGGGGTCCCCCTCAAAAATCCATACCAGACCCTTATCCGAGCACGCAACCTGGCAGGCTGCAGGAAAAGAGGGGGGGACGAGAGCAGCACCCCCTCCCTCCTGAACCGTACCAGGCCACATGCCCTCAACATTGGGAGGGTGCTTTGGGGTCCCTTGTCTCCGTGTTGATGAGGACAAGGGCCTCTTCCCCACAACCCTGGCCATTGGTTGTGGGGGTCTGCGGGTGAAGGGCTTATCGGAATCTGGAAGCCCCCTTTAACAAGGGGACCCTCAGATCCCGCCCCCCCTGTGTGAAATGGTAAGGGGGTACAAAAGTACCCCTACCATTTCACCCAAAAAGTGTAAAAAATTGTAAAAAATGACAGGAGACGGTCTTTGACAATTCCTTTATTAAAATCTTTCTTCTGGTCTTCCTTCTTCCTTCCTTTCTTCATCCTTCGGTTTCTTCATCTTCTCCTTCTGGCATCTTCTTCCATCTTCTTCCTCCGATCCGCTTCTTCTTGCTCTGGTCTTCTCGTCCGGCATCTTCTTCCACGGCGTCGGTGTCTCTTCTTGGCCGCTCCGCGCAATGGGAGGCTTTCGCTGTGTGAGGCTTCGCTGCGGCTGACAGGTCTTTTATAATGGTGACCCCGCCCCCTCTGTTGCACAGGGACGTCATGGGGAATTCCCTATGGCTTTCCCCATGACGTCAGAGGGGGCGGGGCCACCTCCATTATAAAAGACCTGTCAGACGCAGCGAAGCCTCACACAGCGGGAGCCTCCCATTGCGCGGAGCGGCCCAAGAAGAGACACCGACGCCATGGAAGAAGATGCCGGACGAGAAGACCAGAGCAAGAAGAAGCGTATCGGAGGAAGAAGATGATAGAAGAAGATGCCGGAAGGAGAAGAGGAAGAAAGGAAGAAGGAAGAAGATTTTAATAAAGGAATTGTCAAAGACCGTCTCCTATCAAAAATGGTAAAAATTACACTTTTTTTGGTAAAATGGTAGGGGTACCCCCTTACCATTTCACACGGGGGGGGCGGGATCTGGGGGTCACCTTGTTTTAAAGGGGGCTTCCAGATTCTGATAAGCCCCCCGCCCGCAGACCCCCACAACCAATGGCCAGGGTTGTGGGGACGAGGCCCTTGTCCTCATCAACTCTTTTCCTGCGGCCTGCCAGGTTGCGTGCTCGGTAAGGGTCTGGTATGGATTTTGAGGGGGACCCCACGCCATTTTTTTTTTTTCCTTTTTTTGGCCGGGGTTCCCCTTAATATGCATAGCAGACCTGAAGGGCCTGGTAATTGAATTTGGGGGGACCCCCACGCTTTTTATTTTTTTATTTTCTTTTATTTTTTATTTTCTTTTATTTTTTATTTTTTTTTATCAATGACTTTTTTTTTTATCAATGGCTTTGAATGAATGACTGTTCTCTGTGTTACGGGAGCAGACAATTCATTAGCCGCGAGTGATTTTAAATAGCTTTTTTTCCTGCAAAAATGACACTTTGTGCAGGGACAGTTCTAAGCACAGGAAACATGCGCCCCTTCACAGGCATACTATAGACACCCCCAGGTACGAAATTTAAAGGAATATTACACTTTTATTGTTTCACTTTAAAACGGTTCTGCACACATTTCATTTAGTTTTTTTTTTCCACTTACCTTGTAATCGCTGACTTCCTTTCCTCTGTCTCTGCGGCGGTGGGCGGGGTCTCTGCATCGATCGTCGTCAGGCCGCACTGTCTCCTGGGATCTGGTGTCATTGATCCCAGGAGTCAGTGCGGACATCTTCGGACATCTCGCGAGATGTCGGCCCCCATCTTCGGACATCTCGCGAGATGTCGGCCCCCATCTTCGGACATCTCGCGAGATGTCGGCCCCCATCTTCGGACATCTCGCGAGATGTCGGCCCCCATCTTCGGACATCTCGCGAGATGTCGGCCCCCATCTTCGGACATCTCGCGAGATGTCGGCCCCCATCTTCGGACATCTCGCGAGATGTCGGCGAACGTGAGCTGCACTTCGCCGTTACTGCGCACGCGCGAGATCGGCGCAGTAACGGCGGTGCATGCTGGGCCATCTGAAGTGCCTGTGGGGTTTCACATGCCCACAGGCAAGATGGCACCCAGCAAGAAGAATGTTTCTGAATTATTTTAAAGGACAAAAACCGGCAGCAATGACTTGGTGAACTTGAACATGTGAGTACTTGCATAACATCTTGCAATCCATTGCATTGCACAAAAAATAAAAAAAAATACAGACAGTGCAGAACCGCTTTAAGCATTATTAAAATCACTGCTCCTGAAAAAACTGCAGTTTTTAAAAAAAAAAAATTGCATTGATACATGTCCCCTGGGGCAGGACCCAGGTCCCCAAACACTTTTTATGACAATAACATGCATATTAGCCTTTAAAATTAGCACTTTTGATTTCGAATGTTCGTGTCCATTGTAATTAATAGGGTTCTTAAGTTCGCACAGACTTTAGGTCCGTTCGCGGGTTCTGGTGCGAACCGAACCCGGGGGTGTTCAGCTCATCCCTACTCGACACCAAGTTCACTATATGGACCCCTTTATATATTTGTACATGTTGATCATATCCCCCCTTATTCTCCTCTTCTCAAGAGTGAATAAATTCAGTTCCTCTAATCTTTCCTCATAGCTGAGCTCCTCCATGCCTTTTATCAGTTTGGTTGCCCTTCTCTGCACTTTCTCCAGTTCCCCGATTATCCTTTTTGAGAACTGGTGCCCAAAACTGAACTGCATATTCCAGATGAGGTCTTACTAATGATTTGAACAGGGGCAAAATTATATCTCTCTCTCTCTGGAGTCCATACTTCTCTTAATACAAGAAGGGACTTTGCTTGCTTTGGAAACCGCAGCTTGACATTGCATGCTATTATTGAGCTTATGATCTACCAAAACCCCCAGATCCTTTTCCAGTACGGATTCCCCCAGTTGTACTCCCCCTAGCATGTATGATGCATGCATATTCTTAGCCCCCAAGTGCATAACTTTTACATTTATCAACATTAAACCTCATCTGCCACATAGTCGCCCAATTAGACAGAGCATTGATGTTGGCTTGTAAATTGGAGACATCCTGTAAGGACGTTATTCCACTGCATAGCTTGGTGTCATCTGCAAAGGCAGAAATGTTACTTTTGATCCCAGACCCAATATCATTTATAAAGATATTAAAAAGTAAGGGTCCCAGCACTGAACCTTGGGGTACACCACTTATAACCTTAGACCATTCAGAGTAAGAATCATTAACCACGACTCTCTGAATTCTGTCATTTAGCCAGTTTTCTATCCATTTACAAACCGATATTTCCAAGCCTGTAGACCTTACACATGAGCCGTGTGTGGGGAACTGTATCGAACGCTTTTGCAAAATCCAAGTATACCACGTCCACAGCCACGCCTCTGTCCAAGGTTTTACTTACCTCTTCATAAAAGAAATCAGGTTTGTCTGACAACTTCTGTCTTTCATGAACCCATGCTGTCTGTTGCTTAAAAAATTTTTTTCCAGCAAGAACTCGTCTATGTGGTCTTTTATTAATCTCTCCAGTATCTTTTCGACTATAGAAGTTAAACTAACAGGTCTATAGTTACTTGGTAAAGACTTTGTTCCCTTTTTAAATATAGGCACCGCGTTCGCCCTGCGCCAATCCAGTGGTACTATTCCCGTCATTAATGAGTCCCTAAAAATTAAATACAATGGCTTTGAAATTGCAGAGCTCAATTCTTTTAGGATCCATGGGTGGATGCCATCTGGTCCAGGTGCTTTATCCACCTTTATTCTGTCTAAATATTTGTGGACCAGATCACTTTTGAGCCATTGTGGATTTAGGGCTGTGTCAATACCACCCCCATTATGGACATGAGCTCCCCCATGCTCCTTTGTATACACAGAGCTGAAGAAAGTATTTAATAAATTAGCCTTCTCTTTGTCCCAGTCACCCACTCTAGATTATTTTGTAAAGGGCCTACATGCTCAGACCTGACCTTTTTACTATTAATATATTTGAAGAATTTTTTTGGGTTTGTCCTATCTTTTGCAATCTGTCGTTCGTTTTGAATTTTTGCATCCTTGATTTCCTTTTTACATATTCTGTAAAATTCTTTAACATTTAAATAACACTAGTGTTCCTTCACTTTTATATTTTTTAAAAGCTCTTTTCCTATTGTTAATAGCTTTTTTAACTTTGACCGTGAGCCACATAGGTTTTATTTTAAGCCTTTTAAACTTATTGCCCATGGGAATTTACTTTGCAGTGAGGTCCCAGACAGTCTTTTTGAAGAATTCCCATTTCTGTTCTGTGCTCATTGATGCCAATATTCCCTCCCAGTCCAAGTCCTGGAGAGCAGCCCTCATCCTTGGAAAATTTGCTCTCTTGAAGTTGAGCGTTATTATCTTTCCTGTATGTATTTCTTGCTTACAGCTAACATCGAATGAAATCATGTTATGATCACTGTTACCCAGGTGTTCCTTTATCTGAACATTAGTAATAAGCTCTGCATGGTTTGAGATGACCAGATCCAGCAGAGCATCATTCCTAGTTGGGGCCTCAATAAACTGGACCATAAAATTGTCCTGTAATAGGCTTATAAATGTTTGCCCTTTAACTGTCCCAGCAGTACCATTACTCCAGTCAATTTCTGGGTAGTTAAAATCCCCCATTATTATCACCGTCCCAGCCCTTGCAGCCCTTTCCATCTGTGCAAGGAGCTGAGTCTCCACCTCCTCGTGAACATTGGGTGGTCTATAACAAACCCCAATGATTAACTTAGAACTACGCACATCTATATGCAGTTCCACCCATAATGCTTCAGACTCATCACACTCTCCATCAATCAGGTCCTCTTTCACGCTTGCTTTGAGATCACTTCTCACATAGAGACAGACCCCGCCACCTTTCCTATTTACTCTGTCTCTCCGAAAGAGTGAATAGCCAGGAATATTAATAGCCCAGTCATGTGAAGATTGAAGCCAAGTTTCAGCAATACCGATTACATAATAGCTCTCCTCATGCACCAGAGCTTCCAACTCACCTATTTGAGGCTTTCCCTCCTTATAGAGGGTGTCAATGATGGTTTTCTGCACAACTGTCAGGTCAGGAGTCTTTCCCATGATTGTTATTCCTACTGAACCAGACTGAGAGACCATTTTAAAGGCTCAGGAACCCTTTGCAGGTGTTATGGCTTAATTATCTGATTAGAGTGGGACACTTTGAGCCTAGAATATTGCACCTTTTCACAATAATCAAATTTTCTGAGATTGGGGATTTCATGAGCTGTAAGCCATAATCATCACAATTATGACAAATCACAGCTTGAACTATCTTGCTTTGCATGTAATGGAGTCTCATATATTCGTTTCACCTTTTAAGTTGCATTAGTGAAATAAATGACCTTTTGCACGATATTTTAATTTTTCAAGTATCACCTGTAAGATGGATGGTCTGTTGAACATGCTCCCATCATCACTGGAATGAGTGCTCTCCCTTGTCCACAAATCTGCACATGCACAGTGAGCTTTCCGTCAACCAGGCTCTGAACTCCCTCAGCTGTTCTGCTCTGACATGGAGAGTGTACTGTGCATGTGCACATTTTGGGGAAGGGAGTGCCTGCTCGTTCCTGCAATGATGGGGGCAGCCTCCATCATCTGTCTAAAGCCTTGTACACACGATCAGATTATTGGACACATTTTCGTCAGTTTTTCGTTGCATGCTAGTCTCAAATTGAAAGTGAAGAGGTTACTCACCATCAGAAAATTTTCTAGTCTTGCTCTTCAGACTTTTTTGTGGCCAAGAATCATACTAATGAAAATATAATTGGACGTTGTGGTCACATCAGACAAACTTTTGGAGCCTGCACATCCAGTTTTTGCCAGACGAACATTTGTAATCGGCTGTCGAAAGCAGCATACTAACGATCAGAAAATCGGCAGATCGTTCATTTGAAATGTAACTTCAGATTTTCTGATCGTGTCTATGGGCCTTTAGCCTCTATGCAGGTCAGCATAGATCTCACAGAACACTGTCCCTATAGCCTGCAATCTGCGCTGTCCCTCATCATTGCAGGAATGAGCATGCTCTCCCATCCACAAACCTACACATGCACAGTGCACCCTTTTGTGGTTTTGAGATTTGTGGATGAGGGAGAGCGATCATTCCTGTGCGGATAGCAGCATGCTCAACAGACCACCCATCCAATATGCCGGATCGCTCAGAATGATACTTTTTGGCCAGGCTTTGCGAAATTTGAAAACTACTGGGACTCCTTGACTGCACTGTAAATTTTACTATAAAAACCCTTTCATACAACAATCTTAACATTTTTGGATTATTTACTGTTAAAGCGGAGTTCCACCCAAAAATGGAACTTTTGCTTTAAGTGCAGGTGACCCCGTGACATGCCACATTTGGCATATTGTTTTTTTGGGGGAGGAGCGGGTACCCTGTTTTTAGGGGCACCAAGCACCTCCCCCCCTCTCCCTGCAATGTTCTGGGACACGTCACAGGTCCCAGAAGATTGCCCAGCAATTTGCAGCGCGTGCAAGCACAGTGTGCGCCAGCCGGGCGCCCACAGTTAGAATGCCGGAGCCTCGGAAGGAGGGGGAGAGGAGCGAGGCTTCCTGCACCCGCATCACTGGACTGTGGGACAGGAGAGTGTCTGATTATTAAAAGTCAGCAACTACACTTTTTGTAGCTGCTGACATTTAAATGAGTGGAACTCCGCTTTAAAGCTCTACAAGGGTATGCTTTGAGTTGCAAGTTAGACATTTACCCCACATCCGTATTTAAAACGTATTGGCAGTATGAATGTTTAGGTAAACATCGTTTTCCATTATTCTTATGTTCTGTTTCTTGTAGATTTGTCGCTGCTTCAGGATGATGTTCAGGAAGAGATAGATGGATGTAGGTGTCTTTTCTCTTTTACATTTATTGATGCAATAAATTGTTTTTGCTATTTATCTTTATCATAGTGATAGCTATGCAAACTTCATTTGTAAAGTCAGATTTTGGGCTTGCCTGTCTCCTCCTTTTAATGTATGCCTCTTTTAGTCAGAGGTAGACCGCTCATTGTGTAGACAGATGCAGGGTTTTCTCAGCTAAGCTCTCCCTCCTGCCTGCATGCCTGAGCTAAGAGCAGTTGGACTCCAGGAAGTAAATGCTACATGAATCATCTACCATTACACAAGATGGCCACGACCAGAAATGCTAAGATGTTGTTTTTCAAAGTGATTTCATTTTTTGTAAAATACTTTTTATTAAGTTTTATAACATACATACAACTTCAGCCACAGGCTGCTGACAACAGTCACTGGTTACATAAAAATTCCCACTGCATAACGATAGCATTAACATGAGGGAAAAAAGGGGGGGGGGGTTAAATAAAAATACAAAACAAAACAATACAACACTTGCCCAGACAGATATACACAGTCCGAACCTCCCACCGACGGAAAGTACATAGTGATTTAAGTCATGGTCTCCTTTTGTAATGCTACAAAACAATAGCTACATTGTGCCCCCCCCCCCCACAAGAAATTAAGGTCTATAGCAGTGATGATGAACCTTGGCACCCCAGATGTTTTGGAACTACATTTCCCATGATGCTCATGTACTCTGCAGAGTAGTGAAGCATCATGGGAAATGTAGTTCCAAAACATCTGGGTTGCCGAGGTTTGCCATCACTGGTCTAGAGTATCCTAAAGCCAAATAAATCATTACTGCCACCTGAATTCAATTTGTGACTACCCAACCCTCTAGAAATAACCCCTTCCCACCTCTGCATTCCCTCGCAAGGACCAATGCCTGTACTTGTGGTAAGTTAATCTGAGACTGTATCCACAGATGCCATCCAGCCTCCTCAAACCTTATCGAACTTCGCCATAGCCCCCCTATTCAAGTAGGTTGCTTTGTAAAATGGTACTGCTTTATTGATTGGTGATTTCCAGGATGCCAGAGTTGGGGCAGAAGAGTTCTTCCATGACAAGATACAATGCTTTTTGACATAAAACAGGAGGGTGAGAAGAGTCCATATAGCCCTAGTAGAGGCCAAAGGTTCAACCAGATGCAACAAGCACACTTCAATTGACAGGGGAATCGGTATGGAAGTGACCGACTTAAAGAGGAAGTAAACCCTGATGGGTTTTACTTCCTCTTTATTTCCCTGCAAAGGTAAAGCATAATGGGCTACTATGCACCTCCATAGTAGCCCATTATGTGTCACTTACCTGAAAACGAAGCCTGCGATGTCACCGCTGTCCCCACTAGCAGCGAGCGTCCGTCTCAACCCCTCTTCCTTCCGGAGCCGCGAACCCTGGCTCTGTGACTGGCCAGAGTGGCGTGACCTCACTCCCACGCATGCACACGGGAGCCGCCAGTCACGGCATGACCCCCTTTAGAAACATCGGCACACGGCTTTATTGTAAATATCTTCTGAACTGTGGAGGTTTAGGAGATATTTCCAGCACCTACAGGTAAGCCTAATATAGGCTATATATATATATTTACCTGTAGGTAAAAGTGGTTGTATGGGGTGTAAAACCACTTTAATACATTGCGCTACAGCTTGGCAGTAGGGTTTTATCTGGGGACAGTCCCAAAATATATGCATGAAATTAGCAAGGGGTGCCGATCATCTCCAGCTAAGTGTTGGTTCCCAAATATCCTGGCCAACCTGGCTGGGTTAAGGTATATTCTATGCAGGAATTTATATTGGTTCAGGCGATCCCTAGTAGAGACTGGGCACTGAAAGGCAGCCCCCCCTACATGTCATCCCAGTCATCTCTGTCTAGTCTCGGAGCCGCAGCTTCCCAGGCCAGTCTGCAAGTCTCCATCAATACTGTTGTTTCCTGAAAGAGGTCTTTATATAAACTAGAGACTGGTTTAGTTAAGGAGTCGCTGCGTGTCAGTAGTTCCAAAGTGATTTCTCAACAAAATAAAGCATGTAGACATGGATGGATGAGTGTTCTTTTAAAACTAAAAATTTATTGAATAGTGTTTTGGTTTGTGGTTCTCAGATTCAGTGTAGTTCCGCTTTTAAAAGGGTTAGTTCGCCCTTGCAGAAAAAATGTAAAGGTAGATTAACACCATACTCCCTTCCCACCCCTCTGGTCCCACTGCACTTTGCTCCAGCGATGCTGGGCTGTTGGAGCCCACGCAGCCGATCCCGTGGTCCAGGGATTTGAAATCCCTGTTCATCTTTGTCAGCCTTGTGCTGCACTTTCTGGACGGATCAAAGGATTCACTGTGCAGGCGCTGACCAATCGGAATCGCTCTGGTCCGTTGTGGAAGTGCTGCACAGAGAAGAGCAGCTGCAAGAGCTTTGACAGCTGAGCATAGCCGTAGGTAAGTAAAGCGGGGCTTGGGGAGCGTGTAGGGTGTTGGTTCACCTTTATTTCATTAAGGTGAAATAACGTTTAAACTCTCAATGAGTACATAAAATATACTTGCAGGATACATCACAAGTAAAGTTGGTTTATTGGGGTCATTTTCCACAATAAAAAAAATTCTAATGTGGGGAGAGATTTCATATTAAAGAATTTATTCTTTCACCTTTGCTACTATTGTGTTATTTATTTTTTTATTTTTTGCTGAACGTTTTTATTTAATTTATTTTTTTTAGGTTGGGTTCACACTAACGCAAATTTAATGTGGGTTTGCCTGCATCCAATAAGCATGTCAGGGGATTGTGACCGTCTCTCTATTGAGCCGGTTCACACCTCTCCGGTGCGAATTGCACAGGAGTCCTGTGCGTCTTCTGGCCCATTTTAAGCCAAAAATTTGGACTGAAATCGGACCTGAAACGGTGAACAGGGACACACTGGACCCATGCTATGAGTCGCTCTGTGTGGCAGTGTGAACCCAGCCTTAAGCACAGGTTCACAGTGCCAGCGGGAATGAAATCGTGCGAGTTCAGCTGATTTCATTCCTGCATGTCAGTACCAACTTTGGAGGCGATTTCTGAGACATCTGTGCAGGTTGCTGCACAGATGTCTATGGGAATCGCACCCCGAAGTCTCCAAGAGTAGTACAGAAACTATTTTTGGGAATCGGTGCGGCGTCGCACTGATTCAGATGGTGCCATTGACGCCGATTTGACATGCAAAATCGATCCAATGTGAACCTAGGCTCGGGTAAGCATTTGTAGAAGAGTAAAGCAAATAAGGGGTTTTGTTCTGTAGTATTTTAGTCACAGGATAAATGGTGTTTTATGCTGTGATTTTCAATATATTTTTTAAATTCAGGCAGTCCTAATTGAAATTATGGAGAAAATAAATATTCTACCAGTTTTTTATTTTTTTCAAACGATAATCTTATCGTGGGACAAATACCTTAAGGCCCCTTTCACACTGGGGCAGGAGCCGCGGTGATGGTAAAGCTTTACCGTCGTTTTAGCCGCGGGATTCGGCGGCTCGTGGTGCGGTTTTACCCCCCACGAGCGGCCGAAAAAGGGTTAAAATCCCCGCAAAGCGCCGCCGCAGCGGCGGTATTGCCGCGGTGTTACCGCGGTGTCCCATTTGATTTCAATGGGTAGGAGCGGTGAATACACCGCTCCTATACCGCTCCAAAGATGCTGCTAGCAGGACATTTTTTACCGTCCTGCTAGCGCACCTCTCCAGTGTGAAAGCCCGCCGGCTTTCACACTGGAGTGAATGAGGCCGGTTTTTTCAGGTGGTGTACAGGCGCTATTTTTAGCGCTGTACCACCTGAAAACCGCCCCAGTGTGAAAGGGGCCTAACTGTCATCATTAATTTCCAGATAATGCTAGTTTACTGGCTGTCATACTAATCCTTGGGCTTCAGGGCTTTTAGTGACTGGGTCACTGACTTGGAATAAATGTGTGGAGCAGACGCTGCTTTAATTACTTCAATGTTTTTAACCACTTCAATACAGGGCACTTAAACACCTTCCTGCCCAGACCAATTTTGAGCTTTCAGCGCTCTCACACTTTGAATGACAATTGCGCGGTCATGCAACACTGTACCCAAATTAAATTTTTATCATTTTTTTCCCACAAATAGAGCTTTCTTTTGGTGGTATTTGATCACCTCTGCGGTTTTTATTTTTTGCTAAACGAATAAAAAAAGACCGAAAATTTTGAAAAAATAAATGTTTTTTTTTGTTTCAGTTTCAAAACTTTGTAAATAAGTACGTTTTCTCCTTCACTGATGGGCACTGATAGGTCTGCACTGATGGGCACTGATAAGGCGGCACTGATGGGCACCGATGAGGTGGCACCAATGAAGTGGCACTGAGGTGGCATTGATGGGCACTGATAGGCGGCACTGATGGGCGACACGGATGGGCACTGATGGGTGGCACAAATTGGCACTGATAGCTGGCACAGATTGGCATGGATAGGCAGCACGGATTGGCATGGATAGGCGGCACGGATGGGCACGGATAGGCGGCACGGATGGGCAATGATAGGCGGCACGGATGGGCACTGATAGGCGGCACGGATGGGCACTGATGGGCGGCACGGATGGGCACGATAGGCGGCATGGATGGGCACGATAGGCGGCATGGATGGGCACGATAGGCGGCATGGATGGGCACGATAGGCGGCATGGATGGGCACTGATAGGCGGCGCGGATAGGCACTGATAGGTGGCACGGATAGGCACTGATAGGCAGCATTGTTTTTTTACTGATGGATGCCAATCAGTGCCAAACAATAATGCATGCCAATCAGTGATGCCCATTGTGGGCACTGATTGGCATCCATTGGGGGCACTGATTAGCATCCATTGGGGGTACTGTGTGTCATCCCTGGTGGTCCGGTGGCATACCTTTTTTATTGCACATCCCTGGTGGTCTGGCGGCGTCCCTGGTGGTCCAGTGTGGGCATCCTCGGGAGGGCTGCGCTGATAATCGATCAGCACAGACCCCCCCTGTCAGAGGAGCAGCCGATCGGCTCTCCTCTACTCGCGTCTAACAGACGCGAGTGAGGAAAAGCCGATTACCGGCTTTTCCTATTTACACTGTGATCAGCCGTGATTGGACACGGCTGATCACGTGGTAAAGAGTCTCCGTCGGAGACTCTTTACCAAGATCGTAGTTGCGGGGTGTCAGACTGACACCCCGCAACAACGATCGCCGCGATGCGCGCCCCCGGGGGCGCGCAGCGGCTCAAAATCCTGAGGACTTCATATGACGTCCTGTCAGGATTTTGCAACCACTTTGCCGACGTCATTTGACAATGGACGGGCGGCAAGTGGTTAATCAAAACAAGCAAGAAGTTGGCCAAGCGGCTAACCTTTTTAGGACAGCAATTTCTGTCACAACAGTCTTTCTTTTAGAAAATCAGTACTGTCATACTTCGTCTTTGTTATGAAGTTGTGCTTTGAATATGTTTTTTATTTTATTTTTATTTTTTTTTTGGATAAAGTTGAATGAATTGCTTTGACGGGCCTTTGAACTACATAGCTATTGGTAAATATACAAAGACTGTACTATAAGGCCCCATTCACACATGAGCGTAGCATTTTCACGCAGAAAGTCGCACGATTTTATCGCAATTTTGTACAGGTCAAAGGGCCACCAATGTAAAAGCAGAAAAACTCCTAAATCTGCATAAAAAATACAATAAAAAAAATAAAATAAAAGTTCCTGAAGTTGTTTGAGCTTCAGACGTTTTTCGTGAGAATAATTGATTTTTCCCCCCTCCAGTGTTTTGTAGCTTCAGGCGTTTTGGAGTGGAGATGTGTGTGAATGAGGCCTAAGGGTCATCACATGGTCATCCCTAGATGTACAACACCCAAATCTGCATATTTCTGTGGATAGCTGAGAGGTTCTGCAGCTGTTTACATGTAATTGCACATGGAGGGAACACCTGCAGTTGGGAACAGATGAGAGGCCCTCGGCACAAACAATCTGCTGCTCCTCTGTCCCTAAATTTAATATATTTTCTCTTTGAGCGATTACATATACATTGTACATTCACATCAGTCCCTACCCTCAAGGAGCTTGCAATCTAAGGTCCCTAACTCGCATTCATATACTAAGGCCAAGTTGGACAGAAGACAATTAACCGCAGGCACAGGGAGAACATGCAAACTCCAGGCAGGTAGTGTTGTGGTTCGAACCAGCGACCCCTTTTTAATGCTAGGCAAGAGTGCTACTCACTACACCACTGTGCCGCCCACATGTGAACAGCCATGGAATGTGCCAGCCTGTCATTGTTTTGCACAGACTTCCTGCCCACAGCTAATCGGAAATAGCTGGCTGCACCAGCTACATGAAAGCGCTGATATAGGCAGTGTATGTTTAGGTATAAACGGCTTTAGAATTAAGCACTCTGGGGGAGAAACGCTGTTCTATATTGGCTTCATATTCCCATATTTTGATATGTATACCTTGTAAGATCAAGTTTGAGAGCAAGCCTGGCTGCCATACTGATCCTTTGGCCTTTTCTAGTAGTATTTTTCTGTGACACAATTTAAATTGCACAGATACCTCTTACAAGGAGATTTTCTCACTACCAGAGTATATAATTGATATATACTACTTCCTTCATATTTGTGTACAGCTGGGTAGGTGTGTAGTAACATACTTTTTGTGCCTGAGTCTTGTCAGTTTGTGGAGACCTTTTACTTACCTAATCTCTGATTCTTTACACATTAATAAGCTAAGTATTCATAGTGTGCAACACAATGTTCTGCCAGATAAAAACACTCCTAATGCAGTTCCTATATTGGATACCCGGGTTTTCTATTTGTTTTTTTGTAGGAGATATTTGTCGTAATATGTAAAACAGTCAGGGCTTATTCACACCTGCAAGCACATGTTAAGACTTGCACAAAAGACTTTCTGCTTTGAAATGCATTACACTGCTTACATATTTTTTCCTTTAACCTAAATTCTGTGTGCGGCAGCATGTTGCAGTGTGTCAGAACATGTTATGCTGTGCAAAAAATTTTTTTGCGCATTGGTGTGATTGAAGGCAATAGAAAATAAGTCAAATTGCCTATTCTCAGTGTTGGGCAATGCTGCCTCACAGGACTGGCATGAACAAGCCCTAAGTGAGAGCAAATCAGTTTTAGAAAAATGTTGCATAAATTACAAGAAACTGCCGTGACCCCCCATCCCCCACAGGGGAAGGATTAAATGCTCATTAACTCTAGGCGATGAGTAATAAAATGTAATACTTCTCCATATACTTTACTCTGGCAAGCTCCCTCTATCTGTGCAACTGGTTCCCTGAAGACTCTTCTCTAAGATCCCCCGGTTGCATGATGTCATCAAGTACAGTGTAGAACCAGTAGTCCTGATTTTATCTGTGAGGATGGTGAAGCACTGCCCACAATCCCTATAGTGGAAGAGAGTGCTGGAGTGAGGTGTAGGGTAAGTAATGCAGCTTATTCCTTATCCCCTAGAGTCAGCAAGCATTTAAACTTTAGGGGGAGGGGTTATAATTCCAAAAGTTGGGCTTTAAAATTGGTACTTTACCGAAGCTATAGTCTCCTTTTAATCAGCAGTAATGTTAACACCATCTAAGTCAGTGGTTCTCAACCTTCTAGTGCTGTGACCCCTTGATAAAATTTCCCAAGTTGTGAGGACCCCTAACAGTAAAATTATTTTTGTAGCATGGGTTGTCAGCACCCAAGGCAAGTAATTTGTGCCCCTAATCCACAGACATTTAGCGCTCCCTGAGTCCCTTCCACTCGTACAGTATTCAAACCCCTTCTGGTACATTTTAGGATGTACCACTCTTTTTCTCTTTTTGTTCTCCTTTCTTTCCCTTTTATCTCTTTCCTAATTTTTTTTTTTCCCCATCCCTCTCTAGCCGTCTTTCTTCTTTCTTTTATTCTTTCTTTCCCCTTTTCTTTGTTCTTCCCCATCTTTTCCTCTCCCTTCCACGTATTCTCTTTTTTTTTTTTCCTTCTCTTACTCCTTGGTGGGGGGAATGGGTAGAGTGGCAGTGCTGGTGGGGGGTGGGATCAGTGGCAGTGCTGGGGCGAGTTCTGATCAGCCAAATTGGGTGCACTTGATCAAGGTCATCTGCTGATCTGAGAACTGTAGTGGGGACATTTAATGGCAACTAAAATCACAGGTAGTGTTACTCACTGAGTCTCGGTCTTCACTGCGTCTCCGACTTTGTGGTGTCTCGTAGCAGTGACACCTATGCCAAAATCAGGTGATAGGGTCTCCTCCAGCCCCTCCCACTTTACATTCTTTACCAGTCAGCTGACCTCTAGTCACCCATGTCATGAACTGAATGGGCAGCTGCGAGCTCCATGGACAGCCCTGCTGGGCGGCCGCAAAAAAGCTGTGAGAGAGGTGCGGGCTTCAAGAACAGCCCAGGATTCGGTGACCCCTGGCAAATCGTCATTCGACCTCCAGGTTAAGAACCACTGATCTAAGTAGTGAACAGCTTAATTTATTGGCATTGATCAATTAGCTCTATTAGGCTTAGATAGTAGAGATTGTGATGTCAACCTTTTCACTCAGCCAATGAGAGGACGTTTAATATTCATTCAGAAAATATACAAGGCCTGTCAATGGCAGAGCAGCACTCTGCCTGACTTCATTTTGTTCTGGCAACAGACAAGAAGTCCCTATGCCACTGCTGGAAGACAGCACTGTATGTAGCTAATGCTACGTACAGTTTACACAATGATGATGGTGGTGGCATCTGTTAGTAAATGATTGGTTTGGGCCAAACAAACTAGTTAAAGTGAAAGTAAAGGCAAAACCTAACTACCTCTAAGCGTCTAAGCCAACTCTATCTAGCACTGTAAAGGAAAAATTTACTATACTGACCAATTCTGAAGCCGGTCCATTCCCAGGCAGAGCAGTGGCTTCAGTGTGTAGGAAAGGAAGCCGACAACGGAAGCCCCATAATAAATCTATGGGAGATGTCACTTCCTAGGCATTGTCAGTTCTCTCCTGCAAACAGAGGATCCACTGGAGATCTGACCGGAGCAGTTGCAGAACAGGCAAATATAGCGATTTTTACCCCCCCTCTTTACAGGGCTAGATTAGGCTTAGACTGTGGCTGTGGGGTGATGGCTACAAACCACTTGAGGCATACCTCAAAGAAGTCAAAATTGTCTATGCCACATTTTGTAAAGAGGAAGTTAACCCTGATGGGTTTTACTTCCTCTTTTACTTTGCAGGGGAAAAAAAAAAAGAAGCATAATGGGCTAGTATGCATCGCAAACAAAGCCTGTGATGCCCCTGCTGGTGGCCACAACCATCTTCAACCCTCTTCCTTCCGGGGTCATGGACTCCGGCTCTGTGACTGACTGGAGTCACGTGACGTCACTCCTGCGCATGCGCACAGGAGCTGCCAGTCACGGCACAAGCCCCTTAGAAATTACACGATTGTGCCCTTTCTTCAGTGTGCATATGCCGATGATGTCTGCGCTAGCGTATATGTTAAATATATATGGTTACCATCTATGCTTGCGCCAACGTCATCGGCGCATGCACACTAAAAGGGCACGATCGTGCCATTATTATAGGGCCCGTGCCATGACCGTCTGTTCCCGTGTGCATGTGTGGGAGTGATGCCACGTGACTCTGGCCAGTCACAGAGCCGGAGTCCACGGCCTCGGAAGGAAGAGGGGTGTAGATGGATGTGGGGACATTGCGGGCTTTGTTTGCAGGTAAGTGCAACATAATGGGCTAGTATGCAATGCATACAAGCCCATTATGCTTTTACTTTGCGGTGGAATAAAGAGGAAGTAAAAGCCATCACTTGCTCTTGAAACCCCAGATCCCGCTGTGGCAGGGTAAAATCATATATATTTTTTTTTTCTCGTTTGCAGGGCTATTAGTGGAGTAACAAGTAACCAATTAATCTTAAGCCCCCGTTCACATCGGCGTGACTTGACGTGCCAATTCACAGCCTATTTCCGGCAACGGCACTGTCCCAATCGGTGCGACGCCGCACCGATTTCCAAAAGTAGTTCCCGCACTACTTTTGGCGCATTTGGGGGGCACTTTCAATAGAGATCTATGTATGAACTCGCACATATGTCTTTCAAATCGTCCCTGGACTCGCACTGAAATGCGGATTTGAAATAGTTCAGCTGAACTCAAACCCGTGTTCAGTGTGAACGAGAGCCCTTTCACAGTAGTGGAGTCCGCCAGCGGATCTGCTCACTGAGCAGGGGATCTCTCCGCTGATCCCTGCTGAGCAGGCGGAAAGTGGATGGCAGGTCGGTGTCTGCCCCACTGATGCAGAGCAGACACGGATACAGGCTGCTGTTCTCTATGGCGGCGTCAGACAGATGGGGAACGCCCATCTGTCTGTTTTTAGTGGACAGGATTGAATCGGATGCCAGAGGGTGTCAGCTGACATCCGCCGCTCCATAGAGGGCAGTGGATGAAAGGAAAGGCGGACTCAATCTGTCGGTCAGTGTGAGGGGGTCCTAAAAAGCGTCATTAAAGGGGAAGTAAAGCCTCTTAAAAAAAAAAAAAAAAAAAAAAAGACACCCTGCAAGGCAAAGGCATAATGAGCTAGTATGCATAGCATACTAGCTCATGATGAATGACTTACCTGAAAACGAAGCCCCCGAAGCGGTCCTCATCCACGATCTTCTTCGCCGCCATCCAGCGCCTGAGTGACTTCCGGGTCTCGCCGCTCCAGCGCTGTCATTCGCTGGAGCGGCGATGACGTCACTCCTGCACATGCGCAGGAAAGCGGCATATCGCCGTGAACCCGGCATGCGCAGTGCGCCTGCGCACCGCTGTCTACGGCGCATGCGCCGTAGACAGCGATGCCTTTTTCTTTTCTAAATATCTCCTAAACCATGTAGGTTTAGGAGATATTTATTGGACCTACAGGTAAGCCTTAATCTAGGCTTACCTGTAGGTCAAAGTGGTTTGTAAGGGTTTACAACCATTTTAAGCCCTGGTTCACGCTGGTGCAATTTGACATGTCAAATTAGCGGCAATAGCCAGCAATGGCACCGTCCTAATCGGTGCGACACCGCATTTGCGGAGCTGCACTGATTTCAAAAAGTAGTTTCTGTACTACTTTTTGTGATTTCAGCTTGCAATTTCCATTGACATCTCCA
Organism: Lithobates sylvaticus; assembly: GCA_028564925.1. Classification (NCBI taxonomy): domain Eukaryota; kingdom Metazoa; phylum Chordata; class Amphibia; order Anura; family Ranidae; genus Lithobates; species Lithobates sylvaticus. Next base: position 165,629,916 of record CM053030.1, on the reverse strand, counting down.
TTGGCAGAAACCCGCACAAATGTCTGTGAAATCGGGACTGACATGCGGCAGTGAAATCGTGCGAGTTCAGCTGAACTCGCACGGCTTCATTCCCGCAGCTCAGTGTGAACCTGGGCTTTATGTGAAAATTACTTTCTCATATTAGAGGACTACATTTGCCTAAAATCCTCTGTTACTCTGGCTATGACCACCTAGTCCTTCCTTCACATGTGTAAATGTCTCCTATGGCTAATTTTAATGTTTGCTTTGTCATCTTGTTTCCTGGTTCATGGTGTGACTCACTCCAAGGTATTGAGAAAGGTCTTGTCAGGAGTATAAATTACAGTCTGGTAGAAGTTTTTACCATGTTAGGCCATGTGAAAATCTGCTATACATGAGAAGATTTTGTACACTAAAAATTTAAAATGTGGTTAAACAACAAGTTTAAACCAGTAATCCAGATGTTTTGGGATGAATTGGAGAAGGCTTAAAGCCTGTTAGGTTTTTTTTTTTTTTGCTGTCTGAGTCCCTGTTGGGAAGATTAACTCTGAGTAATTGGATGATAGTTTTTCGCTGGGATGCAATTTTCCGAAGGGCAAGCTTGTTGGAGTGAACCCTGTCTAAGATTTCTACTCGCTTCCTGTCCTAAAACTCTCCAATGAGACAGAAAAAAACCTGATAAGGCTTAATCCAAAGAATTGGCTTTAGATATACTTTAATGCAGGTTGCTTTGAATGCAGGTTGCTTTGAATGCAGGTTGCTTTGAATGCAGGTTGCTTTGAATGCAGGTTGCTTTGAATGCAGGTTGCTTTGAATGCAGGTTGCTTTGAATGCAGGTTGCTTTGAATGCAGGTTGCTTTAATGCAGGTTGCTTTGAAAATCAATAAAAGCAAATGGGACACATTGGAAATCTGCATTTTTGAACGTTTGAACTTGAACTCTGTAAATATGACAACAGGTTCTTATTTTCAAAAATGCTAAATATATGAAATATTTCTACAATGTACCCCATACTCATTTACATAGGGGGGCAAGATCTGGGGGCCCCCTTGTTAAAGGTGGCTTCCAGATTCCCCCCCACAAACCCCGACAACCACCGCGCAAGGGTTGTCGGGAAGAGGCCCTTGTCCCCATCAACATGGGGCAAGGTGCTTTGGGGTGGGGGGGAGCCTTAAAGCACGCTCGTCCCCTTGCTTTCCTGACCTGCCGGGCTGCATGCTTGGATAAGGGTCTGGTGTGGATTTTTGGGGGGGGGGGGCATTTTTTTTCTTTTCAGTTTTGGTGTGTGTGGGGGGGGGGGTCCCCTCCCGAATCCATACTGAAAAAAACGCAAATCGCGGCAAAATCGTGGTAAAAAAAGCACTGCAGAAAAGCTCAAAAGCAACATGAATCGAGACAAATTCTTTGTGGCAGCTTGGTGTTCTGATGTAATGTTAAAGGAAATGTTCTAGGTAGAAATTTGTGCTGTTATGACCTCTCCTTTTGAAACGTTCGTTGTCTTCCACTCATGCTTATCCAGTGGCTTCAATAATTTCTTTGCCGGAACAAGTATGCATATTGGAGTGTTGGAATTTGGACTTTACTTCCTGCATATGTTTTTTTTTTTTTTTTTTTGTCAGGAACTCAAAATTGAGGCCGGAGACAACCAGATTAATAGGACAGCGATAGCCTACAATTTTGTTTTGTACTACCTGCTTCCTTTAGGAAGGCTCGGCCCACAAGGGCCAAGTGGCTTGGGTAGATCAAAGTGCCTATCAACATCCCAGCTGGGCAGCAGGGACACCCCTAAGGGCTAAAGTCGATGAGACACTTGATCATGGCCAAAAGGCTGAGGCGCGAAAATGCTGTTATGGAAAGAGGGTGTTAGGGTAGGTCGCAGTCTCGTTCCTTGTTGGGACTAAGCCTCTAACCCAAAAGCAGCAGAAAGGAAGAAAAAAGGCTTTACTAAAGCGTATGCCCATGGAGGGCTGTGTTAACCCCCAGCTATGAACATGTGTTCCATACAGGCACACTCATTGGTTTCAATTGGGTCGCAGCAGCTGTGTTCTGGCGGCCATTTTCCCTGTGTTTTATGTCCTTATACTGGTCGCAGCAGCTGCACAGACGCTGATCCCATCCCGACATCTGCGCAGATGCATGGCCCCGAATGCAGCCGATGTGTACCAAATTTTTTATTTTTTTTTTGCGGTCTGTGTCTTCACTAGGGAGATTCCTCATCTTTTTCCTGTCGACCCATTAAAGTAATGAGAAATTCAAACATGTAGAGTTGCCAACAAAACAAGGGGTGAGAGCAAGTCTTCCAATATGGAAACTTACTCTAGTGACAGCTGTGGAATTCCCCTTACTTTGTAGCGATTTCCTCTCACTTTCTGTTGGGTCTCTGAGACAGGAAGTGAAGGAAAATCTCATCAATGTGACAGACTGAAACTGGTAATCTGACGAGGGCTTTATCCTCTCCCTACTATTCAAAATTAAGAATGTCACTTTGCACTATACATTAGAGCTGCATGATTCTGGTTAAAATGAGAATCACAATTTTTTTGTTTAGAATAAAGATCACGTTTCTTGACGTAACATCTTTCACATTCTACAAAATATTGGGCTAACTTTACTGTTTTCTTTTAATTCATTGTAGTGTATATTTTCCTAAAAAATTGCATTCGAAGTATCGCTGCGCAAATACAGTGTGACATAAAATATTGCAACAGCTGCCATTTTATTCTCTAGGGCAGTGATGGCGAACCTTGGCACCCCAGATGTTTTGGAACTACATTTCCCATGATGCTCATGCACTCTGCAGTGTAGCTGAGCATCATGGGAAATGTAGTTCCAAAACGTCTGGGGTGCCAAGGTTCACCATCACTGCTCTAGGGTCTCTGCTAAAAAAAAAAAAAAAAAATATAGATCTCTTAGGGCGTCCTCGTTTCTCGCAGAAAATACAGATTTCTTTTATATTGACCGACTAACACAGCTTCTCTCTTTAGACCATTGGGTTGTTATGCCACCTTCAGGAGAAGACTAGGTATTACATGTGATAATAAAACTAGAACTTTCTAGTTCCACCCAAGGTAACAACCCCTCAGCATGCTACTGCAGCCTCAGTTTTATTTTGCGTAGTGAAGGAGAAAAGACCTAGGAACCCTGATGGGCCCATCGGTCCGTCTATGTTTCTGCAGAAGCTTGTTTTTTGCGCAAGATGATAGATCCTGTGATCTACTATGAACAGCCGGCTGGGTGACCAGAGGTGGTCGGTGAGCTTTTATGCTCCAGGGCATACATATGACCGGGCTACTGATGTCTGCGTCACAGTATGCCGGGCCAGCAGCTACCCTGTACTGATCAGTGAGTAGTTCTGCGATGGAATGTCTCCCAGCTCTTCAGGACTGGTAAGTACAACTCTCCCTGCCTCGTGGTGTTGAGCAGCTGGGCATTCCCTGGGAGGTCCATTCGGGGGTCCCTCTCCCCCCTCTCCTCTCTCCCTTTTCCCCTCTCCCTCCCTGTGTACTGCTGTGGGGTGTGTGTGTCTGTGCAGGGTTCTCACCTGGGGAGGTATAGCGCTGGCTGTGTCCTGGGTCCTGTTTTCCATGCCCCTGGAGGTGCCTGTGAGTTTCTGTCCCTCATGGTTCTGCATTTGGCGGCCATCTTAGGTGTTGGCATGGGCTTCGGCGGCCATTTTCCCTGTGATTTTTGTCCTTGCACTGGACGTCGGCGGCCATTTTCTGGAAGCCTGAACACGTTTTTTTAGTGTTCTCTAGCAGCAGCATGTGCTCCTGTGTTCTGGCGGCCATTTTCCCTGTGTTTTTATGTCCTTATGGCGGCCATTTTCTTTGAGCCTGAGCACAATACTGAGAGGTTTCAGTGCCATAGCAGCTGTTTCCTCTGCACCTGGGAGCCAACAGAGACTACAGGCACTACCTGCTGGATAGCGCAGAACCCCTCAGGGTGGTGAGTCCTGCGGGAAAGGGCCCCTTAGCCAGCAGCAGTAAGGAGGGTGGGACTGTCACTGTCCTAAATCCCCTTTGGGTGGCAGACAGGGTAGGGTCAGCATGACTTCAGAAACTGGTGTTTCTTCCCCCGAAATCCAGGCAATTGCAACCGGGTCGCCTGCGGACTGCGCAGTACCCTTGGACACCTTGTCGGCAGTCCTCAATTCGTTCGTTGCCAAGTGGGAGGTGGTGCAAAGGTGCTAAAAAGCGGCCCATGCCCCCCCGTCCTCTGGGGAGAGTTCTGACGCAGACTCGGGACCCGCTGAGGCTGGTGACCCCTGCTCTGTCATGTCAGATGACGCTGACCAGGACTGTTCGGATAGTGAGGATGAGTCCCCGTCCGGGTCCGTGCACGACAAAGCGCTTGTTGGAGCTCTTATTACAGCTGTGCGTGATACCCTAAAGATTCAGGAGCCAGCAGATTCCTCTGCTGAGGTAGCGGTCCCTTTTGGGTCCCGTAAGCCAGCCCGTTCACCTAAGGTGTTCCCGTATCTGACTTATTTTGACAAGTTCATTTACAAGGAATGGGGTCGACCACAACGGACTTTTTTGGTCCCCAAATACATGGCAGTGTGTTACCCTTTTGAGGAGAGCCTTCTCAAAAAGTGGTCGGCTCCTCTGGTCGTGGACCCCCCGGTATCCAGGTTAAACAAAGTAACCACGATCCCGGTAGAGGGGACTCCTGTATTTAAGGATCCCACAGACAGGAAGGCAGAGGCAGTGGCTCGTTCCTTGTTACGGTTGTGGGGTCAGCCGTGCGACCAGTACTGGCATCCGCACTTGTGTCGCTGACACTGAGTGGGCAAAACTGTTGCACCGCGAATTGGGAGAACAGGCTTCTCCTGTCTGCGTGGAATTGGCAGACCAACTAGTGCAAGGCCTTAAGTACATTTGTGATGCGGCCCTGGATACCCTCCCTCTGTTATGCAGGGCTTCAGTGTCCGCAGTGGTGCTGAGGCGCCCGATTTGGTCAACATGCTGACCAGGCATCCAAAAAAGCCCTGACGGATCTTCCCTTCCTTGGCGACCGGCTCTTTGGAGCCTCTTTGGATGACATTATTAAGAATGCCACAAGTGGTAAGAGTACTCTACTCTCACAGGCCAGGAAGGCTAAGGAGCCATGCCGTAGGCAGGGACCCTCTTTTTCTGCTCACAAACTGCTCTTTTGTCCGCCCGGAGCTTCGGCCAAATGTCCCCAGCCCGACAGGACAACCACGGAAGGACAGAAACGTCCCTGGAACCGCAAGCCTAACAAGCCTGTGACACAAAAGTGCTACCGCATGAAGGTTTTCTCCCACCCATGTCTCGGGTAGGGGGTCGCCTTCGGGAGTTGCAGCCCGGTGGTCCTCTCGACCAATGGGTCTGCGATCTGATTGCCTACGGCTACAAGATAGAGTTCTTCTCTTGGCCGCAAAACAGATTCTTCCCCTCCAGCATACCTGTACTCCCGGCTCGCCGGGAGGCCCTCTTGGGGGCAGTAAGGGACCTGCTGAATCGCGGGGTGATTGTACCTGTTCTGGAATCGGAACGTTTCCTGGGGTTCTACTCAAACCTGTTTGGACGTACCCCTTCCTTCTTGGGAACTACAATCTTGGATCTAAAAGCCCTCAATCACTTAGTGAAAGTGCAGAGGTTCAGAATAGAATCAGTTCGATCAGTAGTCGCTGCACTCCATTAAGGGGACTCCCTGGCATCCTTAGACATCCAGGATGCGTACCTGCACGTTTCTGCGGTTGCAGTCGGAAGCCCACTACCAGTTTGTGGCTCTCCCTTTTGGTTTGGTATCAGCCCCCCGAGTCTTTACCAGGTATTGGCTCCTGTGTTGGCGTTGCTACTGCAACGCGGGATCGCGATCGTGGGTTACCTAGACGATCTCCTCCTGAGAGCTTCTTCTGCCTCAGAGTTAGAAGAGAATGTGGCGATCACCGTGCAGACCCTGCAAGGATTTTGGTGGCTGTTAACCCTAAAAAAGGTCGGTGATGGTACCGACTCAGCGTTTGGAGTACCTAGGCTTGCTGCTGGACTCCAGGGAAGTGGGAGTGTTTCTCCCTTCGGTCAAGCTGCAGACTCTCAGAGCCACGATAAAACTGCTGATGAACCACAAGTGGTCGTCGCTGCGCTTCTGCATGCGAGTCCTGTGTCTCATGGTGGCCTCCTTCCTTAGAGTCCTGCAGAAGGAGATCTTGGCAAAGTGAGACAAATCTCCATTGTTTCTGGATCGACAGATCCAGGTGAGCCAGTTAGTCAGGGATTCCCTGATCGGGTGGCTGAGGTCCCCGGTGCGTCAGTCCGGGAAGTTTTTCCTACCTCTGAAATGGATGGTGATCACAACGGACTCCAGCCTATTCGGCTGTGGTTGAGTAATTGGAGTTCCGTCGACTCAGGGCCTCTGGTCGACAGAGGAATCCAAGTAGCCGATCAATGGGCTCGAACTGAGAGCGATCGGACTATGCCTCTCCACATGGTCAATGAGACTGCAAGGGCGTCCGATCAGGATCCAGTCAGACAACGCCACTGCTGTGGCATACGTCGATCACCAAGGAGGAACAAGAAGCTCGGCCGCCGCACAGGAGGTCGCTCACATACTTCTGTGTGCAGAGTGACATGTACCGGCCCTGTCGGCCATTTACATCCCGGGTGTGGAGAACTGTCAGGCGGGCTATCTAAGTCGTCAGATGCTGGACCCAGGAGACTGGGCGTTGCATCAGGGGGTGTTCAGGCTACTGTGTCTGCGGTGGGGCACACCAGACATGGATCTTCTGGCCTCCCGTCTCAATCGGAAGGTGCCGAGATTCGTGTCCAGGACAAGAGATCCGTGGGCAGACGCGCTGGTGGCTCCGTGGGATCAGTACCAGCTGATCTACACCTTTCCTCCAATGAAACTGTTACCACGTCTGCTTCGCAGAACGGAAGCCGAGTGGATTCCAGTAATACTGGTTGCCCCAGATCTCCATCCTGCTTTATCATCGCTGGTTTTACCAGCATGGCTATTGAGACAGGTGTTGAGGAACCGGGGTCTATCGGAAGATATATCTTCGTACCTGGAAGGCCTACCTCTCCATTGTGGCGTTAAGCACCATTAAAGGACAAATATCAGCTTTGGCTGTCCTTTTTCAGCGACCTCTGGCGTCTCACTCTCTGAGTACTTTTGCTCAAGGGGTGCGACATGTAGTCCCTCCTGTGCGTCCACCGTTACCCCCGTGGGATCTGAACCTAGTATTATCGGCGCTTCAAAAAACCCCATTTGAAAATATCAGAGAGTTCCCCCTGTTGACTCTTTCCCAGAAAGTGGTCTTTCTAGTGGCCATCACATCGGCCAGGAGGGTTTCGGAACTGGCGGCCTTGTCCTGCAAGTCGCCCTATCTGGTTATTTACAAGGATAAGGTGGTGTGCATCCGCAACCGTCTTTTCTGCCGACAGGTAGTCTCGGCGTTTCACATCAATGAGGACATTGTGTTACCATCTCTGTGTCCCAAGCCGACACATCCTAAGGAGGTGGTCCTTCATGCTCTGGAAGTGGTTCGGGGTCTGAAGGTGTATTTGCCACGGTTACTTTCCGGAAGTCAGACTCACTGTTTGTTTTGGTGGCTAGTCCAAAGTAAGGCATGAGCGGTCTCGTCGGCCACCATTTCCAGGTAGATCAGACAAATTGGAGTACAATCCTACGCCTTGAAGGGGCAGATGCCCCCCTTTCCGGTCACGGCCCACTCCATGAGGGCAATCGGAACGTCTTGGGCCTCCGACATCGAGCGTCTGTCGCTCAAGTGTGTAAATCGGCGACCTGGTCGTCTGTCCACACGTTTACAAGTTCTACAAGGTAGATGTCAGTGCATTGGGTGATGCCTGTTTTGGCCGCAAAGTTTTGCTGGCGGCTGTATATTTGCAATTGCATATGCAATTTTTTTCCTGTTGTTTTGGGTAAAAACGCAATACCTTTAAGTTAATGCACTGTTGCATTCGTTACCGCAATTTTTGATGCGGTTTGAGGGTAGTGCTTCTCCGTTGAGGAGCACCCTGTTTTTTGTGGTGGTTTTTCCACACACTGTAGTTTTTTTGTGGGTAAAGTCTGTACTAGTTCCCACATGCCATGGTGGATGAAGTTTTATGCTGTTTTCCCACCCCTCGTTTTGGCACTGCTTGGGGACGTCCCAATGGTCTAAAGAGAGAAGCTGTGTCAGTCGGTGACTATAAGAGAAAATAGGATTTTTTGTACTTATCGTAAAATCCTTTTCTCTGTAATTCGCCGACTGACACAGCACCCGCCCCTCATATTTTTCTTTACGCTATACTGCTTGTTGACGTACTGAGGCTGCAGTAGCATGCTAAGGGGTTGTTACCTAAGGGACCGCCCCTTGGGCGGAACTAGAAAGTTCTAGTTTTTTATCACATGTAACATGTAATGCCTAGTCTTCTCCTGAAGGTGGCATAACAACCCAATGGTCTAAAGAGAGAAGCTGTGTCAGTCGGTGAATTACAGAGAAAAGGATTTTACGGTGAGTACAAAAAATTAAATTTTTTACTTGTAAGCAACAAGTGTCAGAAAAAGGCTTAGGCCCGTTTCACACTGGGGTGGTTCGGGCGTCGGCGGTAAAGCGGCGCTATTTTTAGCGCTGCTTTACCGTAGTTTTGGCGACGCTATTAAAACCGCCCCCCGCTAGCGGCCGGAAAAGGGTTAAAACTGCCAGCAAAGCGCCGCTTTGCCGGCAGTATAGCCGTGCTGCCCCATTGATTTCAATAGGTAGGAGCGGTGAATACACCGCTCCTTCACCGCTTCTAGCAGGACTTTTATTATACCGTCTTGCTAGCGCACTGCTCCAGTGTGAGAGCACTCCGGCTTTCACACTGGAGTGAAAGCCGTTTTTTTTTTTTTTTTCAGACGCTATTTTTAGCGCTGTAGCGCCTGAAAAACACCTCAGTGTGAAAGGGGCCTTAGTCTTTTTGAGGCCCCTGTCACACTTGTGCGACTTCAAAGTCGCGTGATTTTTGCCACGATTTTAAGGAATGCCTGTGTAATTGGCATCAAAATCGGACCAAAGTAGTGCAGGGACTACTTTGAAGTCGTACTAATATGGATGGCTGTCATTGGAAATCATGGGGAACGACTTGTCATGCTACTTTGCAGTTCCAAATCGTGGGACAAGTAGTATAAGTGTGAAAGGGGCCTAAGTGGTTAAACTGACCTCCAAGAATGGAAGTTCCCTTTTGATCTAAAAGAATGATCTCTTGATCTCCCAGCGCTGAGGAATGTTGCTAAACATTTGCTGGCTTTTTATTTATTTACAGCTCTGTGCAGAGAACTGCTGTGCACTTGTTACCTAGAATTTGGAAATATTCGATTAAGATCGTGATGGTTTTGAACCGAGATTGCGTGTTTTTTTTTTTTTTTTTCTGCTTTAATAGTGCAGCTCTACTATACATACCCCTGAATGATAAGGGAATGTGGGTTTTATTTTTGGTTTAGCTTGCTTCTAGCATTTGATATTACTTTGAATAATTTCATTATGAAATTAATAATGATGCTTTAAGCCCTACAAATAAAAAGTGTGCATTGTTAAAACTAAAGGGACCCTGCTAGGTATTTGGAAGGAGAAGTTTTGGTTTGGTAAGGTTTTTGTCAAGGGGGAAGACTGTTGGTCTGTAGCCTCTAATTAGTGTCATAAGCCTCTAATTAGCCTCTAATTAGTGCCATGTGTGTTTTGGAAGCTTACCGTATATACTCGAGTATAAGCCGACCCAAATATAAGCCAAGGCACCTAATTTTACCACAAAAAAATGTAAAAAAAATAATGACTCGAGTATAAGCCTAGGGTGAGAAATGCACAGCTACTGTAAGTGGAAAAGAGGGTCAACAATGCCCATTTGCAGCCTCACTGTGGCCATTTGCAGCCACAGGTCCCCCGAACTTCAAACTTGGTAGTTAACCACTTCCCGACCGGCGCACACAGATATACGTCGGCAGAATGGCACGTACAGGCAGGAGGGCGTATATATAAGTCCCTCCTTAATGCCTGTCCGTGCCATCGGGAGCCAGCTCCCGCGCCGGTCGGGACCCCCGTGAGGCCGGTGGCGGTCCCCGCGTACTCGATAGCCGCGGGGACACCCGCGATCGTCTCACGGGAAGGCTGAACGGGGAGATGCCGAGATAAACCGCATCTCCACGTTCTGCCTAGCAATTAGTGACGCCGATCTCTGCTCCCTGTGATTGGAGCAGAGATCAGCATTCACTAGCTGACAGCCACGCCCCCCCACAGTAAGAAACACACCCCTAGGCATACTTAACCCCTACACTGCCCCCTTGTGGTTAACCCCTTCACTGCCAGTGTCATTTATACAGGAATCAATGCATTTAAATAGCATTGATTGCTGTAAAAATGACAATGGTCCCAAAAATGTGTCAAAAATGTCCGATGTGTCCGCCATAATGTCGCAGTCACAATAAAAATCGCTGATCGCTGCAATTACTAAAAAAAAAAAAATATTAATTAAAATGCTATAAAACTATCCCCTATCTTGTAAACGCTATAACTTCTGCGCAAACCAATCAATATTCGCTTATTGCGATTTTTTTTTTTTTTTTTTTTACCAAAAATATGTAGAAGAATACGTATCGGCCTAAACTGAGGAAAAATATGTTTTTTTATATATTTTTGGGGGATATTTATTATAGCAAAAAATATAAAATAATGCGTTTTTTTTCAAAATTGTCGCTCTTTTTTTGTTTATAGCGCAAAAAATAAAAACCGCAGGGGCGATCAAATATCACCAAAAGAAAGCTCTATTTGTGGGAAAAAAAGGACGTCAATTTTGTTTGGGAGCCACGTCGCACGACCGCGCAATTGTCAGTTAAAGCGACACAGTGCCGAATAGCAAAAAGGGGCCTGGTCCTTTGGCTGCAAATTGGTCCGGTCTGAAAGTGGTTAATGGTTCCTAGATGCCCCCCTAGCTGCACCCAAAATTTGGAGCCTCTGGACCCAAAGGGTCCCAAAATGACATTGCTGCAGATGGACACAGTTGACCGACTTTGGGTCCCTGTATCTCTGTGCTAGGAACTCCAAACTTGGTGTACAAACCCAGTGGAACTAGCACTGATATATCCAACGATGGGTTTCCTAGCACCAAGTGGCCCCGAGATATGGGACCCCAAAGTCTGTTCAGAAAATGTCAAGCACTTTTCTGCAGCAGAGTGACATTTCCGAACCGACTTTGTATCTTGGGGCCACTTGGTGCTAGAAACCCCATCTTTGGATATGTTGTAGTGCTGGTTCCATTGGGTTTGCACACCAAATTGGGGTTCCTAGCACCAAGTGGCCCTGAGATATGGGGCCCCAAAGTCGGGTCGAAAAATGTCATTCTCTGCTGCAGAAAAGTGCTTGACTCCAGTATAAGCCGAGGGGGGCATTTTCAGCACAAAAAAATGTGCTGCAAAACTCGGCTTATTCTCGAGTATATACAGTATATAAAACAATGATCTGAATGCCCTTTCATGTGTTTAATGCCCTTTATAATCCAAACATTTTTTTTGTATTGGACACTGGAAAGGGTTAGAACCTCTTTACATACTCCATCTGGATACCCTAATGAGGTACACAATAAAACCATGACAGAGGTTCTAAAACTTGACCTGCAGTATATAGTATTTGTATTGCTCCCTGTGGCCCTGTTGGAGGGATTTTCCCACACTTCCCATTCTGTCTTGGGAAGTCTCCACATGAAGACACAGGCGGCAATCCAAAAAGTTGACAGTTTTTGAGGTGTATTTCCACCTTTCAGTCAAAATTAAGAAAACCCCTTTTAGAAGATTTTGTTGTGTTCCCATTTACACAGTATACTTTAAAGCGGATCTACACTGCATCTGAGGACCACAAACCAAAAGTAAATGAATTGTTCTTATTCAAACAAAACTCGTCTATGTATCTGTGTCTCCATTCCGTTTTATTTTATTTGAAAAATCACTTTGAAAAACACCCCCTTCCATTTCTGGCTGCAGCCATCTTTGACCCCTCCTGTAGATTCTTGGGATGTATTTGCCTGGGCATGGAAACCAGGAAGCAACTGAATAAAAAAGTTTATTTCAAGCAAAAAGAAAATACCTTCCTTATGCTAGCAGCATACGGATTAAAAATAGTCAATGTTGATTTAAAGCAGAACTAAACCCTCCTATCCTTTTCATTTAAGCTGGGTTCACATATATGTGAATTGGATGCGTTAATGCCATACAATTCACATAACATGTGAATGTGACCGACTTTCAATGGAGCCAGTGCACACATGTGCGGGGCGGCCACGGTGCAAGTTTGAAAAGGATCCTGCGTGTTTTTGAGTCCGGTTCAGGTGCAAATTCAGGTAATAATTTGCACCTGGACTGCAAACTACAGCCACACATGTGTGAACCCAGCCTTAGCCTCTGTTTTGATTTGCAATTACCATGGTGCTGCACATGTGATCAGCCATTTGATTGTTTGGTTGAAAGCGCAAGCAAATGTGACAGTTACATACCCGGTGTTCTATAAGATTACCGCTACCCATCAGATTGTATTAACGGAAGCAACGCTCTCACCAAGAAAAACTTGCTGCGCATGAGCTATGTTCCAAACACTTCATGATCTGACGGGTAGCGGTGATATGATAGAACACCCATGCAGACATCTTACTACACCCAGCTACGTCTTGGATTTCAGAGTAATTTTAGCAATAAAGTGAGCGTATATAAATATAGTATATTGACATCTGTGATGCTGTTTTGATGTTTACATTTTGAAAGAAGCTGGACGCCAGCAGTAGGAGGTGGCGGAGGCCATGTTAGTGAAAATAAAAAATCCAAACCGCATCACAGATGTGAGTATACTAGATTTATTTAGGCTCACTTTATTGCTAAAATTACTCTGAAATTTGAAGCCGTAGCTGGGTGTAGTAAAATGTCCGCATGAGTGTTCTATCAGATCATGAAGTGTTTGGAATGCATATCACCTTGGAATGCATAGCGCATGCGCAGTAAGTATTTCTTGGTCAGAACGTCGCTTCCATTAGACAATCTGATGGGTAGCGGTAATCTGATAGAACACCGGCAATTTTTTATTTATTTTTTTAATTTGGTTAAATTGGTGGGTTTAGTTCCACTTTAACTAACTTGTTTTAAAAAGGAAAGTTTCATATTTTTCTAGTTTGTGGAAGTTTACCATAGAATCTAGAGGTGCACCGAATGGCAATTTTTGGTACTGAAAATGACGGATACACTTGGCCGACAACTGCAATTGAGTTTAAAAAAAAAAAAAAAAAAAATATATATATATATATTATATTTGACTTTTGTAATTAATATCATAAATATAAATTTACTGTCGCACATTATTGGTACTTTTTTTTTTTTAAGTGCAAGAAAAGCTCAAGAAAAATGTATTCCTCTAAATTCTATATCTGTCTTCACACTGGTCTGTTGCGCTTCCTTTTTTGGTGTTAAAAATTTTGCTTGGGTAGGGTCGCAGCACTGGAATAAAGAAAGTATTTCTTCTTTAATACTTTGCCCCTGGACTAAATGAGCAATGAACTCCCAACTGCAAGGGTGTTTTTTTTTTTTCCTGGCTTTAAATTATTGACATAATGCCGCAGTCACAAACAAGTAAGATTTTGGCTCTCACGGACCTGTATCTTCTTCTTTAACCACTTCCCGACCGGCGCACACAGATGTATGTCGGCAGAATGGCAGGGATAGGCAAATGGGCGTACAGGTACGTCCCTTTTAAATTTGCCGCAGTGCCATTGCGTGTGCTGGTCGGGACCTCCGTGAGTCCAATCGCAGGTCCTGCGGACTCTATCGCCGCGGGGTTACCGACGACCGTCTCACGGGGAGATGCTTAAGTAAACAAGCATCTCCCCGTTCTGCCTAGCAACAGTGTCACTGATCTCTGCTCCCTGTGATTGGAGCAGAGATCAGTGATGTGTAAAACACAGCCACGCCCCCAAAGTTAGCAACACGCCCCTAGGACACACTTAACCCCCTACACTGCCACCTAGTGGTGAACCCCTTCACTGCCAGTGTAATTTACACTGCAATCAGTGTATTTGTATAGCACTGATTGCTGTATAAATGACAATGGTCCCAAAAATGTGTCAAAAATGTCCGATGTGTCCGCCATAATGTCGCAGTCAGAATAAAAATCGCTGATCGCCGCCATTACTAGTAAAACAAAAATTATCAGTAACAATGCCATAAAACTACCCCCTATTTTGTAGACGCTATAACTTTTGCGCAAAGCAATCAATACACGCTTATTGCGATTTTTATTTATTTATTGTTTTAACAAAAATATGTAGTATACGTAGCGGCCTAAATTGAGGGAAAAAAAAAATTATATTTTTTGGTGATATTTATTATAGCAAAAAATAATGCGTTTTTTTTTGTTCATAGCTAAAAAAATAAAAACCGTAGAGGTGATCAAATACTCAAAAGCTCTATTTGTGGGGGGGCATCAATTTTGTTTGGGAGCCACGTCGCACGACCGCGCAATTGTCAGTTAAAGCGACGCAGTGCCGAATCGCAAAAACTGCTCTGGTCAGGAAGGGGGTAAAATCTTCCGGGCTGAAGTGGTTAAAAAATTCAAGCATATTTGAGGTAATGCTTTTGTTGCAGAATGGTGCGGTCCAATTCTGGACAGGTGTGTGCAGTCATAGAAGTCACTAATGTGTTGCCACTCCAGGTCATTCTGGCACAGCTGGGATGCTCTTTGCCCAGAGCAGTCCACAGTAATACATTTTTTGAGCAGCACTACACCATTTATTTTTTATTTTGTTAGTGTACTGTAACTGGATTTTCAAGCTATGTTTCTGATGTTTCTGATAGTTGGTGTGGATGACTACAGCTCAGAGTCTGATGTGATTATTATACCTTCAGCCCTGGACTTTGTCTCACAAGATGAAATGTTGACCCCCCTTGGAAGGTTGGACAAGTACGCGGCAAGTGAAAATATATTTAACAGGTATGTTCACAAATCCATTACCTTGCTTGCATATGTATCTGCTGATTTATTTATTTTTTGTCTGAAATTTCATGTTAAAATTTCTTCTTTTTTTTTTAAGTTCTTAGTCTTTTTAAATGTTCATTCACCTTACCTGTTTAAGAATTTAAGTTCTCCTTTTTGAAAAAAATTATAAATGTGCATATTTTTGGAGATGAAAAAAGTGTGGTTTTTTTTTTTCCCCCCCTTCAGGAGTCTGCAGAGCATTGCAACCATGATCAGTGGATCACGGATGCAATATGAGGTGCCTGCTTTCTTTTCCTACAGATGTTGTACCTGTACAGCCATACAGGCAGTCAGTTTCAGCGCTGCAGGAAGACTGAATGGACTATTAGGGCCCTCATCAGCCCCCTCACAGTCCCTTGGAAGCTACAAGCTATATGCCATGGAGGAAGACAGGACTTTGTAGTTCATTGTATTCACAGATCTCTGTGAATGAATCCTGCAGCTGTGTGGGTGGAGCCCCACTCACCTGCACCAATTTTAAAATTTGACAGTGGGCGTGGGGAAAAGGGAAACCCCCACCTGTTGTCATGAGGTGGGGGGATGGTGCTTGGTCACCTGTTACACGCCAAATATGGGTGTAACAAGTTACTAAAATTGAGCCTATCCTTTAACCACTTGCTTCAAAATCACATGCCTGTATGTCATTCTGCTACAAGTGGTTGTACCGGGCTGATCACCCCGGTGCTGTGTTTTAGAGCCAACGGTCAGCTTTCTTGTGATAACAATCGATGAGGCTAAGCAGCTGCTCTATCTTTATCATAAGCAGCGGGAGGGGACTTTGCTTTGATCGGATCTAGAAACCCATGAAGTGACGTCACTTCCGATTTACTGGAGCTTCAGGCCGGTTTCACATCTAAGACGGATGCGGCTCGCAGCAGGGTTTCGGTGCATCCCTGTTCTCTGTTTTGGGGACAAATCGGGGATGAATTTTTGCCTGAATTCTGCCCTGAAATGGAGCCAAACATGTACATGACTCCTGTGCAAGCAGCTCTGGAGATATGTAAACCGGCTCCATAGAGAGCCAGTCACAATCTCCCGTCATGCGAATTGGATGCGGAGAAACCAATATCCAATTCGCACTAGTGTGAACCCAGCCTCAAAGGCGCCAGCTTTTAAAAAATGGTCGTATTCAAAACAGCCAAACTTGGCGTTTTGAATGCTTTTAAGTGCAAAGGAGGCATTTGGGGTCTTATAGAAAATGACTAACACATTAATATTGATTACTTTATTTATAATTATTCCTTGTGACAGCAATAAAAGTGATCAATTTTTTTTTTTTAAAGGGACAGTAAAAATTTAAATAAGAATTTTTTTATTTATTTTTTGACCACTTAAGCCCCGGACCATTTGGCTGGCCAAAGACCATAAACCTATATCAGAATTTTTCAGCAGACTCTGCTGAACAATCCTATAGCTCTGATCGGCAGATTAACGCCACTGCCTGTCTCCTACAGCAATGTTTCTCAACTCCAGTTCTCAAGTACCCCCAACAGGTCATGTTTTCAGGCTTACCATTATTTTGCACAGATGATTTGATCAGTTTCACTGCCTTGGTAATTACAACAGCTGTTTTCATCTGAGGGAAATCCTGAAAACTTGACCTGTTGGGAGTACTTGAGGACTAGAGTCCTACTACTCTCTGTCCCTCCACCCAACCTGCTTCCCTCACCTCTAAAATGCCCCCCCCCCCTCCCCTGCCACTGATATCCCCCTCCAATGCATTTGTCCGCTCCCCCGCCTCTCCAGCCACAGTTCTAAAAGAGGAAAAAAAAAATGTAAATAGCAACCCCCCAAACCGCACCCGGTATGTGTAGCGCTGCTGACCGGCTCTCCACCTCATCCCACCGACTGCAGCTGCTGCCCAGGAGATTGGTGACAGTCAGGATACCAACCCCCTTTCTTAATTTGAAAAACAACCCCCCTTCTCACTGATCCCCAGTGCCCGGTATTTGCAGTGCTGCTGACCGGCTCTCCCGCCGCCTCACCCTCCTGCCGGCTGCAGCTGCTGCCTGGGAGATCAGTTAATGTCAGGAATGAGAGCCGGGGGGGGTGGACTGTGCAGAACATTTTCGCAATATCATAATGCAATAATCGGTAGCATCTTCTTTTTGTTCTTCTGGTCATGTGCTTTCAGAAAATATATGGTTTGGGGAGTCTTTTACAATCTCTGAAAGTGTAAAATGAAAACCTTACATTTTTGCAGATATATTCAATTTTCACCATTTCGCAAAAAAGGTGCAATTTAAAATTTTACAAATATTTGTTATTTATTAACTTAAAGCGGAATTCCACCCTAAAGTGGAACTTCCGCTTATCGGATTCCTCCCCCCCTCCGGTGCCACAATTGGCACCTTTCAGGGGGGTGCAGATACCTGTATAATACAGGTATCTGCACCCACTTCCGGGACGAGATATCCGGAGCTGTCCCGCCCATATCCGCAGTTCCCAAGGAATTTTGAAAAATTTGCTGTTTATCTGCTAATAAGGATTTTGGAGTATTTTGTAATGA
This sequence comes from Lithobates sylvaticus, assembly GCA_028564925.1. Lineage (NCBI taxonomy): Eukaryota > Metazoa > Chordata > Amphibia > Anura > Ranidae > Lithobates > Lithobates sylvaticus. The sequence continues at coordinate 165,612,424 of CM053030.1, read as the reverse complement.
AAATATTCTGTTGATAAACTTTTGCCCAACTATGAGGCCCTAAAAATCGTAGCAAATTATTTTTATTCTACTGGTCGTGCTTTATGAAAATATATGGTTTGGGGGGGGGGGGGGGTCTTGCATGAACTCTAAAAGCTGTATAGGAAAAATTGCAAAAAATAGTCCAGCCAGCTAAGTTTAAGGCTGCATTCACACCTGAGCGTTTTCAGCTCAAAAACAAGCAAAATACCATTAATTTCAATGGCACCTGTTCACATCTGAGCGTTTTGTCGGAACAGTAAATTTCTACAAATGAAATGATCGTCAAGTTATGTACAGCAGCCTTTTAGGTAGGCTAGAAACATTTACCAGTTTCCAACACTTCTTGCTTAACCACTTCAGTCCCAGAAGAATTTACCCACTTTCTGACCAGAGTTATTTTTGCGATACAGCACTGCATCGCTTTGACAATTGCGCGGTCGTGCGACGTTGCACCCAAACAAAATTGACGTCCCTTTTTTCCCACAAATAGAGATTTCTTTTGGTGGCATTTGATCACCTCCTGGTTTTTATTTTTTGCGCTATAAACAAAAAAGCGACAATTTTGAAAAAAAAAAAAAGCAATATTTTTTACCTTTTGCTATAATAATTATCCCCAAAAAATATATAAAAACAAATTTCTTTCTCAGTTTAGGCTGATATGTATTCTTTTACATATTTTTGTAAAATAAACATCGCAACAAGCATATATTGATTGGTTTGCGCAAAAGTTATAGCGTCTACAAAAGGGATAGATTTATGGCGGCGATCTGCGATTTTTATCGTCACTGCGACATTATGGCGTACACATTGGACACTTTTGACACTATTTTGGGACCGATGCCGTTTATACAGCGATCAGTGCTATAAAAATGCAGGGTTAGTTTATCAAAAAATATTAAAATCAACGTGTTGCGCTGTCTTAACCACTTCAGCCCTGGAAGGATTTGCCCCCTTCCTGACCAGGCCATTTTTTGCGATACAGCACTGTGTCGATTTAACTGACAATTGCGTGGTCATGCGATGTACCCAAACAAAATGTATGTCCTTTTTTCCCCACAAATGGAGCTTTCTTTTGGTGGTATTTGATCACCTCTGCGGTTTTTATTTTTTGTGCTATAAACAATTTTGAAAAAAAACACAATATTTAGTACTTTTTGCTATAATAAATATCCCCCCCCCCCCCCCCCCCAAATAAAAAAAAAAAAAAAATGAATTTCTTCAATCGGTTTAGGCCGATATGTATTCGTCTACCTATTTTTGGTAAAAAAAATCTCTAAGCGTATATTGATTGGTTTGCGCAAAAAGTATTAGCGTCTACAAAATAGGGGATAGATTTATGTTTTTTGTTTTTTTATTTTTGTTGTTGTTTTTTTACTAGTAATGGCAGTGCTCTTTTGGGACCAGTGACATTTATACAGCGATCAGAGCTATAAATAGCCACTGATAACTGTATAAATGTCACTGGCAGGGAAGGGGTTAACACTAGGGGGCGATCAAGGGATTAACTGTGTTTCCTATGTGTGTTTCTAACTGGGGGGGGGGATGTGGCTGACTAGAGGAGGGGAGAAACCGTTGTTCCTAGTTGGTAGGAATACACGATCTGTCTCCTCTCCCCTGACAGAACCTGAATTTGTGTGTTTAGTCAGCCACACACCCCCCCCCCCCCAGTTAGAAACACACATAGGGAACACAGTTAATCCAACTGGGGGGGGGGGGATGTGGCTGACTAGAGGAGGGGAGAGACCGTTGTTGACAGAACCGGGATTTGTGTGTTTACACACACAGATCCCGGTTCTCGCTCTGTCTGGTATCGTGCCCCCCCGGGCACGCGCATAGATTTGCAGCTACAACGACTCTCCCAGGGGAGCCAACCTGCCGCAGTATAACGGCAAGATGAAAAAAGTCCAAATATTCCAACTAAACATCCATAACGTGAAGTTGAAAGTGTGTTGATCCAATATTCAATCAGCGAAGAAACCCAGTGCTCCCACAGCATAGATGGGCCAAATATATCTGCTTACCAGATATTAATACCTCCCAAGGTCTATATACGCATCAGTGAGTTTTCACCCCTCACTAAAGGTATAACCGCATAAGCTGTTCATCCTACTTGGTTGGATTCCACAGGTGTATCCCCCACAGCTATCACCAATCAAGGGAACTCCAGAGTGCGTTCACACAGTGTGCAATTGGAAGAGGAAGATAAACTCATTGCGCAACCTTCTTTAAAGACAACACAGTTTATTAAAAGTTCTACTTGCAGCAAAAATGATAAAATGGGCTCAAATAGAAAAATTAGTTTGTCTAGCGCCATCCACGAGTGCTCAGACGTCACCGCTGCTCCGTGCCTAGCCTGACGTACATTTCAGCAAAGCTTTGAACATGTCGCAAAGCACTGTTCAATCCATCATCCGAAAATGGAAAGCGTATGGCACAACTGCAAACCTACCAAGACATGGCCATCCACCTAAACTGACAGTCTGGAGAAGGAGAGCATTAATCAGAAGCAGCCAAGAAAGAAGCCCATGGTAACTCTGAAGGAGCTGCAGAGATCCACAACTCAGGTGGGAGAATCTGTCCACAGGACAACAATTTGTCGTGCACTACACAAATCTGGCCTTTATGGAAGAGTGGCAAGAAGAGAAAGCCAGAAGTCCCGTTTGCAGTTTGCAAGAAGCCATGTGGGGGACACAGCAAGGGGTATGAATACTTTTTCAAGGCAACTTTGCCTTATGGCAAGGTGCTCCATCATGCTGGAAAAGGCATTGTTCATCACCAAACTGTTCTTGGATGGTTGGAAGAAGTTGCTCTCGAAGAAAATTTTTGTACCATTCTTTATTCATGGCTGTGTTTTTAGGCAACATTTGTGAGTGAGCCCAGTCCCTTGGCTGAGAAGCAACCCCACATGTGAATGGTCTCAGGATGCTTTACTGCTGGCATGGCACAGGACTAATGGTAGCACTCACTTTTTCTTCTCCGGACAAGGTTTTTCCCAGGTGCCTCAAACAATCGGAAAGGGGATTCATCAGAGAAAATGACTGTACCCCAGTCCTCGGCAGTATTTTGCAGAATATCAGTTTGTCCCTGATGTGTTTAATTAGGAGAGAAGTGGCTTCTTTTCTGCCCTCCTTGACATCAGGCCATCCTCCAAAACTCTTCGCCTCAATGTGCATGCAGATGCACTCTCCTGCCTACTGCCATTCCTGAGCAAGCTCTGCACTGGTGGTGCCCTGATCCTGCAGCTGAATCAACTGTAGAAGACAGTCCTGGCACTTACTGGACTGACTTAGTGCCCTGAACCTTTCTTCACAACAATTGAACCTCTCTCCTTTAAGTTATTGATGATCCAATAAATTTATGATTTAGGTGTAATCTTGGGAACGGCAATATCCTTGCCTGTGAATCGCTTTTTGTGCAAAGCGATGATGTCTGCACATGTTTCCTTGCAGGTAGCCAAGGTTAACAGAGGAAGAACAATGATTTCAAACACCACCCTCCTTTTAGGCCCCTTTCACACTTGTGCGACTTCAAAGTCGCACAATTTTGCTGCGATTTCAAGGTATGCCTGTGTAAGTGGCATCAAAATCGGACCAAAGTAGTTCAGGGACTACTTTGAAGTCGGAACGACTTGAAGTCGTACTAATATGAATGGCTGTCATTGGAAATCATGGGGATCAACTTGTCATGCTACTTTGCAGTCCCAAATCGTGGGACAAGTCGTATAAGTGTGAAAGGGGCCTTAAAGCTTCCAGCCTGTTATTATTCAATCAGCGTTAGAGTGATTTCCAGCCTTGTCCTCATTAACACTGACACCTTTGTTAATGAGAGAATCACTGACATTATGTCCACATCCGCCCATATCCATTTTCTCATTTTCAATAATCGGAGAAAAAAGATAAAGAAATACATAGGAAAGAAAATGGGAAAAGGAGAGGAGAAACAAAAAGGAAAAAGAAGGGAAGGGGGTCAGGATTGAGTTGGCTCAGGACAACCAAAATGAACAGGTCGCGGAACTCATTCAAGATATTATGTTCCAATTAGAGCTATACCCTCTGCAGTAAGGACAAACTGATTCCAAAGCCTCCAAGTTTTAGACTATTTTTCTTGTTGATGTTGCGCAGTGAGTACCATATCCTCCATTTTATTAATGTCTTCCACCTTATGAAGCCAGTCAGCAATAGATGGCGGTAATTTTTTCTTCCAACGGAGTGGTATACACGACTTTGCAGCATTCGAAAGGTGTCGTACGATGGATGGATTTTTTTTATAGCGTTTGGCTGAAATGGTAGAGACGGGCAAAAGGAAAGGCCGGATCACCAGGAATCTTGTATTCTGTGAACTTTTGGGTAATATCCCCTGACTGTTGTCCAAATGTGGGTTAATTTAAGACACGACCAAAATACATGAAGCAGTGTTCATCTGTCCCCCTGGTATCTCCAGCAGCGCTCAGTAGTGGTGGGGTAATATTCATGAAAGAGATGAGGGGGTGAGATGCCACCTTGTTAAGAGTTTATAATTTGTCTCCTGAATTTTTGGACAGAACATTTACATTGCAGTTCCTTCTCCCATTTGTCTAAGAATGGTAAGTATGGCTGTGAGGTCGGACAGTTCAATAGGGAATATGTTTTGGATAGAACTTGTGTGAGGGTGCCTTCTTCCGAGCAATATTCTTCAAAGGTCATCAGCGGACGGCCAAATCTCTGTGGGTTAGGTAAGGTATTGAGGAAGTGTCGGATACAGTGAGAAGACGGCAAGCGGACATATTTGTACACCCATCGGAGTCTTGCATTTCAGTTATTTTTACCAGTAAACTGAGCTTGTATAGTGAAATACAGTATTTGGTAATCCGTCTGACTGTTTTGATTTTGCATTGTAATGGTATTTCTCGCTCTATCTATCTATCTATTCAGTTTACTGGTAAGAATAACTGTGATATGCAAGACTCTGGTGGGTGTACAAATATGTCCACTTGTTGCCTTTACACTGTACCCTTACTGCGGCCGAGTGTGGGGTGTTCCAAAATGGTCATGCTAGAACGTCTCTTTCGTTACAAAATCTGACGGGTCGCCTAATCTGAGGAAACAGGGAAAGTAATACAAAAGATAGTAACTATGTTTTGCTTTTATATTTTTAGGTTTTTGAATAAACTCTGTTCCACTTATGTATCCTTTTGGTTTTATTTTTTTATCTTTATGACCTGAACTAAGTGAAGTTTTAATTTGGGAAATGGCTTTAAAAAAGAATCCTAGACTAATGTAGCAGTGGTTACAAAATGACCTTGACTAAACATTGGCAATGGGTGTCATGCACTGTCTCTGATAAATAGGTATGCATGTTCAGAGCCTTTTCTCAAAATGAAAATTGTAGATGCATAAGGGTAAATGTTCTTCTTGCCATTAGAATGCTGGTTCGTTGCTGGGAAAACGCAGCACTCTTGGAATGCAAAATTGCTTATTTAGTCGGAACGGAATTGTGCTACTTCAGCCAGCTGACCCACTGTGATGTTTGCCAAGAATTCATGTTCCCTTTCCTTTTGTGTGATCCTCCTTTTAGGATACTGTTCAAATTTAAAATTTAAGAACTTATTTGTTAAAGATCTGTGTTCGCATGTATTCCAGTAAATTTCACCACACCCTGTTTCTTTGCAAGCATCACCCAACTTATTTCCTGTGTTGTTTTTTTTTCTTTCATTTAGACAAATGGTGGCCCGAAGTCTGTTAGACACGTTAAAAGAAGTTAGTGATGACGAGAAGGACTGTATTTCTGTGTTAGAGAGAGTTTCAAAACTGTCAGATGATCCTGGTATGTATTTTTCCATAGAGAACAGACCCTTTTTTTTTTTTTTTTTTTTGCTATAAAGAACTGGTATGCGATCTCTCTTTATTCCATGTATTGTCATGTGCCTTCAGAAGTGTGCCCACCTGCATTATGACCCATCTGACTACTGACTTGCCAGACTGTTAGTTATAGATCTGGCACTGGAAGAATAATTCTTGCCAAGTACAAATTATTCAAATTAAGGGTTCAGACTTGGCCCATAATTTCAAACAGCTGTAGAAACAAGGAATAGCAGCAGTTAAATTAATTTAGCACAAATGTTAGTTTGTATCTAAATTGAATGTTGTCAGTCAGCTTTTGTAATAGACAATGTGGTCACTAAGAGGGCAAACACTGGTGCCTGTAAGCTAGAGGATTTACATTTGCAGGGATAAGTTTTAGTGGTAATTAAAAGACAATTTTTTTATGTAAAATGTAATCCAAACCTTTCTCTACTGTGTACCTAGCTGTATTCGCTAAAACATCTAAGTCCTCTGCTTACTTGAGCTTGTTTTTAACAGTAAGAAGCAGCAGTTTGATAAACTCATCTCAATTCTTTCCTCTGTCCAGGATGTTTCTTGTCATCACATGAGAACTGCAGAACTCCTGATTGGTACCTGGTGCTGCCCATTACAGTTTCATCTAAGCTGTACAAACCATTTTAAGCAACACATGCCTGAATTCATTGCCATTTTGTTTTTAAATGTGCCGGGAGTTCAGCTTTAAGGCCCAGCTCACACCATAGAAACGCGTTTTGGATGCTTTTCTGCACACACTCTTTGACACGTTTTTTTTAATGCGTTCCAGTGCATTTTTAATACAGTCCAGTGCTTATTTATTTTTTTACCCCCCTTTTTTTTTTCTTTTCTTCACCTTAAATAAAGATGTGTTTAAGTGCGTGTTTTAGTGCATTCTGGTGTTTTTTGTGATGCATTTTACCATGTTCCTGTACAATTCAGTACAGAAAAAAATGCAGCATGTCCTACTTTTTTTTTTTTTTTTACTGGTACTGACCGCACTGGTGTGAACTATGCCATTAAAAACCATATAACCTATCCATGCGTTTTTTGATGCAGAAAAAAACGCACTGGGCTGCATGTGGTGTGAACTGGCCCTCAAGTAGGAAAATGCTATACAAGAACTCATAAAATGTTGCTTCTCCATTGCTCTTGTACTACCTGACTCCTTCCTGAATAATTTTTCTAGTAAATTACTATCAGGATACGGCATCGTTGTCCACTCTACAGGGCAAGCGGAAGCTTTGCGGTCCTGTGATTGCCTAGAAAAACGTAATACCTTTTTAATCATTTATTTATTTTTAAGATATGGATTTTTGCAAAGCAAGTAACATTTAACAGGTGGGTTATTGTATAGCCTTTTTTTTATGCTTTAATGTTTTGCTCTGAGGATCTCTGGTTATGCTCACACACAACTAAAAGAGTCCACTAAATGATATAAAGAAGAGAAAGCCTCTTCTTCTCAATTTTAGAGTTTTTATAGATTTAAAAAGAAGATTCTTAAAGGTTGTTAAATTTACCTACACTTACTGTTCGCTTAATATCAGGTACTGCATGACCATGACCATTTTCTATTTTACTTTCTGACTTGGATGATCCTGTTTGTCTCCATCATGTATTCTAGTGGAACTAAAAAAAAAAAAAAAAATGTATATTATATATATTTTTTTTTTCTTAATCGTACAGGACACGGGCAGAATATTCATACACCACATGTCATAGGTGTGTACCTTCAGGTTGTTTAGAGGTCACCCCCCCTGCACCTCCCTTATAACATCTCCCCCACTCCTTGAGAGCTCATTTGTGCTATTTCCTGAAAGTGATTTCCTTTACAGAGATACTCAACCTTCATTTAACTAGTTTATTATTTGTCTTTTTATTATTTTATTTTCTGATTCTTAAGTACTCACTGTCTTTTTATGCCAGCATAGAAGTAGGGCTGAAACAACTAATCGATTATGAAATTAATCGATTACATTTTCATCGATTAATCGGCCAATAACATAATTGGGTTAAAAAAAAAAAATAAAATGAGCCCTTATAGTACAAAAAGAGCAAATCGCTAATGTAAATATTGATGAGAATAAATATATAGAAATATATAAATAATGGGGCGCTAGCATAAATAAGTGGAAAGGCTAATAGGAATAATAACAAGAGTGCATTAAAATTAATATTAAGATAAAAATGTGGCGCTGATAAACGTCCACCACTCCAAGGGGGATCATCCAGCAAGGGTGGCTCCAGACACAGCGTCCAAAGGAATTAATGGAATAGAACAAGGAGTATAGCATCAAATACCAAATGGGCTATACAAACAACATCAAGTGAGTATAAATCAATATCCCTTGTGTCCAAAAAAGATAAAAAGGTGCACAATAAAAGCTAAAGGTGGCAATAAATAATCAGATAAACAATGGCGAATGACGTGTATATGCAATAATACAATTTAAAAATATCATTAGTGCAAAAAGCAAACCGTGAATAAATGCACCTGTGCAAAAAACAAAAAACACAACTAAACCTGTGTAGGTAAATATAATGCCGTGAGTCCAGGATAAAAGTGTAAAAAGCAAGTCCTGTGCAATCAAACGGATAGTCCCATATAAAGTGCACAATTCATAAACAATCTCCAGGTGAGGTGGTAGATTTTTATATTTGTGATAGTCTTAAAGGGTAAACGGTAGTGCTCCTTTTCATGCAGGTGTCCTGGTCTGTTTCCCCCAACCCCTTACCTTAAAGGTAAGGAAAAACAACCTTACTGGGCTCCTCCGGATCTGTTCCTCTGACTGGGTCCCTGCCAGCTCCTCTCAGGCGGACATGTGGGCAAACAGATTGATGCAATCCATTGTGTAGTATTTAAAAGATTTAATAGATATAAGCAATAAATAACTTACAATACATGCAGAGTTAATGCAGCGGTGGATGAAAAAACACACAGTGTGGGCTCCCGGCCACCGCTGCATTAACTCTGCATGTATTGTAAGTTATTTATTGCTTATATCTATTAAATCTTTTAAATACTACACAATGGATTGCATCAATCTGTTTGCCCACATGTCCGCCTGAGAGGAGCTGGCAGGGACCCAGTCAGAGGAACAGATCCGGAGGAGCCCAGTAAGGTTGTTTTTCCTTACCTTTAAGGTAAGGGGTTGGGGGAAACAGCCCAGGACACCTGCATGAAAAGGAGCACTACGGTTTACCCTTTAAGACTATCACAAATATAAAAATCCCCCACCTCACCTAGAGATTGTTTATGAATTGTGCACTTTATATGGGACTATCCTTTTACACAGGACTTGCTTTTTACACTTTTATCCTGGACTCCCGGCATTATATTTACCTACACAGGTTTATTTGTGTTTTTTGTTTTTTGCACAGGTGCATTTATTCACGGTTTGCTTTTTGCACTAATGATATTTTTAAATTGTATTATTGCATATACACGTCATTCGCCATTGTTTATCTGATTATTTATTGCCACCTTTAGCTTTTATTGTGCACCTTTTTATCTTTTTTGGACACAAGGGATATTGATTTATACTCATTTGATTGTTGTTTGTATAGCCCATTTGGTATTTGATGCTATACTCCTTGTTCTATTCCATTAATTCCTTTGGACGCTGTGTCTGGAGCCACCCTTGCTGGATGATCCCCCTTGGAGTGGTGGACGTTTATCAGCGCCACATTTTTATCTTAATATTAATTTTAATGCACTCTTGTTATTATTAATATTAGCCTTTCCACTTATTTATGCCAGCGCCCCATTATTTATATATTTCTATATATTTATTCTCATTGACTTTTGGTGTGCGAACACCTTGATGGTGGCTGCGGCATTGGTTGTCATTTTTGCCTAGCCGATTTATTACAGCCCCCCCCCCCCCCCCCATTTTTTGGTTTGCGCAGTTGTAACCCCCCCGTTTACATACAATGTAAATATTACTTTCACAGTTCTACAGTAAAAAAAAAAAAATGAACCCCTACAGTAGTGATTATCAGCTTTTTTTTTTTTTTTTTTTGTACTATAAAGAGCAAATTTTTAATTTTATTATTATTTATTTATTAATGTTTTTGTAACCCCCATTATGTTACTAAATGTCTCAGGCCTGGTTCACACCTATGTGTTTTTTGGTGCTTTTTTTCAGAAACACACTACAGTTTATTTACATGGTTTCCTATGGGACACGTTCACATCTATGCTTTTTTCAGCTGCTGCTGTTTGGAAAGGGTCAGGGACTTTTTTTTTAACGCAAAACTGTGCTTTTGTGGTTCAATATACTTCAATGGAGAAACTGCAGAAAAGCATGTAATGCGTTTTTGCAGAAATTGGTGTTTTTAAATCTGCCCAACAACAAATTGGTCAAAAAGAGTATATCTCTTCTGTCTGTTATTCTTGGAGTGGATTAAATATTTAGATCCCTAACCATATAGTTGGTTATTTATATTTACCACTGCATATAGATATTTAAGAATAAATTGCCTTTTTTTTTAAACTTTACATATTAACTAAATTATACACCACACTTTTTTTTTTTAAGGTTATTAATCGATTATTCAAAACAATAATCGGCCAACTAATCGATTTATGAAAATAATCGTTAGTTGCAGCCCTACATAGAAGCAGGGTATCCAGATTGACACAACCTCTGTAATACATTGAAACTGTACCCAGACCCCAAGCTGTGGGAACTGACTGTAATGTTTCGGAAACTGGATCCTGTGTGGATGCTCATCTTGCCACTTTGTGCGTTGCACAGAGCTAGCTGCGGTGTGCTATGCTTGTCGGGGGTTGTGGTCGATCAGTTTGAAATCAAGTCTCTGAAGACCCTATTGGGGGTATGCCCACTGTGACAGGTAAAGCCTGGACACTATATTTAGTCCAGCGTCAGCGACACTGCCCTTTTTTGCCTATCCCTTGCTCCTAGCATGTTCACAAAGGTCTTAATACTCTCCTTGCCTTGCTTATTACTCCTAGTCTATCTAGATGACCTTCCTTGCAGCTATCAGAAAATGTGCACAATACAATTCTGATTTTCACAACATCATCCTGACGCTAAGGCTCCCAATATATGAACTACACATGTATATTGTCCGTGGTAGCAAAATGCTAAGTAATCCTTCATGTAGTAATTCAGAAGAATTTATTAAAAGCTCACCAGAAAAATACACGGAAGGTCTCCTTCAAAGTCCACCATTGCACAATGGCTACGAAATCAGATTGCAAGAGTGTACATTCTCAAAGCGAAATCTCCTCCTAGGTTTCTACATGCCCATTCTACCAAATCCGAGGTCATTTCAAGACCAGGCCTTGGTAGCCCTCAGAGGATTCATGTAATGGGTTAGAGTTTTAGGGGAGGCTCCCAGGGGGCATATCCTCTAATGCTTTGCTAGTGCCCTGTCATCTGAAGGTGCATGCCTATAATCCATACTGGATGAATATTCTGACTGTGTCCTGTATGTTTAGGATATGGGATTAATTTTTATATATTTTTTTCATTTTAGATTTTAGAGTAAGGATTATAACACGTGTGAGTGTTTTTTCTTTCTTTTTTTTTTTTCTTGTTTCTGTGTTCTATTGCAGGGTTTTTCCATTATTTCGTTTGCCATACCCAAAAAAGAAGTGAGAGGAAATCCTTCAAATGAGAGGGAGTCCATAGTTGTCACCAAGATTACCAGAACTAGTGTCCCCTCTATTACGGTTATGGCGACAACCCCAAATTGTATTATTTTTCATTTACTTTTATTGTGACAATTATTAGCAGGACAAAGAGAGAGGGTATACCTCTCTAATAGAGCTGCACGATTAATCGTTAAGAATCAAATTTGCAATTCTTTTCCCTTCCCTGGCCTGTAAACGGCATTTCCGATTCTAGCTAAGACAAATGCAGAGTTCTCACACAGCTGAGAAAATAAAATCTAGGCAGCCTGCCAAGTTTTATCACGACGTATGGGATGACTATAATCAAAGTAACATTTCATTCTTGGATCAAAGGAATGAACTTCTGTGTGTAGATGAGGGAAGTTTAACCACTTAAAGACTAAACCTTTTTCTGACACTTGCTTACAAATTAAAATCAAATTTTTTTGCTAGAAAATTACTCAGAACCCCCAAACTATATATATTTTTTTTTAACAGAGACCCTAGTGAATAAAATGGCGGTTGTTGCAATATTTTATGTCACACTTTATTTGCGCAGCAGTCTTTGAAACGCAATTTGTTTGGAAAAAAATACACTTTAATGATTTAAAAAAAAAAAAAAAAACGTTTTGTATAATGTGAAAGATGTTATGTCGCGAGAATCGTGATCTTTATTCTAAGCAAAAAATGGTGATTCTCATTTTAGCCAGAATCGTGCAGCTCTACGCTCCTAACGAGAAGACAGACAGCAATAAACATCTCACAGGTGTTGTAATCCCTCTCCACTGTCCAAAAAATAATAATTTGCCCTTTTGAGTTGTACTTTAAGGGCTCGCTTACACTAGTGGTGCCCTCTAGAGAGCGATCCATGGTGGATCACTCTTCAGAATGGCATTTGAAATTTCAATGAGGGGGCATTGTTGCCTTCTCAGTGCTTATTTCAATCCCTAAAAACCCACACCACCACTGCACAATAAAGTGCGTTGCACACCTCTATTCAGGTGCATGGTTGGCATTTAGCCATGTGCAACAAGGGGTATGTTTTTTTTTATTTTTATTTTTTTTCTGCTCTGCAAAGCAAAAGAGTGCAGCTGCGTCATGTGTATGCCCCTGTTTGCTGCCTTTGTACTTTGTAGCTGTAGGGGAGTGGTTGGGGTTGGCAAAAATGCAGCTTAACCGATTTTTACCTGCGCTTGAGGCCTTACTTGATTACAGGTACAGTACTGATAAATGTTACAATCCTAGATGAAATATTTACTCCCTGCAAAATACTGTTTAATAAATTCTACAGTCAAAATTTAAAGAAGAATTTAAAGATCCTTAGTTTTGCTGTTTTATCTTTCAGAGCCCACCGTGCGTGCGGAACTCATGGAACAAGTGCCTCACCTTGCAATGTTCTGTCAAGAGAACAGGCCTTCAATTCCCCTTGCTTTCTCCAAATACCTTCTACCCATTGTAGTGCGATATCTCGCTGACCAAAATAACCAGGTTGGATAAGTATATATTTAACTTTTTGTATGTCATTTATTTTTTTTCAGTGGTTTTTAGTAACCTGTAATTGTAATTACATCTTGCTATGCACACAGCTTCACATTCATGGCAAACCTACATTTCACCTTTTTTACAGCATTCTTGGTGCCAGTTTGCCTCACTTTAGTAATATCCATATTAACCATCATCGCATATGCCGTTTTTGTGCATTTTAAAAAAACAAAACAAAAAAAACGTAACTTTGTTTATCCAGCTGTCTGCTTTTTCTGAGGCTTCCTATGAACATTTCTTTATTAGGGCTCACACTGTAGCGGGACTGGGAATGCATGTAAATCTTATATGTTCCCCGCAGGCAAAATACGCTGCTTTTTAGCAGATGTGTTGGGGTGCTTTTAATTTTTAATGGCACCCCTTATAGAAAATGCTGCATGTTTTTCAGGTGTGCGAAGCTGCATGGTGCCATGCAGCTGCATTTTTTTGAAAAAGGGTTGAGGACTTTTTCTCTGTGTTTGCATGAATAGCAGCCTTTTCAAATGAATGAACTGTTGTGCCTGCGCAAGCTTGTTTGCATGGACACACTACAGCAATGTTTCGCAACATTTTTACAGTCAAGGTACCCTAAAATTATGGACAATCTCGAGGCACCCTCCAGAATTATGGACAGTCTTGAGGCGCCCCATTCTACAATATAAAAACTATTCTAATAGTTTTACATAATGCAGCAACATCAATATACGTAGGACACCCAACGTTGGAGGTAATTTATTCTTCCAAAGCAAATACACTTTTGAAAACTAGTACAGACTAGTATACCAATGTTTCTCTTCTCCCTCAGTTTTTCTCCTTCACTTAGCTAATGAGGACCCAAAGCTGATGGACCGAGGCAAGGGAGGGAGGGTCAAACAAGGATGATATGCAGGCAACTGACATCTTCCTTATCAACTGATGTCATTAGGAGGTTGGCAGCTGGAAGGTTGTAATGGTGTACAATGAAACTGTGGCTTTGTGTAACTAAAAGGCATGTTTCATCCACCCACTGGCTTGTATACAATTTGGGGGAAATATTTATAGGCATTTTGCCAAGGCACCCTGGTTGAAAAAGGCTGTTCTACAGTGAACCTGTGAAGCTAATCTTAGTATTTGTGCGTATGAGGTAGAATAATCTAATCTCATTCCATTATATTTTTCTCCCTGTTTGATTATATGTCATTGTTTCAGGTCAGAAAGACCAGCCAAGCAGCATTGCTAGTGTTGCTTGAGCAGGAGCTCATAGAGCGATTGGATGTAGAGAGTAAAGTATGTCCAGTGCTCATTGACCTAACTGCTCCAGACAGCAATGATGACGTCAAGACCGAAGCTGTGGCGGTGAGTTTCAACCTTTCTGAATCTTGTACATTGCTAGGTAATGGCAATGAAAATTATGGGTGAATAGATTTTCATACATAAATATAGCTGTTCTGTAATGTAAATGCAAATTGGACCCCTAGGTTAATATTTAATTTTTTTTCTTTTAATCTAGATTTTGCTTCTCTAATCTTTTATTTTTATTTTTTATTTTTTATTTCTTTTTTTTTATATGGCACCTTGATTAAGTTGAACCTCTGTGAATAAACAAATGGAAAGCTGTACCAACTTGCTAATTTTTTATTTTTTTTTAAACAAGTGTACATGTTTATTTTTTTTAAACCTACAGGATGTCAGACCTGTAAAATAGGCATTTGTTGCAGTGAGCATAAACGTGAATGTATAGCCAAATCTATTTGTTATGGAAAGAGTAGAAAGAGAACCCTGCTGTGTTTATTTTTTTTATTTATTTCTCTTTTATTTTCTTTTTGTCTGTGTCCCATTGGGAAAATTACCCTTCTCTCTTACTTATCCCTTGCTTCCTTTTTCTGGGGTCAACCCAAAGAATTTTAGATTTCCCCTCACTTTGTTTCTCAGTGAAAATGGTGGGGTCCAATGTGGACAGAACAGTAAAAACTTGACTGAGGATCTAAGCCATCACTCCTTTTGCCTGGAGATACACTTTAAAGCAGGGGTGTCAAACTGTGGGCCCTCCACCTGTTGCGGAACTACAAGTCCAATGAGGCATTGCAAACCTGACAGTTACGGCCATGACTCCCACTCCAAGGAAGAGGCATGATGGGGCTTGTAGTTTCGCAACATCTGGAGGGCTGCCAGTTTGACACCCCTACTTTTAAAGGATAAGTTCACCTTTTCATAAAAAAAAAAAAAAATCAATGGACATCTTTTTGCAGGTAAACAAATGTGCATTTATTATTATTACACCATATTTTTTATTTTTTACACTGGAGCCTGTAAAGCGTTGCACTTGTGATCAGTAGATCACTGGTGCATTGCCAGGATCCTACAGACTCTCAGTACACTGTCTGCCCATACCTCCGATACAGCCAGGCAGTTACTGAATTGCAGGAAGAGCCAATAAACTACAAGGAAGCTCACTAGTGCCCTTGCAGTTTATTGAGAACTACAGGCCATCAGCCATGGTGGCCAACGGCATTTGTAGTTCATTCACAGAACTCTGTGAATGAATGATGCAGCCATGTGGGAGGAGCCCCGCACTGCTGCACTGTTTTTAAATTGTGATAGCAGGTGTGGAGGGAGGATCCCCCCGCTCTCACAGGGAGGAGGAAGATCGAAGGGAGAGGAGGCAGGAGTTGTAATGTTACATGTTCCACCCTAAATACAGGTGAAACCTGTAACCTGTTCCAAAGGTGAACTTAGCCTTTAATGCATGCCATAGGAAAGCACAAAGAATTATACACCCAGTAATGGGGGACCACTGAAGAGACTACTACATTTTTTTACATGGGGAAAATCCACTAGAAGGGGCTTGACACCTTCTGTGGGTTGACATCCATATTTGACTCCTAATCAGCATGGTGGAAAAAAAATGTTGCAAATGGGAGCACATACAGTAGCAAAAACCAAACCAAAGTTTTAACCCTGCTCTACTGTATCCAAAATTCTTAAAAATCTGTGAAATCGTGTGTTTAAGAACCAGGTAGAACATGCAAGCGCTGTCATTGATGCTGACAAATATGTAATGCAGCAAATTATTGAATTTGTAGATTGAACAGGGAAAAAATGCTGTAGGTAATCACATATAAATTGTGGTTCTAAAGGTAAAAAAATTCTCTGCATTAAGGTAAAAAACCTCTCTGCAGCTCTCCCTTATAATTGCCTGTACTCGATCCAGTGCTGTGCACAAAGGCAGCGGCGCTCTCGCTCGCTCTCCAGAGAGGCAGCAGCAGGAACCATTGGCTCCTGCTGTCAATCACAGAGCAGGGGGCAAGGCCAAGCCATGCTCTGTGTGCCAATGGATACATGCAGCGCGGACAGTGAGCCTGCACAAGTGCCCCCATATCAAGCAGCTTGCTATGGGACAGGAGGGAGGAGCCAGGAGTGCCATTTGGGGACTCCAGAAGAGAGGATCAAGGCTGCTCTGTGTAAAACCATTGCACTGACCAGGTAAACATAACATGTTATTAAAAATAAAAAAAAATCTAGAACCGGGCTCACAAATACCAGGTCGCCATTGCACCTTGGCGCCTGGGCTATTTTTAGCCCATTCACTGCTGACACTACAGCTCACGCGCTCCAATCTGAGGGGGTATCTGAGGCGATCCCCATCCTAAAGGCACTGGGCCTTCCATCTCCTGGGGCATGTGGTGGGCTGAACTGTGTAGCTAATTGGATTGGATCGGGGGTTGCGGAGGTGGGTGGCTCTGTCTCAGTCGGGCAGTATGGGGTGTGGTGGGCTGTCAGCACTCGACTTTCGGGGTGATTGGGCTGGAGGAGGACAGAGCTTCTCTGCCCTTGTACATTGTGAGTGCCCCAAGGACAAATCGGCTGTTCCACACAGCCTTCGTGCCCCAGGCTATGCATCCGCTTACCTATCTGCGAGCCTGGGACCGGCATAGCGAAAGTGCTGCCAGTTAGAGGGGAGGGAGGAGAGCAGACACATGTCCGCTCTCCTCCCCCCCCCCTCCCCTTCTTGTTGCTGACCTGTATGACGTCACTTCCGAGTCTATGTTGACAGTTTCTTCGGCCATTAAGGCTAGGAAAGAATGTAATGCAGTGCGATCTGCATTGCATTACATTTAGTGGAGCACTGGGGAGACATCCAGGGTGTCTCATTAAAGAGGACCTGTCGCCAAAAAAAACACCACATAGGGGACTTTTGTCTCCTATGTGATTAAAAAAATATTTTTCATTGTTGAAATGCTAAGCTAGACCCAGGCAGATAAGCCCCCCCCAAAAAAATTGAGGCCTCCTCACACACGTACAAATGTAAACACACCACATGCGTTAGGGCACCTACGCCTGAAAACATTGGCTGCTATACACGTTACATATCTTGCACCCCAGAATAAGAGCAATAATTAATTCTAGCACCCTCGTAACTTTTTTTTTTTTTTTTTTTTTTTTATTCTGGCTCATAAATTTAAAGCAACTTTGTCAAGCCCTGCTTTAGAATCACTTAAGCTTATGCGTATATTTTCATTCTCTTCAATTATAAAATTTTCTATCTTTAATTATTTTTCTTTCTTTATGCCGGGTTGACTGAGCTAGTAAACATGTAATACATCTTTCCTGTTTTAACCATTCGTTTTAGTTTAACCTTGCATGGTCTTTAAGCCATTGCTAAAGATGACCTTGGGAGTTGTTTTATTTTCATACTAATTGGCAGTCAGATACTGGAATTGTAATGTTTAAATCTTATATAACAGGTGTAGGCAACCTTGACTTTCCAGCTGTTTTGGAACGATAAGTCCCGTGATGCATTGCAAGACTCTGACAGTCACAGGCATGACTCCCACACAGCTGGAGAGAGTCAAGGTTGCCTATTCCTGTTATATAAAAAAAAAAATGTAGTTATTTGTAAAGTGGGGCTCACACCGGTGTACTCTGCGGTTTTTACTGCACGTTTTAAATGCAGTTTTAGGTGCACTCCCATTGAAGTCTATTAGATTGTGTGTTTTCATGAAAGAGCATTGAAGTCCTGCATGCTCTATCTTTGATGCGCTTTCAGAAAACACAGTCTAATATGAAGAACGTAGAAAATCCAGCACCGTCTTGAGACCCCTTTCACACCGAGGGCATTTTGCAGGCTCTATAGCATTAGAAATAGCGCCTGCAATCCGCCCTCAAACTGCTGCTCCATTGTCTGCAGTGTGAAAGCCCGAGGGCTTTCACACTGCAGCGGTGCACTGGCAGGGCGTCACAAAAAGTCCTGCCAGCAGCTTCTTTGGAGCGGTGAACTCACCACTCCTCCAGCACTGCTCCCCATTGAAATCAATGGGGCAGCACTGTAATACCGCCGGCAAAACGCTGCTATTGCAGCGTTTTACCGTGGGTTTCAACCCTTTCTCGGCCGCCAGCGGGGGTAAAAGCGCCCCGCTAGCAGCCAAAATGCGCCGCAAATCCGATGGTAAAAAGCTTCTAAAAATAGCGGCGTCTTACCGCGTGTGTGGTGTGAAAGGGGTCTAACTGATGATAAAATAGTTCAAACTTTACTCAGTATCCATCAAGACATAAAAGCATCCATTGTCATAGACTACTGCACCTGTCCCAGTGGACACTAAATTCAGGAATTGCAATACCACTCCTTTCTTTTTTTTTCTTTTTTCTTCTTCTTTCTTTTTCTTTCTTTTTTTCTTTCTCTTTCGGTCACAGCCTTTATAGAAGTCAATATGGATATACCTAAAACCAATCGTAAAACGTTCATACGATGGCACTGCACCCAACCCAAAGCACACTGGTGTGAACCTGGCCAAACTGTACTGTTAGGCTCACTCTTTCTCTCTGCACGCAATTCTCCTAATTATGCGTCCAGGCAGCATGCCTCCCACCACCATCCCACTACCATCATTATGCTCCCATTGTTTCTACATTAATTCCAAGTGTGCCCATCCTGCAGTTATAGTGGACTGTAATGAGAGCACAGAAATCGAGCTTTGTAAGCTTTACTACTTTTAGTCAGCCATAACTAAATGGTATTGAGCTTGGGAAATGGACTGTGCTGAACCTGTATTTGGATAAACCTTGCATCTTCTGCTGCTTGCAAGTAAATGTCAAAAGCATTAATTTATTTTAGTAAAGATGCATATCTTCTTTCTTTAGATAATGTGCAAAATGGCATTAATGGTTGGTAAGGATATAACGGAAAGGTTAATCCTTCCAAGGTTTTGTGAGATGTGTTGTGACTGCAGGATGTTCCATGTCCGCAAGGTAAGCATATTTAGCATTATTTTAAAACTTTCCTGTCTCTATTATGTGTATTATTATTCCTGTTGATTGATGATGATACTGTTAGATTAGAACACTTGAGGATGTTGAGGGTAATCAATATTTCCCTTATTTTACAGGGATATCATAAGCATTGCACCTTTTTTACCATTTAATTATTTTTTTTCTCTCCCCCCACAGTTGATAGAACAAATAATTTTAGATAGATGTACAATTTCATTGAAATAATAGCAGGCACTCATTGATACCTTTTTTTTTTTTTTTTTTTTTTTTTTATCACCCTGAGAGCTAGGGCACTAAATATGCAGATTTTCAATTTCAAAGTTGGGAACTCTGCTGGATGCCATCAACTTTTTTTTCCTGCAGCACTTGTCTTGGCTCATCACCTTAAAGTGGAACTTTACTCACCTTGGCTCCAGTGATGCTGCGTCCCAGAGCTTCCCACTGGCATCTTCTAGCAGCCAGCTTTCGGGCACTAAACGCCTACCGCTTTCATTGGCCAGGCCTAAATGACGTGCAGGACTGCAGTCAGATTCAACATTGCTGATTGTGTTTACTGAGCTGCACGTGCACCACTCACTATACATTGGCGGACAGGCAGGTGGGTCATTTTAATGCAGAAGAGACAAAGCATGTCTCTTCTGCATTAAAAATCCTGTCCGTTTGCCCAGTTTCTGTTCATAAAGTTCCATTTTAAGAAAGGTAGGGATGTGTGTCACTGCCCTGACTTTGAAGCTGGACAGCTAACACCTGTTGGATACTATGGGTTATAGCGTTGCATTGGTTGTTAACAGTTTAATTAAAAAGATTTTTTATAGCACCAATAAACTGTATGAAGAGAGATCATTTCCAAACTGTGCTTGGAGCAATGCTTTCCATTTTAGTCAGTTCCTGACATATGGAAGACTGACATTTACAATGCTAGTTCTTGTAGTGTTCCCTGTCACTAATAAAAGATCTGCCAATCGTTGTGTTTTATTTTTATATTTTTATTTTTTTTAAGGATTCAACAGCTCAGCCAAAAGTAGACCTGTTCTTAAATATCACACTTCTTCATGAAAGTAGGATAAAGCCGTACCAAATATATTAGTAAATGAAAAACCTAAATAGATTACATAGTGTGAATTAAAGTGTATATAAAACTAAAAACTAATTTTTTTTTAATAAATTGCAGATTTCAAGTTCTTAGTTGAAATTAGATTTTATTTTTTTTTCTCTTAGGCTTTGTTTTGCCTGGGGTTGGGGGTTAGTAATTTACAAGCTTGTTTTTACTTCCAGTTCATCTCACAGGAAGTGATAAGATTACTGCATTTCAGGGCAAGATCAACAGATATTTTTTGTACTTGCTGAAATTGTTCTGAGCCTGAAAAAGAAACCGTGACGTCTTGTGACCCTTTTTCTCCTCAGGCTATTTTAGGCAATATAATTTATACACTACTCGACAGAAAGATAAGCATACTGAATCCTTTTTTCAGGGTTTTGGCCTAATTTTATATATACAAATCAGAACAAATAAGATATATCAAGACCATGTTCAGATGCAGTGTGGTATACTATAGAAAAGGAACTTAGGGAAACTAGAGGTATTTTGAGGTCAATGGCACGGATGGCATGTGCAGATGGGGAGCCTTCCCATATGACCCCTTGACCTATGATATAATTAGACCATTTAGGGACTAGAGTAGACATGAGCAGGAGTATAGAGGAACCATATTAAAGCAAGTAAGGCCGGTAAGAAGCGATATTGTATTTTGTTTTTCTGTTTTATGTGTATTCACAACTTTTAAATTGTAACGGCATACTTTCACATAACCCTGTGAGTTCATACAAGAAATTGTAAACCTTTGCTCTGGTTGTATGAATAATGTACCCACTGTAACTTGAGAAAAAGCCAGGAATGTATACTCAAAAAAACCCACTACTAATGCAGATACCATGTGGATTCTGTAAAAAGAAAAGACTATTCTGAACTTTATAATGTCACTTGCAACCTAGGCAAAGATCACATGGTATCTGGTAATCTGGTTGACATCATTAAAGACTACCTAGAGTCTGTTATTTTCTATCAGACCGGACTGATCCGTGAAATAAGCAGGTCAGTAGGAAGCAGAAGCTGCTTATTTAATGTTTTTATGTTCATATAGAATTAAATATTACACATAAAAACAAGCATCTAAAATATTAAAGCACCTTACAGTGGGGAAAATAATTATAAGATCCCCTGCAGATTTTGTAATTGTGTACACTTACAAAGACATTAGGGGCTATAATTTATCATAGGTGTATTTTAAATCATCTAGACAGAATATCAATCAAAAATCCAGAAAATAAACACATGATCCAAATGTTATAAATTGAGTTGCAGTTTGGTTAGTAAAAAGTATTTGATCCCCTACCAACCAACAATAATTCTGGTTCCCACAGACTGGCTACAGTATGTGTTCCTGTGGTACACAGATTAATCCTGTCAATTTAGGAAGGTGTTCTTAATGACAAATCGTTGTGTAAAAAAGACACCTGTCCACAGAATCTTTCTTCCATTCAAACCTCACCATCATGGACAAGACCAAAGAGTTGTCAAAGGACGTCGGGGACAAGATTGTAGACCTGCACAGTGCTGAAATGGGCTACAAGACCATCAGCAAGAAGCTTGGTAAGAAGGAGACAACTGTTGGAGTGATTATTCGCAAATAGAAGAAATACAGAATAACCATCAATCGCCCACAGTCTGGAGCTCCATGCAAGATTTCTCCTCATGGGGTAAGGATGATCAAAAGAAAAGTGAGGAATTAGCCCAGAACTACATGGGAGGAGCTTGTGAATGATCTCAAGGCAGTTGGGACCACAGTCCCCAAACAAGCCAATGGTAACACAATACGCCACCATGGATTGAAATCCTGCATCGTCCTCCAAGGTCCCCTTCTCAAGAAGGCACCTGTACAGGCCCATCTGAAGTTGGCCAATGAACATCTACATGATTCAGAGAAGGATTGGGAGAAAGTGCTGTGGTCAGATGAGACCAAAATTTAGCTCTTTGGCATTAACTCGACTCGCCGTGTTTGGAGGAAGAAAAATGCTGACTATGACCCTATGACAGTCAAGCACAGAGGTGGAAACATTATGCTTTGGGGCTGCTTTTCTGCTAAAGGTACAGGCCGACTTTGCCACATTGAGGGGCTAATGGGCGGGGCCATGTAATGTAAAATCTTGGATGAGAACCTTCTTCCCTCAGCCAGAACACTGAAGATGGGTCTTCCAGCATGACAATGACCCAAAACATACCGCCATGGCAACAAAGGAGTGGGTCAAAAAGAAGCACATTAACATCATGGAGTGGCCTAGCCAGTCACCAGACCTTTATTCTATATAAATATTATGGAGGGTGCTAAAACTTCGAGTTGCCAAGTGACAGTCAAGAAACCTTAAGGGTTTAGAGAAGATCTGTAAAGAGTGGACAAATATCCCTCCTGAGATGTGTGCAAACCTGGTAACCAACTACAAGAAACGTCTGACCTCTGTGCTTGCCAACAAGGGTTTCTCCACCAAGTACTAAGTCACGTTTTGCTTGGGGATCAAATATTTATTTTACTCACTGAACTGCAACGCAATTTATAACATTTTTATCTTGTGTTTTCTCTGGATTTTTGGTTGATATTCTGTCCTCTATCATTTAAAATACACCTATGATAAAAAAAATTATAGACCCTTAATTTTTTTATTTTGTAAGTGAGTAAACTTACAAAATTTGCAGGGGATCAAATATTGTTTTCCCCCACTGTATATAATCCTTAAAATATTTCAAATCTGCTACAGGGCCCCTTTGATGTGTTACTTGCTTCTGTTTGGTTACTTGGTGTTACCATGGAAGTTGTAAAAAATGAAATTCCATGCGCTTCAGATGGGTGTTTTTTATTTTTTATTATTATTATATAATCCCTCTTGAGATGAGCAGCGTTGACCATGTTTACTTGCTGCCACAAATACATAGGTTAGCTGAATGTGTGCATTTCAGGGAGATAGTGCAAATGTCTCCTGTGGGGTTACAGATGGGATTAAAAACCTGGCGAAAGTTATAAATCCAAATACATGTGAGTTTTTGCATGAGTTGATCTTTAAAAGAATTAAAGTACTAATAAGGGGAGTCTGCATTATTTTTGTCAAGTAAACAGGGAAAAAGTTTAACTTAAAATTAAATTTACAATAATCTCACACCTGAAGATGGTATGTATATTCTAGAACATGTTGCATATGTTAACAATTTTTAAAACGCACATTAAAACTTGCTTATCAAAATTTAAAACAATCCTTTATAATGATTATTCTGTATAAACGAAACCTTGACATATCTTGCTTAACTAAGGAAGTAAGTAAGGGCTGACAAATATAAAAATAGTAATTTAGGAAAAATTGCCTTAAGTATTAGTGACCCGCCCAAACAAAACAGGCTTTTCTCTTGGTTGTAAGCTTGTATCCAGGTACTGAAATTCTTTTAATCTGTAATATTTATATTTTCATTTTAGGTATGTGCAGCCAATTTTGGGGATATATGCAGCGTAGTTGGACAGGAAGCAACAGAGAAGATGCTGGTGAGTGCCAAATGGTATTCAAGTATAACTAAAGGCAAAACCCTTTTGGGGTGGAGGTAGATTGTGTAATCTTGTTTTAAGTTTTCAACATAAAGAACTTTGTACATAATTTAGGTCCATGTAAAGTTAACAGAGACATACCAACTTATGTGAATAGTGTACAACTAGGCAACTGACAACAGCGTAGGTAGGATACATGTTGGGGGGGGGGGGGGGGAGGGGGCGGTGGGGCGTGGGGGGGGGGGAAGGGGGGGGGTGGTGGTGGGGGGGGGGGGGGGGGGGCGGGGGGGGGAGAAGGAACAACGTTCCATAATGTGAGGCATAAATAAAGTAACGCTAGGGAAGTAAATGCATATGAGCAAGATGGACAATAGCATGTTTCCACAAAATATCTTGTAGGGAGCCAAATGTTCCCATGAGCATATTGAGGTGGGAAAAAAAAGTGTGTGGAGGTATCCTGGAGGTATTTTCACTCTCAAACCTGGGTGAATGGAGATAACAGACGCAAAATTTGAAAAATAACCAAAATGGTTCCAAACAGACCAGGTAAGGCTGTGGGCCTGAGATTTATCCTTCTCACAAGCAAGCATACTTTTCATATGAATGAATGAATGACTTGTATAGCGCAACCTATGCGAACTGAATCGCCTCAGGGCGCTTTTTGCCACTGGTTTCCATCTGTGGTATAGTGTGGTCCTTGTCCTGTGGGGTCCCGACACGCTTACATACACATATTTGGCCAATTTTATCGACAGGATCTACCAACATGTCTTTTGGAGTGTGGGAGGAAACCGGAGTACCCGGAGGAAACCCACGCAGGCACAGGGAGAACATGCAAACTCCAGGCAGAAGGTGTCGTGGTCGGGATTTGAACCAGCGACCCTATTACTGCTAGGTGAAAGTGCTAACCACTACACCACTGTGCTGCCCCTATACTCAATATTCACTTCACAAGCCCAGGCAGCAAGTGACGGGGACCTCAGGCTGGCGCCAACTTCTGGCAATAACAGACCAAGCTGCTATCAAAGTGTCTAATCAATTTTCTTGATTTGTTTGTTGTAGCCTGGCAGCATGGAGAGTACTGTCATTTGAGGTCGATGTAGAGATTATAATACTTGTCTGGTTCTGTGGCTCCCTCTGCCCCTGTGTGGGAGATTCACCCTCTCCATTTGTCCTTTTTACCATTATAATTGAAAGTAAAAGAAAATCCCAAATTTTGTGTTGTCCCCAGAACATTAATAGAGGGGAAATCTTCAAATGGGGACACTAGTTCTAGTGACCTGGGCGGCCCCAAAAGATTCCCATTAATTTGCAGGTATTTCCTCTAACTTCCTGTGTGGCTGTGGGACAGCAAGTAAAGTAAAATCTCTTGTGAATAAAAAGGAAAAGTTGTTGCTCTAAACTCAGGTTAAAAAAGAAAGCAAAGCAGCTACACTAGAATGTGCAAAAAATTCAAAAAACAATGTGAGTGAAAATGTAGCGCTAAAATATGTAAGTGTAAAACCAATAAACAGTGCTAAAAATTAATCAAATCAATGACAAACATGGGATTTCTCCCTGTTATAAACTTATTGTGAACATAAATTGTCCAGTGTAAAAAATACAGTGAAAGCAATCGATGTATAAATGTCCCAAAGGGATAAATAATGGTGTCAAAACATGGGTGTCTTGAAACAAATCCTTTCATATAACACTTTGTGGGATGGATTTGAGGTGGATGTGTGCTTACCGGAACCGGTGGACCCCCTGTCAGCGACAGAGAGTCAAACGGGCATAAGGAAACTCGAGAAGATCGGCAAACTGGACACCCCAAGGTGGACGGATGGAATCTGTGGAACTTGTCCCCACTTCACCGAAGCGATGCAGATGGTCAGACCATGGATGACCTGAATGGAGCGTAGTCCACAGCCGTGGAGCAGGAACAGCAGGTTACTCCCCGAATATTTTGCAAACCTTCAGCTGTTGTAGAGGCTTCAGATCTGCCCCCGGATCTGGTAAGCACACATGCACCTCAAATCCATTTATACATCGATTGCTTTCACTGTATTTTTTACACTGGACAATTTATGTTCACAATAAGTTTATCACAGGGAGAAATCCCATGTTTGTCATTGATTCATTTTTGGCACTGTTTATTGGTTTTACACTTATTTACATATTTTAGCGCTACATTTTCACTCGTATAACCCTTCCTTACTCTTATCCAAAATAAAAAGTTTTGCCTGTAGTTCTACTTTCACTATTTTAGTCTAGGTTGTCATTAAAGTGAGTACATGTTAGTCTTTTTGTGTGGTTCTAACCACTTCCGGACAGCCCACCGTGGATATACGTCGGTACTTTGATGTTAAATACCGTTGTTATGGCAGCAGAATAGCTGCCATTACCCAGGTGTTTTTCTCCACAGAGGGTGGTCCGTTTTAAGATGAATGTGGTCTCCGCAAAATCACTTTTATTAGCAGCGGGAGAGACGCTAATAAAAGACCGGCTGCATCCAATCGCAGCCGGTCACCGAATGTAAACATACCGCGGTAACGAGCTATTGCCGAGTTCTCCTTCTCGCACAACGATCATCTGTGAGGAGGAGATTGTGGTAACAGCTCATAACTGCTTACAGTGCACACCCAATTACTCTAATTGAAAAAAATGAACTGTTCAAAAGACTCGTAATGCCTCATAGAATATACATTGGGGTGTTTGCTTTCCAAAATGGTCATTTTGTGGGTAACTCCTGTTCTGATGCTCCAGGGCCTTCAAAAGTGTAATGGGTCGTTAGGAAATTTTATTTTTAATTTATGCTTCTAGAATGCCTGACGGTACCCCCTGCATGTTGGGCCTCTCTATGTGGCCAGGCCATTACTAATTTAAAAAAGTGTATTTTTTCCAAATTTTGCTTTTTGTAAGACCGCTGCGCGAATACAAAGTATTGTAACGGTTGCCATTTTATTCTTGAGGGTGTCTGGGGGGGGAAAAAAAAATGTTTGGGGGTTTTATTTAATTTTATAGCAAAAAATAAATGATTTTAACCTGCAAACAATTGTAAAAAAATAGGCTTGGTGCTTAAAGTGATTGGAAAGGATTGTTTGTTATTTAAAAAAAAAAAAAAAAAAACATGTCATACTTACCTCCCACTGTGCAGCTTGTTTTGGCCCATAACATCCTCTTCTGAGGTCCCCCGGCAGCTCTCGCGGCTAAACCCGGCATCAGATAACCCCCTAGGAGAAGCGCTCTCTTGAGGGGGTTACCTTGCAGGCGCGCTCCTGAGTCCACCATTTGCGTCCACAGACACGAATGCTGGACTCGGCCCCGGCGTCATTGGATTTGATTGACAGCAGCGGGAGCAAATGGCTGCGCTGCTATCAATCTATCCAATCAAGAGCCGGGAAAAAACACGAGGGTTTACAACCCCTTTTAGTAGTTAAGGTGCATTGGGGCAGCATACTAAGAAGGGTCAGACTAAGCCAGGGACTAGATGATCATCTAGACTAGAGCCTGCTTTGCAAAAGTTGCCTGTGATTTCTGGACCATGGTGACTGCAATATTCCTGGATCGACATGATGAATTTATCATATATGAAAAGATTTTTGCTCTTTTATTGATGCCAAATTGTGGACATTTATGTGATTTATGTACACTTTTTTTTTTTTTTTTTTTTTTTAAATCTATAGTTTTACATATGAACATCTAAATTTCTGAACACCGTTAGATGTGCCGTCTTGAGAGAAATATGGGGACACACATTGTAGTTGTCTGTCATGCCAACATTCTGGCTTCAGTACTTTTATTCACTGCCCTTTAGTGAGTATTTGGATCTGATAAGTTCTGCATACTTATTACAGATTTAGAGATTTATAGTATTAAAGCCGCTGGACCAGCGTTTCACCAGGCAGCTTGCATTGTCTGAATAGGATGTCAGCAGGGGCAGCTTCTATCTTTTTCTCATTACAGTTTACCTTTTAACTCAAGTTTTAAGTTACTTAATCTGTGTATCCTAATGTTTGTATGTCTTTCAGTTACCTCGATTCTACCAGCTTTGTTCTGACAATGTATGGGGTGTGCGGAAGGCCTGTGCTGAGTGCTTCATGGCAGTGTCCTGTGCGACTTCTCAAGAGCTCCGGCGGACCAAGCTTTCTTCTCTCTTTATTAACCTAATTGGTGACCCATCTAGATGGGTATGTGTGACAGATATCACTGTTTGTTTTTAATGGTTGAGTGAACATTTTAAAGCTGTGACTCTTTATTTTTTTATTTTTTAAATGGTTAGCATGCTCATTTTTATATTGTAGATTGATTCATCAGGTAATTTTGTTGAGAATTCTAGGCAAGACAAAGGTCTTTGGCATCCAAAATAGGGCTGAAACAACTAATTGATTATGAAATTAATCGATTACTATTTTCATAATCGATTAATCGGGCAGTAACATAATGGGGCTAAAAAAACAAAAATTAGCCCTTTATAGTACAAATAATCGCTACTGTAAATATTACATTCACTGTTCAACAGTAAAAAAAAAAAAAATGAACCCCTTACAGTAGCGATTATTTGCTCTTTTTGTACTATAAAGGGCTACCGTAATTTTTTTTTTTTAACCCCATTATGTTACTAAAAATCTTAGGTCTGGTTCACACCTAATGTGTTTTTTGGTCCTTTTTGCAGAAACACACTACAGTTCACTTATCATGGTTTCCTATGGGACGTGGTCACATCTATGCTTTTTTCAGCTGGTCAAGGACTTTTTTCAAAGCAAAACTGTGCTTTTTTTGGTTCAATATACTTCAATAGAGAAGCTGCAGAAAAGCAAGTTGTGCGTTTTTGCAGCAATTTGTGTTTTTTAATCTGCCCAACAACAAATTGGCCAAAAAAAAAGCATAAAAAAAACGCAAATCGAAGCAAAATCACGTGCGCAAAAATCCAAACGCACAGCAAAAAGCACTGCATAAACAGATCGAAAGCAAACTGTATAGGTGTGTACCAAGCCTTATGCTGGCTAATTTTCACTTGCTTTTAACATTCTGTTTTTTAAAATGAATGTAATTTCTGAATGAAAACCACATACACTCTCTGAAAATTAATTTGACCAAGAAGTTTTCTATTTATAAATTTTCCTGCCACTGTGGTTGAAAATGAACGTCGATTAGACCCCACTAACGATTAGAAAATCGAACAAACGTTCTTAAAAAAATTTGTGTGGCCAGCATTTAATATATTACAGTTCTGTTTGAAAATATCCAAAACAGTCAAACCTTTATTTTTTCTTTAATAAAAACAATTTGATCTGAGTCTGATATTTACCAGATTCAACCTCTAATGCTATATACAGTATTTCTCTTCTGTCTGTTATTCTCAGAGTGGATTAGGGATTTTGCTCCCTAACCATATAGTTGGTTATTTATAGTTATCACTGCATAGATATTTGAGAAGAAATTGCCTTTTTTTTAAACTTTCCATATTGGCTAAAATTATACACCACACTTTTTGTAAGGTTATTAACCGATTAATCGGCCAACTAATCGATTATGAAAATAATCGTTAGTTGCAGCCCTAATCCAAAATGTTAAGTTGTAAGATATGATTTTAAGATTAGGGGAATGCTAGTACCACTATTAGTTTTTTATTGCTGTCTATGTTCCTGTTTAAAATGTTCCTTTACTTCCTGTCTGTTGAAACTAGCATCATACTTCTGATATGCCCTAACTGTCATTGACTTGAAATAGTTTTGTATAGCGTGACTTGTTAATGGGCTGCAGAGGTACAATGACAGCCTTGTTTAGTATGCTAAAATCAGAGTCCACTCAGTTTACATTAATCAGAGTTCCATACAATCCACAGCTTCCTGGTTCCAGAGACCTATGTGCTGTGAATGGGTCTGCATCCTACATCTCTGTTTTGCACTTTCCCTAATGCATCTGTTATCAGATTCAGCCTTCAAAAGCTAGTTTAGTAAACAAGACCTTTCCACAGCGCTTCAGACATGTAATTGTTTTTTAAGGCTTTCTTGTAAAAGACAGCATGGAACTTGAAATGGGTGTGCTTGGAAATACCTTTCTTGTACAGTGGTACCTTTTGGATTACGAGCATAATTTGTTTCAAAAGAATGCTTGTAATCCAAAGCACTCGTATATCAATGCGAGTTTCCCCATAGGAAATAATGGGAACTTAGATAATCCGTTCCAGTGGCACTGCTAGTGTACGCAGTACCGCATGTAACGGGGGGGGGGGGCGCCGGAGACATTCGAAAACACTTGGAGATACTCTGGAATGGAGTGTTTCCCAGTGTCACCAGCGCCCCTGCACCTCTGGCCAAATGCGGTACTGCACACCCCAGGGGTTGGATCCTGCTCGTTTTGCAAGACCACGCTCTAAAACCGCGATACCAGGCAATCTGCGGTATTACTGTGTTACATCAGTACAGCTAGAGATTTCCAAACTGCAGGTTTGACAGGAGGGAGTGGGGTAGACAGTGATTGTACAGCTATGCCCGATGAAGAACTTGAACGGGGAGGCAATGACCAAAAAGGTAGGTTTGATTGTATGCAGACAGACTTAATGCTGCATTTATAGTGAATTGAGTGGACTTTCTAGATTTGGAAAAGAGGATATATTTATATTTTTTATATTTTTTATATTTTTATATATATATATTTATAAATTACACTCATAAGACTAAAAACACATATCCTCCTTGTGTAAAGCTTTGTGAATTGGTCCCATAACATTTTTACCATTGGCTTTTCTTTAATGGTACATCACGGGACACAAAGCCATAGTAATTACTATGTGGGGTTATAGTCCACCTTCAGGTGCTGGACACTGGCACACCCTAAACAGGAAGTTGCCTCCCTATATAACCCCTCTCATACTGGGAGTATCTCAGTTTATTCGCCAGTGTCTAAGGTGTTGGTCACAAGTGAAGATGTGCTGTGCTGAGCTCCACTGGAGCAATCCTTGCTGGGGCTAGCTATGCAGCCGGATCCATTCAAAGTGTCTTTTAGGCTAAATTGAATGGTACCCGGGGCTCATATCTGAAGAAACCAGGTCTTTGCTTGTAAACCCTCCTCTTTTTAGAGAGCTGGACCCCGGGATCCAGTATTTTTGGTATTTAAGGCCATAAAGTTTTACTGGCTGGATGCTATTACAGGTCCAGGATTGTGGGTTCCCAGAGGGTCCCCGGTTCATGAAGGTTTGTTAACGGAACACACCGTGAAGGGTGAAGATTGGGTCTGTTGGTTTTACCACAGAAAACCCTGCGGCGGGAAAGGTAAGTGGAGTTTTCTAAGGAATTTTTAAATTTTCTTATGAAATGTCTCCTTTAACCACTTCAGCCCCGGACCAATTGGCAGCCAAAGAACCAGACCCCTTTTTGCGATTCGGCACTGCGTTGCTTTAACTGACAATTGCGCGGTCGTGCGACGTTGCTCCAAAACAAAATTGGCGTCCTTTTTTTCCCCACAAATAGAGCTTTCTTTTGGTGGTATTTGATCGCCCCTGCGGTTTTTATTTTTTGCGCTATAAACAAAAATAGAGCGACAATTTTGAAAAAAACAATATTTTTTGCTTTTTGCTATAATAAATATCCCCAAAAAATATATAAAAAAACATTTTTTTTTCCTCAGTTTAGGCTGATACGTATTATTCTACATATTTTTGGTAAAAAAAATCGCAATTATTGATTGGTTTGCGCAAAAGTTATAGCGTTTACAAAATAGGGGATCGTTTTATAGCATTTTTATTAATATTTTTTTTTTTTTTACTAGTAATGGCGGCGATCAGTGATTTTTTTTTATTGTGACTGCGACATTATGGCGGACACATCGGACATTTTTGACACATTTTTGGGACCATTGTCATTTATACAGCAATCAATGCTATTTAAATGCATTGGTTCCTGTATAAATGATAGTTGTAGTGAAGGGGTTAACCACTAGGGGGAGGGGAGGGGTTATGGGCTGTGACGTGTGTTTGTTTTTTTTTACATTAGGGGGCGGGGCTGACGTCATTGATCGGCTTTCCCGATGACAGGGAACAGCCGATCAATGACAGGCAGAGTAGGAAGCGCGGGGAGAGGTTTGTTTACACATACCTCTCCCCGTTCTTCAGCTCCGTAACCCGATCACGGGACACCAGCGGCGATCGGGTCCGCTGGTCCCGCGGCCGGGGTCACGGAGCTCCCGACCAGCGCGCGACCCACAGGCAGGCACATGCACGATCACGTACAGGTACGTGATTTTGCCTGCCCGTGCCATTTTGCCGACGTATATCGGCGTTAGGCGGTCGGGAAGCGGTTAAAGTAAATGTTGTCACCCCTGGGGGCTGTATGGAGCACGTACCTTCTCATGCTTTGCTCAGAGATCACGCTGTCTCACAGAAGCAGCAGACTTTTTTTTCCCTCCTGCTAGCAAGCAGACCTCTGGTAAGTTTGGGGGGGGGTTTTGCTTCCTCCAGACACCCCCACCTGGGCTGAACTCTTCCCCTCTTCATGAGGCTGAGTATAAGGGGGAGAACTGAAAACTATCGGCAATGCCGTTTTCTTTCACCGCCCCTACTCTGCAGCGGCTTCCAGGTCTCCTCCACACCATCCCTCACTCGCAAGCCGATCCTGTCGGATCGGAGGCCTATGCTTGCGCAGGAAAACTTTTTTTTTTTTTTTTTTTTTCCTTTTTTTAAAGAGAAAGGAGGGTGGCGTGATGCTAGGTGGGGGCAGGACTTAGCGTGGCGTTAGTGTCCTCCAACGCGGGAGTGTGTTTAAAGAAAAAAAAAAAAAAAACTCCATTTGTGCTGGCTGCAAAATTGTCAGAGAGACATGAGAGCAAAGAGGAGCATGAAAGAGGTTTTGGTGACACAGGCATTTACTATTTGACACATTTACTATTTGCATCAGGCTGAGCATTAATAGCAGCAGCAGTGGCTGGACTATTGCTCAAGCAGTGGATGCGATTTCTTCTGGTAGTACCTCTGCTTTGTGCATCATGCTAAGGTCACAAGGAGGCGTTGAAACGCCCCCAAAAAATTAGCTCTGGAAAGCTTACTCATTTCTACAAATGGCATCTTCCCCTGAGAGAGGGTGGCTGGTCAAAGTGAGCAATTTTTTTCAGAACCCTGTTCTATGGAAGAAAAATCACTACGTTCTCTTGATGTGGTGAGAGCAGTCTACGTAAAGACTGCTGCTCAGATTCGGAAAACGGATGTTTTGTTCGGATTGCCTGAAGGTCCTAATAGAGGACAGGCAGCATGGAAATCTACTATTCTAAATGGAATGGAAATCATTCGAGCTTATGGTTTAAAGAGGTAGTTTCTACCCACTCAAATCAAAACGCACTCCTCTAGGGCTGTGAGTGCTTCGTGGGCAGTGCACCACTAAGCCTCCATGGCTAAAAT
Organism: Lithobates sylvaticus; assembly: GCA_028564925.1. Lineage (NCBI taxonomy): Eukaryota > Metazoa > Chordata > Amphibia > Anura > Ranidae > Lithobates > Lithobates sylvaticus. The sequence goes on along the minus strand of CM053030.1, from coordinate 165,579,205 downwards.
CTGCAAGGCCGCAACTTGGTCTTCAATCCCTACATTTACCAGATTCTATCAGGTGGATGTAAAAACACATGAGGATGTCGCCTTTGGGTGCAGTGTACTTCAGGCAGCAGTATAAGTCCTCTGATCTCATGGTGCCCTAATTCTGTTGTCTCCCTCCCCTCAGTTGGCATTGCTCTGGGACATCCCACATAGTAATTTACTATGGCTTTGTGTCCTGTAATGTACAATTAAAGAAAATAGGATTTTTATAACAGCTTACCTGTAAAATCCTTTTCTTTTGAAGTACATCACGGGACACAGAGGTCCCGCCCCTCTTTCTAGTATAAACGTGTGTTGCTTTGCTACAAAACTGAGATACACCCGGTATGGGAGGGGTTATATAGGGGGGCAACTTCCTGTTTAGGGTGTGCCAGTGTCCAGCACCTGAAGGTGGACTATAATGTAATAGTAATTACTATGGCTCTGTGTCCCATGATGTACTTCAAAATAATTTTTTTTACAGGTAAGCTGTTATAAAAATTTTGATCGTGATTATGACTTGTATCCTAGGTACGCCAAGCTGCCTTTCAATCCCTTGGGCCTTTTATATCAACTTTTGCAAACCCATCTAGCTCTGGTCAGTTTTTCAAGGAAGAAGAATGTAAAAACAGCAAGGATGTAAAACAAAGTGAAGCTGGTGAGAGGTATGTGAATCATCCATCTTTTATTGCCACGTGCTTTTGAATTAAACCTTGACCTTAAAATGTTCATGTAAACCGAGGATGGAGCTTTAAAAAAATAAATAAAAAATCAAACCCCATACTCTGTTATGGGTTTTATTTTTGTGGCAAGTTTTAGGTGTCCCTTTTAAAACTATAGCCATTAAGTAATGTTTTATTAGTACTGTACAATAGCTGTACCCAATCCTAATAAAGGATGCCTAGTTAAAGGACTAGTAACTAATACCACATGAAAAAAACTTTTGATTTTCATCTAATTTCTGATGGATAGTTTTACTTAGAATCTTTTATTTTTAATATATATATATATATATATATATATATATATATATATATATATGTGTGTGTGTGTGTGTGTGTGTGTGTGTGTGTGTATATCTATAGATATATACACAATGTGTGTGTGTAATATATAAATGCATGTTTGTTTACATGGTTGTGATGTGTCATGATCCGTGTTGTATAACGAGTTGGCACGACTCGTAGTAAAATACTGTCAATGCGCGTTGTAATACAAAAGTAATTGTGAATTACCCTGTGTTTGGCTCTATCCATCTTGCTCTAAATCCTGTATAGTTTTTAGTCCAGTTTCCAGTTCTCTGCTGATTATTACTTGCTACTGCCAGGAAGTTGGGACACTGGCAAACTGCTCCACTGGGAAAAAAAGTCTAACTAGTTTTTGCTACCATTCCAACCTCGATGACTTCAATCAACGTTTTTTGCTGCACTGCTGGTGTTTTTTGATGATTTTACTTACGATTGCTTGCTATACCATCGCTTGATTTGGTCTCTACATAGCAGCAATCTGAATAGCAGCTGTGCATTGCAACACTTATCTGGCCAGAGAGTAATGGGTTAGCCATAGAGCCCTTGCCAAGGCCAGACCCATGGCACAGTACCAGGTTTTTCACTGTATCACTAAAGTTTAAATTAAGGCTGGCTGGGCAGAACCACTGAAAGCTATCTCACTGCTGCACAACTTGGGCATCACCATTGGTTTATGGCTTTAAAGATTAAGGCTGAGGGATTAAACGCTGACATTATCAATTGCAGTGATGTACGTGCTCATTACTCTTTCCATGCCATTCACCCTGGCGGAAGCGGCATCCTGCTGTATATTCGATGTATGAAAAGCCATGTGGATGTCCAGTTGCTTTCCATTGCCCTGCTCATCTCTAGCTGTCTGAAGCCATCAGCAGCTGCTACACAGGTTTGTGAGTTTTTAGGCATTGCCTCACTTTGAGCCTAGTTGCATTAGCACTGTGGGGATGCAGCATGTCTTTGCTAAGACACGAAAAGGACATCGCTGCTGCCATGGGTAACCTTTGTCCATACTCCCTTAGTGATTCTGTGAGCTTTTACCCAATATCTTCAGAGGGAACCAATATCTACAATGTAGAACCTGACTCCTCTATCATCGTTGGCTCCTCTTCATCAAAGTTGCTTCCAGTTCCATCAGGCGTGGCTGCAGCCTCCATGGCCACAGTGGACTTGCTGCCTATTTCTGGCCAGTTACTGGAACAACCTGCCTACAGAGGTTCTAATCGTGCCCTGGCCCAAAACCAGAGTACACAGAGGAAACACGCAGGCACAGGGAGAACATGCAAACTCCAGGCAGGTAGTGTCGTGGTTGAGATTTGAACCGGTGATCCTAGTTTTGACAGGTGGAAGTGCTAACCACGTAGCCACTGATGTCTGTACAAATGCGTAGGGCACTCAGAATGCCAGCCAAAACATCAGGGGAACACCTAATTTGGTTACCCGTGGGGGGGTGTTGTCTCTTCAAGCCCATTTTTGACACTGTCGTTGGCAACGCCACTGGTGATTAGGGAATGCTCCTGCCTCAACGCAACAGGTCAGTGGAGGGGTTGAAGGAACCGGCTACTACTTTTCCATCTGCTGCAGTTGTTGCACAAGATCCTGTTTCTCACTCCACAGGGCTTGTAGCTCATCTTCTAACTCCTTTGGCACCCCTTCTGCTTGACGGTTTCCCTCCACTTCTTCAAGGGCTGAGTGGTTCGGCTGGGTCCCTGAGCAGTGAACCTCCTCATCGTGTGGGTGCTCAGGTCACCCTCTGTAGTTCAGAAACCCTCTGAAAATTAACCAAGGGTGTAGCTTCCCAAGCTTGCACTCTTGTACCTCCTGGGTCCTCTGACATTATATTGCCTTCAAGAGTGGCACTCATCTTGAGCTTGCACCCCTCCTTTTTAAAGTGGCATTGAACCCTGAAAAAAAATATTTATTATGTTATAGCTTACCAATTCTTCGATGCGATGGCTGCATTGGTTTTCTTTTTCAGGCTTTACCTGGTGATCTGGCCAGTAAGTCTGCTGGACTGGAGTTTTTTTCGAGAGTGTATTTATATCTGCTAGTCTGTCTAACATTCCCCTGCCCACAGATTAACAATGCTGCTGTCAAAAGGTGCCCCTGTGCTCTTTCATCCAGAGTGGAGGCACTCTAATACAGGAGGTGTTACTGGCCAGATCAGCAGGTAAAAACAGAGTCTAAAAAAAAAAAAAAAAGAAACTAATGCAGCTATCAGGACTAAGGATTGGTAAACTAATATATAAAATTTTTTGGTTTTGAGTTTTATTACCGCTTTAATAAGACGTTTTCTATTTTTGGGTACTGTGGATCCCTTCTCGGAACTGCAACACCGGTCAATTCAAATGAAAGTTGTTACAGCGGGCAATCCCCGCTCTTTGATGATCCGGCCAGCTCGCCTCTTCCTCTGCACTGGTGAGGCTGTGCTGATGGCCACTGGTGGGCATTGATAAAGTTGTTAATATTTATTTTTGTAACTTAATTCTGCATAAAACATTGAGGTGTCATTTCATGAGAGAATTTATGGGGGTGTGTTTAGGGGTAGGCATGGTAGGGGCTGGGTGGGGCAACTGGTGGCGAGTAACCCTTAAGGCCTGGCTAGTAGCTTAGGACTCAGGCCCTGATCTAGGTGATCCCCTTTAGATCAAGAAGTCTCGGATGTTACTTTTGCAATGGTGTCTTCCTGGGGAATTCTTCACTTTCTGGTGTGTCTGCACACATGGGGCTTTCATCTCATCTGGTTCACCTGAGCATACTGTTCCTGACCCATAGGTGAACCTTCTTTGAGTCTGTGTGCTTACCAGGCCTCTGTTGGATGTTCTTCAGGACATTCTGCTCTGGGAAAGGCTGGGATTTCGGCCATCAACGATGCAGTGGGTGTACTATTGACCACACTGGTTCTTCTGGTGAAAAGGCTTAACCTTCTGGATCTCCTCAAGTGGTGTCGTCCTCATTGAGGTGTAAGGGCTCAGCACCTGTGTGCAACTTTTTTTTTTTTTTCTGCTTGGCAGGAAGTATCCATCAATAAATGTACTCCCCCGAACTGTAAGGTGTAACGCACGCTGATCTTGCTACCCTATCCTCTGTGGGGGAATAGTGCATTTCAAGAGGTCTCCATAAAACTTTGGGGTCTTTTTATTTTCAGCTGTTTTGCATATTCTGAATAAGTTACTTCTGCTTCATTCAGGCAAATGCTCCTTGTAGTGGGTCTGACATCTGCCCCTAACACTGCAATGAAGGTTGTGGAATGGGTTCAGTACAAGGTGTCCGTTTCCTAGAATTGTGTTGCGTGTCTGGCAGGTGTGTAGCAGTGTTATCTGTCATTTCTTGCGTACAGTCTAGATCAGTGTTTCTCAACTCCAGTCCTCAAGGCACCCCAACAAGTCATGTTTTCAGGATTTCCCTCAGATGAAACGGCTGTGGTAATTACTAAGGCAGTGAAACTCATCGAATCACCTGTGCAAAATAATGGAAACCCTGAAAACATGACCTGCTGGGGCGCCTTGAGGACTGGAGTTGAGAAACACCGATCTAGACTGTATGCAAGAAATGACAGATAACACTGCTACACACCTGACAGACAGTCATTTCTTGCGTACAGTCTAGATCAGTGTTTATCAACTCCAGTGCTCAAGGCGCCCCAGCAGGTCATGTTTTCAGGATTTCCATTATTTTGCACAGGTGATTCGATCAGTTTCACTGCCTTAGTAATTACCACAGCCGTTTCATCTGAGGGAAATCCTGAAAACATGACTTGTTGGGGTGCCTTGAGGACTGGAGTTGAGAAACACTGGTCTAGATGCTTCATGTGCTTCAGGTACAGTGTGTTAGTGAACCAGTTGGGTTGTGAGTTACCCTCAATCCTGACAATCTACCTCTGGGCATTTGTTTTTTGCAAAGTTTTGGCTAGTTCAATCTCATTTTGTAGCATCTCTTCTACCTGTTGATGCACTGTTGGTTAACCCGGTTCTCATTGGAAGGGGCACATTGCTTCTTCAGTCAGGTGTTTTCCCCTTGGTGCCTCTGAGAATACAGAAATTCATTGTAGTAACCTGTGCTACTTGCAGTCAGCGATTGATCTCTTCTGGGTGCTGCTTTAGCGATTTGCATTCTGCGACTTTGCACCACTGTCACTCATTTTGTCTTTGATATTCAATAAATATAAGGTGTTCCCTGATTGGATGAGGTGGAAGTCATGATTTCATCTGCCCTTCCTTTCCAATACCTGAATTTTGACTTTACCTTTTACAATCTTGTAAAGCAGTACTTAAACAGGAAAAAAGGAGAAGCAGCTCAATGAGGCCAATCAGTTGTGCTGCAGTGCTCATTTGCCAACAGTGAACTTGCTGATAGGAGGGGGGAGCAGTTTAACAAAGAGGCTAAGTCTGCTGCTTTTCTTTTTACTGTCCAGTCACAGGCTTGGGGGGTGGAGACAAGACCTGTAAGTGTTGCCTAACTGCAGCAGGTAAAAAAGGTCTCCTGCCCTGCTTGCAGGGTGGATAAAAATCTATTTTTTTTTAAATTATTTATTTAAAATCAAACTTATTAAAAAAAAAAATGCTTTTGGAGTAAAAATATATCTAAAGATAGTTTTCTATTTAAGATATGTTAATTTAGTTTATTTAGCATGAAATGGAGCTTGATTATGTAGAATGAGGCTGTATATTCTGCAATATAATTTTGGTAAACTCCTTCAATGAATCCAAGCTCTGCAAGCTGAGATAATATGCACTGGCAATGTTATTAAAATAATAAAATAAAATAATTTGAGTAGTTCTCCAACTATGTGTGATTAACTTATTAACCTAAAATCGGTTCTGATATTGCTGTTTTACTAACCTGACAGTTTATTCTAAATAATAATAATATTTTGTTTGTAAATATTAAAGATTCTAACTACCAGCAAGAATGAGTCCGTACGTTTTTAAAGAGCACCTGTCATTTCAGATCCATCATGGCAGCACCTGTTAGCGGGCATCCACTCACCTGCTGCCGCCACGTCCCTCACCTTGTGTCACTGCTGCATCACCAGCCGTCCCATTAAAGTGAATGGGGCTGTCGGTGAGTCAACAGACTCACGTGGGACAGAGATGACAGTTACTCTTTAAAAAATTATAATTTTAATTGAGTTGATTTAAATCAAATCCACCCTGCCTGCTAGACAGGGTTGTGCCGTGTGGCAGGACTGTGTAAATCTCAGAAATGAAGAAAAAGAAATGCAAAACGTTTGGAAAGTAAAACCGCTCCCATTAATTTGTGTCTTCTACGTATTTAGCTTGTTGCTTGAAGTAAAGATTTATACTTGTAATATCTGTTTGCTTGTTTCAGCACCAGTTTTATATTTTAGGCATTTGAAGCAGATGATTGTAAAATTTCTTCTAAATTTGTACCAATTTTTTTAATAATGGAATTATTTTCTTTTAGTAGCTCATCAGCTGAGCCATTGCCAGAAAACACAGATAATATGGCAAAAGGAGATGTGGATGCTCTATCAGAAGAGTCTTCAGTGGAGTGCAGCATTGTTTCTTTTACTGTGAAGTTAGACACAAACTTGGATGATGATACAGCAGATGAACGGTTTAGGGACAGAAATTACTCTAGTAACTTTATTTCACATTGCACTTTGGCGACTTCAGATGACTCGGTCAACCTTGGGCGGAGTTTTCCTGACATGGTTGTATCCAAGGACTTGGAAGTAGACTGTAAGGAGGGTGCTGCTACTGGGCAAGAGCTGTTTAATTCCTTTCATTATTGGAGGACTCCCATCCCAGAGATTGATATTCTGGAATTGCATCAGACAGAAGCAGAGGCAAGCAGTCCCGAAAGGCCAGTTGTCCAACAGGTTTCATCCTCTGTATCTCCTAACATAGCCATGGCTACTAGAAAAGAGCTTGAAGAGATGATTGAAAACCTGGAGCCTCATACAGATGATCCAGATGTAAAAGGTAACTAGATTGTAGAGACGCTAGCTACCCCTGTACAGTAAAATATTTGACTGGGAGAGCAAAGACTAGTGCTATGCGTCAATCCAGTGTGCTGCATGTGCGTGTGTTTGCAAGAAACAAGCTGAGAGCAGAGTGCTGCTGATCCTTTACTGTCCAGTTTACAGGCTGATACAGGGAGGTGTATTGTGTAACTGCATTATAATTTTGGATCATGGGAGTAGAATACCTGAATGAAACATAGACAAACACCATACCAGTAATGAGTTATTTCACCTAAAGTGGAGGGCCACCCTGAAAAAAAAAACTTAAGAAAAATGTTAATAAAAATGTAAAATGAAAAAAAAAAAAAATATGTATTTTTTTTTTTTTTTTTTTTTTTTTACTTACCAGAAATGGCTGTTGCTAGGCAGATCGTCCTAATCTGCCTCTTCCTGTTCCGCGGAGCTGTTCTGTCTTCTGCTCCTAGCGCCATCTTCTAGTGAATGAGGCGCAGTGTGTTATGGGAACTGTGTGTCCCACAACACATCGCATTCCCCATTCACAAAGCACCGCGCGACGACTCGCGAATGCGCAGTAGGAAACGGGCAGCGATCGCTGCCCGTTTCCCTTACTGAGGATGGCGGCGCTGGGACCGGAGTGCCGAGGGACATCTCGGCCTCCACGACCGACATCGCAGGCGCCCTGGGAGGGTAAGTGTACTTATTAAAAGTCAGCAGCTACTTTTTTTTTTTTTGCTGCTGACTTTTAAAAAAAAAAAATTTTTTTAACTGAAACACTGCTTTAAGTGTATGTGTAGCAAAAACTTTTTTTTTTTTTTTTTTTGGTAGACTAGGCCGGTATTATCCGTGTCAAGTTTTTATTGCTGCCTGTATCGCAGCTGAGTAGATTCACTTCCTGTATGTATATAGACAAAAGGAAACCTTTTTACAGCGCTCATCAGAACAGAGGTGAGGGACACCTGTTCACGGTAACAACTGTCTAAAACAAAAGCTGGCTATAGATGAGTATTTTTTCTTTTTCTTTGTTTAGCCAGCTGACTAGAAGAAAATAAAACCAACAGATATCCTCAACGCAAATCGAGTGGATGGAAGAAACCCCAATCTCCCTAACCCCCCCCCCCCCCTGCAGGCACATTGTATTCTGACAGCAGGAACTCAACAGACTGCCCTGGTGTGAACGGGCCTTTTAATGTCTCTAAGGTTAATTGCCCTATGACGAATTTAACATTGGAGGGAACCACTGCAGTATGAAATCATGTTGTTTTCAGATCCTGCGCTTTCCCAGGATGGAGATTTGCAGAGATTTACATTTTATTAGTTCCTTTTTTAAAGGGAGCCTGTCAGAATAAAAGTATGAAAGCTTTCAATACTTTTTTGAAGGTGCATGCTCCGTGGCTATTTTTTATTTTTCTCTCACTGCTTAAGAAGTCACCAAGCATGAGCCTACAAGGTATTGGGCGTGACACTTGAGCTTCATATTTTTGTTCTGAGTTTAGTACGTAGTAGTGAAGAAAAAAATAAGCATAAGTATCTTTATAAACCAAGTCAGCAGTGCTGGCTTTCTTATTTTTATTTATGATGGGTTCTCCTTGAAGCTGAACTCTGGTCAGCTATTAAAAATATCCATGTCGCAATGACTGACCAGAGTTCCGCTTTGCTTTCATGCTTTGGCTTTTTTTCCTATAGGGTTCAGTGGCTAGGACTTAGCCAAATTATGAAACTGTTTAACTGATGTAAAACATGTTCAGGAATATTTCAGGCAAGAGCAGTCTGTCCCTCCACATTGCAGCTCAGAAGACTTGCAAAGTCCACAGGACAGCACTTAAAGGTGGTTTAAGCCACGTGAGAGTTGTTTTGTAGGCAGCAAGTTAAATGTTCCTATCCTGGTAAAGACAGAGCAGCAATAGGTATATCTCCTCAAAGCAGTCAATGGTTTTTAGTATTCATACACACCAGCATAAACCAATCAATTCTGTAATTTTTTTTTTTTCATTCATTGTAAATGTTAGTTGTGTATGTTTCTCTTATATTCACCGACTGACACAGCTTCTCTCTTTAGACCATTGGGTTGTTATGCCACCTTCAGGAGAAGACTAGGCATTACATGTTACATGTGATAATAAAACTAGAACCTTCTAGTTCCGCCCAAGGGGCGGTCTCTTAGGTAACAACCCCTCAGCATGCTACTGCAGCCTCCGTTTTATTTTGCCTAGTGGAAGGAGAAAGACCTAGGAACCCTGATGGGCCCATCGGTTTCTGCAGAAGCTTGGTTTTTGCGCAAGATGATAGATCCTGTGATCTGCTATCAACAGCCGGCTGGGTGACGGGCTGGATACCCTTATCCTTGTAGTCCCCCCAGTCCGGCCATCGAGCGTGTGCAGGTCGCAGCTACGGCTCGGCAGGCCACAACGTAACCTCAGCTCCAGAGGTGGTCGGTGAGATTTTATGCTCCGGGGCATACATATTCCCGTGCTACTGATGTCTGCGTCACAGTATGCCGGGCCAGCAGCTACCCTGCACTGATCAGTGAGTAGTTCTGCAATGGAATGTCTCCCAGCTCTTCAAGACTGGTAAGTACAGCCCTCCCTGCCTCGGTGGGGTTGAGCAGCTGGGCATTCCCTAGGAGGTCGATTCGGGGGTCCCTCTCCCCCCCCCCCTCTCCTCTCTCTTCCTGTTCCCCACTACCTCCCTGTGTACTGCTGTGGGGTGTGTGTGTCTGTGCAGGGTTCTCACCTGGGGAGGTTTAGCGCTGGCTGTGTCCTGGGTCCTGTTTTCCATGCCCCTGGAGGTGCCTGTGCGTTTCTGTCCCTCATGGTTCTGCATTCGGTGGCCATCTTAGGTGTGGGCATGAGCTTCGGCGGCCATTTTCCCTGTGATTTTGTCCTTACACTGGACGTCGGCGGCCATCTTCTGGAAGCCTGAACACGTTTTTTTAGTGTTCTCTAGCAGCAGCATGTGCTCCTGTGTTCTGGCGGCCATTTTCCCTGTGTTTTAGGTCCTTAGACTGGACGCCGGGCAGCCATTTTCTTTGAGCCTGAGCACACTACTGAGAGGTGTCAGTGCCACTAGCAGCTGCTTCCACCAACAGAGCTGTTTCCTCTGCACCTGGGAGCCAACAGAGACTACAGGCACTACCTGCTGGATAGCGCAGAACCCCTCAGGGAAAAGGGCCCCTTAGCCAGCAGCAGTAACGAGGGTGGGACTGTCACTGTCCTAAGTCCCCTTTGGGTGGCAGACAGGGTAGGGTCAGCATGACTTCAGAAACTGGTGTTTCTTCCCCCGAAATCCAGGCAATTGCAACCGGGTCGCCTGCGGACTGCGCAGTACCCTTGGACACCTTGTTGGCAGTCCTCAATTTGTTCGTTGCCAAGATGGAGGCGGTGCGTGGGTGCAAAGGTGCTAAAAAGCGACCCATGCCCCCCCCCCCCCCCCCGTCCTCTGGGGAGGGTTCTGACGCAGATTTGGGATCCACTGAGGCTGGTGACCCCTGCTCTGTCATGTCAGATGACGCTGACCAGGACTGTTCGGACAGTAAGGATGAGTCCCCGTCCGGGTCCGTGCGCGACAAAGCGCTTGTTGGAGCTCTTATCACAGCTGTGCGTGATACCCTGAAGATTCAGGAGCCAGCAGATTCCTCTGCTGAGGTAGCGGTCCCTTTTGGGTCCCGTAAGCCAGCCCGTTCACCTAGGTGTTCCCGTATCTGACTTATTTTGAGTTAATTTACAAGGAATGGGGTCGACTGCAACGGACCTTTTCGGTCCCCAAATACATGGCGGTGCGTTACCCTTTTGAGGAGAGCCTTCTCAAAAAGTGGTTGGCTCCTCCGGTCGTGGACCCCCCAGTATCCAGGTTAAACAAAGTAACCACGATCCCGGTAGAGGGGACTCCTGTATTTAAGGATCCCACTGACAGGAAGGCCAAGGCACGGTTACGGTTGTGGGGTCAGCCGTGCGACCAGTACTGGCATCCGCACTTGTGTCGCTGACACTGAGTGGGCAAAACTGTTGCACCGCAAATTGGGAGAACAGGCTTCTCCTGTCTGCGTGGAATTGGCAGACCAACTAGTGCAAGGCCTTAAGTACATTTGTGATGCGGCCCTGGATACCCTCCCTCTGTTATGCAGGGCTTCAGTGTCAGCAGTGGTGCTGAGGCGCCCGATTTGGCTAACATGCTGGTCTGCTGACCAGGCATCCAAAAAAGCCCTGACAGGTTTTTCCTTCCTTGGCGACCGGCTCTTGGAGCCTCTTTGGATGACATTATTAAGAATGCCACAAGTGGTAAGAGTACTCTACTCCCACAGGCCAGGAAGGCTAAGGAGCCATGCCGTAGGCAGGGGCCCTCTTTTTCCGCTCACAACCGTTTTTTTCGTCTGCCCGGAGCTTCGGCCAAACGTCCCCAGCCTGACAGGATGACCACGGAAGGACAGAAACGTCCCTGGAACCGCAAGCCTAACAAGCCTGCGAACAAAAGTGCTACCGCATGAAGGTTTTCTCCCACCCATGTCTCGGGTAAGGGGGTCGCCTTCGGGAGTTGCAGCCCGGTGGTCCTCTCGACTGTCCGACCAATGGGTCTGCAATCTGATTGCCTACGGCTACAAGATAGAGTTCCTCTCTTGGCCGCAAAACAGATTCTTCCCCTTCAGCATACCTGTTCTTTCGGCTCGCCGGGAGGCCCTCTTGGGGGGCAGTAAGGGACCTGCTGAATCGCGGGGTGATTGTACCTGTTCTGGAATCGGAACGTTTCCAGGGGTTCTACTCAAACCTGTTTGGACGTACCCCTTCCTTCTTGGGAACTACAATCTTGGATCTAAAAGCCCTCGATCACTTGGTGAAAGTGCAGAGGTTCAGAATAGAATCAGTTTGATCAGTAGTCGCTGCACTCCATCAAGGGGACTCCCTGGCATCCTTAGACATCCAGGATGCGTACCTGCACGTTTTCTGCGGTTGCAGTCGGGGAAGCCCACTACCAGTTTGTGGCTCTCCCTTTTGGTATCAGCCCCCCGAGTCTTTACCAGGTATTGGCTCCTGTGTTGGTGTTGCTACGGCAACGCGGGATCGCGATCGTGGGTTACCTAGACGATCTCATCCTGAGAGCTTCTTCTGCCTCAGAGTTAGAAGAGGATGTGGCGATCACCGTGCAGACCCTGCAAGGATTTTGGTGGCTGTTGAACCTAAAAAAGGTTGGTGATAGTACCGAGTCAGCGTTTGGCGTACCTAGGCTTGCTGCTGGACTCCAGGGAAGTGGGACTGTTTCTCCCTTCGGACAAGCTGCAGACTCTCAGAGCCACGGTAAAACTGCTGATGAACCGCAAGTGGTCGTCGCTGCGCTTCTGCATGCGAGTCCTGGGTCTCATGGTGGCCTCCTTCAAGGCAGTACCATATGCCCAGTTCCACACCAGAGTCACGCAGAAGGAGATCTTGACAAAGTGGGACAAATCTCCATTGTCCCTGGATCGACAGATCCAGGTGAGCCAGTTAGTCAGGGATTCCCTGATCGGGTGGCTGAGGTCCCCGGTGCTTCAGTCCGGGAAGTCGTTCCTACCTCCTGAAATGGATGGTGATCACAACAGACGCCAGTCTATTCGGCTGTGGTGGAGTAATTGGAGTTCAGTCGACTCAGGGCATCTGGTCGACGGAGGAATCCAAGTTGCCGATCAATCTGCTCGAACTGAGAGCGATCAGGCTATGCCTCTCCACATGGTCAATGAGACTGCAAGGGCATCCGACCAGGATCCAGTCAGACAACGCCACTGCTGTGGCATACGTCGATCACCAAGGAGGAACAAGAAGCTCGGCCGCCGCACAGGAGGCCGCTCACATACTTCTGTGTGCAGAGCAACATGTACCGGCCCTGTCGGCCATTTACATCCCAGGTGTGGAGAACTGGCAGGCGGGCTATCTAAGTCGTCAGATGCTGGACCCAGGAGAATGGGCGTTACATAGTTAGGTTGAAAAAAGACACCAGTCCATCCAGTTCAACCACAAATAAAAAAAATAAAAATATATCATACAATCCCATATACCCCATTCTATACCCACAGTTGATCCAGAGGAAGGCAAAAAAAAACCAGCAGAGCATGCTCCAATTTGCTAAAGCAGGGGAAAAAAATTCCTTCCTGATCCCCCGAGAGGCAATCGAATTTTCCCCGGATCAACTTTACCTATAAATGTTAGTACCCAGTTATATTATGTACATTTAGGAAAGTATCCAGGCCTTTCTTAAAGCAATCTACTGAGCTGACCAGAACCACCTCTGCAGGGAGTATATTAGTATATAGTATATTCCACATTTTCACAGCTCTTACTGTGAAGAAACCTTTCCGTATTTGGAGATTAAATCTCTTTTCCTCTAGACGTAAAGAGTGCCCCCTTGTCCTCTTTGACTGTAAAGTAAATAACTCAACACCAAGTTCACTATATGGACCCCTTCTATATTTATACATGTTGATCATACCCCCCCTTAATCTCCTCTTATCAAGGGTGAATAAATTCAGTTCCTCTAATCTTTCCTCATAGCTGAGCTCCTCCATGCCTCTTATCAGTTTGGTTGCCCTTCTCTGCACTTTCTCCAGTTCCCCAATATCCTTTTTGAGAACTGGTGCCCAAAACTGAACTGCATATTCCAGATGAGGTCTTACTAATGATTTGAACAGGGGCAAAATGATATCTCTCTCTCTGGAGTCCATACCTCTCTTAATACAAGAAAGGACTTTGCTCGCTTTGGAAACCGCAGCTTGGCATTGCATGCTATTATTGAGCTTATGATCTACCAAAACCCCCAGATCCTTCTCCACTACGGATTCCCCCAGTTGTACCCCCCCCTAGTATGTATGATGCATGCATATTCTTAGCCCCCAAGTGCATAACTTTACATTTGCATCAGGGGGTGTTCAGGCTACTGTGTCTGCGGTGGGGCACACCAGACATGAATCTTCTGGCCTCCCGTCTCAATTGGAAGGTGCCAAGATTCGTGTCCAGGACAAGAGATCCGTGGGCAGACGCGTCAGGCGCGCTGGTGGCTCCATGGGATCAGTACCAGCTGATCTACGCCTTTCCTCCAATGAAACTGTTACCACGTCTGCTTCGTAGAGTGGAAGCCGAGGGGATCCCGGTAATACTGGTTGCCCCAGATCTCCATCCCACTTTATCATCGCTGGTTTTACCGACATGGCTATTGAGAGACAGGTGTTGAGGAACCGGGGTCTGTCCGACTCGGTGAACTATGTTGAGAGCACGGAAATCTTCCTCTCGGAAGATATATCTTCGTGCCTGGAAGGCCTACCTCTCCATTGTGAGGAGAAAGGATGGCATCCGCGCTCCTTTTTTTTCTATATCCAGGATCCTGCTGTTTCTTCAGCAAGAGGTGGACCAGAAGTTGACGTTAAGCACCATTAAAGGACAAATATTGGCTTTGGCTGTCCTTTTTCAGCTACCTCTGGCATCTCCCTCTGAGTACTTTTGCTCAAGGGGTGTGACATGTAGTCCCTCCTGTGCGTCCACCGTTACCCCCGTGGGATCTGAACCTAGTATTATCGGTGCTTCAAAAACCGCCATTTGAAAATAACAGAGTTCCCCCTATCGACTCTTTCCCAGAAAGTGGTCTTTCTAGTGGCCATCACATTGGCCAGGAGGGTTTCGGAACTGGCGGCCTTGTCCTGCAAGTCGCCCTATCTGGTTATTCACGAGGATAAGGTGGTGTGCGTCCGCAACCGTCTTTTCTGCCGACAGGACATTGTGTTACCATCTCTGTGTCCTAAGCCGACACATCCTAAGGAGGTGGCCCTTCATGCTCTGGAAGTGGTTTGGGCTCTGAAGGTGTATTTGTCTGCCACGGTTCCTTTCCGGAAGTCGGACTCACTGTTTGTTTTGGTGGCTGGTCCAAAGTAAGGCATGGCGGTCTCGTCGGCCACCATTTCCAGGTGGATCAGACAAATTGTAGTACAATCCTACGCCTTGAAGGGGCAGGCGCCCCCCTTTCCGGTCACGGCCCACTCCACGAGGGCAATCGGAACGTCTTGGGCCTCCGACATCGAGCGACATCGCTGAAGTGTGTCAATCGGCGACCTGGTCGTCTGTCCACACGTTTACAAGGTAGATGTCAGTGCATTGGGTGATGCCTGTTTTGACCGCAAAGTTTTGCTGGCGGCTGTATAGTTGCAATTGCATATGCAATTTTTTTCCTGTTTTGGGTAAAAACGCAGTACCTTTAAGTTAATGCACTGTTGCATTCGTTACCGCAATTTTTGATGCGGTTTGAGGCTAGTGCTTCTCCGTTGAGCACCC
This sequence comes from Lithobates sylvaticus, assembly GCA_028564925.1. Taxonomy (NCBI): domain Eukaryota; kingdom Metazoa; phylum Chordata; class Amphibia; order Anura; family Ranidae; genus Lithobates; species Lithobates sylvaticus. The sequence continues at coordinate 165,563,936 of CM053030.1, read as the reverse complement.
TGTTTTTTTGTGGTGTTTTTTCCACACACTGTAATTTTTTTGTGGTTATTGTTTGTACTAGTTCCCACATGCCATGGTGGATGAAGTTTTATGCGGTTTTCCCACCCCTCGTTTTGGCACTGCTTGGGGACGTCCCAATGGTCTAAAGAGAGAAGCTGTGTCAGTCGGTGAATATAAGAGAAAATAGGATTTTTTGTACTCACCGTAAAATCCTTTTCTCTGTAATTCACCGACTGACACAGCACCCGCCCCTCATATTTTTCTTTATGCTATACTGCTTGTTGACGTACTGAGGCTGCAGTAGCATGCTAAGGGGTTGTTACCTAAGGGACCGCCCCTTGGGCGGAACTAGAAAGTTCTAGTTTTATTATCACATGTAACATGTAATGCCTAGTCTTCTCCTGAAGGTGGCATAACAACCCAATGGTCTAAAGAGAGAAGCTGTGTCAGTCGGTGATTTACAGAGAAAAGGATTTTACTGCGAGTACAAAAAATCCTATTTTTACCACTTTGTTTAGGTACTCTACATCGTAGAAGAAATGAAATAAATGGCAAATTCTACTCAAAAACCAAATATGTTACAGAAATGGGCCGTATTCCTGCTATGAATCGAACACCATTTTCTGAGCATTTCCTTTTTTTTTTTTTTTTTGAGTAGATCAAATAGTGTCTGACCATTTTTGTTTTCTCCTTGTCTGCCATGTCTGCAAGTTCCTATTCTCCAAGCAGAGCTCCATTCAGCTTAATTTACTATTATAATTCCATCATGTACTGGGATGACACAAACTGTGTCAGTTGCCAAGATCATCTCTGAAGTGCATGTAATGTCTTCACGCATGCATGGACAAACTGGCATAGAATTAGGAGTCTATAAGTTCAGTGCAGGAAGCCAGAAAGAAAGGATGATATACAGGCATGTTAGTTGCTTTGAGATTTTTTTCTATCCACATTTTTTTTTTTTTTATCTTTACACACACTTTGATAAATACACCTGACTTCGCTGATCTGATACTGATGGTTGTATCTTTTTTTTATTTTTTTAGCACAAGTTGATGTTCTCACTGCTGCACTCAAAGCATCAAGCCTAGAAACTCAGGAAGATACAAAATCCTCACACTTGAATCGGGAGACCGTCTGTCGTAATAATCTGATTGAAACCGGGAGGATAAACTGCAAGATCTCCCAGGATGACTCCATTCCTTTAATTAGTGATTCTGTGGAGGTATCTGTGCAGCTTTGCTATAATCTCAGTTAATTTTATTATTGCATGATCAGCAACAAAAAAAAGTCAGAATTTAATAATTTGGTCGTGGGAGTGTAATTATAGTATTCAGCCCAATGGTGAAGATTTTAATGATTTACTTGAATATGCCTGCATTCGTTCTTTTCCTGGTAATAAAATTTATTTTGATACTATACAGAATTTAAAGAGCGCCAACGATTTGCACAGCGCTTTACAACATGAGGGCAGACAGTACAGTTATAATACAATTCAATACAGAAGGAATCGGAAGGCCCTGCTCATTAGACTGCACTCTGCAGAAACGCAGATCCCTGGTCAAGGCTGCCTGTATTTAGAGCAGCCAGTATTTGGTTCCCCTAATAAAGCATAGATTTCTTACTTCCACTTGGTGAACTGTGTATAAGGATAAAGAGAATGTACCAATGGCCTTATTCTAAAAACATTGGGAGCAAAGCAGAAAGTTATGCAACCAATATGGATGATAATGCAAAACCTACTGTTTTGTAGACCATGGCCACTGCAGTTTTGGAAACCTTGGTCTAGAGCAGGGGTCGCCAAACTATGGCCCTCTAGTTGTACAGAAACTACAATTCTCATCATGCCTAGTCATGTCTGTGAATGTCAGTGAATGCCTCGTGGGACGTGTGGTTCCGCAACAGCTGGATGGCCATAGTTCTGAGATCCCAGGTCTAGAGCCTAGACGAGTAGACTGTAGGGAATCCCAAATTGGATTCCAAAGGAGGGTAACCGTGTTAGCAAGTTTTTTTTCCAGCCGTTTTAGCGCTAAAAATATCATCTGGAAAGCGCCTCTCAAGCCATCCCCGGACTCTGGCTTTCACGCTGGGGCAGTGCGCTTGCAGGATGGCAAAAAAAGTCCTGCAAGCAGCATCTTTGGTGCGGTGGAGGAACGATTTATACACTGCTCCTCCACCGCCCCTGCCCACTGAAATAAATGGGCAGCGCTGCCCGAGGGCCGCAACACGGGTGCTATTAACCCTTTCTTCAGCCGCTAGCAGGGGTTACAAAGCACTCTACTAGCAGCTAAAAAGCGCTGCTGTAACTGCTAATGCCCGCACCGCCCCATAGTGAAAGGGGTCTTAAAACAATCAGTGGATCCAAAGATGCATTTATTTGCCAGTCATTTTCTTTTTATGGAAAATTGAAGCATAGCATTTTCTACTGAATCACATCTCCTCCTGTGCAGAAATACTCACTTGCTGAATGGACAATGAAGAACAGTAGGACAGAAAAGGTCAATGTGCTCTGCTTTCCTTTGCATCTGTCCCTCCCTCAAAGTCAGCACTGGTTCTGTGTGCAGTAAGATCACTGGTGGGAGGGTCGGTCAGGTCAGGGTGCTGTAGTTTTTTTCTAGTAAACGTCATGGCACCCAGCTATATTTCTTCAGTGATTTGGTCTCGGGAGGGGTTTATGCTAATTTTTAAAGTATAACTGATAGCAACACTTTTTTATTTATTTTTTTTATGGATGTGTCCACTCCCTATTTTTCCTGGTGACCGTGGGCACCAAAAGTGGAAGAAAATTAAAAATTTTCAGTGTTCACCAGAGCAAGAAGGGAGGTGAAATCATCAAGCAGGGACAGTATTTGATGACTACCAAGATTTTCCTCACTTTGTAGGGATTTACTCTCGCTTAATGTAGTAGTTATGAAACAATATAAAGGTCATTCTCTCCAATGGCACATATTCAGGAGTTTTAACCCTCCCTTAGGCCCCTTTCACACTGGGGCGGTTTTCAGGCGGTACAGCGCTAAAAATAGCGCCTGTACATCGCCTGAAAAAAACAGCCCCATTCACTCCAGTGTGAAAGCTGGCGGTGCGCTAGCAGGATGGTAAAAAAAGTCCTGCTAGCAGCATCTTTTTGGAGCGGTATAGGAGCGCTCCTATACCGCTCCTTCCCATTGATTTGAATGGGACACCGCGGCAATACCGCCGCAATGGCGGCGCTCTGCGGGGGATTTTAATCCTTTTTCGGCCGCTCGCGGGGGGTAAAACTGCACCGCGAGCGGCCGAATACCGCGGCTAAAACGACGGTAAAGCAGCGCTAAATATAGCGCTGCTTTACCGCTACCGCAGCTCCCGCCCCAGTGTGAAAGGGGCCTTGCTCACTTTTTTTTTTTTTTTGTCTTAATACATTCTAAGCATTAAGATAAAAAGCCTGTGTGCGGCAGCCCCCCCAACACTTACCCAAAGTCCCTCATGGTATGTGCATCACAGTATGGGGGTAAATTACTTATTGCTTTCAGCACAGAAGGCGGCCTTCCACAGGTGTACTTCTTTTTATTTATTTATTTTTAAGATTAAAAGTAATGTATCCCAATATTTTTCTTTTCAGTGCATGCAGTCAACTTTGCGCTATATACACAGTGATTCTGACTTGAGCAGTAGTAGCAGTTATAGCCCCGAGGAGGAAAAAAAATCTAAAATTCAGGTATTTTCATAAGATTCTTACAGACTTCTCCTTAACAGCAGCTCTAAGACTTTAACAAGACTGAGGCTTGTGTTTGTTCCCAGGATGTTGTACCTCAGGCCTTATTGGATCAGTATTTATCCATGACTGACCCATCCCGTGCTCAGACTGTTGACACAGAGATTGCCAAGCATTGCGCCTATAGCATTCCTGGAGTGGCGCTCACACTGGGCAGACATAACTGGCACTGCCTCAGGGACACCTATGAGACACTAGCTGCAGACATGCAGGTAAAGTAGCTTTGGCCTTTTTTTTTTTTTTGTCCCCCTTTCAAACTCATGTTTTTATAGCTAGTGAAGTCTTTCCACCAGCACAGTGCACATAGATCTATTAGTCGTCGTCTCCCCTCTCTAAAATTATATTTACAAATAGGAGAAGTTTTCAATGTTCTGTACTGAGGTGTTTTACTCTTCTGTTTTTTTTTGTCAGTGGAAAGTGCGAAGAACATTGGCATTTTCAATTCATGAACTGGCATTGATACTTGGCGATTCACTCACAGCTGTCGACTTACTGCCCATCTTCAATGGATTTCTAAAAGATCTGGATGAAGTCAGGATAGGTGTCCTAAAGCACTTGTACGACTTTTTGAAAGTATGTACTTTTCTATTGCTTGATTTCTTGTTTTAAATGTAGAAGTAAAGGCTGCTTTAAAAATGTTGCTTCCCACCAACTCATACCTATGGCCCCTTTCAGACAGGGTGGACTCCGTAGAGCAGATTCACCTGATCAGCAGGGGGGGGGGGGGGATCTCTCTGTTAATCCCCACTGAGCAGGTGGATGACAGGTCTGTGTCGGCTCTGCGTAGCCCACTGCTCTCTCCGGGGCGGTCAGATGGAAACGGACCGCCTGTCCGTTTCCATCCAAGTGCCATCTGCTGACAGACAGACCTGATTGGTCCGCTGGTGTGAAAGGGGCCTATGCTGCATACCACTTATGAATACTTTTTTTTTTTGCTACCCTAATAAGAGTGCTGCTAATATTACATGTCGTCCTGTGCAGATTATATCTCTTAATATCCCTGTAATCAGCACTGGGATATTGAGATGTTTTATAGTTTGTGTAACACATGCTTTATACTATATATTTTTATTATATATGCATGTGGATGTGAATAATTGTTGGATTTTGAACTGGGCAACTGGAGGATTGTATGATTTTGAGATTTGAAATTGATAACCCTTGGGGTCTCACTGAGGGTGGGAGAGGGCATTGACTGCAGTGAATATGGAGTGATTAAAAAGGTATTTACAATGATCTTTTACAAACTGTAGAAGCATAGGTATGAGGAAGGTGGAGGCAACATGTTTAAACGGATTTATATTTCAGCTTTAAGTTCTTGATTTGAAAGTTTTCACATATTCAAGACCTTGTACTGGTTTTATAAGGCTTTATCACAGGAAAACATTTTATTTTAGCCTGGTTAAGTCTCACTGGACACAACTAATAAAAAATTCTGTCACTGTTTTGAAAATGATAAACCTTATCTTGGTGTGTTAATTTGTGGATTGAGCCTTTATTTTATTTGAACTGCAGTTAGTTTTAAAGAAATACCATATCAAATCACCCTGTATTGTGCTAAACACACACATCGATTCACCTCATAAATTACTGAAATCTTGGTCATACAAAATGTATTTGAGCTCAGTCAGTAGGCTTATTTTTGCCAGAATAGCATTTTAAATTGTTTTTTTTTTTTTACCAAAATCAATATCCTTTTGTAATACACATTCTTGTGCATGTGAATGGGCAGTTTTAGCAAAACGGTTTCCTCTGTCTACTTCCAAGGTGCGTTGGCACTTCCCTAGTGGTTTGAATTTGCCCATGGGCGTTGGAGAGCAGTTTGAAGTGCAGGCACAGTCCAACCACCCTCAGACACCTTTTGTCTGCAGGGTCCTGGACAACATCTGTTACCTCAGATTGAGGCTTTGCTGAGCAATGTGTGAAGAGAAGGTGCATTGTAGACGCCCATAATGACATCCTATGAGGGGAAAACTGTAGGCCTGTCACATGATGTAACTTAGAATTGGTATAATTCCCAAGCTTTCAATTTGTAGGCCTAAAGTGTATAGACCTGAGGCCCCCACCATTTTTAGTACCATTAGGTAGAATTCCATTTAAAATGTTTACATATGCCCAATAAAAAGGGGAGCCTAAGATATTTCAGTTACTAAAGTTATCTACATTTTACAAAGCTGTTTCAGTTTTAGGAATGAATATAAGCAAACCTGTTTTAAGCTGTTAGCTAGTCTGCTTACACTTTGCCTTTATGTCTTAGCTTCTCCAGCCTGACAAAAGAAGGGAATACCTTTATCAGCTGCAAGAGTTCTTGGTTACGGATAATTGCCGCAACTGGCGATTCAGAGCTGAGCTATCAGAGTATGTATTGTTAATATGACTGTCTGTATTCCTTGTTCAGATCTCTCTCCTGGAATTCCTGCTCAAGTCAAAACATCCTTTACACTGCAACCATAATTTTGGTCATTTATAACCAGTGTGACATCATAGAGAGATATCTTGGGGCTGCTGTACTGCAAAGTCGTAAGAAGCTGACGAGAACTTTTTTTATATTGTAGCATATACTGTAAACTTTCTGGATACTAGAGCATAATGGGGACATACCAAAAATGTTTTACTCCGCACTGTCACCGATGTGGCTCATTGGTGTTTTTCTAAAGTTCTCTTTTGTAGTTTTATGAACTGGTCATTTTGTGCCTTGTGCCTGAAAACTGTTGATGGCTCACTCGAACACTAATAGGAACCTAATGATGATAACTTACATGATCAGTTTTGTAATTAGAAAAGTCATAGATACACATTGCAAGATATTTCTATTGAGTTTAACCCATAAACCTGCATCCTTGGAACACCAAACCTGCATCCTTGGAACACCAAACCTGCATCCTTGGAACACCAAACCTGCATCCTTGGAACACCAAACCTGCATCCTTGGAACACCAAACCTGCATCCTTGGAACACCAAACCTGCAGTTGATCAAAGCAGGGCAAAAAAAAATTCTAAATTCTCCCTGGTCCCCTCAGGAAAGAAGATACAAAAGAGAGTAGGACTAACAGAAATATTTGGAGTTGCTGACTGGGGACAAATAGAGGGCAAACTTATAAAAAAAAAAACATTCTTCGGCTATATAGTTACCATATATACTCGAGTATAAGCTGAGTTTTTCAGCGCATTTTTTTTGTGCTGAAAGTGCCCCCCTCGGCTTATACTTGAGTCAAGCTCTTTTCTGCAGCAGAGAATGACATTTTCTGACCCGACTTGGGAGCCTCGTATCTCGGGGCCACTTGTGCAAACCCAGTGGAACTAGCACTACAACATATCCAAATTTGGGGTTCCTAGCACCAAGTGGCCCCGAGATACGGAGCCCCAAAGTGGGTTCGGAAAATGTCATTCTCTGCTGCAGAAAAGTGCTTGACCTTTTCTGACCTGACTTTGGAGCCTCGTATCTCGGGGCCACTTGGTGCTAGGAACCCCAGATTTCACGTGCAAATCCAGTGGAACTAAAACATATGCAAATTTGGGGTTCCTAGCACCAAGTGGCCCTGAGATACAGGGCCTCAAATTCGGTCAACTGTGTCCATCTGCAGCAATGTCATTTCGGGGCCCTTTTGTCTGCAGCTAGGGGGCATCTAGGAACACTTAACTACCAAGTTTGAAGTTCGGGGGACCTATGGTGGCAAATGGGCACAGTGAGGCTGCAAATGCCCATTTGTTGACCCTCTTTTACACTTAAGCCCCATACACACGCGCGGATTATCCGAGGACCATGTCCGTCATACTTTGTCTGATGTTGGTTTTGCGTACACACGGTCGGACAAAGTTGTCGGAAAATCCGATCATTCTGAACGTGGTGACGTTTGTTGCCTACGACGGGACTACGTAGAGGCTAGTAGCCAATAGCTTTGGTCTTGTAATGTGATCTGAGCATGCGTAGCACTTTGTCCGGTCGGACTACCATACACACGATCGGATTTGGTGTGATCGGACCTTGTTGTCCAAAAATCTATCCAGCAGGAGATAGGACTTTGTCCGTCAGACAATCTGATGGAAACTGTCCGATGGTGCCTACACACGGTCTGATTTTCCGACAACATTGTAGGATAGGACAGAATCCATCGGAAAATCCTACCGTGTGTATGGGGCTTTACAGTAGCTGCGCATTTCTCACCCTAGGCTTATACTCAAGTCAATAAGTTTTCCCATTTTTTTGTGGTAAAATTAGGTGCCTCGGCTTATATTCAGGTTGGCTTATACTCGAGTATATACGGTACATAGTTAGTCAGGTTCAAAAAAGACCACCTAGTTCAACCAAAAAAAAATAAAAAAAAATCATACAATCCCATATACACAATCCTATACCCACGGTTGATTCAGAGGAAGGCGAAAAAAAACCCCAGTATAGCATGATCCAATTTGCTCCAGCAGGGGAAAAAATTCCTTCCTGATCCCTCAAGAGACAATCGGATTTTCCCTGGATCAACTACCTATAAATGTTAGTACCCAGCAGGGTGGGTTTGATTTAAATCAAGTCGATTTTAAATCACTAGTAAAAAGGCTTGAATTAAATCAACTTGATTTAAATAATTTTTAACCACTTCCGGACCGCCGCATGCCGATATACGTCCTGACTTTGATGGAGGATTCCTTTTATGGCATGGTCCGATTCAAGATAAGTGGTCTCTGCCGCAAATGTACTGCAAGATGAGCCCCCCCCCGCCGCGCTCCGGTGCCCTCCGCCGCTTACTGTCGGTGGAGGCGAGCAGATGCTGTGCCTTCCTTGGCATGGAGACGAGTGAGGGGAAGATGGCCCCCACCCGTCTCCATGACATTGCAGGGCGGAAACAACGTCACTTCCGCCCATAGCTTTTAAATGACAATTTTTTTATTTTTTATTATTGAATTTTAGTGTAAATATGAGGTCTTTTTGACCCCAGATCTCATATTTAAGTGGTCCTGTCATGCTTTTATCTATTACAAGGGATGTTTACATTCCTTGTAATAGGAATAAAAGTGACACCGTTTTTTTTTTTTTGGCGTAAGAATAAAAGGTAAAATAAGAAAAAAAAAACAATGGCAGTATTCCATCTATGCTGGACTTAACAGGTCCCTTCAGTGTCCAAAATTATGCATACAATTCTGAAATGTAGTAATTGCCTCTGAGACAAGGGGAATACATGACATCTGTGGACATCCAAGGTGCCCATCTGCATATTCCTGTTTCCAGCTCATCAGTGTTTTCTGCAATTTGCAGTGGAAGATCACTTCCAGTTTGTTGCACTGCCCTTCAGGCTATACTCTGCTCCCAGAGTGTTCACAAAAGTCTTGGCACCTCTGCTTGCCCTGCTCAGAACTCGGGACATCCAAGTCACGGCTATCTAGCCGCTTCCCGACCGCCCACTGCATATATACGTCAGCAGAATGGCACGGGCAGGCAAAAGTACGTACCTGTACGTCCCCTTTAAATGCCTGCCCGTGGGCCGGACCCGATTGCCGCTGGTGTCCCGCGACCGGGTCACGGAGCTGAAGAATGGGGAGAGGTATGTGTAAACAAACCTCTCCCCGCGCTTCCTACTCTGCCTGTCATTGATTGGCTGTTCCCGGTCATCGGGAAAGCCGATCAATGACGTCAGCCCCGCCCCCTAATGTAAAAAAACACACACGTCACAGCCCATAACCCCTCCCCTCCCCCTAGTGGTTAACTCTTTCACTACAACTGTCATTTATACAGGAATCAATGCATTTAAATAGCATTGATTGCTGTATAAATGACAATGGTCCCAAAAATGTGTCAAAAATGTCCGATGTGTCTGCCATAATGTCGCAGTCACAATAAAAATCGCTGATCGCCGCCATTTTAAAAATATTAATAAAAATGCTATAAAACTATCCCCTATTTTGTAAACGCTATAACTTTTGCGCAAACCAATCAATCGCTAATTGCGATTTTTTTTTTTTTTTTTTTTTTTTTTTTTTTTTTACAAAAAATATGTAGAAGAATACGTATCGGCCTAAACTGAGAAAAAAATGTTTTTTTTATATATTTTTTGGGGATATTTCTTATAGCAAATAGCAAAAAATTATGCATTTTTTCAAAATTGTCGCTCTATTTTTGTTTATAGCGCAAAAAATAAAAACCGCAGGGGCTATCAAATACCACCAAAAGAAAGCTCTATTTGTGGGAAAAAAAGGACGCCAATTTTGTTTGGGAGCCACGTCGCACGACCGCGCAATTGTCAGTTAAATCGACGCAGTGCCGAATCGCAAAAAGGGGCCTGGTCCTTTGGCTGCCAATTGGTCCGGGGCTGAAGTGGCTAGACAACCACCTTCTGAAGATTTCCTCTCCCTACCAGCTATTAGAAAATGTCCACACGACAATTTAGCCTTCAGCTCTCCAGCTAAACATCTTGGTAACCTGATTTCAGTGCAGCGTTCATGTGACCGGCCAACTCTCTCCTCCCGAGTGACGTCAGCAAGGGATTTTCGGCCCCTCCCGCTCTAGCTGTCAGACAGGGAGAGGAGCGAGCGCTGAGCGGCGCACTGAAATCGGGTATATACAGCATTTATTATATTTTTTTATAAAACAGACAGGCACACGGGCTTAGGAAACAAACAGGATTATACAAAGTCATGACAGTGTGCTTAAAGCGGGGTGCCCATTTAAAAAAAAAATTAAAAGTCAGCAGCTACAAATACTGCAGCTGCTGACTTTTAATAATCAGACACTTATCTGTTCCAGGGTCCAGCGATGTGGGGGATCGAAGCCCCGCTCATCTCCCCCTCCATTCGGCCGTGAGTGGCTGCGCAATCATCTGGGACCTGTCGCGTGTCCCAGATGATTGACAGGAGGGAGGGTTCGGAGCTGAGCCCTTCCTGCGCCGAGAGGAAGTGATGTCACCAGCCCAGGCACTGAAGGAGGCAGACTACGAGGGACCCCCTAGCAACAGCCATATTTGGAGGCGAGTTAAAAAAAAAAATTTTTTCCAAATGTTTTTTTATTTCTTTTAGGAATATTAATGTTTTTTTTGGGGGGTTGGGGGGGGGGTGCAACTCCACTTTAACAACCACTTTAAGCCAAACTTGTAGTGCTCTGTGCTTCCTTGGGATCTCGCATAGAATCTGAGAAATTCCCCTAAAGGATCTTTCCTGGAAGGGGGCCTTTTTGGTTGATCAAACACTATCTGTAGTGGCACTGACTCACCTTAGTCAGTATTTTAGGAGGATAATGTTGTTTTCATTTTAATGGGTGGAAGGTGGTGGTCATATTTGTATTTTTGAGGTTTGTTTTTGCCATCTGTCCCTATATGAGACTACTTTTATATGGTAGTCCCCTTTGGCCCACCTTTTTATTTTGGTTTAAGTCGGCCTTATTGGTTGCCATCACATCTGTCACAAGTGTTTTTGAACTGGCAGCTGTTTCCTGTAAAAAGCCATTTTCTCAGACATCACAACCACACGGTTGTCTTACCCAAGGCCATCCTTTTTCCCAAAAGGGGGTTTCAGTATTTCACCTCACTATGGACATTGTCCTACCATACTTATGCCCTTCTACTAAGCATACAAAGGAAATCTCTACATTGCCTGGATGAAGTCAAAGCTGTTAGAGTATACCTCAAAGCTACAATAAGATGGATGGATTCCCTCTTTGTCCTGTCCTCTGAACCTTGCAAGGGATGCCCTGCTTTGAAGTCCCCCTTTGCACAATGTACAAGAGTCCGATAGCAAATTCTTACATACTCTAAAATACAAATAAATTCTCCTGCGCTTTTACGTGCTTATTCCGTTGTTCATAATTTTTTTAATTTTACCAGGTGGATGTCCAGTCTTCTGTGAATGCAGAGGACTTATGTCTTATAGAAAGACAAACCACATTTTAAGGTTTTCGCATAAATGTTTTTGGCCTATGTTCCACTTCTATAACTAAATAGTATGACTATCTTTCTCCTGACCTCAACTTAGTGACCAGTTGACTTTGTTTACCTTGCTTTATTTTGTTGACTTAACATGTTTATTTCTGCTCCTTAGGCAGTTGATTCATCTACTTGAACTTTATAGTGCCAGGGATCTTTATGACTACTTGCTGCCAATTGCTTTGAATCTCTGTGGGGACAAAGTATCGTCCGTACGTTGGATCTCTTATAAACTGGTAAGTTATTTACCCAAGTGATAAAGTGGGGCATAGGGGACCCGAGTCAGGAATAAAACGTATTGTTACGTTTCAGAGCATTATACTTTTGCTGTGTGTATAATTTTTTATTTTTTTTTCACTATATTTGAGGGGCTCCTACTGTGTGGTCTATCTGTAGAGGTCGGATACACTCCTATATTTTATTGCATACACTCTGAAATTGCAGAGGAAAAACGAAGCATGCACACTGGTTAATGTTACATTTTACATTAACTATATGCCATCTTGCATAGTCATAGTGATTTGCAGGACCTGTACAGCAGCTGTGAGACCTTATGGAAAGGCCACAAGCTTTGTAGATTTGCAAGTGTGCATGCATAAACTAATTTGAACTTTTCAGAATATTTTAAAGCGGTTGTATAGTCCAAAAAATGACTTTCACCTACGGGTAAGCCTATAATAAGGCTTACCTGTAGGTAAAAAAAATACTTTCTAAACCTGTAGGGTTTAGGAGATATTCCCTGTGCAATGCGCCGCTGACTGCAGCGGCGCATGCGCACGGGGGATTCTTGGCTGGAAGGCCGGCAGAATCCGAACCCTGCGGGGGAGAAGTCTCCCGTGCGCATGCGCGGGAGTGACGACATTGCGGCTCCAGCCACTCACAGCGCTGGAGTCGCTATACCCAGAAGACACGCCGAGGCAACATGTCAGCTACCTTGGCGTGGACCAGGTGAGTCACCGACGCCTCGTTCTAAGGTAAGTATTTCATAATGAGCTAGTATGCGATGCATGCTAGCTCATTATGTCTTTTCCCTTACAGGTGTGTTAAAAAAAAAAAAAGTTTCATCGGGTTTACTCCCGCTTTAAAAAAAAAACTTCAATATTTTTTACTTTTTGCTATAATAAATATCCCCCAAAAATATCTAAAAAAAAAAAAAAATTTTTTCCCTCAGTTTAGGCCGATACGTATTCTACATATTTTTGGTAAAAAAAAATCGCAATTAGCGATTTTATTGATTGGTTTGCGCAAAAGTTATAGCGTTTACAAAATTGGGGATAGTTTTATAGCATTTTTATTAATATTTTTCCTTGACTGCGACATTATGGCGGACACATCGGACATTTTTGACACATTTTTGGGACCATTGTCATTTATACAGCAATCAGTGCTATTTAAATTTACTGATACCTGTGTAAATTACACTGGCAGTGAAGGAGTTAACCACTAGGGGGCGGGGAGGGTTTAAGTGTGACGTGTGTTTATTTTTATTTTTTTATTTTTTACTGTAGGGGTGCGTGGCTTGACATTCGACATCACTGATCGGCTTTCCCGATGACAGGGAACAGCCGATCAGTGACAGCGTCACTAGGAAGCACGGGGAGAGGTTTGTTTACACATACCTCTTCCCCATTCTTCAGCTCTGTGACCCGATCGGGGTACACCAGCGGCGATCGGGTCCGCTGGTCCTGCGGCCGTGGTCACGGAGCTCAGGACCAGGTCACGAGCGCGCCGGCGACCCATGGCTGGGCTCTTAAAGAGACACGTACAGGTACGTGATTGTGCCCAGCCATGCGATTCTGCCGACGTATATCGGCGCGAGGTGGTCCTTAAGCGGTTAAGATGTCTTGGAATGTGTTTTACGTATTTTATGGTAGACCACCTGCCAAATGCCTGAAAGAAAGCATTTTTTTTTTTTTTTTTTTTTTTATTTCTTTGTACATATTAGATTTGTTGGAAAGTAATGCTACAGTTGCTAATGATGTGGCAATCGTTGAATATTGTGTGTTTTTGCTTTTCAGGTCAGTGAAATGGTGAAGAAGTTGTACTTGGCTCCTAATCCAGCATTGGCTTTGGATGTTATGAATAAACTTGTAGAGCAGTTTTGCCAGAGCCCAAAATGGTCAGGAAGGCAGACATTTGTGTTCATTTGCCAGGTTGGTTTTTGATGTGTCTGAAACAGAGATGCTAAATTAATTTGAAATGCTCTCAGTTGCTTAAAAATCTCTCCATTTTGAAAAAAAAATTGTATTTCTGTCAATGCAGTTTTTAGATTTACACAGCCCCATCCCGTGGAATAGTCAAGCAGATGATACATTCTGTCAGTTATAAACTGTAAAAGGAAAGCAGTGGTATTGTCTCCACCCCTAGTCTGCTGATTGGACTTTAAAATGGTTGTAAACCCTTAAAAAAAAAAAAAAAAAACATGCAAACTCCTTCAACCTACTTGCAATTATGGTGACCTGGCTTCAAGAATCTGACTTCCCTTCTCCTGCTGCCCTCTCCCATGGTGGCCTTCTGGGTACTCACTCTCCCAGGCCTAATGGACAGGTGGTGTTGGAATCCTCCTATCCCCTCAAAGCACTTTTCAGGTTCTTCATCCACCCCCCTCTCTGTCCCTCTCCTGATTTGAAACTTGCTGTATTCGTCTATTTTCTCCAGTTTCGTTCAGAATTTCTGTGATCTATCGGCCTCCTCGACCAGTATCAAGCTTCCTTGACGACTTCTCTGCCTGGCTACCCTACTTTCTCTCTTCTGAAATTCCAACAATCATTCTTGGTGACTTCAACATCCCTGTTAATCTTACCACTCCCGCTACTTCTACTTTTCTGAGCCTAACCTCCTCTTTTGACCTAAACCAGACACATTGCTGATTCCTGTATAATAATAATCATACCTGGACTCCACTGGGATGAAGATGGCCCTCTCCCTCTGAGGACACTTTTTGTGGCACAGACTTTGCACATGGCTCGGTTGGTGGTGTTTGGTTATTCCACATATCCCTCTATATGAACAGTGGTCCCTGCCTTCCTCTGGGCACTGTCTTCCTCCCAATTGTCTATGGTGGTATAACTTCTCCCATACAGGACGTTTTTTTACCAGTGTCTGCAAGGTGGATGGGCACGTTTGTTTGAGCTCTCTCGAGCTCCAGGTCTTAAGTCCCAGAGTGGTTCTAAAATGAATCAAGGGATTGACCGATCGGATCCATTTGAGAAAGGCTAACTAAATGGTACCCAAGCCTCGCAAAGAAGACGCCAGGATCTTGCGAGGTTTTGACTGTAACGCAACCTTCGGGCCCTCGACCCTGCGTAGTGGAATCCTGGACACTATCGAGCTAAGGCATTCCTGCAAAGTTCTGTACTTGTCCAAGGCAGTGGATCTTAAAACATGAGAAGGGTACCCAGTCCTTAAAGGTCCCCAAGTGACGGAACCTGCTGTGATGGGTGAAGATTGGGCTCTTGGTTTCTAAGGTTGCCCTGTGCCTGGACGGGTAAGTGAACCCTCTTATTTACTTATTGTCGGGTGCCCCATGTGTTATAGCAATCTGTCAAACTAGCAAGAGGCTGGACACCTGTGTGGCAGTGACAGCAGGGGGAGTTTAGGCTAGCTCCTGGTGTTTGGGTAGGAGTACCTTTTCTTGTCTTGGCTGCCTTTTTTTTTACATCCCAAAGAATTTCTAATGGGAAAATTTCCCTTTTCCCGGTTAAGAAGAAGTTTAAGCGTTTTTTATTTTAGACCAGCTTCTTCTCCAGTGCCAGGAGCATCAGCCTCCAGGCAGTCACGACGGCCTCCACCGTCAGGTTCAAGAGGTAAACCTCAGGGTCAAAAGAAGCCCTGGGGGAGGAAACCCACAAAACAAAATACTAAAACCTCCTTATGAAGGGGTGCCCCTGCTCGCTCAAGTGGGGGGAAGACTTCTGCCGTTTTCAAGGGTCTGGCAGGAACAATGTCAAGACAGATCGGTGGCTTCCTCAATATCTCTAGGAATTCCCGTCTCCTCGTTTTCTCAGATCAAACGTTCCCAGAGATCCAGTAAAAAAAAAAGTCTTTCAAGCTTTGGATCATCTCTTGTCTCAAAGAGTGATATCAGTGGTCCCCTTGGAAGAGCGAGGATTAGGATTTTATTCAAACCTTTTCACGGTACCAAAACCAAACGGGGATGTCGGACCCATTTTAGATCTCAAAGATCTAAACCGTTTTTTGAATATCCACTCTTTTTGCCTGGAGTCAATCCGATCAGTAGTCTCCATTTTACAAGGTTCTTTCAAAGCTTTTCCTTATGCGCAGTTTCATTCAAGACTGCTGCAAAACAATATCTTGTCAACTTGGAACAAGTAGGTCCAAGCTCTGGACTGCCCAATGCGTTTATCCCCCATAGTGCATCAGAGCCTCAATTGGTGGTTGATATCCAAGAATCTTCAAAAAGGAAAAACCTTTTTTACCAGTTACCTGGAAGGTGGTAACGGATGCTAGCCTTCTGGGCTGGGGAGCAGTCCTGGAAGAAGTGTCTGTCCAAGGGAAATGGTCCAAATCAGAAATTACCTTACCCATCAATTTTCTAGAGATTCGGGCAGTAAGCCTGGCCCTGAAGGCCTGGACACTCAGACTACGGAATTGTACTGTCAGAATCCAATCCGACCATGCCACAGCAGTGGCCTATATCAATCACCAAGGGGGCAACGAGAAGTTGTGCGGCCCAAAGAGAGGTGAATCATATGCTATCCTGGGCAGAAGACAACATTCCTTGTCTGTCAGCAATCTTCATTCCAGGGATAGAGAATTGGAAGGTGGACTAGTTTAGTCACTAACAGTTGTTCCCGGGAGAATTGTCTCTTCACCCCGATATCGTTCTGTCAATATGTCAACGATGGGAAATTCTGGAAGTGGATCTGTTTGCGTCCAGGTTCAACAACAAGATCGACAACTTTGTGTCAAGGACAAGGGATCCGATGGCATGCGAAACAGATGCCTTAGTTTTTCTGTGGGATCAGTTTTCACTGATCTATGCATTCCCTCCTGTTCTGCTGCTTCCGCGCTTTCTTTGCAAGATCAAGCAGGAAGGGAAGGAGGTGATTCTTGTAGCCCAGAAGATCTTGGTTTGCAGAGATCGTAAAGATGGCGGTAGGGGACCCATGGACTCTACCACTATGGCCAGACCTTCTCTCGCATGGTCCGGTATTCCATCCTATCTTACAAACGCAAAATTTGTCTGGCTATTGAGACCCACATTCTAAAAGGCCGTGGGGCTGTCGGCTTCAGTAGTTTCTACTTTGGTTAATGCTAGGAAGCTGGCCTCCAGAGTCCTATACTATAGAGTCTGGAAGGCACATGTCTCCTGGTGTGAATCCAGGGGTTGGCACCCCAGGAAATATGTCATAGGTAGGATCCTTGAATTTCTGCAGATGGCATTGGAAATGACGCTGGCCTTGAGTACTATCAAAGGCTGGGTGTCAGCCTTATCAGTGTTTTTTCAACGACCACTAGCTTCACACACTCTGGTTCGTAACTTTTATTCAGGGGGTAACGCGGATTAATCCTCCAGTTAGGTCACCCCTGAACCCTTGGGACTTGAATTTAGTCCCGTTGGGTTTACAGAAACACCCTTTTGAGCCAATACAAGATATTCCCTTGGTCCTCTTGACAAGGAAAATAATTTTCTTGGTTGCCTTATCTTCTGCAAGAAGAGTATCAGAGTTGGCTGCTCTTTCTTGTAAAGAGCCATATTTGATTATTCATAAGGATAAGGTTGTATTACGGCCTCATCCTAATTTCCTACCAAAGGTAGTGTCAGGTTTTCATTTAAACCAGGATATTGTTCTGCCTTAATTTTTTCCAGAACCTGATTCTGTGGAAGAAAGGTCACTACATTCTCTTGATGTGGTGAGAGCGGTCAAGGTCTATTCGAAGGTGACCGCTCAGATTCGTAAAACAGATGTTTTGTTTCTGTTGCCAGACGGTCCTAAAAGAGGACAGGCAGCGTCAAAATCTACTATTTCTAAATTGATACGTCAAGTGATTGTTCAAGCTTATGGTTTAAAAAGGAAAATTCCACCTTTTCATATTAAAGCGCACTCCTACAGGGCTGTTAGTGCTTCTTGGGCAGTGCATCACCAAGCCTCCATGGCTCAGATCTGCAAGGCCGCAACTTGGTCTTCAGTACATACATTTACCAGATTCTATCAAGTAGATGTAAAAGGTCATGAGGATATTGCCTTTGGGCGCAGTGTACTGCAGTATAAGTCCTCTAGTCTCTTAGTGCCCTACTTTTGTTGTGTCTCCCTCCCTTCAGTTGGCATTGCTCTGGGGCATCCCACATAGTAACTACTATGGCTCTGTGTCAAGTGATGTACAATAAGAAAATAGGATTTTTAAAACCGCTTACCTGTAAAATCATTTTCTTTGAAGTGCATCATGGGACACAGCGTTCCCTCCCTTCTTTGGTATACACGTGTATTGCTTTGCTACAAAACTGAGGTACTCTCAGTAGTGGGAGGGGTTATATAGGGAGTGCACTTTTTGTCTTGGGGCATGCCAGTGTCCATCACCTGAAGGTGGCCTATAACCCACATAGTAACTACTATGGCTCTGTGTCTGTGTCCCAAGATGTACTTCAAAGAAAAGGATTTTACAGGTAAGCTGTTTTAAAAATCCTATTAGCCTGGGCAGAGGGACTTGTGCCGGCTCTATTGGCGGTCCATATCCTGGGGGGTAGAGAACTGGAAGGCAGATTATTTCACCCGCCAGCAGATCTGCCTGGGGGAATGGTCCCTACACCTGAACGTGTTTCGGGAAATTTGCCAGTGATGGGGATGGCCAGATGTCGATCTATTGGCATCTAGGTTCAACAACAAGCTATATCAGTTTGTGTCCCAAACAAGGTAGTTCCATGGAGCCAGTTCTCCCTGGTTTATGCTTTCCCCCCCATCCCTCTCGTTCCACACTGCCCTGATCGACCATCTGAAGGTCCTATATTCCACCTCAGTTTACAGTCTCTAAATTTGACAGCATGGCTATTGAAGCCAGGGTGTTGAAGGATCATGGCATCTTGGGACCCGTGGTGTCAACCCTAGTGAATGCCAGGAAAGCGGTCACTAGGAAGATTTTTTTTAATAAGGTCTGGAAGACTTTTTATATTGGTGTGAAGCCAAAAATTGTCATCTTCGGAAGTACATATTTGGAGAGTTCTCTCATTTCTACAGTCGGCTGTGTAAATCAGATTGGCTTTGAGTACAATCGGGTCGAATTTCGGCCTTGTCTGTGTTCTTCCAAAGGCCTTTAGCCTCCCATTCGCTGGTCTGAACCTTTTATGCAGGGAGCAACTAGTTTGCTTCCCCCCATTAGGTCATCTATGTGTCCTTGGGACTTAAACCTGGTGCTGTTTTACAGAAACAGCCATTTGAGCCTATCAAAGAAATTCCATTCGTTTTTTACTGTCACGCAAGCTATCCTCTTTGATCGCTATCACCTCGACTAGAAGGGTGTCGGAATTGGCGGCCCTTTTTGTGCAGGGAACCATACTTAGTCCTTCACCACGACAAGGTGGTGTTGTGTCCTATTCCATCCTTCTTGCCAAAGGTGGTGTGTCGGCCCTTCATTTGAATCAGGACATTGTTTTGCCTTCCTTTTTCTCTCAGCCTCGTTCGGCGGAAGAGAGACGACTGCATTCCTTGGACATAGTGCAGGCAGTTTGTCTAGATCTGCGAAGATCTGAGGATCAGACTCCTTTTTTGTTTTTACCAGAAGGACCCAAGAAGGGGCAGCTTCCATTGCCCTTTGGGTCCACCAATTGGTCATTCAGGCCTATGGTTTGAAACGTAGAGCTCCTCCCTTTAGGGTGAGAGCTTATTCTACAAGGGGTGTGGGAACCTCCTGGGCTTTTTCGCTAACCGGTATCTGTGGCTCAGATTTGTAAGGCTGCTACCTGGTCTTCAGTGTATACATTCACAAGTTTTTATCAGGTGGATGTTGGAGCAGCCGAGGATTCAGCTTTCAGCCATAGTGCATTACAGGCTGCTGTAGAAAGTCTGATGGCTATTTTTTTTTGGCAGGGTGTCTTCCTCTGGGTTCTCG
This sequence comes from Lithobates sylvaticus, assembly GCA_028564925.1. Classification (NCBI taxonomy): domain Eukaryota; kingdom Metazoa; phylum Chordata; class Amphibia; order Anura; family Ranidae; genus Lithobates; species Lithobates sylvaticus. Next base: position 165,544,216 of record CM053030.1, on the reverse strand, counting down.
CGGTGTAGGGAGACACAACTCTAGTCTCTACCTGGAAGGTTGGCTTTATAGGATGCTGAAAGAGAAAAGAGCCACCAAAAAAAGCAAAAAAAGCATACCTGGGGCATAAGTCATGGCCTCAGCTTAAACTGAAACAGAGGCTAAGATTCAAAGATAAATAAGCTGCATACTCAGTAAGTGATTTTAAATGAGCTGTTCAAAGTGCTGACAACTGAGGGTCTAATATCACTTTAATTATACGCAGGCTTTAGTGTTGCCATATTGGTGAATATAATGACACAGACTGTGGAATATATGCTTTGCTCCTAGGAGGCAGGGCACCTGCAGTATAATGGGCAGTGGCGGACTGGGGGGGGGGGGCGGGCCGCACCGGGTGCCACACACTGGGGGGGCGTCAGGCCGGCGCCCCCCTCCGCGATGGAAGCGGGGAGTCGGGGACAGCGCGCCGAGCGCTAATATATATCTTGCGCAGCAGCGCGGTGAGTGACAGCCAGCGTCAGCGTCAGGTGGAGGGAGAGGGGGAGGGTGTTCGCCGCTCTCCGCGGCTCTCCGTGGCTCTGATCTGTCTCTGCTGTGTCACACAGCCGAGCAGAGTGAAGCCGCCGGCTCCGCCTCCCCCTCCTTGTAGTCTGCTGTGTGTCCCGCTCTGACAATCCTCCTGACCTGAGGTACATTAAGGGTCGTGGGGGGGGGGTCTGTACTGTAGAAGGGGGGTCTGTACTGTAGGGGTGTCTCCACTGTAGGGGGATCTGTACTGAAGGGGGGGGTCTGCACTGTAGGGGGGTCTGTATTGCAGGGGGGGGGGGGGGGTCTGTATTGTAGGCGGGTCTGTGTAACATGCAGGGGGTCCAGAGCTGTTAGCGGGGGGGGGGTGCTGTGTAATGTAAAGGGGTCCAGGGTGCTGTGTAATGTAAAGGGGTCTAGAGGTGCAGGGTGCTGTGTAATGTAAAGGGGTCCATAGTGCTGTGTAATGTAAAGGGGTCTAGAGGTGCAGGGTGCTGTGTAATGTAAAAGGGTCCAGAGTGCTGTGTAATGTAAAGGGGTCCAGAGGTGCAGGGTGCTGTGTAATGTAAAGGGGTCCAGAGTGCTGTGTAATATAAAGGGGTCCAGAGGCGCAGGGTGCTGTGTAATGTAAAGGGGTCCAGAGTGCTGTGTAATGTAAAGGGGTCTAGAGGTGCAGGGTGCTGTGTAATGTAAAGGGGTCCAGAGGTGCAGGGTGCTGTGTAATGTAAAGGGGTCCAGAGTGCTGTGTAATGTAAAGGGGTCCAGAGTGCTGTGTAATGTAAAGGGGTCCAGAGTGCTGTGTAATGTAAAGGGGTCCAGAGTGCTGTGTAATATAAAGGGGTCCAGAGGCGCAGGGTGCTGTGTAATGTAAAGGGGTCCAGAGTGCTGTGTAATGTAAAGGGGTCCAGAGTGCTGTGTAATGTAAAGGGGTCCAGAGTGCTGTGTAATGTAAAGGGGTCCAGAGTGCTGTGTAATGTAAAGGGGTCCAGAGTGCTGTGTAATATAAAGGGGTCCAGAGGCGCAGGGTGCTGTGTAATGTAAAGGGGTCCAGAGGTGCAGGGTGCTGTGTAATGTAAAGGGGTCTAGAGGTGCAGGGTGCTGTGTAATGTAAAAGGGTCCAGAGTGCTGTGTAATGTAAAGGGGTCCAGAGGTGCAGGGTGCTGTGTAATGTAAAGGGGTCCAGAGTGCTGTGTAATGTAAAGGGGTCCAGAGTGCTGTGTAATGTAAAGGGGTCTAGAGGTGCAGGGTGCTGTGTAATGTAAAGGGGTCCAGAGTGCTGTGTAATGTAAAGGGGTCCAGAGGTGCAGGGTGCTGTGTAATGTAAAGGGGTCCAGGGTGCTGTGTAATGTAAAGGGGTCCAGAGTGCTGTGTAATGTAAAGGGGTCCAAAGGTGCAGGGTGCTGTGTATTGTAAAGGGGTGCAGGGTGCTGTGTATTGTAAAGGGGTGCAGGGTGCTGTGTATTGTAAAGGGGTGCAGGGTGCTGTGTATTGTAAAGTGGTGCAGGGTGCTGTGTAATGTACACAGTAGTGACAAAGAGATATTTAAGGATGCAGAGAGCACAGTGGGGTGTTTTAAGGTGGGGGGGGGGGGGGGGGGGGGGGGTGCCAGATATAGGATCCGCCCCGGGTGCCAAATGCACTAGGTACGCCCCTGATAATGGGTGTTGAATTTTCACTTTAACATATTAATAGTCTAGTGTGTGTTTTTTTTTTTTTCTCTTCTAGGCTCTCATAGAAGATGACTGCCTTCCTATGGAGCAATTTGCTATGCATTTAATGCCTCATCTTCTGCAGCTTGCCTCTGACCGAGTACCAAATGTTAGAGTTCTCCTTGCAAAGACCTTAAAACAAACACTGTTAGAGAAAGGTAAGCTAAGAATTCCCAGCAGCTTTAGAAAACTTTGTATACTTAAATATTTTTTAAATCTTCTGAATTTTAAATATAAAGCATGGAGGATTTCCTTTATAGTTTTCGAAGACTGCGTAAACATACACCTTGAAATCTGTAACGTATGTGGCAGAAGTTGTGACAGATTCATGTACGTGTCTGTAAGGTGCCTGTGTATATATACAGTAAACCTGTTGCAACTCTACCAGAACTGTCACATGCATCTCTTGTGAAGAAGCAGAGTTTTACAGGCAAAGAAGATATTTGGAGAACTTGAGAGAGTAATGGAGACCTCGGATATCAGACCCAGTGAAATTTTAAGACAAATCTTGTTACAAAATTGTCTCAGATGCAACACAATAAATACCTGTGCGACACAACAATTTTACTGCAACATAGAAGAGGTCTTATTTACCTCCACTTTCTATATTAGGCTCCATTCACATTTGGTGTTTTTGAATCTTGCTGCGATTGTGCCCATGATCTCAAATCGCACTGAAATTGCAAAAGGAATATTCGGGTGCCATCTATTTATTTTTAATGGCCTCTAAAACGCAATGCGTTTTTGACACAATTATTACGACAAACCGCAACGCGCAAAGCTTAATATATGTCAGACAATGCTACACTCAGTATATCTAACTACCAATCCAAGCTGCTACCTTTTTTCCCATGAGTAACACAGATGAATAAACTTAAAAAGTGTAGGCAAGGCAGCGCTAATGACTGAACTTATATGCAATTTATAAAAGGCAGTATAAATGAAACAATGTAAATAAAGCAGTGCTGATGTCACAAATAACTAAACTAATGCCCAAATATCAGTAAAAATAGACCACAGTGTCCATTCCACCTTCTGTAAATTGGGCTCCACTCATAAAATAAAAGTTCAAATAGTATACAGTTCCAATAGCGCCACTTTGCAAACCTCCACAAAATGTGTGCAACCCAAAAAAGGAAATTCACCAGTGCTTCATCCGCTGTGAAAGAGTATCAAGAATCCTATGCACACCCCCTGGACCGCATGAACTCACCAGAAAGGTTGAACCTTTGTAACAAAACAAAGATCAAACTCGCTGCATTAATTTTGTAGCATGATCCTCTTTCCCAGACTTGGAGGGCTTCACTCACAGGGTAAAAAGCAAGAAAGGCTCATCACAAAATAAACATAAAGGAAAATGTATGAAAAATGTAAAAACACAGTGCAGTCACATCTGTTGGTGCCTGTAAACTTAAAAGGCACAGACTGTCAAGCTTAACATATAAGGATCACGGGTGTCACTCTCCAACAGAATGGGCCCAAATAGATCCGGGGTAAGATAGCCAGTAAAGCCTCAAGCCACAGCAATCCAATAATTCCACATGTCATGCAAAGCAAAGAGCAAAGCAAAAACACATAGTGAAGCCTGTACAGGAAAAATAAGAATTTTTATTGTAGTATTGCATGACATGTGGAATTATTGGATTGCTGTGGCTTGAGGCTTTACTGGCTATCTTACCCCGGATCTATTTGGGACCATTCTGTTGGAGAGTGACACCCGTGATGTTTGGTCGTTTCTCGGATTCTATCCATACTTTGAATTGGAGAGTGGAATGTTTGATGCTCACCTTTTATCTGACTTCTGGTAAGCAGATTTGACACACTTGGGTGACATGTGCTCCTTTCTACACATTCTGGAAGTGGTGGAAGATTTTTTTCTCTCATTATCATATAATATTTACAGTTTCTCTGCAAAGAATGAGCTTTAATACTAATAAGCGCTCCATATTGGACTATATTTACTGAGTTTGATGATCAACGAACTGTGCTGGCTGCTATTCCTTTGCTATATTCATTATTAATTTTTTATCATATTGTTTCTAGCGCTGATACCCACCCATCTTTTAACATATAAGGATCGCAACCACTCCACCTGTCGCCTGGTATTCGGCAGTCCAATAGTGACATCAGAGACAATCGGATCCACCGTTATGCATTTCGCCAATCAACTTTAGTCTGTGCTGTTTAAGCAGGGGCTAAGCCTCAGTTTTTAGCTAGTGTATTTAGGTGATGGATGTACCTACAGATGTCTCTCTGAAGATCTTATTTTGTGAGCTTAGTTCCATATTTTATGGCCTATTCTGAACACCCCTGCTGAGCCAGGGCTTTATATAGTTTAGTCACCTGTGACCAGAAGGCCAAGAGGGAATGTACCCGGATCCCACATGCAAGCCGGTCGGTACTTGATCCTGTGGGCAGCAATCTCTCTAGGGTATTATGTATTCAGTGACATTGCTGGCAGGGTGCATTACAGGTCCAGGACCGTAATACCCCTGGGGGAAAAGTCGAGGCCCTGTGGGAGGTGACTTGCCACTTAGGTTTTCTGGCTTGTGTGGACATCTCAGCTGGGTGGCCACTCCCCTATAGAATATTAAAGACCTACTAATCATCAGAAAGCCATGGCCTTACACATGCTTGAATGTTTTTTTTTATTTTTTTATGAATTATAATTGTTCAGCGATTTATGTTTATTGATTTTATGTATGTAAAGTAGGGTTGTCCCGATACCACTTTTTTAAGACCGAGTACAAGTACCGATACTTTTTTTCAAGTACTCGCCGATACCGATTACCGATACTTTCTTTTAATGTCATGTGACAGTTTTCAGAGCACAATACAGATTAGATGGCACTGATATGCAGCACTGATAGGATTAGGTGGCACTGATGGGCACTGATATGCATATGGAGCACTGACTGATGGCTGGAAATGACAAATTGTTGGCAATGATAGATGGCACTGAAAGGTGGCTGGCACAGATAGATGGCACTGAAAGGTGGCTGGCACAGATGGCACTGAAAGGTGGCTGGCACAGATGGCACTGAAAGGTGGCTGGCACAGATGGCACTGAAAGGTGGCTGGCACAGATGGCACTGAAAGGTGGTTTGCACAGATGGCACTGAAAGGTGGCTGGCACAGACAGGTGGCTGGCACAGATGGCACAGACAGGTGGCTGGCACAGATGGCACAGACAGGTGGCTGGCACAGATGGCACAGACAGGTGGCTGGCACAGATGGCACTCACAGGTGGCTGGCACAGATGGCACTCACAGGTGGCTGGCACAGATGGCACTCACAGGTGGCTGGCACAGATGGCACTCACAGGTGGCTGGCACTCACAGGGGCACTTATGGGCATTGATAGGTAGCTGGCACTGACAGGTGGCACTTGCAGGCATGGGACATTAATAGGTGGCATTTATGGGCACCCATGGGCAGGCACTGAAATGCCATGACAGGAAAGGCTGCCCTTCGATGCCCATCTTGGTACTCCACTCGGCCGCATAAAAGCAGCAGTGGCCATCTTGTTACACCCAGCCCATATAGTTCAGGCTGGGTGTAACAAGATGGCCGCTGCTGGCTTACTGCGGCCGAGTGAAGGGTGTACCAAGATGGGCGTCGGGATGTCCAAACGCTGAAGTCGACACGAGCGTCACTTCCGTTGTTCCGGGTCGCCGAATCTGACAAACGCCTCCTCCCAGGTATCAGATCAGGCATCGGGAGCATTTGTGCGAGTACAAGTACTCGCGCAAATGCTCGGTATCGGTCCCGATACCGATACTAGTATCGGTATCGGGACATCCCTAATGTAAAGGTTTACATTTAGCTATACACCTACTTGAAAAAGTTCGATACACATGGTTTCACTTGATCATAATCATATTGGGCTTGATTTCTACATTAACCGCTTGCCGACCAGCCGCTGCAGTTATACTGTGGTAGGTTGGCTCGGCTGCGCCAATCGCCGTAGCTGTACGTCGGCTAGTACACAGCGATCTGACAAACTCTATGTCCGCCAGCAGCCTGCGATTGTTCCCTGCAGTGACAGAACCGGGATCTGCCATAGTAAACAAAGCAGATCTCTGTTCTGACAGGGGATCACACACCGATCCTGTGTTTTTGCTATGCGGGAAGACGGATCTGTGTGTTGTCCCAGGCAGCCCATCTACCCACACAGTTAGAAACACACTGAGGGGACAGAGTTAATCCTTTGATCGCCCCTGATGTTAACCCCTTCCCTGCCAGTGCCATTAGTACAATGTCAGTGCATATTTTTAGCACTGGTCACTGAAATAATGTCACTGGTTTCCAAAAAAAGTGTCAAATGTCAGTTGAGTGTCCGGTCTGTCCACCGCAATGTCGCAGTTTCGCTAAAAATTGCTGATCACCGCCATTACTAGTAAAGTCAAAAGCCATAAATATATCCCTTATTTTGTAGATGCTATTACTTTTGCGCAAGCCAATCAAATGCTTTTTGGGATATTTTTTTATTTTTTATTTATTTATTTTTTTAACAAAAATATGTAGCAGAATACAAGTTGGCCTAAATTAATGAAGAAATTCGATTTTATTGGGTGTGTTTTATAGCAGAAATATATATATACAGTGGCTTGCGAAAGTAATCCGCCCCCTTGAACTTTTCAACCTTTTGCCACATTTCAGGCTTCAAACATAAAGATATAAAATTTTTATTTTTTGTGAAGAATCACCAACAAGTGGGACACAATTGTGAAGTGGAACGAAATCTTTTGGATTTTTGAAACTTTTTTAACTAATAAAAAAATGAAAAGTGGGGCGTGCAAAATTATTCGGCCCCCTTGCGTTAATACTTTGTAGAGCCACCTTTTGCTGCGATTACAGCTGCAAGTCGCTTGGGGTATGTCTCTATCAGTTTTGCACATCGAGAGACTGAAATTCTTGCCCATTCTTCCTTGCAAAACAGCTCGAGCTCAGTGAGTTTGGATGGAGAGCGTTTGTGAACAGCAGTTTTCAGCTCTTTCCACAGATTCTCGATTGGATTCAGGTCTGGACTTTGACTTGGCCATTCTAACACCTGGATACGTTTATTTGTGAACCATTCCTTTGTAGATTTTGCTGTATGTTTGGGATCATTGTCTTGTTGGAAGATAAATCTCCGTCCCAGTTTCAGGTCTTTTGCAGACTCCAACAGGTTTTCATCCAGAATGGTCCTGTATTTGGCTGCATCCATCTTCCCCTCAATTTTAACCATCTTCCCCTCAATTTTAACCATCTTCCCCGTCCCTGCTGAAGAAAAGCAGGCCCAAACCATGATGCTGCCACCACCATGTTTGACAGTGGGGATGGTGTGTTGAGGGTGATGAGCTGTGTTGCTTTTACGCCAAACACATCGTTTTGCATTGTGGCCAAAAAGTTCGATTTTGGTTTCATCGGACCACAGCACCTTCTTCCACATGTTTGGTGTATCTCCCAGGTGGCTTGTGGCAAACTTTAGACGAGACTTTTTATGGATATCTTTGAGAAATGGCTTTCTTCTTGCCACTCTTCCATAAAGGCCAGATTTCTGCAGTGTACGACTGATTGTTGTCCTATGGACAGACTCTCCCACCTCAGCTGTAGTTCTCTGCAGTTCATCCAGAGTGATCATGGGCCTCTTGGCTGCATCTCTGATCAGTCTTCTCCTTGTCTGAGCTGAAAGTTTAGAGGGACAGCCAGGTCTTGGTAGATTTGCAGTGGTCTGATACTCCTTCCATTTCAAAATGATCGCTTGCACAGTGCTCCTTGGGATGTTTAAAGCTTGGGAAATCTTTTTGTATCCAAATCCATCAGTCATTTAGGACAACATTGGATCATTCAGAGATCCTCGCTGAACTTCTGGAGTGAGTTTGCTGCACTGAAAGTAAAGGGGCCGAATAATTTTGCACGCACCACTTTTCAGTTTTTTATTTGCTAAAAAAGTTTAAAATGTCCAATAGATTTCGTTCCACTAAACAATTGTGTCCCACTTGTTAATGATTCTTCACAAAAAATAAAAATTTTATATCTTTATGTTTGAAGCCTGAAATGTGGCAAAAGGTTGAAAAGTTCAAGGAGGCCGAATACTTTCGCAAGCCACTGTGTGTGTGTATATATATATATATATATATATATATATATATATATATATATATATATATATATATATATATATATATATGTATGTGTGTGTGTGTGTGTGTGTGTGTGTGTGTGTGTGTGTATGTGTGTGTGTGTATATAATTATATATATATATATATATATATATACACACACAAAATATATAAATATGCAAAATATAAAAACCACAGAGGTGATCAAATACCATAAAAAGAAAATTCTATTTGCAGGAGGATGAAGTGCCAGAGAAAAATCCTCAAGATGAAGGGTAGGAAGCTGTCAGGGCTTTGTAACCCTCTGTCGATGAGTCTTCCTAGGAGGAGTCTCAAGATCTGGGACTGTTCCAGACAAAAAAAAAAGACCTCTATGGGCTTCTTGGCGTATGTGGTGTGCACTAATTTGACGTTACCTCTGCTCAAATCCTCTAATCCAAAAGTCGCTGGGTTTGGGATCTGGTGGCTGCTACAACATTCCAAAATCCTTTCAACTACACCATTACTTGCAAGAGGGGATGAATGCCGTTTGGGGTTACCTGTAGAAGGTCTTTTCACCTCTGAATCTTTTTGCTGAGCAGTAACCCTTGGAGGAGGCATTTTGCAAAAAATTTGGTTCTCCAGCTGTTGACTTGGCCATTTCCTGCTTGAATAAGACCTTGATGGTCCTGGTGGATGAGGTCCTGAGGATGTAAACCCTCACATATACCCAGTGAACAGCTTCAGATGATGCACAGGGATGAAACAAATCATTCTACATAAGTTTAACATGTATATCTACTGTCTTCAGCTTTATATACTGTTTTATAAAGTGCATGTCCTGTTAAAATGTTATCTTCCTGATTCACCAGTGGGTGTGAATGCTTGCCATACACTGTGAGACAGCTGTTTGGAGGAAAGGCACACACCCCCTCTCCACATAGGCAGAAATAGGAAGAAACAATGCAGAGCTGTGCTGTGAATTGACCAGCTCTCTGCTGTTCTATTTATAGCACCCACCCTGACACAACATGCAGCCTGGTTTTATCACAGTCGACGGAAAACATGTCAGAAGTTGCTGATAACAGAAGAACGTAGGGCTTTGAAGAGAAATAAGAAAATACTGCAGATATGTGCCCAGCTCAAATTTCTTAAATCGGGTTTACATCCACTTTAAAGAAGCCATAGAAATCGGGGGTTAGAGTCTCACTCTATAGGGTGTCGTCCTCTCTGGTAGAAACAGCTCTGCAGGCTGCAGTGGCAGTTTGCCAAACCCCCAAGTGTATTCTCCGGGGGGTCCCACCATCTGTCAGTTTCCCCAAGAGCATGGAGTTTCTCAGTGAGCACCATGGAAGACTCCATAAGGTAGCCCTCCAATGTGCAAATCGAGAGGCTGCTCTTTGAGGGCAAGCGCTTTGGTCCATCCCTGGCTGCCTTCATCCAGAAGTTGAATATGGGGAGATGCATACTTTTACCCCTAAACAAGGTGAAGATGACCGGTCAGAAACTGATGCTTTCAGAATCGAAGAAAAGTTCCTGTTAATGCGTACCAAACCTTGGACTCTAAGCAGAAGCCTACATTCTAGTTCTGTAAGAGCTGAAGCCCTAAGTCCTCCAGATCCATCCTTCACGGTGAAGAAGCATGGCTTCTATTCCAACCTGGTTATGGTTCCGAAGCCAAATGGAGACAGCCAGCCTAATCTGGACCTCAAGAGTGTCAAGTTCCTGAGGGTTCCAGGGTTGGTCCATTCCTTTGCTTTATCAGGGAGATTTCCTGGTGTCAGTGCATATCAAAGATGCTTACCCTCACCTCCCCGATTTTTTTTTTTTTTTTCAGCCTTGGTAACGGCTTCTGCAATTCACTGTGGAGGATCACGATTACCAATTTGGGGTATTGTCCTTTGGCCTAACCCAGCCCCCAGAGTGTTTACCAAGGTGTTTGGCTCTGGGGGTTACCATGGGATACCTAGCTGACCTGCTTCTTAGGGAGTAAGGACCTCAGAGGCTTACACCAAATGTTCAGCAGACCATAAAGACCTAAAAGTCTCGATTTGGGTGCTGTTCAAAATTCAGTTTAGGTTCTGACACAGGGTCTTGGTGTATTATTTAGGCTTAGTCCTTGACATGGCTCAGGTGAAAGTGCTGCTTCTGCAGGAGAAATGCCTGTCTTTTCAGTCCCAGGGTTGTAGAAAAGGCCTCCAATGCGGGCTCGCATGAGAATGCTGAAGATGGTTGCCACCTTTGTTTCGGTCCCTTATGCCCAGGTCTTCTCCAGAGCTCTTTGGATCAATATCCTGTCTGCATTAGACTGTAAGCTCTGGAATGGTAGATATTCACTCCGATGCTGTATGCTGGGAGATCTTTCTTTAGATGAATTGGAAGGTCTTGATGATGATGGATGCCAGCCTGGCTGGGAAAGGTTTTCTGGAGAATCTCTCCATTCAGGCAACATGTTTATCAGAGTAGCATAATTTGCCACCCAACATCCTGGATCTTCAGTGTAGTAGAGCCGGCAAAAATTGCCCAGTCACTCTGCCTATGGGGCCACCCTGTCAGGGTGCAGTCACAAAATGCCATGGCTATGGCATTCACCATGCATGAGGAAGGGACAAGAAGCTGTGCTGCTCTGAAAGAAGCATGATATTGCCTTAAGCAGAACTTTCCCCTCTGCTGTACACATTCCCAGCATGGAAAGTTGCAGGCAGACTTTACCCGCCATCAGCAGCTGAATCGGGGGAAGTGTGCTGTAATTTACACAGAGAAGATGGGAGGTACCAGGTCTCCCCAGCACAAGGCTTTTCCTTTTTCATTTACTCTTTTAGCTATTCCTGTATGAAAATTGGAAATTACTTGATACGCTTTTTGCTCCTCCTTAGCGCTTGCTATATCTGTACCTGCCTAGTGAGGATTTCGTTCACAAGTGGTCTGTTTAAACTCTGGATCCAGCTTTGTCTCACCATAAAAAGGTGACTATCATACCTATGGAGGATTCTACTCCATTTTAGGGACAGTGGTTTTGTTAACCACTTCACCCCCGAAGGACTTGGCTGCTCAATGACCAGAGCACTTTTTTACAATTTTAGCTTTAACTGGTAATTGCGCGGTCATACAATGCTGTACCCAAAATTTGCGTCCTTTTTTTTTCCCCACAAATATAGCTCTCTTTTTATGGTATTTGACTGCCTCTGCAATTTTTTTATTTTTTTTTGCGATATAATTTCTTGAGGTGCTAAAATGGCAGGGCAATACAACTCCCCCCCCCCCCCCCCCCATGACCTTGTTTTGGAAAGTAGACACCCCAAGGAAATTGCTGAGAGGCATGTTTAGCCCATTGAATATTTAATATTTTTGTCACAAGTGGTTGAAAAATGACAAAAAACAAAAGTTGTCACTAAATGATATATGGCTCACATGTGCCATGGTTATATGTGGAATTACACCCCAAAATACATTCTGCTGCTTCTCCTGAGTATGGGGATACCTCATGTGGGAGACTTTTTGGGAGCCTAGCCGCATACAGGACACCGAAACCAAGCCCCACCTTCAGGATTTTTAAGGGCATAGATTTTAGATTTTACTCCTCACTACCTATCAGTTTCGAAGGCCATAAAATGCCACAATGGCACAACCCCCCCCCCCCCCCCCAATGACCCCATTTTGGAAAGTAGACACCCCAAGCTATTTGCTGAGAGGCATGTTGAGTCCATGGAATATTTTGTATTTTGCCATGAGTTTCGTTTAAAAATTACAATTTATATATATATTTTTTTTGCACAAAGTTGTCAAGCTTTTTTGAAGTGTCTTCTTTCCAAAATTGGGTCATTTTGGGCTATTTGTTCTATCTTGACATTTCGGGGCCTCCGAAACAGTGATAGGTAGTGAGGAAGTGAAATCACCATTTTACGCCCTTAGAAAGCCTAAAGGCGGTGATTGGTTTTCGGGGGCCTGGCTAGGCTCCCAAAAAGTCTCACACATGTGGTATTCCCGTACTCGGGAGAAGCAGCAGAATGTATTTTGGGGTGTAATTCCACATATGCCCATGGCATGTCTGAGCAATATATCACTTTGTGCAAAAAATATTCCATGGATGTTCCATAAAGGGTTATGAACTGTCCTGGCATTCTATGCACAACATTAGAAGCTTATGGCATACATCACCCACTCTTCTAACCACTTGAAGACAAAGTCCTTGCTGACACTTTTTTGTTTACATGAAAAAAAAATATATATATATTTTTTTTTGCTAGAAAATTACTTTGAACCCCCCAAACATTATATATTTTTTTAAAGTAAAGGCCCTACAGATTAAAACGGGTGTTTTTTTTTTACACATAGTATTTGCGCAGCGATTTTTTTCAAACGCTATTTTTTTGGGCGGGGGGGGGACACTTTTTTTTTTAAATTTGAATGCACGAAAACACTATATTGGCCAAATGTTTGATGAAAACAAAAAGGTGATCTTATGCCGAGTACATGGATACCAAACACGACATGCTTTTAAAATTGCGCACAAACGTGCAGCGGTGTCAAACTACATTCCTTTTTAAAATCCTTTACAGGTTACCACTTTAGATTTACAGAGGAAGTCTACTGCTAAAACGACTGCCCTCGATCTGACCTTCGTGGCGATACCTCGCATGCATGGTGCAATTGCTGTTTACATTTGACACCAGACTGACGCTTGCGTTTGCCTTTGCTCGTGAGCTAGGGGGGAAGTTTTTGTTATTTAATTTTTTTTTGCTTGTTTTATTTTTTCTAATTTTTTTTTTAATTTTTTTTATTTTAATTTTTTTTTATAATTTTTATTGTGATCTCAGGGAATGTAAATATCCCCCATCATAGGTATAGGTAGTGAAAGGTTTTTTTTTTTTTTTTTTTTTGAAAAAATTGTTAGACCCTAGATCTCTCATTTGCCCTTAAAGCATCTGACCACACCAAGTTCGGTGTGATAAAATGCTTTCCCAATGGCGCTGTTTATATCCGGGGAAAGCCAAGTCATGAAATTCTAATAGCTTCCGGTTTCTTGGGCCATAGAGGTGATCGGAGCCATTCTGGTCTCCGATCAGCTCTATGGTCAGCTGGTGGAACCACCGGCTGCATTCTCCAGTTCCCTGTTGGGACAGGAGAGCCCCAGAAAACCATGGAAGTCGATGGGAGGGGGATCATCCCCTCCCACTGCTTGTAAAAACGGTCTAGAGGCTAATTAGCCACTAGGATTGGTTTTGCATGAAAGCCAACCACTAGCTGAAAATAATGATACCAAGATGATACCTAAACCTGCAGGGATCATTCTGGTATAACCACTCAAAGTCCAGCAACATACCAGTACGTTGCTGGTCCTTGTTGGGTATATATTGTGATGTTCTTTTTTTCATGCAGCCTGTGGCCTGAACGAAAAAAAGATTGATCTGTGGGTATGCCCTTCATCCACCCACTTCTAATGATGGGCATATGTGTACTTTTTTTTAATTTTTTTTAACTGTGGTGGTGAAATCACCTCCTACAGTCGCTGAGTTTCATTTTTGTGAGAGCAAGCGCTGTTGCTGTCAAGATAAATAAATCAGTGCTGCAGCTGAATGGCGTACCTGAAAAGCAAACAATGGTAACAATAAAACATTAACTCAATAAAACAACTTTTTTTTAACGCAATCTGTGCCTAAAAAATATATATTCTGAAGCATGGAGGCAATCCGCCCCTAATGTTAGGAGCAAATCGCGCCTCCACCCCTGCCCCCATGCTTTGGCATATATGCTCTTTTTTTTTTAACTGTGGTGGTGAAATCGCCTCCTACAGCGCTGGAGTCACAGCTTTACGTATCGTGGGAACAAACGCTGTCAGAATAAATAGACCCGTGCTACAGCTGAATGGCGTACCTGCTAAGCAAATGATGGTCAACAATAAAACAAAGTAAAAAGTGAAAAACCGCAAATAAAAATCAAGTGACATAAAATCAACTGTTTCCACCTAAATTCCGGGTTGGCCAGTGAATGGGGGGAAGTACGGTGCTGCAGAAGTGGTTGGCTCCCAATTCGAATTGGCAAATGCAGCAGGAACGACACTATGGGCTCGACGGGCCTGTCTTTGTCATCTTGGTGGCTGACTGACACTAGTTTTGCTAGCCACCTCATCAGCTTGAATTGCACTTATGGGACTTACCACGTGATACTCCAGTGCTGGATGTACGACCAGGATGTACTAGGCCGCTGGTGCTTGCCAGTTCGCCAGAAGGATGAGCGGCACTAGTACTGGCTCTCTGCTCCATACGAGAGCCCTTCGGTTCTTGCACCTCAACAGCAGAAGAACGGGGTCGGGTACGCCTGACCTTGGCAGGGACCACTACTACATCGTCGGAGCTATCTGTCAGAGTGCCGCTGCTGTCTACGGGTTCGTATCCTGAGCCTGAATTTGACAGTTGGGTGAGTTCCGCTTCACTGTCATCTGTCATGCTCAGAAACATGTAGGCCTCTTCACTAGTGTACCTTCGATTGGATATTTTGGCCTCTAAATTTACTGGTACACTAGTGAGACTCACAGGAAAAAAAGAGCACCTGGCTGCCAGCTATTGCTTCCAATGCTACCAAAAAAACTGTTGGCGTTCGCAGGCATCAGGCCTGACTGATGTGTTTAGTGTGTTGTAATTGTCTGTGATCGGTTGATACTGCACTTGGGTGGGCTGGGCTGAGGGGTTAAACGCAGGTGCTAGCAAGTATCTGGGCTGATCCCGCTAACACTGCGTTTTTGGCAACCCTAAACTCCTTTGGACACTGTTCTCTGATCAGATATTGATTTGTTCAGACACTATAATACTAAGGGAGGTGTATGGTGCATGCATGGGTGTTCGTGCTACTGGCACTAATCTGATGCTGTCTGGGGCGACGCAGACCCTAATTGACACTAAAACCTAACTAATATCACCTGCTGGGTGATCAGGAGGTTAAACCTTTTATTAGGTAATATACGACGGGTGCCCTGGACATCCTCTCTCTTCTCTCTGGAACGGAAAAGAGTTCCACGAGGGAAGATTACATCACTTCCCCGTCTGTGTTCACACTTGCACAGGCAGGGGAGGATTTCATTTGTCAGGACCGATCAGCAGGTCCAGGCCAGAAATCAATGGCCTGGGCTTGAAGACTGATCGATTCTGAAAGTAATCCGATCGTCCTGGCTGCGGTAACATAATGTCTCTTCGCCCACCCGTGCCATTCTGCCGCAGTAAAACTGCGGCGGCTGGTGGGGAAGTGGTTAAAGAACCTTTATTTAACCACTTCCCACCCGGCCAATGTACATATACGGCCGGGTGGGAGCCGTCTACTTCTGAATGGACGTTCCGGAACGTCCTTCAGAAGTAGAGGGATCGCGCGCGTGCCCGCGCAGCGGCGCGATCCCGATGCGGCCGTGTCACCCGGACACGGCGCATCTCGGATCGGCAGGATGGCTCGGTGATTGGCCCTCCTGATCACATGACGGTCGTTTTGAATCACGGCCGTCATGTGATGTAAACAAACAGCCGGTTGCTAGGCAATCGGCCCTCCTCTCCTCACACGGAAGTCGTCGGTGAGGAGAGGAGAGCGGATCGCTGCAGCCGGCTGGTGATCAGTGAGTATTAGCTGTTTTTTTACTCACTGATCACCAGTCTAGTGTCACCACAGTAAAACACACATGTCCCCAAAACACACATGTCCCTAAATAATAAAAACGCATGTCCCTCACATATGTCCCAGTAAAATCACATGTCCCAATGATTATCTGCACACATATGTCCGTGATCACCTGCACACCCCTTTTACATGATCATTTGCGTACATATGTCCGTGATCACGCGAACCAATTATTATACACTTAACGGAATTTTTTTTACAAAAAACATGTAGCAGAATACATTTTGGCTTAAATTTATGAAAAAATTTGATTTTATTGGATTTCTTTTAAAAAAGAAAGGACAAAATATTTTTTTTTTTTTTCAAAATTTCCGCTATGTTTTCGCTTATATCGCAAAAAATAAAAAACGGAGTCGCGAATAAATACCACCAAACTAAAGCTCTATTTGTGCGAACAAAATGATAAAAAATTCATTTGGTTACAGCATTGCATGAGAGGAAAAAGGGAAGTCTGGATGGCCGCACTTCAGCAAAAACTTCTTTATTAGGCAAAAGATAAAATCCAAAGTAGTGACATCTCATGCGATACAGCAAAACAGCAACAGTAGCTAAGCATTGCAAGTACAGCATTGCATGACCGCGCAATTGTCACTGAAAGTGCGAGAGCACTGAAAGCTGAAAATTGGTCTGGGCAGGAAGGGTGTTTAAGTGCACAGTATTGTAGTGGTTAATGAAATGTGGGAGAACAAAACAGAGTGATGAGCTTAACAGTGCCAAAAAGGGAGGTCACTGTCCTATTTATACTGTGAGCAATTCTAACTCTCTCAGCAGTATTGTATTTTTTGCTGTATTAACCAATTTTAGATTCAAATATATTTTTCACTAGATTAATTACTTCTTAAAATTTACTGTTTTTTTTTTATTTATTTTTTTCAGAATACTTTTTGACTGCTGCCAATTCACATCAGGAAGCTGTGGAGCAGACAATTGTGGCTTTACAGATGGATTATGATAATGATGTGAAGTATTTTGCCAGTATACATCCTGCTAACACCAAACTCGCTGATGATGCCATGAGCACCGCATCCTCCACCTACTAATAATGGTCACCTAGAACCCTAACCCAAGACAGTGTTGTCTAGGGCCTTTGAATTGTTTTCCTGTACTACGTTAGTAGGGAGGAGGAACCACAAACTCTCAGAGGATTGCCACCAAAGCCTTAAATCTTCTGTCTTCCTGCGATGTCAAACTTGAACTCAATGACGAGTAACTTCTATCTACTAGAGGGGAAACTTGTAGCCTACATTGCCCTGATATAACCCAGAGGTTCACTTCCTACATCTTTCACTGCAGGAGCTAGTACTAAAGTGATGGCATATGGAGAACTGTACATGTGCTGTGCCATAACACATTTTCTTATGCTGGAGCCCATATTATGGATGGGAGGTAAAGTGGCTTGTCATATGCAGTAGCACTGTTTTAGTATCCACGGACCACGCCCTACAGTGAATTTTGTCCAGAACACTGTTCCTCGCCGTTGCAGAAATTTCCAGTATTATTTGCAAAGGGGTTTTTATTAAAAAATGTATCCCCCCCCCCATCATTTTCTTAACATATATGAATAGTTTTCTTTCAGGAGGTGTGTGTTATATGAGAAAAAGGGTAACATTCCTTTTTTTCTTAAGGGCTCCCTGCTAACACTACACTAGAATCTGATTTTAATCCTTAAATGCAGCATATTGCTGTACTTAGGCAGGCAACATTGCTGTTAAGTACCTCTGTTCTAATTAGTTTTCATGCTGGTCATGGCCTAAAGAAAATGCATTAGTTCATGTACTTCAAGTCAAGTTTGTTTTTTAACTTGAAAATGATCAGATGTGAGGTGCATCACTATTGGTCTTCATGTAAATGTACATATCTGCCTGTGCTCCCTGGAGTGCTGCAGTCTTTAATCATGCTGTTTAAAGCTCTGTTGTAATACAAGTTTATCTGCTTGTCTGAATAAAATGTATTAATACGTTTCAAGAAATCTTACTGCCCTCATTATAAAAATCCTATGTTCGGTATTGCTTTAAGCAGGTACAAGTATATGAAAAATAAGTGCACCTTTCTAATAAGACCTTAGGTTCAGATATCGCTTATCCTGCAACAGACATGACTCTAAATATAAAATGTTACTGTGGTAAGTGTTTTATTAAAAATGTTTTAAAAAAAAAAGAGAGTAGAGTTGCAGATGGTAATGCCAATTAGTACCATTATGGAAGGTCGGCACAACCTCCTAAGGCCCCATGCACACTGGATGTTTTTACAGCTGCTGTTTTTTTTTCTGCAGCCAGTAAACTCCCCAGCATGTTATTTTATGTGTCCATGCACACATAGGCTTTTATTAGTGTTTTTTGACAAGTGTTTTCTGGCTGGAAAAACATGCTGAAAGCTTAGCTTTTCGGTGATTGAGTGTTTTTGAGCCATAAGCTTTTGTGGAAGTATAGTTTTGCTAATAAACGCAAATGCTAAAAAAATAAATAAAAACGCTAATAAAAAAGCTGCAAGATGCTAAAAAAACAGCCGCATTATACAGCTAATGCTGTTGTTTTTATAATGTCCTGTGTGCATAAGGCCCAAGTAATTTCTATTTATGTCCTAATGTTGGCAATCAAATACGTTGGGGTAAACGCCACCCTATTTATGTCCTGTATATAAATTAGTTCTTGTATTATAAATTTAGAAGTAGGTATTCATCTACGATGAGAGCAAGACGCTATTGCAGCAATAATGCATATTAAGAAAATGTACACACGTGTATTTCACAGAATCTCCTAGTATCTGAGTGGTGCATGTGGAATGTTATACACTTTCAATGAGTGGATTTCAGGTTTTGTTATTACGATCTGGAAACAATAAATTAAAATCCTTTACAACAAAGTCAATTGCATACAGTCAATACCGTTCAATACAGTCATGACCTGAAAAGTATTGGTACTTATCTCCTACATAGTTTGCGCTGAAGCACAATGCCTTATCTTTTGGCAAGGCGTTTTGACCAGAAGTCGTATGATTCTGTTTATAACACACGGGTACGATTGGGTACAAGATGGTGGCAAATTTCCTCTATAAACAAGCAGTTCAATGAATTGGTGCACAGAAAAGCATTGTATCATTGTAAACCAGAATACAAAAAATGCAAATGGAAACACTGCAGTTTTCCTTTCCAGGCTCCTCACTTATTGGCACAGATGGGGCTGTCCTTGTAAGCAGAGCCCAACCTACTTGACACAGCTTAAAAGTTTTAGCCTCCCCTTACTGTGTTCTAATTAATTAATCCTGAAAAAAGAACAATGTGAAGGGAAAATTGTGCTGACATGTGAAGTACCCAAAAAGAAAAATTAGTATGTAGTTAGAATTTTCTTTACGTCAGGCACCTCCTCTTGTCGGCATAGATGGGAACTGAGTAGCAATAAAAAATGCATGGGTGTCTACTGCAAAATTAGAAGACTTATTTCACAAATGTTGGCACAGTGGACAGAACTGTAGAACCAAATTCTACTTTGTAATGGTGAATGTATTTTACCAAGATGCAGCCATTGCTTTTGTTAAATGTGCTGATTTTGAGGATGGGGAAGCCTTTGCTTTGCAAGGCACCTGAATTTATTTTACTGTCCAAGCTACTAGAGTTCTGGACAAGGCAGGATGTGCTTTTTATAGGCCCTGAAGGTCAAACAGCCTATATGACAGTAGTAAAGTAGCAGTTCTGCAGGTAGGTTGAAATAAGCCAGACCATATCCAAATTATGCCAGAGCATTCTCCTCTTTAATTTAGGGCTATGAAAAACACCGGTAGAGCCCGTTCACACTACCGCGACTTGGGGGGGCGACTTGTCAGACCGCAAGTCGCGCCAAGTCGCTTCACCTCAGAAATTACATGCAAGTGAATGAGAGCCGTCTTAATGAACGCTACTGAAGTCGCTCCGACTTCAGAAAAGGTTCCTGTACTACTTCAATCCGACTTCTAAGCGGCTTGTACCCATTGATTTCAAGTCGGATCTCCATCTATATGGACGCGACAGTGTCTCCTTGAGGAGGAACTCCACGCCAAATTTTAAATAAAAAAACGGCATGGGTTCCCCCTCCAGGAGCATACCAGGCCCTTAGCCGAGCATGCAGCCTGGCCGGTCAGGAAAGGGGGTGGGGACGAGCGAGGGCCCCCCCCCTCCTGAACCGTACCAGGCCACATGCCCTCAACATGGGGTGTGGGTGCTTTGGGGAAGGGGGGCCCCCCCACCCCAAAGCACCTTGTCCCCATGTTGATGACAAGGGCCTCTTCCCGACAGCCCTGGCCATTGGTTGTCGGGGTCTGCGGGCAGGGGGCTTATCGGAATCCGGGAGCCCCCTTTAATAAGGGGGCCACCAGATCCCGGCCCCCCACCCTATGTGAATGAGTATGGGGTACGATGTACCCCTACCCATTCACCTAAGGTGTAAAAGTATAAATAAAAAAAAACACAATTTTTAAAAATATTTTATTGCACTGCTCCGGGGGTCGTCTTCCGTCTTGGGGGGGTCTTCTCGCCGGACTCCTCCGCTCTCTTCTGCTTTTTTACCTAGCTCTTTCACGAGCGGAGGAGCCCGGCTTTCTTCTTCGTTGCCGCCGTCGTCTGGGGGTCTTGTTCTGTTTTTGGGGGTCTTCCGGGGTCTCTTCTGTTCTTGCCGCTGTCGCCGCCTTCTGCGCCGTCTCCTTCTTCGTCTTCTTCCGATGTTGACTCGTCACTCTCTCTGGCCGGAATGGCAGAGACACGCTGTGTTGTGACTTATATAGGGACAAGGGGCGGGGTCACATGCTCATGTCACATGGTGACCCTGCCCCTTATGATGTCACAGTCCCAGCATCCTCCAGGACTGTGACATCATAGGGGGGTGGGGTCACCATGTTACATGAGCATGTGACCCCACCCCTTGTCCCTATAGAAGTCACAACACAGCGTGTCTCTGTCATTCCGGCCAGAGAGAGCGACGAGTCAACATCGGTAGAGGAAGAAGGAGGAGATGGCGCAGAAGGCGGCGACAGCGGCAAGAACAGAAGAGACCCCCCCGAAGGCGGAACGAGACCCCCAGACGACTACGGCGATGACTAGGAAGAAAGCCGGGCTCCTCCGCTCGTGAAAGAGCTAGGTAAAAGAGCAGAAGAGAGCGGAGGAGTCCGGCGAGAAGTCCCCCCCAAGACGGAAGAAGACCCACGGAGCAGTGCAATAAAATATTTTTAAAAAAAATTGTGTTTTTTTATTTACACTTAGGTGAATGGGTAGGGGTACATCCTACCCCATACTCATTCACATAGGGTGGGGGGGCCGGGATCTGGGGGCTCCTGGATTCCGATGAGCTCCCCGCCCGCAGACCCAGACAACCAACGGCCAGGGTTGTCGGGAAAAGGCCCTTGTCCTCATCAACATGGGGACAAGGTGCTTTGGGGTGGGGGGGCCACAGGGCGCCTCCCTTCCCCAAAGCACCCAGCCCCCATGTTGAGGGCATGCGGCCTGGTACGGTTCAGGAGGGGGGGGTGCTCGCTCGTTCGTCCCCACCCCCTTTCCTGACCGGCCAGGCTGCGTGCCCGATAAGCCGGTGGCCAAACACTGCCCAGTTCCATCAGGGCAAGCTGTCTGGTATGCAAGTTAAGGGTATATATGTCCTTAACCTCTCCCCGAGAAGAGGGGACTTTGACCAGGTTCTACAGCAGAAGGAAAAGGGATGGATCTTTCGCTTGGGCTCTCTTACACCGACGGGCCTCAATACGGAATTAAATCTACAACCCTTTTTAGTAACCTAGGTCACTGTCCCCAGGGATTACTCTAAACTCTGTGGTATCTCAGGCCACCCCGCTAGTGGGCAGCGAGGGGCGTACTGGTTTTATGTTTTGACCCGCAGTTAAGTATATACAGTAATAATAACTGGCACATACCTGAGTATAAGCCGACCCCCAATATAAGCTGAGGCACCTAATTTTACCACAAACAACTGGGAAAATGTATTGACTCGAGTATAAGCCTAGGGTGAGAAATGCGCAGCTACTATAAGTGGAAAAGAGGGTCAACAATGCCCATTTGCAGCCTCACTGTGCCCATTTGCAGCCATAGGTCCCCCAAACTTCAAACTTGGTAGTTAAGGGTTCCTAAATGCCCCCTAGCTGCAGCCAAAGGGTCCCGAAATGACTGCTGCAGATGAACACAGTTGACCGACTTTGGGGCCCTGTATCTCGGGGTCACTTGGTGCTGAGAACCCCATCCCCATTTGGATATGTTTGTAGTTCTAGGTCCACTGGGTTGGCATACTAAATTTGGGGTTCCTAGCACCAAGTGGCCCGAGATACGGGGCCCCAAAATCGGGTCGGAATTAATTTTTTTTGCTGCAGAATATTGCTTGACTCCAGTATAAGCCGAGGGGGGCACTTTCAGCACAAAAAAATGTGCTGAAAAACCCGGCTTATACTCGAGTATATATGGTATACTGATATATATATATATATATATAAATTAATTATATATACGTGTCAATTTGTGGTCTGTCTTATGTCTTTTTTTCCTTTTTCCTTTCCCCTTATCCCCACCCCCCTGTTCCAGGTTCACTAGTTTTTTTTTTTTAATCATGTATATTGTAACAAGCATTTGAACCTTCAATGGGATAGTATTGTCTGTTGGGTTGAAGAAAGGACAACTGAATGCTTTGGTACCGTTTAATTTCGGTACTTTACCTTCATTTGATACTCTTTTATGGCCTTTTTGATCCCCCTACTTGAGTTGTTCCTCAAAAGGATTGGCACTTTGAAAAGTCAGAGATAAACAGCCTCTGGGGTAAGCGGCAATCAACGAGCAACAATATTCCGGTTATTGCACAGATTGGGTGTAGCTCCTTTAAGAAATCTTTTGTTTGGGCGTGTATGAGGAACGGACATTGTTAAGAAGAAGCCCTTGCACGCCACTGTCGCTTCCACATGAAGCTACACACCCCTTAATGTGAAACGCGTTGACGTCAGTTCTGCTTGGATGCTATGGCAACATCCCCCATAGGTGCTTGTGGGCCTGCACACCCAAGGGAAGGACTATGATCGTTGGGTCTAGGTAACTAGAGGGGAGGAATCTGAGGCGCACATTGATGAATTTGACTTGACATCCTGGTAAGAAGGTTTTGCACATAGCAGCTTTACGTGTCCCACAACACAGTGCTCCTCCAGGTGATAAAGTTTTGAGGATAAAAGGATCCTGTGGAAGTTGAGCACATTAAAGGGCACGCACCACCTCCGAAGCATGTGACTGTATCCATTCGCTGAGCGGGAGTGGTAATGTACTGTGGTTGCTTTCATTTATGAATTATACCGGAATGACGATTAATTGTGTTTACCATTGATCAACTGTTTCTCCACTGGGGGCATGTGTACAGTGATCCACAGGTATTAATGGACTCTGTCTCTGTTCAATATAAGCGCCAATTCAGCACTGCAAAACGGATACTATATGGGATTATTCCAGCATCAAGTCCATACAGGACATAGGGTGTCCTATTCTTTTTCTTCCCCACCCTCCTTCCCTTTGCTGGCTCGAGCTCTCCCAGGGGATTGGTGCCTATCTGCCACACTCAGCAATTGCTGGATATTACACCTGGTAGTTGGCTAGACTGACACCAATTTCCTTTGCATCCTGCATGCTGTTGTAATTTTTTGTTATATGTTGTCTTGTCCCCCCTTTCTGTGGTTGCTTTGACTGGACCAATTAGGCTAGCCGGAAATTTGTATCAAGGGTAGTCTGGTACTGGTTTGTACTCTTTTTTTATCTACATGTTCTTTTTGTACTGATCCAATAATAAATTTTTGATACAAATGTGTATTGCTTGTCCCCTCCTGTTTGGGATACTTTTTACACATCTTTTATTTAGTAAAGCATACATAAAATAAGTATTGAACTCGTCACTATTTTTCTAGGTAAATATAATTCTAAAGATGCTATTTACATGAAAATTTTAACCACGTCGGTAACAACCCATACATACAAATAACTTCATTTCTGAACTTATTTGGTTTAGTTTATGTGTAATACAATGGAATGACACCGGGAAAACATATTGAACACATGAAGAAAGGGAGCTGCAGAAAGGCATGGGAAGCCAAGACACCAGCTGAAATCTATCAGTAATTGGAAACAATCCTGCTCCTTGTCAGTGCAAATTATCAGCTGGTTCAGTTTCAACAGATGGCCTATAAAAAGGTGTTTCATTACCAAGATGTCACACAAGAAACTTCTCACAATGGGTAAAAGCAAGGAGAGCTCTCAAGACCTTCACAACCATATTATTGCAATTCTGATAGCATTGGTTGCAGAATGATTTCTAAACTTCTGAATGTGCCAGTGCGTACTGTTGGGACCATAATCTGGAAGTGGAAAGAACATAATTTCACCATAAACCAGCCATGGCTAGGTGCTCCTCGCAAGATTTCTGACAGGAGTGAAAAGATTTAGAAGAGTTGTTCAAGAGCCAAAGACCACTTGTGGAGAGCTTCAGAAAGACCTGGTATTAGCAGGTACAATTGTTTCAAAGAAAACAATAGGTAATGCACTTAACCGCCATGGCTTGTGTGCACTCTCTCCACGCAAGAGTCCATTGCTGAAGAAAAAGCATGTTCAAGCTTGTTTAAAGTTTGCTGCATAACATTTAGAAAAGTATGTGAAATACTGGGAGAATATAGTCTGGTCAGATGAGACCAAAATTGAACTCTTTGGATGCCATAATATGCATTATGTTTGGAGGTCAAATGGCACTGCACATCACCCCTAAAACACCATACCAAGAGTGAAGTTTGGACGTGGGAACGTCATGGTGTGGGGCTGGCAAACTTCATATCATTGAAGGAAGGATGAATGCAAAAATGTACCAAGACCTTTTTGATAAAAAATATCTGCTGCAATCTACAAGGAAGATGAAACAAGGGTTGACCTTTCAGCAAGACAATGATCCCAAACACAAAGCCAAGGAAACTCTCAATTGGTTTCAAAAAAAGAAAACAGCTGCTAGAATAGCTTAGCCAAACACCCGACTTGTATCCAATAGAAAATCTATGGAAAGAACTAAAGATTAGAGTTCATAAAAGAGGCCCACAAAACCTTCAAGATTTGAGTGGAAGAATGGGCCAAAAATCACACCTGAGCAATGCATGCGACTAGTTTCTCCATACAGGAGGCATCTTGAAGCTGTCATTACCAACAAAGGCTTTTGTACTAGATAATAAATTTCAGTTAGCGTGTTCAATGCTTTTTCCCTGTATCGTTACATTTTATCACACATAACTTCATTTCTGAACTTATTTGTTTTGGTTCCTTTGTATGTATGGATTGTTAGCAACGTGGTGAAAATTTTATGTCAATGGGACCGGGCGCTATCGGAGCGGTAAATATACCGCTCCTATAGCGAGCCAAAGATGCGGCTTGCAGGACATTTTTGAGCGTCCTGCAAGCGCACCGCTTCAGTGTGAAAGCCCTCGGGCTTTCACACTGAAGGAACAGCAACAGCTGTTTCGGGTCGGTTTGCAGGCGCTATTCTTAGCGCAATAGCGCTTGCAAACCGCCCCAGTGTGAAAGGGGCCTTACTCAAATTTCCTGCAGGTGCAAAAAGCACCAGAACCGAGAGAACCTTCCCAAGTCTCCTCCTCGGCTCTGACAAGTCACATGACCCACAGGAGGAAAAACATCTACCGGCATCTGAGGTAGTGATGGGAAGTCCGGATCTTTTAACTGAATCGGTTCATTTCGAACTACTCACTGAAATGAACCGATTCAATGAATCGATTCTTCGGTTCTTCGGTTCACTTGCTGAGTCTACTGACAAGCAAGTGAACCACAGCTCTGACTCAACCTTCTTAAATGATTAGAATCAAAAGAATGATTCTTCACAGAAGGTTGGCAGGTCCTGGGGAGGTTTTTTCTTGTATTTTCCTTTCTCAGAGCCCAATCCTATTGTTGTTGTGTCAGACTGACCCACAAAAAGCTGTGTAAATGAAAAGCGGATTTTTGTGCATGTGAACCTCATTCTGATGGGGCAACTTCACAGTTAACATTGCTAGCCATCACATTTTTCCGTTGTCTTTACAGCGCATGCACAGGAAAAATTTGGATTTTACTACCGTGGGCGAAGTTCACACTGCTGCGGTGCGGGAACGCTGCGAATCTACTGCGGGTTCCTGCACCACATGTCTCCCGCCGGCAGTTCACACTGCCCTATGCGAGCTGCTAGGAGTGTCAGTGAAATTTTAATGACACCCCCATATCAGCTCGCATATCGCAGTGCGATCTGCAAACTCGGACAGGAATCGGATCGCATGGTGATAACACCATGCGATCCGATTCTGCTGCGGACCGAAAAAAGGGTCCTCTTCGATTTTGGGCCGAATGCGATGCGAATTCAGCCATACTATCTGTATGACTGAATTTGCATCGCACAGAGATCGCATATGATTTGAACTGCAGTGCGGTGCAAATCATATGCGATCTCCCGCACCGCAGCAGTCTGAACCAGGCCTTAGGCTCCTTTCACACTAAAGCAACTTGAAAGTCATGCAATTTTTGCCATAATTTTTACTGTGACTTTGATGAGATTTTGATGCGACTTGAAGAAATACTTATGTAATCTTGATGTCTCTGCCTCAAGTCGCATCAAAATCAGACCAAAGTAGTGCAGTGACTACTTTGCAGTCTGGCAGTGACTCGAAGACGCACAGATATGAATGGTACTCATTGGAAATCGTGGGGTACCACTTGTCATGCGACTTTGTAGTCCCAAGTTGCAGGACAAGTCACACAAGTGTAAAAGGGGCCTCATTATGCACTGTAAAGACTACGGACAAATCTGATGGCTATCAATCTTAACTGTGAAGTTGGCCCATCAGAATGCAATTCACACGCACAAAAACAGGCTTAGCGTTTACACAACTGTTTGTGCGTCACCATAAGTGACAATATTGGCTGCTCCCATAGATTGCTTTATCTGACAGAACACCTGCTACCCAGGTTACTGAGCACAATCCTATACTCATATGATCATATAACAGACCCCAGATGCAATAAAGAGAACCTGTCACTTCAACAAACTATCACATAGGGGATTGTTAAGTGAAAAAATAAAAACTAAAACCATCCCCACTGACCCTATCTGCATGTGAATAAATGTGCGTAGGGCATGCACATAAACAATGATTTATTCACACGTTAGCTATCACCACACCAAAAAAAAAAAAAATCCAAGGGGCATGGAAATCTCAGGACCAGAACGCAGAACAATATTACGCAGACGGCAGAAAAATATACTATAAAGCAGGATAAAATGTATTTTTGTGTTATAAAAATGAGACTGCTCTCTCATTCAGTTATATAGCTACTAAATTAGACACATGTCCCAGAAGGGATATTTTTCCCTTTTAACATGCATATTTCCTTTAGGATAAGCCAACTAAATACTAAAGGGTTAAATAATTAATCTGAATGAGGATATCTTCTTATCATGACTCTGTCCTCTCTGTCTTGAAAGCAGTCTGTAGTGTACTACTGCTCCCTGATCACTGATTCGGTGTATTGTTCTACATCTTGTTCTGGTGAGGACTCATGGTTCTTTCAGTGTACTGAGTTCTAATAACTCATATGATTCTTTAACTCGGTAACTCATGTGATTCTTTAACTCGGTTTAGTGTGTACTCCTGACTCTTGTCGCTGATTGGTTGCAGGGAGGGGCCGAGCTCTCTCACTCTAGGATCATATTACCATTTAGCAGGCCTGCTATGCTGTGCTATGTATTGAGTGCATAGTGAACTGTTTCAAACGGATCAGTTCACTCAGATGAATCGACTCACCCAGTTCACTGAAAAGAATCGATTCAAAAGAACGATTCGTTCATGAACTGGACATCACTAATCTGAGGTCTGTCATGTAGGTTTATAGCTATGATGGTGTGTGGTTTCCCCTCTTTGATTGTACTGTTGGGTGTTTTTCTGTAAAATATCATATTAAAAGTGATTTATTGGCTGTGCGACCAACCAGATTCCTTTTTCTACACTATGAGGACTGTTGGGAGAGGGGATTGAGGGGGAGGGGGTAATTCCACTAGAAGGGGAATGGGGTGGGGGTTTGTGTTGGGGGGGATTTTGGAGGGATTCCAAGGATTAGCACTAGAAGAGAGATTTGGGTGCAAGAATTTGTGGTAGCAGTAAGAAGAGGATTTGTGCTTGGAAGTGGAATTTGGGTGGGGAAGAGGTTTTGTGCTGGGCGGGGGATTTGTGGTGGGGATTTGGAGGGGTTGTGCTGGGAAAAGATTTGCGCTGGGAAAGGGAATTTGTGCTTGATGAGGGAGAGGATCTGCACTAGACAGGGGACGGGGAAGAGGATTTGTGCAGAGACAGGGGATTTGGGAGGAAGAAGATTTATGCTTGGGGGGAATTTGAGGGGGGGGGGATTTGTGCTGGGACAGTTGATTTGAGGGGTGGGTTGGGCTAGAAGGGGGATATAAGGTGGAGGATTTTTGCTATCAGGGGGAGCAGATTTTTGCTGGAAGAGAGGATTGTGGGTAGGGGATTTGGGATGACAGGATCTGTGCTGGGAGGGGGTATTTCAAGGCAATAGAAGGATTTGTGCTGAAAGGGAAATTTGTGGGGGAAGAGGATTCATGCTGGGAGGGGGGGGGGGGTAAAATAACTTGTACTAGAAAGGGGGTTGGGGGTGGGTGGGTGGTTTTGTGCTAGCAGAGAATTTGTGCTGGGAGGTGGGAGAGGATTTATGCTGGCAGGGGGGATTTGGGGAGAGAGGTTTGTGCTGGGGGGTTTTAATTATGGGGAAGATGCTTTGTGCTGGGAGGGAGAAGGGAGGAGAGGATATGTACTAGGAGGGGTATTTGGGGGGGGGGGATTTGTGCTGGAAGGGAAAGAGTAAATACCATGCTGTTTCCCAGAGCCCAAATGCCAGAATAAGTTCCAGCATTTAGCTCCACTAATTTACTTTAAAGCACTAGCAGGGGTGCACTAACCCTGAGCACCTGGACAGTTACCTGTATCCGTTCCCCAGGTACTCAATGCTGCAATCTCCAGCTACTGTAGCAGTTGGCATCTCTCTACTCTCTGCCTGTGACAACAAAAGACATCAGAGCCAGGTGAAGCTTCCCCTAGGCTCCTCCTCAGCTCTGGCATTTCACATAAGACACAGGAGGAGGAGCCTGTGGGGAAGAACATCCCCTGACATCTGAGGTCTGTAAGTTTTAGCGACTGGGGCCAAATTGTATTTGGAGGACACAATGACCTGAGGGAAGGGGTGTACTAAGGATTTATTCTGTTATTCTGGGGTATGAGGCTTGGGGGAGACACAAATAATTTGTGTTTGGGGGGATTTGTACTAGAAGGGAAGAGGATTTTTGTTAGTGAGGGGGAAGTAGGGGGGTGTCATACTAGAAAGGTGATTTTTGGGGGGCGAGGATGTGTGCTGGGAAGGGGGATTGGAAAGGAAAGAATTTCTGCTCAGAGGTGAAGGACTTGTGCTTGGATGGTTGATTTAATGGGGGGAGGGAGATTTGTGCTGGAAGGGGTTGTTGGGAGGGGGATATCTGATGGGAGGATTAGGGGGAACAGATTTGTGCTGAGGGGGATGGGGGGATTTGTCCTGAGAGGGGGGTTGTGCTAGAAGGGGAAAATGATTTGTGCCGAGAGGGAAAAGGAGTTTGGGAGAAAGGAATTGGGGAAAGGAGAATTTGTGCTGGGGGTATTTGGAGTGGAAGAGAATTTGTACTAGAGGGGGAATTTGGGGGGGGAGATTTGTGCTGGGAGGGTGGATTGGGGGTATATGTGGGGGGATTGGAGGAAGAGGATTTGTGCTGGGAGGGGGATGGGGGAAGATTTGTGCTGGGGATTTGGAGGGGAAGAGGTTCTGTGCTGGGAGGAGGGATTTGAGGAGGTTGCACTAAAAGGAGGGAGAGGATTTATGCTCTAAGTGGGTATGGGGGAAATCTGTGCTAGCAGGAGGGAGAGGATTTGTGCTAGAAGGAGGAATTTTGGGAGAAGAGGATTTGTACTGGGATAGGGGATTTGGGGAGGGTGAAAATGAATTTGTGCTTGGAAGGGGGCTGGGGGAAGGAGAGTTTGTGCTGGGGGAGGATTAGGAGAGGAAGAGGACTTGTACTGGAAGAGGGATTTGGGGGAAAGATTTGTGCTGGGAGGGGGATTTGGAGGGAGAGTAGGATCTGTGGTGGAATGGGACCAGAGAGGAGGAATTGTGCTGGGAGGGGGGTTTGGAGTGATAAAAGGATTTGTGCTAGAAGGGGGGTTACAGGGGAATTGTGCTAGAAGGAGGGAAATGATGTGTGCTGGAAGGATTTGGAGGGGAAGGGGATTTATACTGGGTGGGAGGATTTGAAGGGAGAAGAGGATTTGTTCTATGAAAGGAACTGGGGTTTGTGTTTGTGCTGGAGGGGGGGAGCGGTGTGGGGGAGATAATTTGTGGGGAAGGAGATTTTGTGCTATGGGGGATTTAGAGAAGGGGAGGGGAAGATTTGTGCTGGGGAGTATATTTGGTGTCAGTGGGAGGACTAGTGCCCCATCATTGGTGCCAATAAAAGGAATTGTGCCCCATCGTTGTTGTCTGTGGGAATTGTGCCCCATCGTTGGTGTCAGTGGGAGGAGTAGTGCCCCATTGTTGGTGTCAGTGGAAGGAATTGTGCCCTATCGGTGTCTGTGGGAGGAATTGTGCCCTTTCATTTGTGTCAGTGGGAGGATATTATGCCCTATTGTTGGTGTCAGTGGATGGGATAGTGCCCCAAGGAACGGATAACGGCAAGCAAAGGGCCACAGTTTGGAGACCACTGATCTAAACCATTCCATTGTAGCTCTGGCTGTATGTTTAGGGTTGTTGTCCTGCTGGAGGTGAACCTCCTTTCGACAGCAAAGGTCCGACGGTTTTTCTGACAGACTTTCAACAGACTTTCCAAATGAACAGACTTGGACACACACAATCACACCAAATTCCGCCGGATTCGAACGTGATGACGTACGACCGGACTAGAATAAGGAAGTTCATAGCCAGTAGCCAATAGCTGCCCTAGCGTCAGTTTTCGTCCGTCGGACTAGCATACAGACGAACGGATTTCTCGATAGGAACTGGTTGAGGCGGAAAAATTTGAAACATATTCTATTTCTGAAGTCTGTCTGATTTTTCGACAGCAAAAGTCAGATGAAGCCCACACACCTTTGTCTGGCGGATTCGTTCCGTTGGACCTTTGCTGTCGAAAAGTCCGGTCGTGTGTACGCAGCATAACAGGTTATCTTCTGAGATTGCCCTGTATTTGGCTCCATCCATCTTCCAGTCAACTCTGACCAGCTTCCCTGTCCCTGCTGAAGAAAAGCATCCCCACAACATGATGCTACCACCACGTTTCACGGTGGGGATGATGTGTTCAGGGTGATGTGCATTGTTAGTTTTCTGCCACACATAGCGTTTTGCTTTTAGGCCAAAAAGTTCAATCTTGGTCTCATCTGACCAGAGTATCTACTTCCACGTGTTTGCTGTGTCCCCCACATGGCTTCTCGCAAACGGGACTTCTTATGGCTTTCAACAATGACTTTTTTCTTGCCACTCTTCCATAAAGGTCAGATTTGTGGCGTGCACGACTAATAGTTGTCCGTGGACAAATTCTCCCACCTGAGCTGTGGATCTCTGCAGCTCCTCCATAGTTACCATGGGCCTCTTGGCTGCTTCTCTGATTAATGCTCTCCTTGCCTGGCCTGTCAGTTTAGGTGGATGGCCATGTCTTCGTAGGTTTGCTGTTGTGACATACTCTTTCCATTTTCGGATGATGGATGGAACAGTGCTCTGTGAGATGTTCAGAGCTTGGGAAATTTTTTTGTAACCTAACCTTTAAACTTCTCTGACCTGTCTGGTGTGTTCCTTGGCCTTCATGATGCTGTTTGTTCACCAAGGTTCTCTAACAAACCTCTGAGGGCTTCACAGAACAGCTGTATTTATACTAAGATTAAATTACACACAGGTGGACTCTATTTACTAATCAGGTGACTTCTGAAGGCAATTGCTTCCAGATTTTAGTTAAGGGCAGCAAAGTAAAGGGGGCTGAATATAAATGCACGCCATACTTTTCAGACATTTATTCGTAAACAATTTGGAAAACCATTTATCATTTTCCTTCCACTTCACAATTATGTGCCACGTTGTGTTGGTTTATCACATAAAATCCCAATAAAATACATTTACGTTTTTGGCTGTAACATGACAAAATGTAGAAAATTTCAAGGGGTATAGACAGGGCTGGTTATAGAAAGACTGGGGCCCTGGATAAGAATCAAATCGGGGACCTCTTGGCTGAAATACTGCAGGCCCTCTGATTTGACCCACTGCATAGGCTACAGAAAACTCTGCTCCTTTGTGTCTTTCTAATGCCTCGTACACACGTAGGGACTTTTGCCGGCGGACCTAGTCCAGCGGACAATCCCGCGGGACTTTCCGGCTAGGTCCGCTGGACTTTCCGAGGGTGTGGACTTGCCCACACACGCACGGACTTCTCCAGCGGATAATCCGCCGGCCAAAAGTCCGCGGGACTTTTGAAAATGAACGGACTTGCCCACACACGGAGCAGTCCGTTCATTTCGAACGTAACTTCAGGTTACGTAGCTAGCGTAGGCAGTAAATGCCGCCGCGCTAGCTCCGCAAGCTGGCATGGATTTAAAGGGAATCCCCACGCCGAAAAAAACGGCGTGGGGGTTCCCCCCAAATCCATGTCAGACCCTCATCCGAGCACGCAGCCTGGCAGGCCAGGAAAGGGGTGGGGACGAACGAGCGCCCCCCCCCCCCACCCCCCCCCCCCCCCCCCCCCCCCCCCCCCCCCCCCCCCCCCCCCCCCCCCCCCCCCCCCCCCCCCCCTCCTGAGCCGTACCAGGCCGCGTGCCCTCAACATGGGGGGTGCCCTGGGGAAAGGGGGGCCGTGCGGCCCCCCCACCCCAAAGCACCTTGTCCCCATGTTGATGAGGACAAGGGCCTCTTCCCGACAACCCTGGCCGTTGGTTGTCGGGGTCTGCGGGCGGGGGCTTATCGGAATCTGGGAGCCCCCTTTAATAAGGGGGCCCCCAGATACCGGCCCCCCACCCTATGTAAATGAGTATGGGGTACGATGTACCCCTACCCATTCACCTAAGGTGTAAAATGTAAAGTACAAAAACACACACACTTTTGAAAAAATATTTTATTGCACTGCTCCGGGGGTCTTCTTCCGTCTTGGGGGTCTTCTCGCCGGACTCCTCCGCTCTCTTCTGCTCTTTTACCTAGCTCTTTCACGAGGGGAGGAGTCCGGCTACCTTCTTCGTCGTCGCCGCCGTCGTCGTCTGGGGGTCTCGATCCGCCTTCGTCTTCTTGTCCTTCTTCTTGTCCTTCTTGTTCTTCTTCTTCTTCCGATGTTGACCCGACGCTCTCTCTGCCCGGAATGCCTGTGCCGCTCTGCGCTCGGACTTATATAGGGACATGGGCGACAGGGTCACATGTTCATGTCACATGGTGACCCGCCCCCTTGCGATGTCACAGTCCCAGCATCCTCCGGGACTGTGACAACACAAGGGGGCGGGGTCACCATGTGACATGTGCATGTGACCCTGTCGCCCATGTCCCTATATAAGTCCGAGCGCAGAGCGGCACAGGCATTCCGGGCAGAGAGAGCGTCGGGTCAACATCGGAAGAAGAAGAAGAACAAGAAGGACAAGAAGAAGGACAAGAAGAAGAAGGCGCCGGCGGCGCGGAAGACGACGACCGCCGCAAGAACAGAAGAGACCCCGGAAGACCCCCGAAGGCGGATCGAGACCCCCAGACGACGGCGGCGACGACGACGAAGAAGGTAGCCGGACTCCTCCCCTCGTGAAAGAGCTAGGTAAAAGAGCAGAAGAGAGCGGAGGAGTCCGGCGAGAAGACCCCCAAGACGGAAGAAGACCCCCGAAGGCGGATCGAGACCCCCAGACGGCGGCGACGACGAAGAAGGTAGCCGGACTTCCCCCGCTCGGTAAAAGAGCTTGGTAAATGGCGGGGGAGTCCGGCGAGAAGACCCCCAAGACGGAAGAAGACCCCGGAGCAGTGCAATAAACTATTTTTTCAAAAGTGTGGGTTTTTTTTTTTTTACTTTACATTTTACACCTTAGGTGAATGGGTAGGGGTACATCGTACCCCATACTCATTCACATAGGGTGGGGGGCCGGTATCTGGGGGGCCCCTTATTAAAGGGGGCTCCCAGATTCCGATAAGCCCCCGCCCGCAGACCCCGACAACCAACGGCCAGGGTTGTCGGGAAGAGGCCCTTGTCCTCATCAACATGGGGACAAGGTGCTTTGGGGTGGGGGGGCCGCACGGCCCCCCTTTCCCCAGGGCACCCCCCATGTTGAGGGCACGCGGCCTGGTACGGCTCAGGAGGGGGGGGGCGCTCGTTCGTCCCCACCCCTTTCCTGGCCTGCCAGGCTGCGTGCTCGGATGAGGGTCTGACATGGATTTGGGGGGAACCCCCACGCCGTTTTTTCGGCGTGGGGAGTCCCTTTAAATCCATGCCAGGTCACGGAGCTAGCGCGGCGGCATTTACTGCCTACGCTAGCTACGTAACCTGAAGTCACGTGCTAAATGAACGGACTTGCCGATGAGCGGCAAGTCCGTTCATTTC
Organism: Lithobates sylvaticus; assembly: GCA_028564925.1. NCBI lineage: Eukaryota > Metazoa > Chordata > Amphibia > Anura > Ranidae > Lithobates > Lithobates sylvaticus. The sequence continues at coordinate 165,509,620 of CM053030.1, read as the reverse complement.
AAAAGTCCCGCGGACTTGCCCACTAACGGCGGGATTATCCGCTGGACTGCCAAGTCCAGCGGATAATTTGAAAACAAAACTTCAAACTTTAGTCCGCCGTACTTTGGCGCCAAAAAGTCCGCCGGCGCCCACACACGAGGGGATTATCCGCTGGACTTCAGTCCAGAGGATAATCCCGCGGGATTGTCCCTTCGTGTGTACGCGGCATAACTCTAACTTTTTGATTTAAATCAAAAACTGTTAAAATCTATTTCTTCCAAAAAAGCTATTTAACAAAATTTGGAATACTACCATTAAAATTTGAATTTTATGGGATCTACAGAGAGGAGAGACAAATGAGTGATCTAAGAAAAATCAGAAGTGGTGGAAAGTTGTCGAAGGCACAGATATAAGGTGATTCAGTGATTATTAAAAAAAAAAAAGTATGGTATACATTCGATTAATTTAGAGGTCACATCAGTCTGGTGACTACAGAGTGAATACAGTGTGAGAATATAATACAGTGCCTTGAAAAAGTTTCCATACCCAGGGCCGCTGATAGGGCAGTAGACCCGGCCCTGTTGTACGGGGCCCGGCCCTATCAGCTGCATAGAGGGGCCCGGCCAGCATTACAGCTCATTGCTGCATTAAATAAAAAAATAAAAAAATAGAGCTTGGTAGACTTCTCCCCCGCTCCTACTTGTTTTATGGAGCGGGGTTATACCATTTTCCTGGGCCCCAGCAGGTCAACAGAGGGGCCCAGGTGCGCACAGAGGAGGGACTATTTCTTCATTTTCGGGAGCGGATGTATACCCAGTCCGACCGCTACTCAATTAGTCCCGGCCGGCGGAGTGATACTATGATTCTCCTCCCGGCGCCCACCGTTCTCAGGTGCTGAGATGCAAGGAGGCTGACAGAACAGAAAGGAGAGCGTGGCTGCAATGGAGTGAATAAAGCATAGAATCCTCACTGTGTCCTTAGAACAGAACTCACAACACAGCAGGTTATCATTAGCATCACAATAGTCTTCAAAGGCAGCACAGTAAGTAGGGGCTTTATCATGGCTCTTTGTCTCATGGCTGCTGACTTTGTTATGGCTGTGCTGTGTTACAGTCTGTTATATACAGTACAGCCATAAGTTAACAAAGTCAGCAAACAGCCATGATAGAGCCCCTGCTTACTGTGTTGCCTGTGATGATGATTGTAATGCTGATGAGCTGCTAATTTACACTTCAGTTGGGGGAGCAGTAAACATGTGCAGTAGAGCTGCATTTTACCTGACAGAACCAGTGTGATGCCAGTGGGAGGAAACAAGCCATTGAAAAAGCATCTGATCAAATCAATATTGGTTTGATCACATGCTTTGGGAGGACAGATATGTGGTCAAAAAGACCCCAGATCTCTAGATAAAGAGGACCTGTCATGGGCCTGCTATCACGAGGGATGTTATTCATCCCTTGTGAAAGCAAAAAAAAAAATGAAAGATACAATGTAATTTTTCAACAAAATAAAATTAAAAAGAAATGTAAACTGCTTCAGCTTCTTTGTGCAATTGCAAACGGACATGTTGGCCCCGCACGCATGTGTAAACGGCAACAAACCTGCCTTTTAATTTGAGCCGGGGTTAGGGGTGGGGACAGGGGTGGGGTCAAAAGCGCAGTCGAAGGGGGCCCCGTCAGGTAGGCTGTACGGGGCCCCATCATTTCTAACAGCGGCCCTGCTGGTGTCTATACAGAAAGTTAGGAAATCTCCCCAACAAGGAAAAGAATTGCAATAAAAACCTAAAAGGGGATGTGGGAGCTGTGGCGTGGCATGCCATAGAGTTTCCTCTTTAATTAATGTCCATCATCGCTGTGTATAACCCTTCGCTTTCCACCTTGGGGGGCAGGCACGGGTTGGCGGGTTCCATTGGATTGCGGAGTACATTGGATATCTCATTCTGTCTCTTCTTTCTTTTTTTCCCCCTTTACTTTCTTGGATATTCAGATACGTTCCCTTTAAGGGACTACATTATCCTGCTCATTGTCAGGGCTGGGCCCAGCCCTTCCTTCTCTGAGCTGGCCGCTCAGCTGTCGGCTAATTGCCAGCTCTCTATCTCTCCACAGTGACTGACCTGTTGATGATCCTGCTCGTCGGTCCTGCCTACTTAAGCCGCCCAGTCCAGATGATCTCTGCCTTCGCCTTGGTCACATCTCTAGAGACGCTCTCCTGTGTTCCTGTTAAAGACTTGCTTGGCTGACATTCCTTCTGGCTCCCGACGTTTTGGCTTGTCTGACTATCCGTTCCAGTTCCTGAACTCTGGCTATGTTTTGACTACATTTACTCCGTTTACCTTTTTATTATTATTAATCAAGTGTGATTTAACTGTACTTCTCTCTGTCTGATTCATGGTTTCTCACACTCATTCCTTGTCCACATGCTCACTGTATGCTTTTTTTTTTTTTTAACAGAGGAGTTTATTAGACAAATTAGCATTACAGTACAAAGCAATATAGTAAGTACAGTGGCATACAAAGTATAGACAGGAGAAACCACCTTCATCCGGCAGTCACACTTTAGTTAATGATCCAGCAGTACTGGTGTCATAAGCATCAGCTACACACAATCATAAGAGCATGTCATCGTTAGTGAAATCTCACATACATTATGAGGATACATGAAACCCATGGGGGGGGTGTCAGGGTGGTAATGGATAGGGGGGAGGGAACAGGGTGACTAGGTAGGAGAGGGGTAAGTGCAACCGGTGTGGTCCGAGTGATAGTTAGGGGGAGGGGGGGTCAAGGTTGTCAGAGGCATCTATCCAGGAGGACCATATTTTGTCAAACTTCCCTGGGCATTGTCTGCTTTCATAGGTCAGCTTATACAGGGGAAGTACCAAGGTCACTGATCGCTTCCACGAGGCAAGGGTAGGGGGGTCTTCTAATTTCCATCTCAACAAAATCTCCCGTCTGGCATAGTATAATGAGAAGGTAATACACAATTTACAATACCTGTCCCCCTCTATGTCTTCCAAGTGGCTTAATAATAAAGTTTGAGGGTCAACCTGTAGATTCGACATGGTCACATCATTAAGCGTAGAGACCACTGCTGCCCAGTAAGGCTGGAGTTTGGGACAGGACCAGACCATGTGCCAGAAGGTACCCACTTCTTGTTTACATCTCTGACAGGTAGGGTCTCTTTGAGGGTAAATGCGCGCCAGCCTCTGTGGGGTGAAGTAAGCCCTGTGCAGGAACTTAAATTGTATAAACCTGTCTTTTGCGGCAATCATGGAAGGAATGTATGAAACTAGACACTCCTCCCACTCCTCTTCGCCCAGGGATGGAATATCCACCCTCCATTTTTCCCAGGATTTAGTTAGTTAGGTATCATGTTCTACTGTGAGGTAAAGATATAGGGTCGAGAGAGGTCTCCCCATTACTCTGGAAGTCAGTAGACGCTCAATGGAGTCCGATTCCAAGGTCAGGGGGGCAGGAAATTGCGCCTCAAAGGCGTGCTTCAGCTGCCAGTATCTGAACTGAAAAGAGAGCGGAAGTGCGTATGTTCGTCTCAGTTCCTGGAAAGTCATAAGCCTACCGTCCTGCACTATGTGTTTTAAGGTGATGACTCCTTTTTTTGCCCACAGCGAAGGGTCTGCAATAGTGTTCAAGTGGGAGAGCATAGGATTACCCCATAGGGGCATATGTGGGGAGATGTGATTTGGCTTCCCAATAATTCTTCCTTGCCTCCTTCCAGACCCTCACCGTGGTTCGCATCAGACATGTCATGGATGAGCTAGCCCTAGGTCCACGAAATGGGAGGTTACCGAGAGCCGCAAAAGAGCCAAGAATGGCCGCCTCCAGAGTGACCGCCGGGTTTTGTCTGGGCTGGGAGAACCACCACCGGACTGTGACCAGGACCGCCGCCCAATAGTAAATCTGAAAGTTTGGAAGCGCCAGACCTCCCCCCAATAATGGGAGGTATAGTATTTGCCTGGCCACCCTGGGGGGGCTTCCCAGCCCAGACAAAGGATATCAGCAGACTCTCCAACCTCTGGAAGAAAGTCCTGGTGATGTGTGTGGGGGTGTTACGGAAAAAGTACAGGTACTTGGGGAGGTAGATCATTTTTAGCAGGTTGACTCTGCCCACTGGTGTCAATGGGAGGGAACGCCATGCCGCACATCTGGCCACTAGTTGTGTCATGAGAGGCTGTAGATTGTCGTCCATATAGTTCTGGACTTTAGTGCTAATTTTAATCCCCAGGTATGTAAAGCTTTCTACCCATTTAAGCTGCGGATGGGGCACTCGCGGGGTCGAGGAGTGGAGTGGGAAGAGGACCGATTTGTCCCAGTTGATACGGATCCCTGAGTATCGACCAAACCGGTTAATCTGGTCCAGTGCAGTTTGTAAAGAAGATGACGCATCTGCTAAATAAAGCAGAGCGCCATCTGCATATAGAGACAGCTTTTCCTCAACTGGTCCTACCTGTAGTCCCTTGATCCTAGGGTCTGCTCTCAGCAATATAGCCAGGGGCTCCATAGCAAGGGCGAATAAGGCCGGAGAGAGAGGGCATCCCTGTCTCGTGCCCCGGGCTAGCCCAAATATCTCCGAGAGGCAGCCGTTGGTGCGAATTCTAGCTGAAGGACTGCGATACAACATGCGGAGCCAGTTTGTAAAACCCGGACCAAACCCGAATCGCGAGAGCACCTCCCATAGGTAACCCCACTTGACGGAGTCAAAAGCCTTCTCCGCGTCGAGTGAGGCCACCACCCCCAACGTTCCCTCGTCCGCTCTGTCTATGTGTGTGAGAAGGCGTCGGATATTAATGTCCGTGCCTCTACCTGGCATAAAGCCTGTTTGATCACTGTGGACAAGGGCAGTGATAACCAAGTTCAGTCTAATGGCCAGGATTTTAGCTAATATTTTCGCATCCACATTTAGGAGGGATATGGGGCGGTACGATGAACATAAAGTGGGGTCTTTTCCCAGCTTGGGGATTACGACTATGATCGATTCGATCATAGTGTCAGGAACTCACTGTATGCTTACATTGGCTATGTTTTTCATTATAACCTGAGTTTACTGTATGATGTTATGCTTTTTACACTTCCTGATGTGTTCTTTTTGAGCTGAGCTATCAAGTTTAACTGGGAATTTACCTTCTTCCTCTGATGGGCATGTATTATAAGATGAATTAATCCCTAATTGTATGATATTGTGTAATTTTTCCTCTATTTTGTTCTGCTTACTATTTCTATAAATAAAATATAAAAATTACAGTTTGAAAAAAAGGAAAACCCTAGAAAAAAAAAAAAAAAAAAGAAGGAGGTTCTTACCCTTCTCTACCTTAGAAAGCGGTTTCATTACGGTCTATGCTCTTGTTTACAGGAAGTGATGGAAAATCCCCCTAATGGTTACAGAATCATTTCTAAAGGATGGCTAAATCAAAGAACAAAAATTGTATATATTGCAGTTTACCAGTCCTCGGATAGTGATGGCTGCATTAACTTTTCGGGCCGAGTATTTTTAAGCAAGCACAGAAAAATACCCGTTGAGCTTGCGTCTGTTACTTCCTGTGAGCTGAACAGAAAGCAAAACCAACCTTATCTTCCTCCTGTAAACTGCTCATGTCCCTATGCCCTATATAATAGAGATGAGCAAAGACAGAAATATTTGTGGTCCAGCTTCAGTGGCAACCATGTTCCTCTCCATAGCTACAGAGAAGGAGTCAACGTGGCCACCCTAGGGGAAGCATAGTGTTTGCAGTATCACCAGGTGGAAACAAAATTGAAAAAAATGAATGCAACTACCACATCTAAGGACTGGTAAACTTCAATTTATTAAATGGTTTGGTTTGGGTTAAGATACATTGACAGAGGATCTAACCCTTTCCTACTTGTTCAAAATTACAACAATTGGTTAGAGTTGTGGTTTAATGTTGACAGGAAACCACGGAGGCTGCCATCACTGACTTCACCCTTTGATAATGCCAATTGCTTCCCTTATTCTTCAGTGCCTTGAACCACTGATGCAGAACAAGTATGCATATCAGGACATCTGATGTTTTTTTTAGTCTCTACTTGTTCTGGGTCAGAGATAGCCATGCATCTGGCATTTTCAGTAATGGGTCAGTCATCTTCAACTCTGTACAGGAAAACAAACTGCAGGACAAGCTTGAGTGTATATAATGTTTAAAGTGTATAATAATAAACAGTTCTAACAAACGTTAAAACCCCTTAGGGCCCAGTTCACACTATTGCTCTAATACAGCGGGTCTCGAAACTGTGGCCCTTTGCTAGCAGTTATCCGGCCCTTGGGGTCCTATTCCTTTCCACTCGCACCAACAATGGGGCACTATTTCTTCCACTGATTCCAATAATGGGGTACTATTCTTCCCACTTATACCAATGATGGGGCACTACCCTTCCTACTACTGACCACCAAGGCTATGTTTATTCTCACTAATTCTCACTAAGAATAGGACTAAGTCCTTAGGGACGGGATTTGAAAGGGGGCGGGGAAGATTTGTGCTGGGGAATGGTTGGAGAGTTTGTGCTGGGGAAAAAGGGGGGAGGATTTGTCCTAGGAAAGGGAATTTGGGGAGGGTGGAAGAGGATTTGTGCTGGGAGGAGGGAGTGGGGGGGATTTACCGGGCAGATTTTAAGTATTACCTTGGGGATATGCAGACTAGACTACTGCAATCACCTGTGATGCATTTAAGTTATCTTGCAAACCTGGCCAGTTAGTGGGTCCTGAGAACCACTGCAGTAGAGGGATGAGCGAGAAACCACACTCAGTGCAGCGAATTCAGGCAAGTACACCCCATCAAGGGATCTGCTTTGTTTATTTTTCATATCTGAGGTCTACATCCACTTTAACACCCAAAGGATTCATCTGTAGTTATCAACAGTTGTATGAATAGGTATGCCCTTTTTTTTTTTTTTTTTTAATACTATTGATGTGTGGTACAGCATTAAGCACTTCAGCTCCGGAAGGTTTTACCCACTTCCTGACCAGGCAATCGTTTGCGACACGGCCGTGTGTCGCTTTAATTGACAATTGCGTGGTTGTGCAACGCTGTACACAAAACAAAATTGAGGTATTTTTTTTCCCAGAAATAGAACTTTATTTTGGTGGTATTTGATCGCCTCTGCGGTTTTTATTTTTTGCGCTATAAGCAAGAAAAGACAGACAATTTTGAAAAAAAAATTATATATATATATATATAAAATATAAATTTTTTTTTTTTTTTTTTATAACCAAAAATATGAAGAAAACATATTGGCCTAAACTGCTGGAGACTTTTTTTTTTATTATTTATGGATATTTAATATAGTAAAAAGTGTGTGTGTGTGTGTGTGTGTGTATGTATATATATATACATACACACACACACTTTTTACTATATTAAATATCCATAAATAATAAAAAAAAAAAAGTCTCCAGCAGTTTAGGCCAATATGTTTTCTTCATATTTTTGGTTATAAAAAAAAAAAAAAAAAAAAAAAAAAAAAAAATCGCAATAAGCGTATATTGATTGGTTTGCACAAAAGTTATAGCGTCTACAAAATAGGGGATAGATTTATGGCATTTTTATTAGACATTTTTTTTTTTACACTAGTAATGGCGGTGATCCACAACATTGCGGCGGACAAATCGGACACTTTTTTGGGACCAGTGACATTAGTGATCAGAGCCAAAAATAGCCACTGATCACTGTATAAATTACATTGGTAGGGAAGGGGTTAATACTAGGGGCGATCAAGGGGTTAAGTGTTCCCTAGGGAGGTGTTTCTAACTGTGGGGGGAGTGGACTGACGGAGTAGAGAGAGATTGTCTGTTCCTAGTGATCGGGTATCTGTTTGTTTACATTGACAGATCCCCGTTCTGGCTCTCTGGAGCGATTACAGGTGGCCGGCGGACGTCGCGGGTGCTTCTGCTATAGCCATTAAAAGGGTCCAACGTACACCTATGGTGATTTGCACAGCTGAGCCAACCTGCCGCAGTATAACTGTAGCGGCTGGTCGGCAAGCGGTTAATTAGCATAGGTAAACCAATTTTTTTTTTGCCTGTGATTGAGCAGTGAAGGAACAACAGCACATTAATAAGGGAATTATTCTATCTCCTTTTCTGTAAGGATGTTCCTGTACATATTGCTCAGAAGAGCAGATCGCATGGACAGGATGGTCTCTGCCCACATGATCTGCTGATGTCATTGACATTAGTTGATCAGTTGTACTGCTCTTAGCACACCACAAATTCCATAGTCCATCTCAGGAGTGAGCAAGAGAAGGTGGCTATGTTCCTACATACAGTGGGACCATAGAGAATGAACATAGCCACCCCCTAACAGGAAGTCAGATCACAGCAGCATAATTTGGAGGTGGCTGAGAAGAATGGAAGGTATGTTTAAAAAAAAAAAAAATGGAATACATATGGAACAGTTTTTTTTTTTTTTTTTTTTAAACAGAGTTTAGGGTCACTTTAACCGGTTCCCGACCGGCGCACGACGATGTACGTCGGCAGAATGGCACAGACAGGCATAAGGGCATACAGGCAAGAATGCCGCCGTGCCATCACGCGTACGCCAGTCGGAACCCCAGTGAGTCCGGTCGCGGGTACCGCGGACTCCATCGCCGCGGGGATACCAGTGATCGTCTCACGGGAAGGCTGAACGGGGAGATGCGGAAGTAAATAGCATCTCCCCGTTCTGCTTAGCAACAAGTGACACTGATCTATGCGCCCTGTGATTGGAGCCAAGATCAGTGTTCACTAACACACAGCCACGCCCCCCACAGTTAGTAAAACGCCCCGGAACACTTAACCCCTACACTGCCACCCCTGGTTAACCCCTTCACTGCCAGTGTCATTTACACAGGAATCAGTGCATTTAAATAGCACTGATTGCTGTATAAATGACAATGGTCCCAAAAATGTGTCAAAAATGTCCGATGTGTCCGCCATAATGTCGCAGTCACAATAAAAATCGCTGATCGCCGCCATTACTAGTAAAAAAAATATTAAATAAAAATGCCATAAAAATATCCCCTATTTTGTAAATGCTATAACTTTTGCGCAAACCAATCAATAATCGCTTATTGCAATTTTTTTACCAAAAATATGTAGAAAAATACCTAGTTAGACTTACCGGTGACGGTATTTCTAAGAGCCTTTCAGGACAACCCTGGAGAGAGCGCAGCTCCGCCCACTTTGAGGAAACACTTGCATTTCTTTAAAGCTCCTCCTCTTCCACCATGGCCTCAGTTATTGTTACCTCCGGCATACTGGAAGATAAAGCACAGAGAACACAAACAAACCATGACAGATACTTGTATCATCTTTAAACATAGAACACAAGGGAGGGAACTAGGCGTTGTCCTGAAAGGCTCTTAGAAATACCGTCACCGGTAAGTCTAACTAGGTATTTTCTCCAGTCGCCTTTCAGGACAACCCTGGAGAGGATAAACGAGAAGCTTACCCTAGGGTGGGACCACTGCCTGCAGTACCTTCCTGCCGAAGGCTTGATCCGCAGCTGACAGCAAGTCCAGTCTGTAGTGCCGAAGGAAAGTTGAGTAACTTGACCATGTGGCCGCCTTGCAGATCTGATCAGGCGTAGCACCGGCCCTCTCGGCCCAAGACACTGCTGTTGCCCTAGTGGAATGGGCAGCAATTCCGGAGGGAGGGGATTCTCCTCTAGCTTTGTATGCCTCCGAAATTGCCTCTCTAAGCCACCTACCTAGAGTACTCTTAGAGGCTTTTTCCCCTTTTCTAGTACCTGAAAAGATTACAAACAGAGCATTCGTCTTCCTGAATTCCCTAGTAACTGCTAGGAAATAGAGAAGACACCTCCTTACATCTAAGGTATGAAAGGCCTCCTCCCCTGTGTTGGTAGGGTTGGAGGAAAAGGTAGGCAACACTATTTGTTGGGTACGATGGAACTCTGAAGATACCTTGGGAAGAAAGGCTGGGTCTATCTGCAGCACTATCCTATCGGGAAAAATCCTTAGGAAAGGCTCTGTAACTGCCAGAGCCTGTAATTCGCTCACTCGTCTAGCTGACGTAATGGCTACTAGGAAAATTGTTTTTAAAACTAAATTTTTTAAACAAGAGTCCTTAAGAGGTTCAAACGGAGCTCCCGTTAAACCCTGAAGGACTATGGATAAATCCCAACTGGGAAAATTCCTGAGGGGAACTGGCCTATTCCGTGCCATTGCCCTGAAAAACCTGGAAATTAAAGCTTCCCTGGAAAGGGTTTTTTCTAAATAAACCGAAAGGGCCGCCACCTGAGTTTTCAGGGTGCTGGCTGCCAAACCTTTCTCCATTCCTTCATGGAGAAATTCCAGTACTGAACTGGTACTTTTCACCTGGAACCCTCTAAGAGTACAATACGAGTTGTACTTCTTCCAGACTTTCAGGTAGATGGCCCGAGTCACTTCCTTCCTGCTTGAGAGTAAAGTCCTTACTAGTCCCTCAGACAAACCCTTAGCTCTCAAGAGATCCTCTTCAGAAACCAGGCGGTTAGCTGCAGCCTGCCTGCCTCTGGATGGATCACTGACCCTTGTGTCAGAAGGTCCTGCCTGACTGGTAGCCTCCACGGGGGTTCTGTGGCTAGATTTAGAAGAGCCGAGAACCAGGGTCTTTTTGGCCAGAAGGGCGTGATGAGAATCATGCTGGTCCTCTCTTCCCTGAACTTCCTCAGGACCACCGGTATCAGAGGAAAGGGGGGAAAGGCATAGCACAGACGGTAATGCCAAGGATGGGCTAATGCATCTAGACCTATGGCCTGATCTTCTCGGTGAAGAGAAAAGTATTTTTGGACCTTGTGGTTTTGCTGATTTGCAAACAGGTCCACCTGGGGGAAGCCCCAAGTACTGGCGATCATCAAGAAAACTTCCTGATTTAGGCTCCATTCTGCTTCCACCAGTCTCTTCCTGCTGAGAAGATCTGCCCAGAGATTCAGAGAGCCCTTTAGATGGACTGCTGAGAGGGAGGCCACGCTTTTTTCTGCCCATGCGAATAGATGCCTGGCTAATTCCATGAGACCCCTGCTCCTGGTCCCCCCTTGTTTTAGGACATATGCTACTGTTGTCATATTGTCCGACAAGATCTGTACATGCTGTCCCTCTACTACGTGCTGAAAAGCCCGAAGGGCCAGCGACACAGCCTTGAGTTCTCTCCAATTCGAGGATCTCCGAGACTCTGCCTTGGACCAAGTCCCCTGGACCGTCAGCCCGTCTAGGTGGGCTCCCCAACCCCAGGCACTCGCGTCCGTCGTCAGGCGCTTGTCTAGCGGCCAGAACCAGGGAAGGCCCTTTGTGAGATTGGCTGTGTTTCGCCACCACCACAGAGCCCGTTTTACTTTTGAGGTGAGGCTGAACTTCTTTTCTAGTGGAACCCGATGAGACCAGACCTGCAGGATTTCTGCCTGAAGAGGTCTGGAATGCAACCGGGCCCACTGGACAGCTGGGATAGAGGCTGTAAGGAGACCTAACACCCTCATGGCTGATCGGACTGAAACCACCTGGTTCGTCTGAATTTGTTTTACTGCCGTCAGGATCTTTTCCACCTTTTCTTGCGGAAGAAAAACTTTTTGCAGGGTAGAATTGATGGTGTACCCTAGAAAAACTACTTCCTGGCTTGGAACCAGGTTTGACTTCTCCAGATTGAGAAGCCACCCTAAGTCCCCCAGGTGAGCCTGTGCTATCTGAAGATTCGACAGTACCTGTTCCCTGGAGTCCGCAAAAAACAGGAGATCGTCCAGATATGGGACCACTGAGATTCCCCTCAACCTCAGTGGTTCCAGGGCTTCCGCCATGACCTTGGTGAAGATCCTGGGGGAGGACGACAGCCCGAACGGCAAGGCCCTGAATTGTAGGTGCCAGACTGATGACCCTAGATTCACTGCCAACCTGAGGAACCTTTGGGAGGATTGAGCGATCGGGACATGCAGATAGGCGTCCCTCAGATCCAGGGAGGCCATGAAGCAATTTTTGGATAACAACCTTGTTATTGTATGGATTGTATCCATACGGAAGTGCTTGTATCGTATCGATTGATTCAGAATTTTTAGATTCAGTATCAATCGATATTTGCCCGAAGGTTTTTCTCACTAGGAAGATGTGAGAATAAAACCCATGGCCTTCCTGTTCCTTTGGAACCTGAACAATCACCTCCTGTTGAACCAGATCCTCCAAAAGGCTCCTCATGGCAGAGGCTTTGTCCTGATCCCTCGGAAGGGTTGTGACATAAAATCTGTTTGGGGGAATGTTGGAAAATTCCAGGCTGTATCCCTGTGCCACAATGTTCCTCACGAATTGACTTGAGGAACACTGGCTCCATTGCGGAAGGAAGGCGGACAACCTTCCTCCCACTGGAGCAGAGCAGTCACTTATCCTTAGGGGGTTGACTGGAGGGAGTTTTGAACAAAATTCCTCCTTTACCTCTACCCTTCTGGGGGTTCCAGCGACTTTTGCTGTCTTCCCCACCTTTACGGGACTGTTGAACAGGACGAAAATTCCTTTTGCCTGCCTGTTTTTTCTTTGCAGGAAAGGCCTTCTTTTTGTCTGCTGTTCTGTCCAGCACTGTTTCCAGCTCTGGCCCAAACAGCAGATCCCCTGAAAAGGGCAGACCACACAACCTAACCTTGGAGGCTGTGTCACCTGACCACGTTTTAAGCCAGACAGCTCTCCTGGCGGAATTCACCAGGGCCGCAGATCTGGCTGCCATTTTGATGGACTCCGCAGAGGCATCAGCCATGTATTTCACCGCTCTAAGGATTAGTGGAAAGGATTCCATCAAGTCCTTACGTGGTGTGCCTGCTTCCACGTGGCTCTGCAATTTATCTATCCAACACTCTAAATTCCTAGCCACCACCGTGGATGCCATAGCTGGTTTGAGGCTGGCAGATGCTGAATCCCATGCCCTCTTTAAAAGAGTATCTGCTCTTTTATCCATGGCATCTTTGAGTACCCCCATGTCCTCAAAGGCCAAGTCTGTCCTACGCGATACCTGTGAAAAGGCTGCGTCCACACGTGGTTTTTTGTTCCACACCTCTGACTCTTTTTCATCAAAGGGAAAGCGTCTTTTCTGGCTCTTAGAAAGGAAAGGACCCCTCTCTGGGTCCTTCCATTCTTTTTTAACCGTGTCTGACAAAACTTTATGAACAGGGAAAACTCTGGATTTAACCTCATCCAGCCCCTGATACATCCTGTCATGTACAGACAACTGGACCTTTTCCTCCTGGATGTCCAGGGTCGTATAAATAGCCCTCAAGAGGTCATCTACCTCTTCTAAAGACAGCTTGTACCTGGAACCACGGCTGTCATCCTCCTCTTCTACATCTCTGAGGGAAGGGAGAGTACTTGCCCCTTCGTCCTCTGAATCTAACACCTCCCTCTGCCTGGAGGTAGATGCTCTAGGACTTGATGGTGGTGGTTGCTGGCTACCGCCCTGACTTGCTGGGCTCTGAACCAACAGAGTCTTGACGGAGCTTAGTGAGCTTGCTATTTCTCGCAGATGAATACAGTTCACCATATTGCTGAGAGGACTCCTCCTCCACTATCTCCTTAATACAGGACCTACATAACGCCTTCTGCCAGGATTCCCGTAAGGGGTTCTTACACACAGGGCATCTCCTTCCTGGCGGGTTTGCTTTCTTTACTTTCCCTGACACAGTTTCCTAGGGAAAAAACAAAAGCTTGTCTTACTACCAGAGTCTGGACTAAACATACCACCACCAGAATAATACAGACCACCTGAGTGCAGCAACCACCAAACTACAGGTCCAAGGACAGTAACCTTTGACTCTGTAGTGACAGGACCCCCCACAGGGAGGAATAAACAAGTGACACAGAAAGAAACAGCCCATAAGGTGAAGAATAAAGAGTACCTTTGTACCCCTCTTACCTGGGCCTGACCGGTGCTTGGGGTGCCTGCCTCCACCGTTGCTGCAGATCTCTCCTCCATGTTGCAGAGAGCGCAGCGGGGCTTGAACAAACAGCCGTTTTTAAATCTTCCCGGGCACGGCGTCACTACGCACGCCGGAAGCGGAAGTACCGGTCTGTGGACCCGCCCCCTGACCCTTGCATTCCGGGCGGCTGGAACCAACGCCGCCCCGCCCGAACAGGAAGCCGCGTCACTGGCCGCCGCGTCATTCGCCCGCCATGTGACACCTCCCGGGAGCCTCACCGCGCGGCGCGCGAAATTCAAACCCGGCGGCTCCCGGGGGCATGGACGCCTCGACATTCCTGCCGGCCACTGCTCCTGTGAGCTGGAGAAGGTCCGGGACTCCGGAACCCCCCCCGTTCGTACTAGGGGGGGGGCTGGGATGGTCTCTGCAGCGGCTCCTGCATAAAGGTAGGACTACCTCCCCTCCCCCTGGAGAGAACGCAGCCCTGGTTCCCACAAGTGCTTCCATCCATGGCGGAGGAAACACAATAACTGAGGCCATGGTGGAAGAGGAGGAGCTTTAAAGAAATGCAAGTGTTTCCTCAAAGTGGGCGGAGCTGCGCTCTCTCCAGGGTTGTCCTGAAAGGCGACTGGAGAAAATACGTATCGGCCTAAACTGAGGAAAAAAAGTTATTTTTTTTTTTTATATACATTTTTGGGGGATATTTATTATAGCAAAAAGTAAAGTTTTTTTTTTTTTTTTTCAAAATTGTCGCTCTTTTTTTTTTTTTATAGTGCAAAAAATAAAAACCGCAGGGGTGATCAAATACCACCAAAAGAAAGCTCTATTTGTGGGGAAAAAAAAAAAGGACGTCAATTTTGTTTGGGAGCCACATCACACGACCGCGCAATTGTCAGTTAAAGCGACACAGTGCCGAATCGCAAAAAGTGGTCTGGTCTTAAGCCAACAAAATGGTCCGGTCTGAAAGTGGTTACCGTATATACTCGAGTATAAGCCGAGATTTTCAGCCCTTTTTTTTAGTGCTGAAAGTCCCCTTCTCGGCTTATACTCGAGTCAGTGCCGTCTGCCTACATGAACAGCTTGTCATGCAGACAGACGGCAGTGTTCAAAAGCCGCGCCGCCTCCTCCCCCCGCCCGTCCGTGATAGGCGGACACTAATTTTCCCAGCAGTACAGTGTTCCGGATGTCACGGATGTCCTGTCATTCTCATCTCATGGACGAGGATGAGAGAATGTCCGTGATAGGTGGAACACTGCACACTGACTGCTGGGAAAACCGAGTGTTCCTCCTATCACGGACAAGGAGGAGGCGCGGCTTTCAAACATGTAATGGCGCCGTACACACCGATCGCCAGGATCAGCATGGGGGGGGGACACCGGACACGGGACAGCGGACACCGGACAGCCAGCGATCTGACACAGGAGGAAGATCCGCGGGAGACAGATCGATCGGCACAGGTAGGCTGCACTGGGGACACAGGGGGGGTTTGTATAGGACACGGGACATGCAGATGGGCATTTGTTGACCCTCTTTTCCACTTACAGTAGCTGCTCCATTTCCCCCCCTCGGCTTATACACGGGTCAATAACTTTTCCCCAGTTTTTTTGTGGTAAATCAGGGGACTCGGCTTATATTCGGGACGGCCTATACTCGAGTATATACGGTAAAGCCAGATAAACAATTACATAGCAAGGTACAGCAATGCCGGTTATGGACCATTATAAAAAAGGTAAATAGAATCCGACAGTGAAATTACTTTGGAACTGGGGGTAAATATGGAACACAGTTAAATGAGGACATTTAAGTTAACCTTTAAATTATATATATATATATATATATATATATATATATATATATATATATATATATATATATATATATATATATATATATATATATATATATATATATATATATATATATATATACATATATTATACTCCATTTGTGTCCAAAAGGAATTAAAAACACAAAACAGTCTTAAAAATATAAATGGTTTATGGCAACACTGCAACAGAACTGAAAGTGCAAGAAATGGGAATACTCCCCAAAATAAGGGTGAGAATGACAAAAGAAGATGAGAGCAAATATACTTTTAAAGTAAATGTGGACTTTTCAGAAGAGTACAATGAATTAACAGTGCTTGATAGAAATAGAAGAAGCTACTTGGTTCCCTTTTACATATTACAATTCTTGAAGTGGTTGCCTTCCCTACAGTCCTTCACCATAAACCGTAATTTCATTTTGAGTAGAGTAGGCACTATGCAAAATTAGACTTTATTTTGCAAAACTTCCGTTTAGTTTTAGTACTGTACACTTCCTTTTACAATCTCATTGCCCATTCTCCCACCTGTATTGTGGCCAGTGGAACTCTAAATGAAGCCAAAATACACTAATTTAAAGCAGAGCTCCAAATATGCATCAATATAGCCTTGGTGGAATCTAACCACAATACACCATTGAGATGGTATATGGTCCCTTCCGGGATTGCTAGTATTAATACACAGGCTTCCTACCAATGCTGTAGAAAATTTGGCCAAATAGGCACAATGGCACCTATCTGGTGGAGATGTCCTAAAGTGACTAGGTTTTGGATAAGTGTTCAGTTTTTATACATGCAGTGAACCTTACTAGAGCTACAAAGATTACTCTCTTAAAAAAAAAAAAAAAAAATGGATAAGGGTAAATTCCTTACACTTACAATAGCACATTATTGGAACCAGTCAACAGTGACGTTTGCCTATGTCAAGCAAAAATTTTACTGGATCATGACTAATGACAAAATAACCTGCACCCTCCATATTAACAAAATCTAGATTTGGTAAGACGTGTCAACCTTCAATACAATATCGGTCATTGGATGAGTGACGATGGAGGCAAGGCCACCCTGACTGTACTTGACTTTTATTCCCTCTTTCTTTTCACACTTTTTTTTACCTTCCTTATCTACTGAGATGTCCAGATTATATACACCCAGAATATGTCATCCTTGACCATAAAGAAGTTATCTATATATTTTATATATTAGGCTTGTTTCTTTATACCATCTGGGGCATCATTTAATCTAGGACACCTGTTTCTATTGTGAAGTTTGATTCTACCTGCCTGTCCGTATATCCCTTGGATACTTCTGTTAATTTTGTTCTATGTAGAGATATCCCTTATCAATGATTGGACTGGTCTGTTTTTTGACTTGGTCTGTTTTACATCTGGAAGTGTTCTTTTTGGTATACCTTTTATATGTCTGCTTTATAATATACTATGACTGTATATGGGTCACCACTTTTGTATTTGCTTTTGTATATTATGCACACATCAAAAAGATTGCACTATAAAGCAGAGCTCCGAGATCAATGGTCCTGCATAGCCCCCTTTTAGGTACTTTGCCAGAATCTGGTAAAACTTATATTCAATTCTAAGTGTCTCTGCTTAAAAAAATATTTTTAAATTGCAGGTCAGATGACTTTCTGGGAATTTTCCTCCCTTCAGGCAGGATGCATCTAGTAGTAGGACAGTAATAGTGTAGTGACACGGACAATGCTTGGGACTACATTTCATTTCCTTTGCAGCTTTGTATGTGCACAGGATTGGATGAGGGAGTGCCTATGTCAGGGAACCCCTTCTAGCACTAATATAGGAATTGTGGCTTTGCTAGTTGATAAGCTGCTAAATCACGCAGAGTGTCATGCGATGGATGCATAAAAAGTGGCCTTAAAAAAAATAAAAAGCAAGCCCATTAATCATGTAATAAAAAATACAAAGGAAGAAGAGGATTAAGTGAGTGACCCTTGCCAAGCAGACAATACAAAAAGTATGTTATATTACTGTGAAACTTGAGTTGGACTGTTTAACTCTAAGTAGCTGAAATAGCAAGAGGAGTTCCTACTGTAAATTCACTAAACAGCAATAATTTTAGTTCTACTAACACTTGTCCCCATTACTCTCTAGACATAATACAACTAGTAGCTTGGTGCATAGGTCTGACAGCTGATAAGAAAACTTAAAAACATTGTTAAACTGCATAGATATAAACTATATAATAAAAACTTAAATTTGACATTGCATATAAAAATACATTCTGTGAATGTGAAATGAGCATCTAAAATCTTCACATAAAAAAAACAGAGTATAAAAAACAAAACCAAAAAAAAAAATCTACTCAATGTCGTATTCCTCTACGTAGTAGCTGATGTCCCTCAAGGTTTAACTGTCTGAGTAGACAGTGGTGAGACAGTTGTTTCTTCATTGTAGATCTCATCTCAATAAAAAGGGAAGGGGGTTTATACAGTAGAAACACTGATGAAGAAAGATTAGGTCTTCAAACCATGCAGTTCATACACTTCACTGTTTTGCTTCCATAGTCGATACACTCTGGGCCGACACACTCACAGCATGCATTGTGAAACCATCGGTATTTCGATGCTCCCATAGATGTGCAGGAATTCTTGCACTGGTGGATGGACATGCAGTCATCAAAATATACCACTGTGCACATGTGCTCTGCAAAGAAAACATTTAAAAAGGTTACAAGTTATGGCTTTAGTGTCCAAACAGCAGTCAGAAAGCAACATGGTTTTGTTGTCTTTTGCAATGATTGTGCAAACTACTTCCCAAACATAATCATGGCTTAACTTCAACTCCTCTTTAAAGTGACATTAAAGCATTTTTTTTTTTTTAATGAGACGCTTATAGCAGGACATAAAAGTAAGGTTGTAGTTTCAAATGAAAGGGCGCATGAACCAAGGCGGCAAGAAACCATAGGTTCTGACGGGCACAGGGGTCACTTGCATAACTGAAGTTGGCCAGCAAGGCTAAGGGACAGTTAGCGGAGCGAGAGGAGACATTTTTAGAATAGAAAGAGCATGCAAGTCTTACTATAAGAATCACATATTTCAAAATAGGCTTTAATGACACTTTGGGTAAAAAAAAAAAAAAAAAAAAACATTTACAAGAAATGATTTAGATTTTTAGACTGCTGTTGGATCTAGTCTTGTTTTTAGTGGCTGTGGGAAGATAGACCTAAATGCCAAATCAATCTGCCTGCCAGTCTGGGTCAGTAGAGGCAGCAGGGCAAGAGAAAGCGATTGGTGAAAGGCAGAATGCAACATATATGTTATACCACAAACCTCTCTTGCCCTGGTGTCTCTTTACCTGCACCTAATACAATCAGTGATTTATTGGCTTGTGTCTAAATTGGCCCTGGTATGTGTATGTATGAATGAATGCGAGTTAGGGACCTTAGTTTGTAAGCGACTTGAGGGCAGGGACTGATGTGAATGTACAATATATATGTGTAAAGAGCTGCGTAAAATTGACAGCACTATAGAAGTACCTGTAATAAATAAAATGTAGGATTATGCCCCCTTACATTTTCAGTAACAGTGAACAAAGTGTTTGGCATGCAGAGGCATCCCACAATATCAGCTCCTTCACATTAGAGGACATAATCAGCCCTCCAAAGGAGGTATTCAATTCAAAATAGCAAGACAAAAAAGTAAGGGTTTCGAATCTAGGTATTTTTCATTTCAGCAGAAGCTTTTTTTTTTTTTTTTTTTTTTTTTTTTAGGTTACCCATGGTCATTTTAGCCAGGTAAAAAAATAAAAATAAAACTGGTGTGGAGCCAGCTTCCAGAGCCATATCTAGACAGGAGTCCATTTGTCTTCCATCTCTGTTTGAAGCCTTTAGTTGAACCACTTACAATCTAGGCACAGCATATATCACATCCACTGTTGCCCCTGTATCTGCCAAAAAAATCCTGTAACTTGGCCAGTCAGTAATTTTTGCCTTCACAGTCAAGCACAAAAAAGTACAGTTTGTAAAGAAGACTATTTGTTTTCCCTACCATTCATTAAACAGTGTTTATATGGCAAACAGGGTGTGAGAGGACCTGGCATCCAAAACAAAAAGAAAAAAACCTTAGCTATTAAATATAATTTGAGCTTTACCACTGGAAAATATGACAAATCCAAGCATAGACACTGGGCAAAGGCCAAGTACTGTGGGTGGCTGAAACACAGCAGCATGCGAAGCTCATGTATAAAGTTTTAGTTTTGTGCAAAAATAAAGACTGTGCAATGTAGTTTTTTTTTTTTTTTTTTTTTTACAGATTTCATGACAAACATTTATTTTTCTTTTCTGACAGCTGTTCTAGAGGAAATCCTTTTCTGACACTTCTGAAATGTTTATGTAGTAAGCACTGCATCACCTCCGGAGTCACAAGTCCTATTTAGAATCTAGGTTATATTAGGACATCCTGAAGTAAGGCACATCTGCACAGCCTAACACAAGGAGGTCATATATATATATATATATATATATATATATATATATATATATATATATATATATATAGTAGAACAAATAAATATACCTGCTATTAGTCATAAAGTAAACAGAACATTCTCAAGTACAAACAGTGCTCCTCATGTTTACAAAATCTACGTTTTGAAGCAAACTGACAGTGCATCATCACAAAATTATAAAACAAAAAAAGTTAGATTGGATTTTCAACATTCAAAAATCATTTTTCGGAGCTTTGTAATGGATACTTTCTCGTGCTTTGGACAATAAGCCCAAACTTGAAAGGATGCCACCTCTGGTTAATTAGCCACAGCATCTCAACTTGTCAGGGTACAGCAGCATATAAATCACAAATCCGAGCACACAAGCATCCTGAAGCTTGGTTATAGTAACTTCAATAAAACCCACTCACAATTGTAGATTGTAGTATGCATTGCACCCATCAGGTCCTTCTCTAGGTGGATTACTGAACCCAGAAGACACTCAATTATGTCTTTGTGTTTTGCTGCGTGCTTCCTGGTAATCTAAGGTACCCGATTGCCCTAGAAGAGCAGGAAGGATTTATTTTCCTATTGGAGAAAATTGGACCACACCCAAGCAGGTTTTTTTTTTTTTGTCTCTCCCTGGATCATCTGCAGGTTTAGGATTTGGTTAAACTCAATGAACATTTGCACTTTCAGACAAACAAACACATCATACACACACATCAGCTACAAGTATCATACACAGGTATTTGAGCCCCTGCTGATTTTGTACAATTGCCCACTGACAAAGAAATGATTTGTCTATCATTTTAACGGTAGGTTTATTTTAAACAGTGAGAGAGAACAAAAATATCCAGAAAAACGCATTTCAAAAAAGTTATAAATTGATTTGCATTTTAACCACTTCCCGACCGCCTCCTGCACATATACGTCAGCAGAATGGCACGGGCAGGCAAAAGCACGTACCTGTACGTCCCCTTTAAATGCCTGCCCATGGGTCGCACTCGCGACCCGGTCGGGAGCTCCGTGACCCCGGCCGCGAGACCAGCGGACCCGATCGCCGCTGGTGTCCCGCGATCGGGTCACGGAGCTGAAGAACGGGGAGAGGTATGTGTAAACAAACCTCTCCCCGCGCTTCCTACTCTGCCTGTCATTGATTGGCTGTTCCCGGTCATCGGGAATGACGTCAGACGTCAGCCCCGCCCCCTAATGTAAAAAAACACACGTCACAGCCCATAACCCCTCCCCTCCCCCTAGTGGTTAACTCTTTCACTACAACTGTCATTTATACAAGAATCAATGCATTTAAATAGCATTGATTTCTATATAAATGACAATGGTCCCAAAAATGTCCGATGTGTCCGCCATAATGTCGCAGTCACAATAAAAAAATCGCTGATCGCCGCCATTACTAGTAAAAAAAAAAAAAAAAAAAAAAAAATGCTATCCCCTATTTTGTAAACGCTATAACTTTTGCGCAAACCAATCAATAATCGCTAATTGCGATTTTTTTTTACCAAAAATATGTAGAAGAATACGTATCGGCCTAAACTGAGAAAAAAAAATTTTTTTTTTTTTTTATATATTTTTTGGGGATATTTCTTATAGCAAAAAATGTTGCATTTTTTTCAAAATTGTCGCTCTATTTTTGTTTATAGCGCAAAAAATAAAAACCGCAGGGGTGATCAAATACCACCAAAAGAAAGCTCTATTTGTGGGAAAAAAAGGAACCAATTTTGTTTGGGAGCCACCTCGCCCGACCGCGCAATTGTCAGTTAAATCGACGCAGTGCCGAATCGCAAAAAGGGGCCTGGTCCTTTGGCTGCCAATTGGTCCGGGGCTGAAGTGGTTAATGAGTGAAATAAGTATTTGATCCCCTATCAATCAGCAATATTTCTGGCTCCCAGGTGTCTTCTATACAGGTAACAAGCTGAGATTAGGAGCACTTTTAAAAGGGAGTGCTCCTAATCTCAGCTTGTTACCTGTATAAGAGATACCTGCCCACAGAAGCAATCAGATTCCAATCTCTCCACTATGGCCAAGACCAAAAAGAGATGTCCAAGGATGTCAGGGACAAGAGATAGTAGACCTATACAAGGCTGGAATGGGCTACAAGACCAAATCGCCAAGCAACTTGGTGAGAGGGTGACAACAGTTGGTGCGATTATTCCCAAATAGAAGAAACACAAAATAACTGACAATCTTCCTTGGTCTGGGGTTCCATGCATAATCTCACCTCGTGGAGATCCAATGATCATGAGAACTGTGAGGAATCAGCCCAGAACGACACAGAAGAATATTGTCAATGATCAAGGCAGAAAACAATTGGTAACACACTACGCCATGAAGGACTGAAATCCTGCAGCACCCGCAAGGTCATCTGCTCAAGAAAGCGCATAGCCTGTCTGAAGTTTGCTAATGAACATCTGAATGGTTCAGAGGAGAACTGGGTGAAAGTGTTGTGGTCAGAGGAGTCCAAAAATCGAGCTTGTTGGCATCAACTCAACTCGCTGTAGGAGGAGGAGGACCCCAAGAACAACATTCCCACCGTCAAACATTAAGGTGGAAACATTATGGGGGTGTTTTTCGGCTAAGGGGACAGGACAACTTCACTGCATCAAAAGGAGGATGGACGGGGCCATGTTCCGTTAAATCTTGGGCGAGAATCTCCTTCCCTCAGCCAGGGCATTAAAGAGAGGTGGGACAAAATCCCTCCAGAGATTTGTGCAAACCTGGTGGCCAACTACAAGAAACGTCTGACCTCCGACTACCAACAAGGGTTTTACCAAGTACCAAGTCATGTTTTGCCAAGGGGTCAAATACCTTTTTCAGTCATTAAAATGCAAATCAACTTTTTTGAAATGCGTTTTACTGGATCTTTGGTGTTATTCTGTCTCTGTTAAAATAAACCCACCATTAAAAATGATAGACTGATCATTTCTTTGTCGATGGACAAAAACGTACAAAATCAGCAGGGAGATCAAATACTTTTTTCCTTCACTGTATCTTAGTTTAATCCCCTTCGGGCCCTGTTGACAAATGGTCGAGCAGGAGCCCTGTTATCCTGGGAGGACGTCATATGGCTGTGCCCCAGAGCGATAGGTCAGGCTGTGTACGGGGACAGATCACTGTACCGGTCCACTGCCGGTACCATATGATTACTGTGGCCATTTACAGTAGATCACATGACAATTGTACACAATGAAAGGCTTTGATTTATGCCTTTCATTATGTACTATTGTGACAAGCTCTGTGATAACAGTGATCACATGGTACTGACAGGGCCAGTCACAACCCATCTGTACCGTGTGATTTTTAGAAAGATGGAACCATTTTTTGGAAAACGAAGAAATTAAAAAAGATCATATAACTGGTGTGGTAGTGATAAGGGACAATGACTGGTGACCATATGTATATGAGAAAAAGAAAAAAATGGAATATTACATTTTTTTTTTAATTACTTTTATTTTTACATACAATGACTAGAGCAATACAGTGTTACTATAGTATATATTTTTTTGCAAATATTTTATTTCAACCACAAAAGGTAAGTCCAGGTTTTCATGGCAGAATATTATATATATATATATATATATTTGTACACAAACACACACACACAATAACGTAACCATTTCCCATTTTCTAAATTACAGAGGGAAATAGAAAAAAAAAAAAAAAAAAAAGGAAGGGGAGGGGGGGGGGGGGTGAAGAGGAAGGCCCTAATGAGTACTGGATACCGGGTTGTCAGCTAATATAATGCCTATGCCCAACGATCATGAATTGAGCAGCGTCAAACCTTCTTCAGAGAGAATAAACGTATTCCACCCTCTCCATACCTCAGAATACTCTTCTTGTTTATTTTGTGCTGAGAGTGTAAGGTCTTCCATCTTATTAATCTCTTCCATCCTGTGGAGCCAACATCCAATGGTAGGATGGTGAAGTAATTTTCCACCTAAGGGGGATGCCTGCTTTCGCTGCGTTTACTAAATGTCTTAAGATAGATTTCTTATATTTTTAACTGAAATAGTCGTAACATGTAGTAAAAAAATAAAATAAAAAAAAAGAAGAAGAAGATGGATCCTCAGGTATCTTATCCACTTGACCACTGGGCACTTAAACCCCCTTCCTAACCAGACCAATTTTCAGCTTTCGGTGCTCTCACACTTTGAATGACAATTACTCAGTCATGCAACACTGAACCCAAATTAATTTTGTGTCCTTTTTTTCACACAAATGGAGCTTTCTTTTGGTGGTATTTAATCACCGCTGGGTTTTTTAATTGTTGCGCTATAAAATCAAAAATATACAGAAAATTCGGTAAAAAAAATAAAAAATAAAAATTCTTTGTTTCTATTTAAAATTTATTGCAGAGTATTGGCAGAGTATTGGCGAGTGTTGCAGTGTTGCACAGCGTTGCACAGTGGGGGCAGAGCGTTGCACAGTGGGGGCAGAGCGTTGCACAGTGGGGGCAGAGCGTTGCGCAGTGGGGGCAGAGCGTTGCACTGTGGGGGCAGAGCGTTGCACAGCGCTGTGGGCACTACACATCCATCCCACAGCGCTGGTCCCGTCTCTCCCCCCCTGCACGCTCCTCCTCTCACTGTACCGATCGGTACAGAGAGGGGAGGGAGTTACCGGCGTCATGACGTGACGCCAGTTTGTGTATATGTGATCGCTCCGTCATTTGACGGAGCGATCACGTGGTAAACGGCCGCTATCAGCTGCCATTTACCGTGATCAGTGATGCGCCGGGTCCTCGGGACCCGGCGGTCACGGATGTTCCCAAGTGCGCGCCCCAGGGGGCGCGCGGGAACAAGTTTCTGGGAGGACGTCCATAGGACGTCCACCCAGGATAAGCCGGTCGCGCTGTAGCCGTCTTTCGTCTATAGCGCGGTCGGCATGTGGTTAAAAATCTGAAAATTTGTGTGTAATGTTCCGTACTTCCCTCCAATATGGTATTATCTTTGGACAAGACCAAAAAATATGTAGCATCGTACCTCCCTCCTCATGGCATCTCCAGCAACGGTCTGGTATTTCAGGGTAGAATTTATGTATCTTCTGTGGGGTATAATACCAGTGTGCCAATATTTTATAATTAGTCTCCTGGATCCTGGTGCAAATAGGTGTCTTCAACGAAAGTTTAACTATGTTCTGTCTTTGACTGGTTGTAAACTTACAGTTCATCTCTCCTTCCCATCTCTCCATCCAAGATGGATATGGTTGTTCTGGGGGAGTAATCAATAGACCATACATCTTCGAGAGTGTTTGCGTTAAGGTCCCTTCCTCTGAACAACACTTTTCAAAGATAGATAATTGTCGACCGAACCTCTCTGGGGACTTTAATGAGTGAAGAACGTGGTGGAGCTGCAAGGCTTTCCAAAACGGTAAGCCGAAAGGGCCATTGATGACGCCCTGGAGGAGGGGCGAAACACGTCGACGCAATTTCCGGTCAGTAAGCCAGTGACGCTGCTTCCTGTTCTGTTTTGGAGCGCACGCCAAACGCGCACCCGGAACTCGCTGATCCCTGTCTGCTCAATAGTGAGTTACTATTGTACAGTGTTCCACAGGTCTATCTCGGCGATACTACACATGTTGTTTTATTTCTTTCCTTTCCACGGCTTTGATATTTATCTGGAGTCCCTGCTGATCCACCCCGAGTTTCAATAGGATCTTTTACATCATCCACCTCACCGTCCTGAAAATACTTTTTAAGATCCTAGGACTGCAAAGCCGTGGGTCATTTCGTTTTGGTGAGTGGGGTTTCAAAAGGGGACCATCGTCCAAATGACCACCTGCAATTTATGACTTCAATCATTTTAATAGTCTAATTAGTTCTGTCCATCACCCATGATTTAATTTTTGATTAATACAAGTCACCTTTGACACTATTCTATTTTGTAGCCATTGTTGCACAATTTGATTGTTATATCAATATATATGTTTCTATTTGTTTCACATACACTCACAGTGGTGAGTCACATTTGCTAATTTAGTCTCTAATTTCAGTTTTTTGTGTATGGTTTATCTATACTCACAGTGGTGAGTCACATTTGCTAGCGCAGCCTTCAATTGCCTATATTCCAGTCTTCAAGGTTCATTTAACCTTTCCAGGCAGCAGCAGCAGTAGTTTGTATCACGTGATTATTTTATCGCATAGTGATTGTAATGCGATTTTCACAATTTATGTTTGTTTAATATCATTCCATTTGGCGCAGGCTATTAAGTTTTGTTTTATATGAAAGGGCCCAAGGGCTCCATTAATATCGCTATAGAGGGGCAGCCATCTGATAGTAAAAAATGCAATGCTCGAAAACGGTTAGTCTGTCGCAGAGTGGAGAAATTATGATCTCTCAGGCCTGGAGGGAATCTCGGATTCCCCAGAATGGGCATCAGAGGCGAATCCACTGACGAAAGCGAAGTTTTGACGATCACCATTGAACAGGTTCGTACTGTAGGGCCTTTTAGAGGGTGTGTCTTTAGATAGGACGGGAGATTATCGTAGCACCATGGTGCGCCTTTCAGTAAAACGTCAGTTTGAGCCAGTTCGATCTGGATCCATAATTTGCCTATTGAGTGACCATTCCAGTCTATGAGTCGCCCTAAGTGTACCGCCTGATAGTATTTAAATACATCTGGTAGTGCAATACCTCCACTATGTTTAGGTAAGGATAATTGGCTTCTAGGAGTACGTGGTTTCTTATGTGCCCATATAAATTGAATAAACAGGGAATGAACCTGTTTAAAATATTGAGATGGTATCTTAAATCGGTAAAGTTTGAAATAAATGTAAGTACTTTGGTAGAATACTCATCTTTAAAAGGTTACATCTACCGAACTACGAATATAGTCCCCGATTCCAGGTCTCCAACAAAATACGTGTTCTAGTCAGAAGAGAAGGGAAGTTCAAAAACCAGAGAAAGATCAGAGGGATATATGTTCCCAAATATTTCAGGGCTGTATCTGTCCATTTAAACTTAAAAGTTTGACTGCAAGTTTTTAAGTAGCGCGATAGGGATGCCTATCCCCATAGCCTCCGATTTGCTGAAATGAATCCGTAAATTCGAGAGTCTACCATATATCTCAAGTTCACGTATAAGGTTCGGCAGTGAGACTGTAGGGTTAGTGAGGGAAAAAAGCAGGCCATCCGCGTAAGCTGAAACTGTATGCCGCTTTTCCCCTATTCTGACTCCAGTAATATCTGGGTTCAACCGGATCATACAAAGAAAAGGTTCCAGGGATAGAGCATAGAGCAGCGGGGATAGTGGACACCCCTGTCTGGTCCCATTTGAAAAAGGGAAGGGGTCTGATAAGATTCCATTTACTTTGACTTGGGCTGACGGATGCAGGTAGATCTTACCGATCCATTGCAGCATGTGTTTCCTCAGGCCTTTATGACGTAAAACCGCAAACAAAGTTCCAGTTGACACGGTCGAATGCCTTTTCAGCATCTGTACCTATTATAACGCCCGGAGTATGCATCTCCTGTACACTATGAATAAGAATAAGATTTAACACTTTGATTGTGTTGTCACGGGCTTCTCTAGTTGGACTAAATCCCACTTGATCAAGATGCATCAGCGGCTGTAGGTGTTCTGCGATTCGGATGGCTATGATCTTCGTGAATAATTTAAGGTCACAGTTCAAGAGTGAAATAGGTCTATAACTGCCACAGGAAGTAGGGTCTTTTCTTTCTTTAGGAATTACTGTAATATGTGGGGAAAGATGTCTCGGAGCTTACTTTATTGAATAGTTCCACCATATGAGGACCTAGTAATGGAAGGAATTTCTCATAATACTGTAGTGAAAACCCATCGGGACCTGGTGTTTTACCTAACTTAGAAACACCAAGTGCCTTGTTACTATAGTATATATATGAAAGTGTTCAGGATTTAAAATTTTTTTTTTTTTACACACTATGGATTGCTTATAACTGAATTTTACAGTTATAAGAAACCATTTTTTCTAAATACAAATTATTGTTTACTATTGTGATTAGCCATAGCTAATCAAATAGTACAGATGGGCTGTGATTGGCCCTTTCTGTACCATGTGATTACTGTGACCAATCACAGAGCTCATCACAATAGTACTAGAGCTGCAGAATTCTGGGAAAAATTAGTCACAATTTTTTTTGCTTAGAATAAAGATCACAATTCTCGCGGCATAACATCATCTTTCACATTATACAAAAAAATTGGGCCAACTTTACTGTTTAGGGTTTTTTTTTTAAATTCATTAAAGTATTTAATTTCCAAAAAAAATTGCATTTGAAAGACCACTGCGAAATGCAGTGTGACATTAAAATATCGCAACAACCACCATTTTATTCTCTAGGGTCTCTGCTGAAAAAAATGATATAAAATGTTTGGGTGTTCCAAGTAATTTTCTAAAAAAAAAAATAATGATTTTTAAACTTGAAACCAACAAGTGTCAGAAAAAAAAAAAAGGTGTAGTCTTTAACCACTTCCCGACCGCCCACTGTCATATGAAGGCGGGACGAAGAACCTATTGTTCCGGGCTGCCGTAATATGACGCGATTTCGTTTGCGGCCACTAGGGGTCACTGGGGACCCGATGCGCGTGCCGGCGGCCGCGATGTCCGCTGGGCACCCGCAATTACCCAGTAACTGAGCAGGACGTGGATCTGTGTGTGTAAACACACAGATCCACGTGCTATCAGACGAGAGGAGACCGATGGTGTGTCCCTTGTACATAGGCACACCGATCGGTCTCCTCCCCCAGTCTTTCCCCTCCCCCCACAGTTAGAATCACTCCCATAGGGAACATATTAACCCCTTGATCACCCCCCGTTAACCCCTTCCCTGCCAGTCACATTTATACAGTAATCAATGCATTTTTACAGCATGGATCGCTGTATAAATGTGAATGGTCCCAAAAATGTGCCAAAAAAGTGTCCGATCTGTCCGCAGCAATATCGCAGTCACGATAATAAAAAAAAAAAAAAATCTCAGATCGCCGCCATTACTAGGAAAAAAAAATGAATAAAAAATATAAAAATGCTATAAATCTATCCCCTATTTTGTAGACGCTATAACTTTTGTGCAAACCAATCAATATACACTTATTGCGATTTTTTTTTTTACCAAAAATATGTAGAAGAATATGTATCGGCCTTAAACTGAGGAAAAAATTTGTTTAAAAAAAAAAAAAAAAAAAGAATAAAATTACATATTATAGCAAAAAGTTAAAAATATTGAGTTTTTTCAAACTTGTCACTATTCTTTTGTTTATAGCGCAAGAAATTAAAAACGCAGATGTGATCAAATACCACCAAAAGAAAGCTTGATTTGTGGGGAAAAAAATTATATAAAATGTATTTGGGAACAGTGTTGTATGAAAAATGGCTTGGGCAAGAGAGGGGTGTTCGTGCCTGGTAGGCAAATGGTTAAGTTCATTCCTTTGATCTAAAGAACAAAACGTTACAATGTATTCAGCTAGTTTAGCGCTGAGGAGGGTTGTGAAACTCGGCTTGAGCAGAGAACTTGGAATAGAATCTGGAAAATGCTTTGTTAAGATTGTGAGGGGGAAAGAATCGCGATCTTGATTCTTAACGATTAATCGTACAGCGCTAAATAGTACCCAATGAAAAGCATGAATCAAAGCCTTTCATGGTGTACAAATGTCATGTGATCTGCTGTGATTGGCCACAGTGATCATATGGCACCAGCAGCGGGCCGGTACAGTAATCTGTCATCGGCTGTGTCCGTTAGACACAGCACGTGAAAGATCGCGCTGGAGTGCAGCTAGTTCCAGGATAACAGGGCTCCCGCTCAGCAGTCATATTACAATAGGGCCGGACGGGAGGGGATATAATTCCACTGCTTGGATTTTAATAAGGACAAGCACATGAAAACTTTTCAACAAGTTTTTTTCTTCTAGTGACAGATCTTAATAGGCTAATATGTGGTGTAATGAGATACAGTGTGTTGTAAAAGTATTTATACCTCCACATTTTGTCATGTTACAGCCAAAAAAAACGTAAATCTATTTTATTGGGATTTTATGTGATAGACCAACACAAAGTGGCACATAATTGTTAAGTGGAAAGTAAGTGAACCCATAAAATTACTTCAACGAAAGCCAGTTGGAGTCATTAGTTTGCACAACTGAAGTCCAATTATAAAAATTAGTTTGGGAGGTGTGGTTTAGAGCGAATATGATTGATAAGACACAAACTTTTTAAGATTACTGTTCATAAGAAGCATCAGTTGATGTGAACCATGCCTCGCAAAAAGGAGCTCTCTGAAGACATATACGATAAAGAGTAGTTGATCTGCATAAGGCTGGAAAGGGTTACCAAGCAAGCACAAAGTGTTTAAGCATTATTAGGCATTAGTCATCAGACATATTGTCTATAAATGGAGACAGTTTAGTACAATTGTTTTTTATACCTGTACTTTATACCAAGTAAAAATTCAATATAAAAAAATAAAAATAAAAAATGGTGCATCCACTACAGCTCCTTTTCTGGTGGGAGTGGTCCAGAGTGCAATTCTCTTCCTTCTTGCTTCCAACCCTATGAATCTTAGCAACAGCTCTCCCCATCTCATGTCCTCACTGCACTAAATACAGGACAAAGCAGTGGCAAGAATGTTTTCTATGAGACAGCCCCAGTTTTACAGGAAGGCGAGCTGGCAGGATAGTGTTTCTTTATACCGAGAACCCAAAAGGAACACTCAGTAAACTCACTGCAGAAAAAAAAAGGGTGGTTTGGTATAGGTGGGCCATTTCAAAATGTGACATCAACCAAAACCTGGTACAGAGCTGCATATGACCCATGAACATGAGGATATGCTTAAATGCTTGTTAAAATTGAATTTCAGTCTTCATAAGCATTGGCAAATACCATATTAAAGAGGCTAGCAGTAGAAAAGAACGCAATTAAAAAGGAAGTTGGCTGGCAACTATACCTATATATGTATGAGCAAATTGATTTGTGCAAGTCAGAATTCAAAATGAATCTGGCTGGTTGACATCACAACAAGTTCTTTGAAAAAATGATCTTCTACATTAGACAATATTTTTCAGTCCCCCGTGAAATGTTTGATATTTATAGGCAACGTTTTTTTAATTTTAAATTATAAAAATGTAGGTTTAGCACTTACACAAGAGGTGAAAGACATTACTTCCATATACGCAGTTTACATATGTATCAAGGAAGGAAGAAAAAAAAGGGGAAAATAAGAATGAATTTCTTTATATGACTGCTTATAAAAAGCACAGAACTGTTACTTACCTTACAGTGGAGCCCTAGACGAGGGTGGCCTCTTGCACAATTCCTGTCCAAGCACCCCTGGTAGTAGAGACAGAGACTGCTAGTGCAGTGTAAGGTGCCTGGCAGAGAACTGTAACTTGAAGATACCGGAGTCCTTCCAGTGGTGGTGTGGAGTCTGGTCAAAAGTCTTCAGCAGGAGCCAGGCAGACAGGTGCAGAATCAGGATCAATTGCAAGGTCGGGAACAGCCATTAGTCAGTAAAGAGCTGGCGGTGTGGTACCAAATCAGGAGGTGAAGCCGTAGTCATAAATCCAAGCCGGGGTCGGTAACAAAAGCAAGAAGCAGATATAGCAGGCAGGGGTGATCCAAGAGAGATGTCAGACGTAGCCGGGTCAGGAACAAGGTCAACAGACATGGATAAGAACCAAAGCTGAAGACAATCCAGCACTGAAGCCAGGCAGCCTCAGTATAAATAGGCTGCTGGGCGCAACAATCTATGGATGCACACGCTAACGTGTTGGCGCACGTGCTCGCACGGATGCGCCATTGCGCTTGCCCATTCCAGTTCTCTGACAAGAATATTCAGCTCAGCAATGCATTCTGTTTGACTATATAAATAGGCAGTGAGTATGACTCTACAGCAGGGGTCTCAAACTGGTGGCCCTCCAGCTGTTGCAGAACTACAACTCCCATGATGCCTCTGCCTGTGGGAGTCATGCTTATAACGGGCAGCCTTGCAAGGCCTCATGGGACTCGTAGTTTCACAACAGCTGGAGGGCCGCCAGCTCGAGATTCCTGCTCTACAGTTTGTATCATCAATCCCTCAGAAGAGGTGGTGGGGATGGGGGATAAAGGGAGTGAGAGAAAAAGAAAATGGGGAAGGGGATGGCAAAGATTTGGACCAAAGGTCCCCATGTGAAGGCTGTATCTACCCATGTGCATTATTCCAAGCCTAAAATGGTGAAAGAAATCTTTATGCACCAACAGATGTATAGCAGCCAGCACAAACAAAATAGGTTTAACCACTTCAGCCCCGGACCAATTGGCAGCCAAAAGGACCAGGCCCCTTTTTGCAATTCGGCACTGCGTCGCTTTAACTAACAATTGCGCGGTCATGCGACGTGGCTCCAAAACAAAATTGGCGTCCTTTTTTCCCCACAAATAGAGCTTTCTTTTGGTGGTATTTGATCGCCCCTGCGGTTTTTATTTTTTGCGCTATAAACAAAAATAGAGCGACAATTTTGAAAAAAATGCAA
The DNA here is from genome assembly GCA_028564925.1 of Lithobates sylvaticus. Classification (NCBI taxonomy): domain Eukaryota; kingdom Metazoa; phylum Chordata; class Amphibia; order Anura; family Ranidae; genus Lithobates; species Lithobates sylvaticus. Next base: position 165,476,983 of record CM053030.1, on the reverse strand, counting down.
TATTTTTTACTTTTTGCTATAATAAATATCCCCAAAAAATATATAAAAAAACATTTTTTTTCCTCAGTTTAGGCCGATACGTATTCTTCTACATATTTTTGGTAAAAAAAAAAAAAAAAAAAAAATCGCAATTAGCGATTATTGATTAGTTTGCGCAAAAGTTATAGCGTTTACAAAATAGGGGATAGTTTTATAGCATTTTTATTAATATTTTTTTTTTTTTTTTATTAGTAATGGCGACGATCAGCGATTTTTATTGTGACTGCGACATTTTGGCGGACACATCGGACATTTTTGACACATTTTTTGGGACATTTGTCATTTATACAGCAATCACTGCTATTTAAATAGCACTGATTCCTATGTAAATGACAGTTGTAGTTAGGGGGTTAACCACTAGGGGGCGGGAGGAGTCAGTGTGACGTGTTGTGTTTTTTTTTACAGTAGGGGGGCGTGGCTGTACGTCTGACGTCATTGATCGGCGTTCCCGATGACAGGGAACCGCCGATCACTGACAGTCAGTGTAGGAAGCGCGGGGAGAGGTTTGTTTACATAGACCTCTCCCCGTTCTTCAGCTCCGTAACCCGATCGCGGGATACCAGCGGCGATCGGGTCCGCTGGTCCCGCGGCCGTGGTCACGGAGCTCCCGACCGGGTCGCGCGTGCCCCCCGGGCAGGCAAATTAAGGGGACGTACAGGTACGTGCTTTTGCCTGCCCGTGCCATTCTGTTGACGTATATCTACAGGAGGCGGTCGGGAAGCGGTTAAATAAAGCAAGTGAATATCAAAAGAGTGCAGCGCTCATAAAGTGTCCGTTATATAACCAATGGACAATCATACAAAAAAATTGTGAACAAAATAAATAGAAAACAATACAATACCAATATGCGTGAGTGAATCACTCTCAAAAGAGTAAATGTGAAAATGTGTTTTGTCCATAAACACACTATACAATGTAACCATGTGGAATCTCTATCAAAGAGACGTGAAATAAACATATATATATATTATATTATATTATATTATATATATATTATATTATATTATATATATATACACACACATACATACACTATGTTTGACCATAGAAAGTAATACAAGATGCTTCTAAACAATGCAATAATACACCTTAATTGTGATACTAAAGTGTAAAGAACAAAATAAACGTGACTTTTGTGCGGCTTGTCTGAAGAGGTCCGTCACCACTAGGACTGAGGCTTACCGGAATTTGTGGACTCAGATAGGTGTATACCATGCGAGTCACAAAGGCTTGATGGTGTCAGCCACACCAATGGAAACGACTCCCAGCCCAGGTATGTAGTAACGGCAAACCAAGTCTTTGTAAAGTCTTCCAAAGGGACTCAGGAACAAGATGGTAGGCAGTGTATGGTACGGTATATCTCCCTAGGTATGACCGGTAATAAAGAAAAGGGGACTATATAGTGTAATACCGTCAGGCGGAAAAAATGTATTAAAATCTGACAAAGTGGGTACTCACATTGACATAAGGATTAAAAGCATGGATATAGTACTGGTAGCCAGATGATGCCCTATGTAGGCGAAACGCGTCGGGAGATGATTTGCTGATGTCACTGCTACCAGTATTAAATCCATGCTTTTAATCCTTATGTCAATGCGAGTACCCACTTTGTCAGATTTTAATAAATTTTTTCCGCCTGACGGTATTACACTATATAGTCCCCTTTTCTTTATTACCTTAATTAAATTTACTCGCTGGTAAATAATATAACACATACCACCGGGATTAAATAAAAAGGAAGCCTAGTGCACAGCAGAAGCAAGCATCAAACAGGAATTTTTCGATATAGGTGCAGCCAAATCTGCATACCCTTTTCAAGGTTAATCATTTGGCACACTGAACCAACCACGTGTGATAAAAATGGCATCTCATATTTGTTTTGATATATAGTATGATATATTTCTGCTACCCTAATATAATATTGCATTTGTTATAGTGATAGTATAGATCACACATGAGGTTTATGCTTGGTTGTGTGAGGTTAGATTCAGGTTATGCGTTTGGTCTAATGCCCAAAAAAGCCAATTTTGAAATGTCAGACCTAAAAGCAGATTACATTTGAACTAAAGGGAGCTAAACTGATAATGAAAATCTTTCATAATTACCGTATCTATGTGATGCACATTGTCATGGGACTACATTATTGAAGTGAAGATCTAGCGACACGCTTTGTATCCACGAGGTAGACATTTTGATTTGTCTACCAACTACAGTTCTGTGCCAATTTCTCGTCTCCATCTACTGGCTTGTTTTCAGAAAACAATGATGTGCTGTTCCTCAACTCTAGCCGTTTTCACACATCCAACTTCACTGACTGCCATACATGCTACTACACCCTTCATCTGGCACCTCATTGGCCATGTCAGTCACCTTATTAGGTCAATGCCAGTTGTCACCAATACTGCAAACCTAGGGTTCACGACCTAGGAACATTACAAGGTAAAAACCATGCTTCTTTTGCTTGGTTCCCAGGTAAGGCTGTTATCCCCCTTCATGATCTGCTGGTGACATTGCATTTATGATACATTTTGAACATGTACAGTTTATTGTAAGGGCTCCTTCACACTGGCCCCCACAGTAAAACACTGCATTTTACAATGCAAGCAGTGTCAAAAGTGAATTCTGGCAGGGAGCTGTGAGATGCATCTTTGAGCACATCACACTACTTTGTTTTTACTTTATTTGACGTGTCACATAGGGTGGGGATTTACTAAAACTGCAGAGTGCAAAATCTGCTGCAGCACTGCAGAGAAACCAATCAGCTTCCAGGTTTTATGTGTCAAAGCTTAATTGAACAAGTTAGAAACAGACTGACTTCCATGCACAGTTCCACTATATTTTGCACTCTCCAGTTTTAGCAAATCAACCCCTGTAGTGACACCTATTTAACCGTACTGCACTGCTGTGTCGTGATATGCTGTGGAAAAATGCAGGACATGCTAAATTTTTCCACATAACACCACGCATCAGACCAGGGTTGTAATGGGATTGGGGCAAATGGAAATTATGTTCTATGCCCCCTAGCGGCGCCCTTCATCTATCTAGTGAAGAAAATCTCGTCTCTTCATAGTGTGAAGGAGCCCTTATTTTACACACTCCTTCCCGATCAGTGGTGGCCAAGCTAACTTTACTGAAGCTGGCCTATACTCAGGTTTAGGAATCCTGTCCATACAAAGATGGACAGCAATCATATTAAAATCATTATCATCATATTGAAATAAGATGATCAGGAGAAATAATATGAATTTTACCATTATTGACCTGCATCCTAAAATGCGAGTTTACAAGCTAGTATGTTCACCGTCTTTAATGCTTTCCAGTTTACCGCTTCAGACCAAGTATAGTAGAAAAAGGTTCAGCATAACAGCCAAGCAACTAACATTTCTGGAAGAAGTGATTAGCCACATTTCTTTAATGACAAGTTTCTTGTAATCTGTTTATAGACATTACTGGCCCATAATATAATACAATACCTGCATTTCAGCAGGACTAGCAATCCAGCTATCTATGAAGCACTGCAGATAACTGGGATCAGGTCACAAAAAGGTTTTCCAACCACATAGCTGTTCATGCAAGGATTATAGGCCTTCTAACAGAGTGCAAGAGGATTGTGGTAACCCCTTGACTACCAATGAACATTTATAAACACTGCAGTATAAAAGGGGTTAAAGTACGTGCACAGCTACTACTGCAGGGGACACCGCACCCCAACAACAAATGTAATGCGCAATAATGCAATACAATAATATAAAATGGGCTCTTAGCCTCCCCTTAACTCAACCAAACTATTAACCTCTAACACTTAACCTTGCAATGGTGCAAACTCCAATTGCGGTTATTAGACCAACCTTTCAGCAGAAGTTAAAATTTATGGTGCCAGAGTTCAAATTCTTCTAATGACATCTTATGCAAGATGGAAGAAACCATATGCAAATGAACCTTTATGCATCCACACATAGCCCAAATATTCCATAAATTGTTCACCTCTACATTTACAAAGAGAATAGTAGGTCAGATCTAGACATTTTAGCTAATATAGTAAATAGCATGCATACGATTACTGTGACTGACAGATATCCATCTAAATATAAGGTAATGTTACAATGATCTCACATGTCAATGTGTTCCGTCAACAAACTCCTGAAGTCCCCGTCTACACCCCCATAGCCACATATTTCTGAAGCGTTTACATTTTTTTTTTAAATTTGGTCACATGCATTTATGCTCCTAAAGCCCTATAAAAAAAACACATTAAAAAAAGGTTAATGCTCCTTTGCTCTGTCCCCTGCCTTCCCAATAACGAATGGGACTCGCCAAGGGTGTCCACTTTCACCGCTACTCTTTGCATTATGTGTCGAGCCCCTGGTGGCGTCCATTCGCAGAAATCCAGACACCCGGGGAGTCCCAGTACGAGATCGGGAATTTAAAATAGCACTTTTCGCGGACGATATCATACTTAGCCTGACCCAACCCAGAACTTCACTCCCCAACTTACATGCTGAACTCGACCTTTAAAAGTCCCTATCTGGCTATAAAATAAATGCAGCTAAATCAGAAGCTCTCCCCATCAACATCCCAAATGCAGAGGTACAACACTTACAGAGTTGCTTCCCCTATCATTGGAGGATGACGGCTTTGAAATATCTAGGGGTCCAGATAACCCAGTCCTATGCTACTTTATACCGGGCTAACTTTCCGACCCTGTTCCGGTCCATAAGGGACCTTATATGCAGAAGTGGAAAGCCTACCATATCTCCCTCTTGGGGAGGGTGGCATCTATTAAGATGACCATCCTCCCCAAACTTCTATACCTTTTTCAGACACTACCCATACCAAACCCCTATACAGACCTGCGAAAACTCCAAGCAGACCTAATCCTAATTTGTATGGAATTATAAGAGACACGTTCAGTACCGACAGCCTCCCGCACTGCCGGAGGACTAGCATTCCCAGACTTGATCAGGTATTACCAAGCTGCCCAACTGTGTGCCTTGACCTCCTGGTTTCCCCAATGATCCTACAATAAATGGACGGAAATCGAAAAGCTATGGCTTGCTCCCATACAGCCAGCTCTGGAACACAAAACGTGGAGGTGGAACCGGCCCAGCTTTTGGGTCCCATGCTCCATCTTAAAAAGCTTTGGCGCAGACTCGCTCGAGTGCATAATTTGAGCGTGGAGAGGTCACCTCTGACCTCCTTTCTATATAACCCCAGAATGCCTGCAGGTCTCACACACTAGATGTCCTCACCCTGGGCGTCTCCAGAATTTATTCCACTTCGGCCACCTAGTGCACCCCTGCACACGCAGAATGCACTCGTTTGCCGAACTCCAAAAAAAAAATTATTTGACCTACCAAGCCAGGTGTTTTACGGGTACTTACAAATCAGGCACTGTGCCCAGTCCTTCGCACAGAATCTACAATTCTCAGCACCTACACCATTTGAAAGTCTAATACTGGAGGGATCAGCACGCTCAGGTCTAATTTCAGACATATATCGGCTGTTAAACGCCTACTCCTTCTCCAATCAAGGAAAACATGCATACAGAAGGCAATAGGAGAGGAAATCCCAGAGACAACTTGGCAAAAAATCTGGTCGCAGGCAGCAAAAAGCTCTCTTTCTGCACACTCTATAAAGAGAACACTTACAAAATCCTCTACTTTTGGTACCTGACACCAGATACACTACATGCCATATAGCCCTCCAGCTCGGACAGGCGTTGGCGCTGTCTAGCAGATAAGGGAACCTTATACCATATATACTGGACATGCCCCAAGATAATACCTTTCTGGGCGGAAACGCAGCAACTACTATCGAACCTTCTGGGAACACAGATCCCCAAGGCTTCCGAAATTATTCCTATTGGGACTGTCACCTCTACAGATTCCCAAACACTCCAAAAAGCTACTTAGCCACGTCCTGACAGCCGCAAGATGCCTGATCGCCCTCCATTGGAAACGACAGGCCCCGTCCTCCTGCGCAGACCTATACTCCAGAATAAAAAAGACAGAGCGGATGGAAAAAATGACAGCCAGGTTACAGGATAGACTTGAGGCACACGATAAAGTCTGGGAAGACTGGCACAGGCATGAGGATCCGCCCTGAGCTGATGGCCGAGCCACACCACTCCCCCCCATTCCCCATACTCCCCCACCTTTCCCACTCTTGCTACTTACTTCTTTTCTTTCTATCTTTGGATTCTGAAGCGATCTTCCATATACTATATTGGATGTATAACAGTCCATATGTAGAGCTAATAATGACTGTTTGCTGCTTTACTGCTTACTATTAACAGTTATGCACTGGCCCAACTACTGTTATGCTGGAGCCTGTGTAACACAGTGTCAACGTTTTTTTTTTTGTTTTTTTTATTGATAAATTAACAAAACAGTTAATTGAAAAAAAAAAAATTTTTTTATAAAAAAGCAGAATAGCATCCTAAATGCATTGACCATAAAAGTTGATGCAAATGGCTTTATTTGCTTTCTTTTTTTCCCTTTCATTTTCTCCTGGTGATCCAGACAGCAAGTGCTGGTTCACATTGGGGTGACCTGTCAGGCGACTTAGCAGTCTGACAAGTCGAGCTTCATGCAGTGCAAGGGAACAGTTCTAATGAGAGCGAAACAAGTCGCTCAGACTTAGAAAAAGGTTCTTGTACTACTTGGGGGCGACTTCGGAGCAGGTTGCATTCTATTAAAGAAGCAGTTTGCAAGCCGCGCTAAGGTGGCGCTGTGCGGGGCGGATTCAGAGTCGGACAACTTTAAAGCCGCCACTGTGTGAACCGGCACCACAAGGAAGAAAACGGTTTCCTGTGACTGCTTATAAAGTGTTAGCTGTAGTTCAGCTTCAGTTTGTTAGTGTATCTAAATCTACTAGTCCATATAACACCCCCACCCCCAAGATTAACAATGCTGCTGTCAAAAAGGGTGCACCTGTGCTCTTTAGAACACAAACTGTTTTTGTTCATCTTGTCAAACTCAAGCTTAGGTAAATATTTTCAAAAACCAGCCATAAAAAGTAGGCCTGATATTGTTCTCAACTCATCTCAGTTACAAGGATGGTATTGACGTGTCAATGGTGATGCATGGTGCTTTAGAAGTTTAAATACACTGAGATGCTGACTTTACCTGAACAATAAACAAAGCCAGTCATACACTGTATATAGAACACAAGTCAAATTCTGCATAGCTCATCTGATTGAGCAGTAAGTTATAATCACCCATAGAAATCTACATACATTAAAAGTTAAATATATACCATTAATGAGGGAACAAAATGCGCACCTGGTTTCCAGGCACAGCCAACTTAGTATTTAAAAATGTTAATGGTTTTAGAATTGTACACCTGGGATTCATTGGTGTAGTTTATTATATATGCACAGAGAACATTTACAAAGAAAGACTGGTGCGGATTGCACAGGGGAGATAGCTCTGGTATGTACCTCATTTTGCAACCATTAAAAGTAAAAATCACATAGCTATAACCCTGCCAGAATCTCAGCCGATATATCATTGCACTACCGCTTTGAAACAGCCTATAATGTGCTGTCTGTGTCATGTTTTTTTTTCTTTTACCAACCCTTTTAAACAGTTGTGGGTTTAGTATTAGTGGGGGGGAACAATTTTCCACAGCAGGAGAGCTAACAAACTGTTGTTCATGGATCTCCTGCTGCAGTCACTTAACTGGAATGCGGATTCTTTCACTAATTTTGAAGTCTGTGATTTGTGTTTTATTAGTGCTTGTGAAACATGAACACTGTTTCAGCTTCCTGAAGTGGATGCAGTGTGAAACCTGAAGTAGAGAAAAGGTTAATCGGTTCTCCGTTTTCAATAATAAACAGGAAAACTTCTGCAGTTACCCTCTGATGTGGGCAGGCGTGGAACCTCTTTGCTTATGTCTGAGCGAAAAGACATAAATTTTCATGGCAATGCAGCTACAGCTTGGAAAACCACTGAAAGCAATGAGTTTGATTTTACCTGTTCCATTTTAACCATACTATTGAGACCATGACAACTGTTTACTTTGTGTGCATCGCATGGAATTTAATCAGTACCTTCACCATCTGCTTGCTTGCTTGCTACACGTGTGCACAGCAGAATGGGATAAGCAAAAAGAGAATCAATATTTACATAAATGAAAATGTAGTTCCCTTTTGGGTGAAGTTTTGCTTTAAAAAAAAAGGGGTTGTAAAGGCTCGTGTTTTTTCACCTTACTGCATCCTATGCATTATCCACTTGCCCACCAGCTCCTGCTGGTGTCAATCAAATCCAAAGTGGCGGGCGCTGGGGCCGAGTCCCGCATTTGGCCTCTATATGAGCAAGGTAACCCCCTCTGGAGATCGCGTCTCCAAGGGGGTTATCTAATGCGGGGAGGAGCCGCAAGAGCCGCCGAGGGACCCCAGAAATGGATGTTCGGGGCCACTGTGCAAAACGAGTTGCACAGTGGAGGCAAGTATGACATGTTTGTTATTTAAAAAAAAAAAAAAAAAATGATCCTTTAATATATACTTTTATATCCATAAGTAATGCATTAATAGGGTGGGCAAAAACAGACAGACAGACAACAGGAATGTTTAACAGGTCCCCACACTTAAAAGCTGTCCATAGATGGATGCTGTGTTGGTCAATGAATTACAGAGAAAAGGATTTTACGGTGAGTACAAAAAAAAAATCCTATTTTCTCTTATATTCACCGACCGAAACAGCTCCTCTCTGTAACAAATGGGACGTCCCCAAGCAGTGCCAAACGAGGGGTGGGAAAACAGCATAAAAACTTGATCCACCAAGGGAACTAGTGAAACTTTACCCACAAAAAACAGTGCTGGAAAAACCACCACAAAAAATCAGGGTATCCTCACCAGGAGTGATCACCCAAAACCGCATCAAACTGCAGAATTAATGCAATGTTATCGAAAAAACAGGGAAAAAAAAAAAATGAAAATATATATTGCATATTCAATTGCAACTACAGGGCCGCCTGCAAAACTTTGTAGCAAAAACAGGCATCAGCCGATGCACCGACGTCTACCTTGTAGAACTTGGTAAAACATGTGGACAGACGACCAGGTCGCAGATTTACACACCTGAGCAGCAGCCGCTTGTTGTCGGAAAACCCAAGACGTTCTGGATTGCCCTTGTTGAGTGGGCCGTGACCGGAAAGGGGGGCACCTGCCCCTTCAAGGCGTAGGCTTGTACTACAATCTGTCTGATCCACCTGGAAATGGCGGCCGACGAGACCGCCATGCCTTTCTTTGGACCCCACCGAAACAAACAGTGAGTCCGACTTCCGAAAGGGAGCCGTAGCAGACAAATACACCTCAAAAGCCAAAGCACATCCAGAGCGTGAAGGGCCACCTTCTTAGGCCGCTTCGGCTTAGGACACAGAGATGGCAATACAATGTCCTCATTGATATGAAAAGCAGAGACCACTTTCGGTAGCAAAGACGGTTGCGGACACAACACCACCTTATCCTTGTGAATAAGCAGATAGGGCGACTTGCAAGACAAGGCCGCCAGTTCCGAAAACGTCCTGGCCGATGTGATGGCCACTAGGAAGACCACTTTCAGGGAAAGAGTCAACAGGGGAATCCCCCTGATATTTTCAAATGGCGGTTTTTGAAGCGCCAACACACGGCTCAGATCCCAAGGGGGTAGCAGTGGACGCACCAGAGGGACTACCTGTCGTATCCCCTGAACGAAGGTACTCACTAAGGAGTGAGATGCCAGGGGTGGGGGGGGGGGGGGGTCGCTAAAAAAGACAGCTAAGGCTGAAATTTGCCCTTTAATGGTGCTTAATGCCAACTTCTGGTCTACTCCTTGCTGAAGAAACAGCAGGGTCCTGGATATGGAAAAGGAGCACGGATGCCATCCTTTCTCCTCACACATGGAGATGTAGGCCTTCCAGGTACAATGGTATATCTTCCGAGAAGAAGATTTCCATGCTCTGAACATAGTTGGGATCACGAGTCCGACAGACCCCGGTACCTCAACACCTGGCTCTCAATAGTCATGCCGTTAAAGTCAGCGATGGTAAAGCAGGATGGAGAATCAGACCCTGAGACAGAAGGTCCTCTCGCAGCGGCAGTCATCAGGGAGCGTCTGCCACCAGATGCACCAGGCCTGCGCACCAGGGACGCTGCGGACAATCTGGGGCAACCAGTATCACTGGGATCCCCTCAGCTTCCACTCTGCGAAACAGACGTGGTAACAGTTTCAGTGGAGGAAAGGTGTAGATCAGCTGGTACTGATCCCACAGAGCCACCAGCGCATCGGCCCACGGATCTCTTGTCCTGGACACGAATCTTGGCACCTTCCGATTGATACGGGAGGCCAGCAGATCCACGTCTGGTGTCCTTCTCAGGCACAGTAACCTGAATGTCTCCGGATGCGATGACCATTCCCCTGGGCCCAGCACCTGTCGACTCAAAAAGTCCGCCTGCCAGTTCTCCACTCCCAGGATTTAAATGGCCGACAGGGCCGGTACGTGTCGCTCTGCCCACCGGAGTATATGAGCGACCTCCCGAGCAGCGGCTGAGCTTCTTGTTCCCCCTTGGCGATTAACGTATGCCACCGCCGTGGCGTTGTCTGATTGGATCCTGATCGGACGCCCTTGCAGTCTCATCGACCATGTGGAGAGGCCGATTTCCCAGACTAAATCACCGGGGACCTCAACCACCAGATCAGTGAGTCTGACTGGCTTACCTGGATCTGTCGATCCAGGGACAACTGAGATTTGTCCCATTTTGTCAAAATCTTCTTCTGCAGGACTCTGGTGTGGAACTGGGCATAAGGTACTGCCTTGAAGGGGGCTACCATGAATCCCAGTACTCGCATGCAAAAGCTGAGCGACGACCACTTGTGGTTCATCCGCTGTTTTACCACGGATCTGAGAGTCTGCAATTTGTACCAAGGGAGAAACACTCTCGCTTCCCTGGAGCCCAGCCGCAAGTCTAGGTACTCCAGACGCTGGGTCGGCACAATCACCGACTTCATTAGGTTCAACAGCCACTCAAATTTTTGCAGGGTCTGCATGGTGATCGCCACATCCTCATCTAAATTCTGAGGCGGAAGATCGTCTAGGTATCACATGATCGCGATCCCACGTTGCCGTAGCAACGCCAACACTGGAGCCAGTACCCTGATAAAGACTCGAGGGGCTGACGCCAGACCAAAGGGACGAGCCACGAACTGGTAGTGGGCTTCCCCAACTGTAAACCGCAGAAACTTTTGATGCTGAAGGCATATGGGTATGTGCAGGTACGCATCCTGGATGTCTAAGGATGCCAGGGAGTCCCCTTGAAGGAGCGCAGCGACTACTGAGCGAACCGATTCCATTCTGAACCTCTGCACTTTTACAAAGTGATTGAGGGCTTTTAGGTCCAAGATCGGATGTACCCCTTCCTTCTTGGGAACCACAAACAGATTTGAGTAGAATCCCTGGAAGCGTTCCGATTCCGGAACCTGTACAATCACCCCGCACTTCAGCAAATCCCTTACCGCCCCCAAGAGGGCCTTCCGGCAAGCCGGGGATACGGGCATGCTGGAGGGGAAGAAACTGTTTGGTGGCCAAGAGGGAAACTCCATCTTGTAGCCTGTGGAAATCAGATCGCAGACCCATTGGTCGGATAACCGGGAGGACCACCGGGCTGCAAACTCCCGAAGGCGACCCCCCGCCCGAGATATTGGTGGGGGCAAACCTTCATGCGGTAGCACTTTTATTCGCAGGCTTGTTAGGCTTGCGGTTCCAGGGATGTTTTTGATCGTCCGTGAAGCTCCGGGCGGACGAAAAAGCCGTCTGAGCGGAAAAGGAGGGCCCTTGCCTACGGCGTGGCTCCTTAGCCTTCCTGGCCTGTGGGAGTAGTGTACGCTTACCATCGGTGGCATTTTTAACAATGTCATCTAATGAGGCTCCAAAGAGTCGGTCGCCAAGGAAGGGAAGATCCGTCCGGGCTTTTTTGGATGCCTGGTCAGCAGACCAGCATTTTAGCCAAATCAGGCGCCTCAGCACCCAGCTGACACTGAAGCCCTGGATACCAGAGGGAGAGTATCCAGGGCCGCGTCACAGACGTACTTAAGGCCTTGCACTAGTTGGTCTGCTAGTTCCACGCAGACAGGAGAAGCCTGTTGCTCCCCCAATGCGCGGTGCAAAGGTTTGGCCCACTCAGTCAGTGTCTGCGACACAAGTGCGGATGCCAGTACTGGTCGCACGGCTGACCCCACCACCGTCAACGAGGAATGAGCCACTGCCTTGGCCTTCCTGTCCGTGGGATCCTTGAATGCAGGAGTCCCCTCAACCGTGATTACTTTATTTAACCTGGATACTGGGGGGTCCACGACCGGAGGAGCCGACCATCTTTTGAGAAGGCTCTTCTCAAAAGGGTAATGCACCGTCATGATTTTGGGGACCGAAGGTCAGTTGCGGGCGACCCCATTCCCTGTAAATGAACTTGTCAAAATAAGTCAGATACGGGAACACTTTAGGTGAACTGGCTTGCGGGACCCAAAAGGGACCGGTACATCAGCAGAGGAATCTGCTGGCTCCTGAATCTTCAGGGTATCACGCACAGCTGTGATAAGTGCTCCAACAAGCGCTTTTGTCGCGCCCGGACCCGGACGGGGACTCATCCTCCTGTCCGAAACGGCCCTGGTCAGCATCAACTGACAAGACAGAGCAGGGGTCACCAGCATCAGCAGGACCCGAGTCTGCGTCAGCGCTCTCCCCAGATGACGGGGGGCAGGGGCCTCTTTAGTGCACCTTTCTTCCCACGCACAGCCTCCATCTTGGCAACGAGCAAATTGAGGACCGCCGTCAGGGTGTCCATGGGCACTGTGCAATCCGCAGGTGACACGGTTGCAATTGCCTGGATTTCGGGGGAAGAAACACCAGTTTCTGAAGCCATGCTGACCCTATCCTGTCTGCCACCTGAAGTGGACTTAGGACAGTGACAGTCCCACCCTCCTTGCCGCCGCTGACTGAGGGGCTCTTTCCGCCGGACTCACCACCCTGAGTTTTGCGCTGTCCACAAGTAGTGCCTGTAGTCCCTGAGTGCTCCCAAGTGCAGAGGAAACAAAAACTGTCTGTGGCAGCCACCAGAATGAGCGCTAAAAAAAGTTCTAGAAGTGTGCTCATGCTTCAATAAAATGGCTGCCCAGCGTCCAGTACACAGACAGGAAACACAGGGAAAATGGCTGTGAGAGCACATGAGTCATGCTGCTGCTAGAGAACACTGAAAACGTGTTCAGACTTCCAGAAAATGGCTGCCAGTGTCCTGAATAGGAGATCACTTGAAAAATGGCTGCTGAAGTCCAGGAAGGCATGCTGCCCTCGCCCACACCTAAAATGACCGCCAGCAGCTCCATGAGGTACAGAAAGCAAAGATGATAGCAGAAACACAGCGCCGCACCAGACCACAGCAGATCCTCACAGGCACCTTCCGGGAGCATAACCCACAGGACCCAGGACACCCCCAGCCAGCATCTCAGGTGAGAGCCCACAGAGATCCCTGTATATACAGACATACACCGCTCAGCAGCCACATGCAGCACCCCACCAGGGAGGGGGGGGGAGATAGGGACTGGAGAGGTTAGAGAGGGAGGAGAGGAACCCCCGAATCAACCTCCCAGGGAATGCCCAGCTGCTCAGCCCCACCGAGGCAGGGAGAGCTGTACTTACCACTCCTGAAGAGCTGGGAGACATTCCACTGCCGAACTACTCACTGATCAGTACAGGGTAGCTGCTGGCCCGGCATACTGTGACGCAGACATCAGTAGCCCGGTCATATGTATGCCCCGGAGCATAAAAGCTCACCGACCACCTCTGGAGCTGAGGTTTCGTCGTGGCCTGCCGAGCCGTAGCTGCGACCTGCAAACGCTCGATGGCCAGACTGGGGAGACTACAAGGATAAGGGTATCCAGCCTGTCACCCAGCCTGCTGTTGATAGTAGATCACAGGATCAGTCATCTTGCGCAAAAAGCCAAGCTTCTGCATAAAAAAGCATGGACCGATTGGCCCGCAGGGTTCCTAGGTCTTTCGCCTTTACTAGGCAAAATAAAACCGAGGTCTGTCTGCAGACAGGAGAGTTGTTACCCAAGGGACCGCCCCCTGGGCGGAACCAAGTGTTCTGAGTGTTGTATTACAACTATGCCTAGTATTCTCCTAGTGATAAGGCTAACAACCCATTTGTTACAGAGAGGAGCTGTGTCGGTCAGTGAATATAAGAGAAAGGATTTTTAATGTTTGGCTGCTTATCAGTGTATTCTGACAGCGGAGGAGTCCCCCATCTTCCAGCGAGGAGGATTTCCCCCATCTACCTCACTAGTGTTCATTCGGCACACTATACATTTTCAGCACCGGATTACCTGGTTATACTGAATGCAGCAGCTTTCCGAGGATGGGCAGTCAACTCCTAAGCAGACCATAGATAACTATTTTTTCTGATCAGCCTGCGGGCTTAAAAATGTACATATGTCATGACAGAACTAGTATGATGGACAGGGCCGTCTTAAAAGCATCATGGGCCCCTGGGCAAAGTAATGCTCTGGGGCCCCTACAAAGGAGACAGCGCAGGTAAATAGACATCAAGTAGGTAGGAGGCAGACAAGCGAAGCTTCTCCTTTTGGGTGGAGCTCCGCATTAACTACATGAACAATTATTCTGTACAGCAAAGGAACAGTGGGAAAATACTACATACATAAAAGTAACAAAGCTGTCCTGTGCATATAATATATCTGCTAGATTGATGCCTCCCCAGCACTATGGCCCCTCTGCACCCTGGATATCCCCCCAGCACTCTGTCCCCTCTACATCCCAGATATCCCCCCAGCAATCAGCAGAAATGGATTTTACTAGTAAATCAAAAATCCTATTTGGTTAGTCTTACACTACAAGACACAGGTTCTTTAGTCATCAGCAGATGGTGAAAAAGGTCTCATGTTGAAAAGCCAATGAAGCACTAACAGATCTGGTAGAGTGGGCCTTAACAGGTAAGAGGGGAGCCCTATCCCTCAAACCATAAGCTTGAATGATAACTTGTCTGATGCACCTAGAAATAGAGGAGCAAAAAGTAGGGCAACCCTCAGGAATGGAAAGAGGAAACCACCTTTGGGAGGAAAGAGGCCTTAGCCCTCAAGACAACGTTGTCATTGTGCAACACCAAAAAGGGTTCCCTATAGGATAAGGCTGCCAAATCTGAGACCCACAGCAGAGATAAGAAAACCCACTTTACGAGTGAGGTCAGACAAGGGAATATCCCCACTACGTTCCAAATTACAGTCCCAAGGGAATACACTAAGATGTGTACAATACCCTGTACAAGAGCTTTATTAAAGGATAAGTTCACATTTTATTTTTTCCAAAAAAGAATAAATGCACTTTTTTTGCAGGTAAAAAAATATAAAATGTGCATTTTTTTGGAGCCTGTAAAGCATTGCACCAGGCAACAAACCTGTCATTTGTTGTTGAATCTTGACTATCTTGAAGCATCTCTATGTCTGGTAAACCACCTTCTCGGATGCAGAGTAAATTCCCCAAGATCCAGGCGCTGACAAGTGAAAAAGTCTGCCTACCAATTCTCCATGCCTGGGATGTAGACAGCAGACAGGGCCAAAACCTGATCTATCCAAGGGATCCTCAGTGTTGAATAGAATCAAATGCCTATGAGGTCCAGAGTGTTGATGGAAGACAGACTTACTGAGAGGACATACAGGACTGCTTCATCGCAAAAACCTTTCATGACCTTGGAGGAAATTACCTGACTCCTGGTTTGGAATATATCAGTCTGGTCTTGGGAGTAAGATGCATGGAGCAGTCCAAGGAACAAGTTTGTCCCAAGCTGCCAGAATGTTTGGTTGCAACAGTGTAACTGAGCATACCCTTGAAGCGGCAACCTATAGGCTTAAGACCATAATGCAAGGATGAATCAAAGGTTTACCCTGTGCCCAGAGGACCTAGGCACGAGAACGGACAGATGTTTGTCTCGAGGCAGGAAGATCACAGGCAAAGGCTCGTCTAGTGTCAGGCCCAAGCACTTCAATCTGTGATATGGGTCCAGTGAAGATATCCTGGAGAGGGAGGATCCTTCCAAAGCTCTAGAGAGTGTGCATGTTCTGCTGGATGTTGGCTAACAGGGGCAGGGATTAATTATTCTTTAACAGTAGATCAACCAGACACCTTGCAACATAAATCCCCTGAGCAAATGTCTATCGAGGCCAGAAAAATTTCCCAGGAGAGATGCAACGCCCGACCTGTTTTTTGAACCTGTAGGTACCAGCCGGCATCCTCCGTTTGGTTTGGAAACTATGAATGGACTTGAGTGAAAACATTGAAAAGCAAGCTACTCTTGGTATAGGGTTAATGACCCCTTCAGACAAGAGTTGCTAGACAGCAGCAAGCAGATCCACCCACTGTGACATGGAATGAAAAAAGTCTGAAAGCATGAAGTGGGGAGGAGGCAGAGTGAAACTCGTTTGTAACCCCTTGAAAGGACACCCTGAACCCAGGAAGACCAGAAGACTAAACAGGAGGTCCCCCCTCACTCTGTCCGCCAAGGAAAGGAGAAGGGCAACTAACCTCCTGTTTCCAGGTCTCTAAACACACAATTACGCTCCATGGGGATCTTGAGAGTCTTACTGAGACATGAATTGACCTGATCTAGCACAGGAACTGCCCATTTACCTAGAAACATTTTTCTTTCAGGCGCCCCCTCTTTCCCTTTTTTTTTTTAATATTCTATTTAACCTTGACATTTAATGTGTACTTTCAACACTGCTTGGTCCTTTTTACTCCCCAAGCTATGGCTGGGGTGAACCACTCAGTTGCCAGGTCTTTTACATTGTACATCCCTACTGTGTTTAAAAGACATCACTTGCTGGATCCACACTGCTAATTCAGTGTTCAACCCCTCTAGGAGGTACTGTTATTTTGATCCACGTTGTTAATTGTGAATTTTTCTGCAACTCTCCCTGCGTGGGGACTCTTGCTACCTCTCATTTCTGTCAAGCTGTGATGGCATATATGCTACCTAATAACATTTTTAAACTAGAAACTTTCCTCAACCTGGTACACTGAGTGAAGCATTTTGAAAAAGCAACAATTTTCTCCAGGTGAAGCCAGGTCCCATATTAGGACAGGGAGTGAAAAAGCCTTAGGTGGTTTAAACAAACAAACAATTTGAAAGACTCCATGCTGGATACCTTCCGGTGACTCAGACACGGTAGGTGCCTAGGTCACACAAGCACACTAGGTGCCACACGGGGGAGGTCTCGCAGGTGCAATAGCACCATCATAGGCGCAAAATGAAAAGTAAACTATTACCAATTTGGGGGAAAAAAATAAACACTCCCGTCTCATCCGCGATCACTGGAAAGGTGGTCATCTGCTCCCACATATTGCAAAGGAGATTGGGAGAGGAAAGGCTACCTGGGCATAAAATGTCCTAACTGCACTCTCCACAATGGGCATACCACAGCCAGGTTCTTCAGGGACAGGGCTCTGCTGCTGGCAGTCCATGACCCTAGACCTGTAAAAGCATCCTGCAGCAAAATTTACGCGTTTGCACTATGTACCAAGGGGAGTACCTACAGCAGGATCAAGTGAACGTCAGCATCACAGGCCATCTCCGCTTCTTTCATCGAACAGGCTCTGGAAAAGTTCCCCAGAGCTCTGCAAAGGAATCAACTTATTCAGAATTTGCATTAGGAACCACAATAGCTATGGTGCAGCAGGAGACTAACCTTGGTGAAAGAATCATCAGAGAGAGAAACCTCCATTGGCAGAAGGTAACCTTCTCTAAGGATTGACAAGAAGTCATCACCTAGGCACACAAGCAAAATCAGGCTAGCTGGGATTGGGAGGGGTTATATAGGGAGTTGCCCGAGGTCTTCTTTCTTCCAGTGACAAATCAACTTGTGTGGAGATCAGTGTTTTAAGGGCACACAAAAAACAATTTGATGTGCCCTGTTTACACTTAAATGCAGCCTTTGTGTGAGCTGTGGCGCGGAAATCTTTTACATGTCAGCATTTCTCCATCCCACACCACAGCTTGGCTGTGATGCATAGAAATGAATTGTCACAGGAAAAAAAAAAAATGCACTGCGCTTTAAAAGCACAAAGCTCCACTGGCCAGAACCATCACTACCTGCGCAGTAAAATGCGCAGCATGACCTTGCAGGAAGTGAACCAGCCCTAAAGTGCCTGTGTATCATACAAGAAATACTGTTCAGCTCCTATAAATGTTGGAATCTGTTCCTAAAAAAGGACAAACACAGATTTAGGTGGTTTAGTATTCATAACAAAAATGGAAATGTATAATTAAAAAATAAAAATAAATACTAATGCTCAAAGTTGACTGTACGTACCTTTATCATTGCTGTGAACCACATGGGCCCCATTTTGAGGCACTGATACATTCTGGTGTTGTGGCTGATTCACTGAATCCAGAAAGGAGACCAGGTTTTCATGATGAGAAAGTTCTTCTACCGCAGGGAAAGAAACAATGTTCCAGTTAAGTTGCTTTATGCCATCTACCTCTGTTAGTGCCCGAAAGAGAGATGGGATGGGATCATGAAGTTCCTCAACCGTGCTCTTGGAGGTTGGGGGAGTGTCACTGTAATTTCTGGGATTGCACATTCCTAGGAAGGAATGCAAAACAACGTATTTAATGTACAGATTCATTCTTACACTAAAAGGCTTTAATATGTTCACAAGTTGACATTATATGACATTATATTCTATTTCAATCTTTTCATTCTTTGCATGAATACAGCATACTAACTTTTCTGTCCACTAAAAATATGCATCTGTTTCAAGGGAATATAAGAAAGTAACGAAGCAACATTCCATTCAAAAAAATGTCAACCTGCACATTCAAAGAAACAACTAGTCCCTGCCATCGGGATGTGCATAAAATATCACGGTTTTGCTAGATTTGACTGGCCAGAGTGGTAAAGTGATCCTGTCACTTTAGGGTCAAAAGTAAAATAAAAGGCATCCTGTAAAATGTGCGATACCGTATTTCTCTTTCCAGCATGTGTTTATACCTTAGCTTATTGTTGATCTCCAGCTGCCACAGGTATCAGACACTTCTGGGTGTGTCAAATACTTGCTCACCACCGTGCTTTGTGGTTCTGCTCTCCAACTAATATGACACTATAGGACAGACAAGCTGGTGGGAGGAGCTACAGCAAGCAGTGCTTACTTCTGACAGCCTGTGTGTTAATGGTTCACTGCAAGTGTCAAATACTGTACCTATTTCCCTGATACATTCTATAGTCCCCCCCATCAGTTCATGCATTTACAGTGGCCTAAGGATCAGCAAAGAGGCATAGTATTAACACTCTGGCAGCCAGAATGGTAAGTATACATAGCATCCTCCCTTCTATATTTTAAGCTCCAACGAGCAGGGCCCTCTGATCCCTCCTGTATTGAATAGTGTAACTGTACTGTCTGTCCCCATGTTGTAAAGCGCTTCTCAAACTATTGGCGCTATATAAATCCTGCATAATAATAGCATTTTCTATGGGCTGCCTTTATCTTACCTTTGACCCAACAGTGACAGAGTTAATTGCTAAACTAAAAGTTCAACCAAAAAAAAAAAAAAAAAAAAAAAAAAAAAAGCGAAAGTTTCCATGGGAGAGTATTTTTTTGTTGCCATGCAAAACTAAAATTCATCAGCAGGTGGCACCACAAGTAAACCAAGTTAGTATAGTTTTCTATAACCAGGAAACCTGATACTTGTGGGGGGGGAGTGGGGCCCCCAATATTGCTACAATGGTAGTTCAGTTCTCTGGAAAATCCCCAAATCCATTCAAACACAGAAAATAATGGAGTAGAAATAGTCAGCATTTTTTCAGAATGATGGGGGATGTTGTGCAGTTTTGGGGGTTCATATCAAGGATTTACTCGCTGGTGTTACACACTCACCTTGAGGGGTTCCCACAGACAGCTTATGCGAAATGGGAGGAGGACGTGGGCACGTTTGACAGTGAGCAATGGGAGGAGGCTCTCCAGGCGGTCCAATTATGTTCGCTCAATGTAGCTCAGAGACTGTCCCAACTTTACTTGTTGCTCAGAGTTCACCTTACGCCTGCTAGACTTCACAGGATGGGGATACGACAGGATGATAAATGCCCTAGATGTGCAAGGGATCATGGGGACCTGATCCACCTACTATGGAGATGCCCCAAGCTTCACTTGTTCTGGACAGGAGTGGTGGCCACGATTAATGGAGCATACCGCCTTAACATACCAATTGACCCTAAACCCTGTATACTCGGGATACTAGACGACATACCTATGACACCTAAGAACAGGCAGGCGGTCGCCAGGGCCTTGTTTCAGGCACGAAAAATGATTCTCAGGCACTGGAAGGACTCAGAGCCCCCGGCGCTGGGAGAATGGATAAAACAAATGGGGGATACTATTAGGATGGAGAAATATATCTTTCAACACAGGGGTTGCCCAGAGAAATACGAGAGTCTATGGGCTCCCTGGTTGGACACACCAGGACTGTCACCGATTGACTTGATACTGGACCGATTACTGTAGAAAGAATAGGTGGGCTAGAGGACCGGTTGGGAAATAATTACTGGATGTGTACGGGCTGGGACGGCCCAGAGATGATGATAGAAGGTGTTTTGTACCAACAAATGTATGAGTATGGGAGATGGGGGAATAACGAAGCTGAATTATTGATGAGCCTTCCTGCAGAAATGAATGTACCCTTCGGATCTGTAACCATGAACCTGTCTGAGTTTGGTGCTGAAAAAATTGTACTTAATGTTCATTCTGTATTTCTTTGGTTTTGTATTTGTTCAATAAAAACATCTTTGATTTAAAAAAAAAAAAAGAAATAGTCAGCATTTGGTGTTGGGCATTCATAAATTGCTTTAGTATTTATATAGTTAAGATGGTGTGGAAAAAGAGAAAACAGTATTTGCATTTGGGAATATAGTCAAATGTTGAGCTAAACTCAATTTATGTTATTTGAAAATTGTACTATATCCGAATTATTTTGTGAGTAAGCTGAACTGAACTTGAGTTGATCTTCTGTTGTATATCTAATGTACATGCAATTGCCACTATAGGGACTTACACCTTTGAGTTACATGAGGGGCCCATGGAAATCCACAGAAAAGCATGAAAACGCATGTAAATGCATATCAATGCGCATTAAGGTCACATCCCATCTATCCAAGCATGCTTTCATACACTGTTCATCGCTTTTTTTTTTTTTTGCAATTTAAAGCACATTTTACATGGCATTTCATGCATTTTTGGCATTTACATAAAAAAAAATCTGTAATTGTATAAGAGGGATGGTGAGGAGGCAGGCGAGAGGATGTTATTTGAATGGGTGATTTTATAACTAAAAGGGTTTATGCCCTAGCTGCCGCTGCTGTGCATTAGCTGGTCTGAAGGTCCCCATGGGGTCCATTTGCAGGAAAATGTAGCAGTGTTTGTTTATTGCCATTCAATTTACTACTTGGATGTGAAGCCCCGCTCACTTGCAGCATCTTGTGCATTGGGAATATGCTGATCAAGAATGTGCCAATATCCTGCTTTTTAAGATAACCCGTGCTAGTATCCTGCAGTATTAGGGTGATCAGAAATGTGGCAAATACACAAAGGAAACCAGCAACATTCCAAGAGTGCAGGGGGAAGGGTCGGCAAAGAGGGGATCGGAGGAAGTAAAGAAAGGTGAGGGGGTAGGGAGGGACACAGGGAAGGGTTGTAGCTAGGCTTGTACAGGGGTAAGCAGTACATAACACGCAGAGTGCAGGGATAAGGGGTGTGTAAAGCACAGAGTGCAAGTTTCAGGCATGTGTAACATGCCGAGTGAGGGGTGTGCCACTCAGAGTGCAAGGGTCAGTGGTTCATAATGCACAGAGTGCAGGGATGAGGGTTGTGTAAAGTGCAGAGTGCAGGGGACCAGTAGAAAATCCAGGGGTAACATACCCATTCTGCAGCTCAGTTGCAGAGAACAGGAAAAAAATAAAAATAAAAAAGTCCACAATTCCCCCCTTTCCACCACAAAAATAAATTAAAAAAAAAAAAAAACAACAAACAACACACAGCACCCCAAATCTGCCTCCTTCATCCACAAACAAACAGTGCCCCTAATGGCCCTCAAGTATACCACCCCCCTTCCCCAGCACTATCACTTCTCACAGGACTGAGATAGTAAAAAGGAATGTACAACTTTTCTGCAAGTGGATCTTTACTCTCTACTTACAATTCCAAAGGATCCACTTTGCCACAATCCGCTCTCCTCCTCTCTGCTATAAAGTGCCTTGCACCCTTTGCAGCTGCTGCTGGACACTGTGCAAACAAGGCAGCGGGACTCTGCTAGTCAATTGTTTAGACTCTGCCCACCAATGTGACACTGTTCATTAAACACTAGAAGAGCGGTGTAGTTCACTTCCTGGGACACACAGGGACGCCAACTTAAAAGCGGGACCGATACCGCAAATCCAGCACAGCTTTAAGTATAAGTCTCTGTGTGTAGGAAGGGCTTTGCATCCTCGTGTCAGAAAGAAGCAGCGGGAAAGTTGCAGAAAGTACAGATACACTAAATAGATGAAGCAGATGCAAAGAGATCCTTGCAATGCAGGTTCTTAGATACAGCCTCTCTTCAGCAAGGAGACTAGTGAGCAGCACAGCAGTAACCTTACTAAATCACACCACAAATCATATGGGGTTAGTACTCAGCTACAGTGCCTTATATGATCTCACACTGCAGAATAACAGCTATGACGTTTAAGGCACAGGAAGTGCAATGCTGTTTTTCAGAAGAAAGTTAAGACAAATGTAAATCTTAGACACGTTTATCATTTCTAAATGTTCATTATGTCAAGGCAGAAAATCTTTACTAGTTTCATTTAGGTTCACTTTTATAAATGTTACACTGCCTTCTTCACGCTGTTAAAAAAATGGCTTTATAAAAACACTTTGTTGAACATATTTAATTAGTAGAAGAAAAGTGGAGTTCTATATAAATAGAAAACAAATCCAACCAAAAGAACATTGGAAACAGGAAGTGTTTATGACAGGAGGTGTAATGAAAGTGCAGCTAGAGCCTGTGTTTTTGTAAGCAGTGATGTCAGCTCATAACTCTGCACATCTGGCGAAGGAAAAGTGCACAGCCTGTAACAGGCCCTGAGGGCGGATGCTAGTCTGGCACTTGGCAGAGTCACCTGCATTCAATCATGCCAAGATTCTTGGTTGACTTCAAAAAATTTGATCTCTGCCACATCAATTCCTGCACAGTTCTCAGTGAATGGTGTAGAATCCGTTTCAGGGGTATATTCCGATAGTGACACATTACAACTAAGAAAACTTGTATGTATGTATAAAAAAAAAAAAAAAAAAAAATGTAGAAGAAAAAAAACAACTGATTAAAACAATGCTGTTAAACAAAAACACATTAATAGGTTCATTTGTTTACAGGAGGAGACAGCAATAGGAGCTTAGCTTACTTTCCACAACACATGCTCAAGTGATATGTAGTCAATTCCCAGTCGTACTGTTGATTGGTTAAACCCTCAATCAGGTTTGTTTTTTACTTTTAGCATTTTTTTCAGCTGCCCCTGAACTCGCCTCTGTGTTATCTGATCAGTACATGTACACAGGGTTGTTTATAGTCCTTTCTGGGCAGTTGAGTTTAGAAGCATTTTTTTGAAAAGCAAAAAAGCGTTCAGAACAGATGCTCAGAGGCATTTGAAACACCAAACACCTGTAACAACGTGTAAACGCGGTAATTTCGCGCTTATCTGCATTTCGTTTAGAGGCGTTTATTTTTTTAAAAAAAAGCTTCTATGCACAAAATGCGGCTAAAAGCTGCATGTAAACGCGGCAAACGGAAGTTTTTAAACGTTGGTTACTATCTGTCAAGTTAAATCATTCAGGGGCGGTTGTAAAACGTCCTGTGTACATTAAGCCCAACAAATGCATTTAATACTTCGTACAAAATCCTTTGTTGCTAATGACAGCTTTAAGACGCCTCTTGTATGGAGAAACTAGTCACATGCATTGTTCAGGTGTGATTTTTGGCCCATTCTTCCACACAGTCTTCAAATCTTGAAGGTTTTGTGGGCCTCTTCTAGGAATGCTGATCTTTAGTTCGTTCCATAGATTTTCTTTTGGATTCAAGTCAGGTGATTGGCTGGGCAATTCTAGCAGCTTTATTTTCTCTGAAACCAATTGAGAGGTTCCTTGGCTTTGTGTTTGGGATCATTGTCTTGCTGAAATGTACACCTTTGTTTCATCTTCATCATCCTGGTAGATGGAAGATTTTTATCAAGAATGTCTTGGTACATTTTTCATTCATCCTTCAATAAGTTTGCCAGTACCTTATGGTAAAAAAACAGACCCTCACCATGATGGTCCCACCTCCAAACTGCACTGTTGGAATGGTGTTTTTGGGGCGATATGCAGTGCCATTTGACCTCCAAACATGGTGTGTGTTATGGCATCCCCTTCACTAGGGGTTGTCAGAGTATCCCACAAGGTGGATGCCAGGAAAGGGCACTAGGACTAAGAGTCCGGGCTCTGAAGTGAACTTGTACGACACTGATGATTCAGACCCCTGACAGGGTGAGGGACAGTCGAGGCTACTCCCAGACAACCTAGTGAGACCGAAGGTCTGTGCGGAAAGGGGAGATAGTCTGGGGTACCAGATAACATTGGGAAACTAACATTTCCAGGGAAAGGGAAACTCCCTGAGGCAGAGAGAGTTGGCTCTAAAAAAGGTGCCCAGATCAGACACCCCATGTGACAGATTCTGGAGCAAGGGGTCCAGTTGTGAAAGGAATGCAAGCAAAACAGAGGTGCAGCAATAAAACAGCACAAGAAAAAGCAAAAAGGCACAATTGGAGAGAGTTCCAGAAGCAAGGAATTGGCCTGATTACCCAACGGGGCACTCCCTGCCACTACCTGAAGGGAACACTTCGTATTGACCCGGAAGGATTCAAAAACAGGTTAGGATGAGTCAGATACTCTATTGAAGTGGCACTGGTATCCCAGCAGCTTAACCAGAGTGCTTTGCACATCTGTACAGACAACAGACCCATGCAGAACAGTAGTTTAGAAGCTTGTAGCAAGCCATCATAAATGAAGTACAAGGCTTCAGACATCTCTTCCACCTATTCCGTGGCTGTGAAAAAGTCCCTTTTGAGGGATCTACCCCATTCTGTCACAGTCTGCCAGAGTAAGGTCACAGCCAACACACGACTGATGTCAGAATATGCCAGAGCAAAACTGCGACTAAGCCCTGGTTCACACTGAGCTGCGGGAATGAAGCCGAACTCGCACGATTTAACTCCCACATATGAGTCCGTGGCGATTTCACAGACATCTGTGTGGGTTTCTGCACAGATGTCAATGGAAATCGCACCCCAAAATTGCAAATAGTACAGAAACGACTTTTTGAAATCAATGCGGTGCCGCAAATGCAGCATGGCACCGATTAGGACGGTGCCATTGCCGGCAATTCCTGACGATTTGACATGTCAAAACTCACCAATGTGAACCAGGGCTAAGGGGGGATTCCAACTGTTGATCAGTAGAATCCTTAAGAGTAACCCTCTACCTGCCAAGTGGTGCAATTATGTTGAGTCACTGGCAGATCCACGGTAGGTATAGACAAATGCTCTCTTGAAAGGGAATAGTTTTAAAACACACTCCTAAGTTGTACCCAGGACTCTTTAGGGTACTTTCAGTCCTCATAAAAAGAATACCTCAAATCAGCAAGTGTAATGAAAAGATCAGTACAGCTATGGGAGCTCTAAAAGATCCAAGGACGGAGACAGCAAGCTGATCCCTTAAATACAGGGTAGAATGGAATGCATCAATAAGGTCCAAAACTCCCCCTTGGCAGAAGACTACGCCCGCCCCCCCCCCCCCCCCCCAAAAAAAAGCCCTACAGAGACTGTTGGGAATATGGATACGAGATGGTCTCAGCAACCCAGTCATCATTTGGCTTCTACTAAGGCTTCTGGAAGATCAGAGCTAAATTCTGCATGGGTGACAATGGCGTGCACAAAAAACCTCTCCAATTAGTGTCCACAAGGAATAGTGAGAATATGGCCACAAAGCGTAACAGAGTTCTAAGTTCTGCAACAGAGATAAGGTTCAATTAGCTCACAAATATGTGCTTTGGCAACACAACTGGGAAAATAGACAGACAGTCATTAATTGGCCACACAGTCACACAAAAACAAACTAATTTTGATTGCAAAACAGAATCAAAAGATTATAGTGTATGTAAACCTAATTACAAACTTCTCTTATTTGCTACCTCTGTTAAATACATGATTTAAAAATTTTAAATCTTTTTGCGAAGTGCAAAAAATATCGGTCGGTCGTATAGAAATTCAGAGTAGTTCCTGTGTTATAGAAAGGAGTCCAATTAGCCCTCCTAGTTATCTTGTAGTACAGAATAATTAGTGTTGACTAGGTAGTGATGAAGAAAGTGGGAGGGTTTGAGTAGTTTAGAAAAAAACAATACACCATACACCAATCAGTCAGCAAAAATGTTGTGGGTTGTCCACTCATAACAGGATTGAGTATTTCTGGCAGGATATCATGCCTGTTGCTGTCATTTACACAGTGGCAAAATGGTTAGAACATCTGCCTAGCAGCACTAGAGTCATCCGTTTGAATTCCAACTATGGCCCTTCCTGCCTGGAGTTCACAAGTTCTTGCTGTACCTGCGTAGGTTTCCTCTGGGTTCTCCGGTTTACTCCCACACTTCAAAAGATATGGTGGTAGGTTAACTAGCTCCCGTCTAAATTGGCCCTTGTATGTGTATGAATGAATTAAGCTGGCCATAGATGTTCGAATTCAAACCATTTATGGGCAGGTTGATTATACCCAAGTCGATTTTTACAGGCAATTACTGGCAGCAGCTATAGCCGCTAACAACGATCATTATATTCTTTCGGCAGGGACAGCTCCCTCATGCCAGGAGAATACAATAGCTCCGTATCAACACTGACTGTGTTGTCAGTGTTGCAGGAAAGAAAAATCACATCTATGGCCTGTCTCAGGAACCTTAACCACTTGCCGACCGGGCCATAGCCGAACTAAGGCCATAGCGAGATCAGTTCATTCTGGGAGGGCATCCAGGGACATCCTCCCGAACTCAGGCACGCACACGGAAGTGTCCATGCTCGCTGGGTTCACCGGACCCGGCACATCACGGTAAAGGGCCAATGACAGCGGTGCTTTACCACGTGATTGCTCCATCACATGATGGAGTGATAACTTGTCAACATGTCTGGTTAAGCTCTCTCCTCGCAAAGATCGGTACAGTGAGCGGAGGGAGCCATTGCAGCAGTGCTTGTGAGCTGGATCTGATGTGCCCACAGCAATGATCTGTACCCATTCAGCCTCATTTATGCCCATTCATGCCTCAGCTGTGCCACATCAGTGCCCATCCATGCCACATGTGTAAAAAAAAAAAATTATATATATATATATATATATATATATATATATATATATATATATATATATATATAATATATATTTTTTTTTTTTTTTTTTTTTCATTTTTCTTTCCACATTTTCCAAAAACTTTTATGTGTTGGGGTGTTTGCTTTCTAAAATTGGGTCATTTTTGGGAGTTTCCATTGTTCTGGTGCTCCAGGGCCTTCAAAAGGGCAAGAGGTAGTCTAGAAATTAAATGTGTAATTATTATTATTATAATACAGGATTTATATAGCGCCAACAGTTTACGCAGCGCTTTACAATAATTGATGTTCCTAGAACACTAGAACACCTGACGGTGCTCCCTGCATGTTGGGCCTCTGTATTTGGCAAGGCTGTAAAAAAGTCTCACACATGTGGTATCGCCATACTCAGGAGTAGCAGCAGAATGTGTTTTGGTGGTTTAGATGCAAGAATGCATATTGTGTGTGAGAGAAATTACCTGTTAATATATGATAATTATGTGAAGATAAAAAATAAATCTTACATTTTGCAAAGAACTGTGGGAAAAAACTACAACTTCAAAATAAAAAAATAAAAAAACACTTACCATGCCTCTTACTTAATAGGTTGAAATGTCTAGGGGTCATTTGGGGGGGGGGGGGGGGTTTTGTACGGGAGGGGGGGGGGTGGGGGGGGGGGGGGGGGGGGGGGGGTGGGGGGGGGGGGGGGGGGGGGGGGGGGGGGTGGGGGGGGGGGGGGGGGGGGGTGGGGGGGGGGGGGGGGGGGGGGGGGGGGGGGGGGGGGGGTGGGGGGGGGGGGGGGGGGGGGGGGGGGGGGGGGGGGGGGGGGGGGGGGGGGGGGGGGGGGGGGGGGGGGGGGGGGGGGGGGTGGGGGGGGGGGGTGGGGGGGGGGGGGGGGGGGGGGGGGGGGGGGGGGGGGGGGGGGGGGGGGGGGGGGGGGGGGGGGGGGGGGGGGGGGGGGGGGGGGGGGGGGGGGGGGGGGGGGGGGGGGGGGGGGGGGGGGGGGGGGGGGGGGGGGGGGGGGGGGGGGGGGGGGGGGGGGGGGGGGGTGGGGGGGGGGGGGGGTGGGGGGGGGGGGGGGGGGGGGGGGGGGGGGGGGGGGGGGGGGGGGGGGGGGGGGGGGTGGGGGGTGGGGGGGGGGGGGGGGGGGGGGGGGGGGGGGGGGGGGGGGTGGGGGGGGGGGGGGGGGGGGGGGGGGGGGGGGGGGGGGGGGGGGGGGGGGGGGGGGGGGGTTTGTACGATCCTGGCTTGTTAGCATCTTAAGAAATTAAGATAGTACATCAGGTGTGATCAATTTTCAGTGATTGGCACCATAGCTTGTAGACACTGTCAGGTACACACGGAAGATTAATCGGACAAATGACCATCCGTTTCTTTTTGCAAGATAATCGCAGATCGAATCTGAGGTTTACTAATGTCACGAAAATTCTCGTATGTCAGAATAAAAATTCTCATGTGTCGTAATGCACTTGTATTGCTTTTTCGAAGGACAGCTGTACTGATTAAAACAAAAATTGTGCGATCTGGCATCGTACGTAAAAAAAAATATGTTGTTCATGTCCGATAGAATAATATTGGATAAACTGCCATGATTTTCTGATCGTGTGTACGGGGCTTAACTTCCACAAAGACCAAATAATATACACAGATTTTGGTTATTTTTTACCAAATATATGTAGCAGTATTCATTTGGGCCAAAATTTATGAAGAAAAAAAAAAAAAATTGCAAAATTTTATAACAAAATTAAGAAAAATTTTTTTTTTTTTTTTTTTTTTTTTTAAAAACAACATTTTGGGTCTTTTTTTTTTTTATTTATGGCGCAAAAAAGAAAAAAAACCCAGTGGTGATTGAATACCACCAAAAGAAACCTCTATTTGAGTGAAAAAAAAAAAAGAAGACAAAAATTTCATATGGGTACAGTGTTGCATGAGAGCACTGAAAGCTGAAAATTGGTCTGGTTATAAGTGCCCAGTGGGCAACTGGTTAAGCCGGGTACACACTGACCGCTCCGGTCGGAGCCGCTGTACTAACCATGCAAGGTTAGTTCAGCGATCTCCCCCCCGCTGAGCTGTTGTGTTCTGACAGGTGTATGACCTGAACACTCAGATCAGTGCTCTCTGTCATTGGTTGAGAGCACTGATCAGGAGCCGATAGGCTGCTGGTTTTCCAGCATGCACGGCTGGCTTCTGTCAGACAGACATACACATGGGCCAAATGTCGGTCGTTCTTTTTTGAACCGGCCGTTGTCTCCCGACATTTGGCTCTTGTGTACAGGGCTTTAGATTCTAAGCTTGTTGATGGCACAAACTGATGTGAATGTGCAGTATATATGCTGCTTAAAATTGACAGAGCTATACCAGCACCTCTAATAAAAAAAAACATGGGAAAATGTGTATGTATTGCATAGATGTATGTCAGGGACAAAAACAAAACAAAAAAGGAAAAAAAAAAAAAAACACCTGATGTACAAGATAGGATTTGCAATAATAAATGTTCACTATGATGTCTTAGTTGTGAACACTAAACACACCAGCAAAATAACTTTTTTTTTTTTTTAATTGGAAAAAAACAACTTTATTAAAGAGAAGGTACATTGTTATTAATGTACCATTTTAATTAAATTATGGGGACATCAGTTATATAGATTGAAAACAAATAGCAATCTTCACAGTTTTTAGACATCAATGATCGTACTATAACCTACCGTATATAAAGATTTACTACATTGGTTTCACTCATCCAGCAAATCACTTTAAAAATCTTTTTGCCTGTCTACACAAGCTCTAGAACTGGCACTTACCTACACAGTCACAGCACTCATCCCAGAGTGTGCCCAGACACAGCATACATTCCTTACAGCAAGAGCAGTTGCCATCTGTAGGGCGGCACTGGCACAGCTCCTGAAAAAAATAAAAATAAAATATAGTACTATAGTTAGCCTATTTTTTTAATTTATAAAGGACACAGGCATAGTGTGGTATTCGCGAGAGAGAATATTTTACAAATATATAAAAGGGAATATGTTTATATAATCTATACCTAGATCTGCTGCAAAGCACAGTAGGAATGTGTTATGATAAGATCAAGGTAGACAGAGCTGATTGAAATGGTCACATCCCTCATTACTGCTCCCAGCAGGAGAGATACATGAATGCTTTTTTCAATGCAGAGACTTCTGGTCTGGAGTTGAAAAAATGTCTGGAAGGGTCACACAAAAGGAAGTCATTAGGCTCCTGTTTACACACCAACTTCTTAATGATCTTCCAACAATGCTCAGAGTAAAGTCTACACTGTTGCATGAAGTGAGATGCTTCATTACTGCTGAATGGTGTACAGTGCTATCAATGTTTGACTGGAAGCAGTGTACTGTATAAGAAAAAAGTAGATTCTTACTGCACACTTTAATGCACCACAATTGATGTGCATTCAGTGCGTGCACTGCTCCTGTGTGCGTGCAATACTCACATAAATAGCTCTGTACAGCTGCATACAATCGCCTTCGCCCATTGATATCTATGGGCTGCTGTTCATAACATTCAGGGCATCAGAAATGCGCAGTGTCATTATGCTGCACAGTCAAATGCCTAAAGCTGAATGTTTCATTTTAAGAACATTTGTTCAAATTGAGCCCTCCCCCTGTTCCCTTTGCTTGTTACTTACTAGTCTGATCGCCATCCATTCAAATATTTCCTAATGCACACCACTAGACCCAGCACTGCTGGGTATCTCAATTTATACTAACATACTTTCGATTGTCTTTCTTAAATTAACTTGTTGGCTGAATGTTGCAGCCATTGTTCTTGTTAATTGCATTCTCACAAAATGTAAACGAAAAAAAAAAAAAAAAAAAAAAAAAGAAGGAAGGTTTGTTGATTTTTTTAATCTATAGGTGGTCAAATCAACATTCTTATTTGAACACAGTGAGGGAGAAAAAAAAAATAAAAAAAAAAGGGTTTGGCATTGCTGTGATCCAATGGTCAAGCCTGGTAAACACTGCCGAATATCTGCTGGTTCAACAGAAACCAGCCGACATTGATCCTGTGTGTACACCAGCCTGGCCAGCTTCTGTTGAACAGCATCCGATCAGCACTGGCAGCCAATGGCTGTGAGCGCTGACCGATGTGCCCTGGCAAGGGAAGGGGGCAGTCCCCCCCGTCAGCACACAATAGTTCAGTGGGAAGATGAAGATGGTTCTTTTTTCGTTCAACCCAGGGAGCTGAACGAAAAAAACAATAAAAAAAACAAAAGGGGGGGGGATTGTTGTACTAACTAGCCGATGTTAGTACAGCAAGCTTCTCCGTTTTTTTTCCATTCAGTCCGCTGGGTTGAACAAAAAAAGAAGAAGATAGCGTGTACCAGGCTTAAGTCTCATTGCTGCGATCAAACTCTGCTGCCATAGCATTACTTTATGAGGGTGCAGCATAATTATTTTTCCAAATGATCAAACTCCTATTGCAGGAGATACGCATATATATTGTATATATTTAAATTTTGTTCACACTAAAGTGCATCTTCCACACAAACACAGAGGTGTGAAACAAACCTCCATTCACACTAGCAGAACTATACCACAATGCTTAATGAAAAAAAGTGTAACACACACCTCACAGGTACGTGCTGCTAGTATAAGTGAAGCCTTACCGGAGCTTTTCCACAGTTCTAGGCCTTCCCAGGCACCGCAGTGTCTGTTAAACTCAGTATTGTAAACAGCTGTATTAAGGCTTGAACACATAACTTTCGCTTTAGAAAAGGAAAATGGCCTAGAGCTATTTGTCAGTAGTTAACATTATGCATGCTTCTCTAAAGATCCACATTCTGGCACACATATCTTTCATTCTATATTCCTTTCTCTGGTTCTCCAAATGTAAGCATTTATGTTTTATCAGGACTGGAAAAAAATATAAAAAAAAAAAAAAAAAATCAACTGGAAAACAGAGTTAGGTACCTGGTAACTCTTTTTCTAAGTCTTCCAGGGCAGCATCCAAGAGATAGTTTCCTCCTTTCTGCAACAGGAAACGCATTAATCCACCATTATAAAATGTATTAGTCTCAACTGTGTGCCTCAGTAGTATTAGAGCCCTTTCAGAGCGTCAGCGGTAAAGCGGCGCCATTTTTAGTGTCGCTATTCGGGCGCTAGCGCAGTGGTTTTAACCCCCCTGCTAGCAGCCGAAAAGGGGTTAAATCCACCCGCAAAACGCTGCCGCAGTGAAGTTTTGCCAGCGGTATAGCAGCGCTGCCCCATTGATTTCAATGGGGGAAGAGCGGTGAGTTCACTGCTCCAGAGACGCTGCTGGCAGGACTCCCGACGCCCCCTGCCAGCGCACCGCTGGAGTGAATGGAGCAGCTGTTTTAGGGTGGTTTGCAGGCGCTATTTTTTAACACTATAGCGCCTGCAAAACACCCCCAGTGTGAAAGGGGTCTTAAAAGCACCAAAAGGAACTCTCAGCAAGCCAATGTGTCCCCAAAATACCTGGCATCAGCACTTAGGGTGGGAACTAGTGCGGTCCTGGAAAACTTCTTAGAAAAAGAGTTACCAGGTATCCAACTCTGTTTTCGTCAAATCGTCTTCCAGGGCAGCATCCTTGGCGTAGCTTTCCACTATTGCAAACTAAAAGTCGCACAATTTTTTTTGCAGCGAATTTAATGCAACTTGAAACCATGCCTGTGTATCTGTCACATCAAAGTGGGACCAAAGTAGTGCAGGGACCACTTTGAAGTTAATGAGACTCAAAGTCGCACAGATATGAATGGTACTCATTGGAAGTCACGGGGTATGCCTTGTCATGCGACCCTGCAGACCCAAGTCTCATGAAAAGTCGCACCAGATGAGACCGAGACATTTTGTTTATGCATTTTTGGCATAGTGGCTTTTTCCCCACTCAGGGAAAAACCGATGACCGCAAGAGGCGCATGCCTTAGTCTGGTCTGCGTCCTTTTTTCCTCTGGGGCCTTTGCCTGCAAGTAAGCACAAAGGGCCTGAGTGAGGTTGGCGGTGTACAATGCAATTGTATGGTTTGTAGGGAGGTAAAAGACAGATGTGACTCCAGAGTGCTCTGGTTTACCTTGGAGCTGTCCTGACATGCAGGATCTGCAGGAGAGTGGAGAAGCGTTCGACCTGTCAGCCACCGGGATCCTCTTCTTAGCGAGCCCTTTCTGCTTCCTGCTCCAGCCCTGCCCCTGTGCGGGTTGTGGACACACCTGCCACGTCCTCCCTGGCATTATCCTTCCTCCACCAAGGTGGCCGCCGACCGGACCACATGACCGGAAATGATGCATCTGGCGTCATCTTGCTACACCTCAGGACCGCAAACGAGCGTTTTTTGCGGAGAGGTCTGTGGGATGCGAGCGGAATGCGAACGGCGGGCAGGAGGGTCGGTGGCCAGGTCGCCTGCACAGCGAGGGAACCTCTAAAGCACCTGGAGCGCGGGGCTCGGCCAGATGGCCCTCCACCATCAAGGAGCAGTAGCTGTGGGGAAAAATGCCGGCGGCATGTAGTGCAGCTGGGGGATAGTTGCATACCCCTCTGTAGGGGCGAAACTTCAGGCAGAGCCTTGAGGCTCAGATTGCTGCCCCTGCTTACCCTCCCAAGGCCACTTGGGCTGAATGGGATCCTGGTCAGGGAGTCCCCTGCAGAAAGCACAGATTGGATAAAATAAACGTTTGCAGCTCCTATGGGTCTGGAGGAAACACAAAAACAACTGAGGCACACAGGTGAGACTAATAAGTTTATAATGGTGGACTAATGCGTTTCCTGTTGCAGGAAGGAGGAGCCTATCTCTCGGATGCTGCCCTGGAAGACGATTGAAGAAAATAAATTCAAAGAAGAAGCGCAGCAGAAGACATTCCCCATTTTATAAACAGATAACATTACACCAGTGGGAGTTGCCCCCGATCCATTTCAGAATAAAATATATAATACATGCACATTTTCCTGTGCGTTATCCCTTTCAAGTGCAGAAAAATACCTGTTACCATGTAACAGAAATGCACTCAACTTATATTTTTGTTGTGCGCCGACAACACACAGCATTTTTGTGGATTGAACGGAGTCAGCCCTCCCATCTGTTGCTAAACTTTGGAATTCCTGCCATTGGCCTCATCGCCACAACATAGCCCAAGATAAGAACTGGAAGGGCCAATTACACTTACTGAGATAACACAGGAAGCATGCACAGGACAGCTCTGCATTTCTTATGCAGGCATGATTTATTGAACAGATATAAGAAAATGCTTTCAATGTTATCTTTAACAGACCAAAATAAAGTAAAGTAAATAGAAGTTAATTGTTGGGGTTTTTACCATCACAGAATGCTAAAAATGCTAACAATATTCACATATCCTACTGGGTTTTACAAGCAACTGTTTTATTTTCTACATCACCATTCTGATCTCCAAATATCACCCAAACCGTTCTCTTGGTTCCTCCCAAGATTTTTTGCTCTTTAGCTCCCTTGTCGCCTTCCCCCCCCCCATGCTCATCTCCAGGACTTTTCCAGAGCCTCTCCCATCCTCTAGAACGCACTACCCCAAATCAGTCTTGTTAGCTCCTACTCTATCCACTTTTAGGCGAACCCTGAAAACTCATCTCTTCAGGGAAGTCTATCTTGCCTTTAGCTAACAACCAAATCTTCTACTTACCACATCAGTTCATCCCTTAGGCCCCTTTCACATTGGGGCGTTTTTCAGGCGCTACAGCGCTAAAAATCGCGCCTGAAAAAAAATCCGACCCCATTCACTTTTTTGACCGTCCTGCTAGCGCACCGCTCCAGTGTGAAAGCCCTCCGGCGTTGCCTTTGAGAACGTCTGACGACGAAACGCATAAGGCGTGCTGACGTCACTTCCGGTGCGGGACTTAGAGGCTTGGTACGCAGCTGGAGTGCAAGCCGCAAACCAGCCCTATACCCCTCCGTTTTTTCGTATGTCAAAAAACCTGCATGTTGTATGGTGGAATCAGGAGTATCTTGTGTGATGCCCTGGTCCTTTTTATTTAGTTTTTAACCTTTGATTTTTAAATAAATACTTTTCCATCTAATAATGCACATGGGATCTCCATTTTTTTGCTTTTTCTGTGAGGGCTAACCCCCTCTGGGATTGCTGCTGGATTGCCTGGGTTTTGCTGGATTTCCTCTTCACCTACCACACCAAGAAAATTCTGGGTGGATTCACTGGAAGGACCAACCGGCCAGGATATCTCCTAGTGTGGGATCTGAGGAGCACCCGACACCGATATCTGAAAGCTGTTCACCCCTGTAGGGGTATCTACATCTGGTGAGTGAGGGAGCAAGAGGGGACAGCACCAAGTCACCATTATTGCTTGAAGCACACAAGTCACCGTTTGAACCACTACTTGAACTAATGTTACAAGATTATTTGACACATAGTTATTATTAATATTCAAAATATATTTATTTTTGGGTACTGTGGAGCTCCACCCTGGAATTGGACTTCCATACATATTTTTGTGTTTTTTCCTTTTATAATTGTTTAAAATTTTTTCACTTTGAAGCCTGACCTGGGCTACATTTATATAGCATTTTTTTGGGTTTTTCCACTTTTTTTTCACTGGGATTGGTATACACATAAATCCAGCCCTCCTTGGGCTTCTATCCACACAAATCTAGAATTGTCATATTTTGCATATATAATCTAGATGGTACTGCATATGATGATATTGTTTTATTTTACACTTATAATTCACTAGTGTTTATGGTAGGATCTCAACTGTATTACGTTTGATCTCTACACGGGTGAGCTGATAACTTATGTTAATTGGGTAGTCACTCTGTTCCTCGCCATTTGAGTTTGGCTAATCTAACCGATACTTAGCTTTAAACCACATTCTCACTGATAGCACTATTAATATCTGGCTTTGGGCAGACAGGGGCGTTAACCCCCACCCCATAGCTTATCACTTATCGCCTAAAGGGTAAAACACGGAGTCGAGTACTTTACACGTACATTTCTATCCATTAACTCCTTCAGGCATCCTGGATTTAGATATATAGGGAGCGCCATTTGTCCTTTAACTTACATTTCCAAAAAAGTCCTGCTAGCAGCATCTTTAGAGCGGTGTATTCACCGCTCCTACCCATTGAAATCAATGGGACACCGCGGTAATACCGCCGCTTTGCGGGGGGTTTTAACACTTTTTCGGCCACTAGCGGGGGTTAAAACCGCACCGCTAGCGGCCGAATACCGCGGCTAAAACAACGGTAAAGCAGCTCCCGCCCCAGTGTGAAAGGGGCCTTACAGTTACTGCCTTTTGTTTCACGAGCCTCTCCACATTAGATTGTAAGCTTGCAGGAGCAAGGCCCTTCTAACCCTCTTGTATTGAATTGTACTGTTGCAGTATTTGAAAAAATTACGTATCACCACATAATGGTATTGTGGATATGCCACGTCCTGAAAATTTGAAATTTATGAGAAAATATCAGCTAGGTTTGTGTTGAAAATTATGGACTTTTTAGGCGTACTATCTAAAATTAATAAAATGTATTAAAAACATAAGTATACAGTTTACTCAATACAATAAACAGATATTACAATCTGCAAACAATATAGAAATTGCTACAAGCCAGTAGACAGTTTTGCTAAAGTAGCAACAATATGGATCAATTGGCCACTAGAGTCCGAATATTGCTATTCAGATTTCAACATGTAAAAGTGACATTAGACAATTAATTATGAACCATATGGAAGCAGTGTTGTCATAAGTAGCTTGTACTTGGTTGCCCTACATGTTACGCGTTGTGTAACGCTTCTTCAGGAGCTTTCTATTTTTTATTCCCTGGTGGGGAGAAGTTTCATGGGAGCGGGGAACAGAGAGTTAGTTGCCTTAATGTGTCGTCAGAGAACGAATTTTTAAAGTATTTTTGTTCCAGTATTGTCTCCCTTTACATTGTAAAGCACTGCATAAACTGTTGGAGCTATACAAATCCTGTATAATAATAAATTCTGTATAATAGTTAATTTTTAAAATGAGTATTCCTGCTGTTGGGGACCTCAAGGT
This sequence comes from Lithobates sylvaticus, assembly GCA_028564925.1. NCBI lineage: Eukaryota > Metazoa > Chordata > Amphibia > Anura > Ranidae > Lithobates > Lithobates sylvaticus. The sequence continues at coordinate 165,439,488 of CM053030.1, read as the reverse complement.
GGGGTGGCGGGGAATGTTGTTGGGGTTAAAATAACAGTTTATTTGTGAATCATGTCAAAATGTAAATAAAATCTATTAAAAAAAAAAAAAAAAAAAAAAAAAGTTTCCGGTAAGGTATTGTGCATGCAAATGTGCATATACTTGCGGGGGGGGGGGGGGGGGCCGATGGAGAGTTCAATGACTGTGGACAATGAGATGCTGTCAATCAGCACTAGACACTTAGGGCACTTTCACACTGAGGCACGAGGGCATTGGCGGTAAAGCACCGCTAGTTTTAGCGGCGCTTTTCGGCCGCTAGCGGGGCGCTTTTAACCCCTGCTAGCGGCCACATAAAGGGTTAAAAAGGCGCTTTACAAGCCTGAGTGCTTTCACACTGGAGTGACAGGAGAGGCACTTTACAGGCGCTTTGTAGGTGCTATTTTTAGCACTATAGCGCCTCAGTGTGAAAGTAGCCTTACAGGTAAAGCTATAAAAGGCATAACTGGCTACTAACAAAAACCACAAGACTATCACGGTCTAAAAACATGGAGATGTTTTTCACATGCTGTAAAGTCAAATGGTAGCCCTGCATAAACAAGGTGCAGCCCTCAGAAGACCATTCTGGTTTTGACAGTAATGATTAGTAAAAAACGAAGCATTCTATAAACAAAGGACATTGTCACTTAGTTGTACCCGGTGCCGTTGGCTCTCTAAGCACAGTCCATTACCCTGTACACCCAATACTAAGCAGTTGCCCGGTGGATTCAGAGGCAGCATGAACACTTGATGAACTATTTTGCATGGTTGCCAAAAATGTTCCTGCTGTAAAATCTTGGATGCATGTCATGCGGCATAGGTGAAAGTCTGGTTCACTGATTACTGCAGAATCACTGGGATTGATTATTACCACAAACAAAACACACACACCTGGGAGGGAGAGGTGTTTTCTGTTCCCATGGCAACAGGACTGTCATTTAATTTTCTATCCTTAAAGCGGTATTTAACCCAAAAAAACAAACATTTTTTATTTTGCAGTATTGCAGCTTACCACTTCTTAGATGTAATGGATGCATTTTTTTTAAGGCTTTCTTTCACCTGATGATTTAGCCAGTAAGTTGGTTTTTGGACAGAGCAAGCTGTCCTGCAGATGTAGCAGTTAAATGGTTGAGACAAACCATTTAACACCGACAAGGGTGCTTATAATGTTCAGCTTTTTTATGCAAAACCTTTATCCCAAAGAACAAAACGGCTTAAAAAAAGGTTAACTGGAGCTTGGCTGCAATTTGTTAGTGTAACTAAATCTGCTAGTACATCTAACACTCCCCTCCTTCCCAGACTGAAAATGCTGCTGTCCAAAAGGTGTCTGTTGCTCTTTCAATCCTGAGTGTAGGCACCCTAATACAGGGGCTATAAAGGGGGAAAAAAGAAAATGAATGCAGCCTCCACATGTAATGATTAGTAAGGTGCAATGTATTACATTTGTAGCTTTGGTTTTAGTACAGCTTGAGAGCAAAAATGACAGCTAGACTCAGACTGGTAGCATTGGGCAACATCTCCCCTTCTTAACCCACATAAAAACACAAATTGTATATATCCCCCTCCCCCCCTCCATTTTTATTTCTTGTAATCTTCTATTGCCTGTCACACAGACTAGAGCTCATATGATGTCTATGATCATCTCCATTAAAGAGGAAGTAAAGCCTCCTCACAAAAAAAGCTGTGATTCGCTGGAGCGGCGATGACGTCACTCCTGCGCATGCGCAGGAAAGCAGCATATCGCCATGAACTCGGCATCCGCAGTGCGCCGTAGACAGCGATGCCTCTTTTTTTCTAAATATCTCCTAAACCATGAAGGTTTAGGAGATATTTATTGGACCTACAGGTAAGCCTTAATCTAGGCTTACCTGTAGGCCAAAGTGGTTTGTAAGGGTTTACAAGCACTTTAAATAGTGGAGTGATGGGACTTAGGCAGGCCATACCCAATGCAACGATGGCTGAATCCCCACCGGGAGAAGACAGTGATTATCACTAGCAGCTATAGCAGCCGCTAGTGATAATCGCAAGAGAATCCAGCAGGCTGGCTGTTCCCAAGTTGATCGACTGATCAATTTGGTACATTCAGCCTGCCCATACACGGTTCAAATCTCGGTCGGTTCAACAGGAAAAATTTGGCACATTTATGGCCGGCCTAATGGAAATTTAAGGGATGCCTTCTTTTCCACTCACAGAAGTGACAAGTACATTGCATTTCTAGCCCAATCAACAAAATAAAAACAAACAAACGCAGCCACCACATTTGAGGACTAGTAATCTGCAAAATATATAAAAAAGTTTTGTTTTAGGGTGTAGATATGCTTTAAAGATAGAAGACCATCATATTGCACCAATACAGTCTATTCTACAGAACCATGACCTAAGCATTCCAGTAAAAGGTCTTTACCATACCTGAATTAAGCACTTGCTGACATCACTAGCGCAGAGGGCTTTATTGCAGCACTGTACTGGCAAAATCCAAGAAATGCACAAGGCAATGGCTAATGCGGGGATGGGAAAGTGATACGACTTCATTCTTTATAAGAAATAAAAGGAAGTCTTCCTGGGAAAGCTGGAAATAAAGCACACCATATAGAATACAAAAGTTAGCATATATAATTTCATGAATGCAATCAAAATATTATAGCGCCAGAGTTTTTGTGTAATATGACCATAAACTGAATAAGACTCATTACAAAAGGCTACATGAGATAATGTTCACAAATTATGCAATCAATAAAATCATCAGTTAACAAGAATTAAGGTCATGTGCACAGTAATGAGCACAGAGTCAATAGAAATTATTTATTGTTTTGGACATCTTAAAAAAAAAAAAAAAAAAAATGGGTAGAAGACATCAGAAAGATTTTTCATTTCTGTAAATATTTCGATGATGAGAAATCACCTCTCCTCAATTAACAGTGAAAGCTGGACATAATGATTTAACCGATACAAGATCTTTTTTTTTTTAATCTAAAAGGTGCAGCCTATACATACTAGCCAATACCAATTAGTGATACCTATTTTTAGTGTCATGCGACACACTCATATTTTGGTAAATGTAATAATCCAATACCAAATACATTTTACGTGGTGCTTTTTTAAATAAAATTATTATATATTACATTTTGAACCACATCTGATTTGCGTGAATGAATTTGATATTCGTGAGTCAGTCCTTGGTCCCCCTCAAATTACAACGCACCTGGCAGTCCCAGTATCCTCATGTCCCCTTTATATTATTGTAAAGGGGACTGCACTGTAATGATTACAGTGCCCCTTTACATTACGGTGCCCCCAGCAATCACAACCCCCTATTCCTCTTATTTCACACTGCAGCCTTTCAATCGCTCCTGCCCCTGCACAGTCATACCTTCGGCAGGTCAGAGGCAGTTATCAGCCCATATGTCCTTTACAGGGTCTTCCTGAGCTGTAGGCGCCATGAATAAACTACAAGCTTGCTGATCAGCGCCCTCACAGTTCATTGATACTACAACTCCATCTGCCGTGGTGGAAGATAGGACTTGTAGTTTTTTTTTTATTTATTTACAGGTTCCTGTGAATGAATGACGTGGCTGTGTAGGCAGAGAAGATTTCCCCCCCCATCACGCAGAGGGGAGCTCTGGCGGCAGAAGCAAAAATGACATGCTCCTAAAGGTGAACTTATCCTTTTTTTTGCAAGCCGGTACTGGGCTGTACAGCAGGAGACAACAGGGACCGCGGTCCGGGCAGGACTATCACAAACCGCAATTGCCACTTACCTGTGCAGCCATGCCACTTAGCGAGTGCGGTTTCTCCTGGGTCTCCCTCCCCACCAACCATGTCATCCTATCAGCAGGGTAGGGGGCAGGAGGAGCTACAGATCTGGACAGAGGGTGGGAGCTGCACAATTTATGTTAACAAGTAGGTAATTACCCACTTGTTAATATGAAGAGACTCTCTGTCCCAATCTGCAGCCCCCAACCCTGCTGAAAGGATGACATGGTCGGTGGAGAGGGAGACCCAGGAGAAAAACGCACATGCTAAGTGGCATGGTCGCACAGCAGGTGGTGAGTGGCAACTGCACTCCATGATAGTCCTGTCTGGACCGTGGTCCATGTCACCTCCTGCTGTACAGCCCAGTAGTGGTGCGGGGTTTGGGGACCCCTGCATTAAAAAAGGATAAGTTCACCTTTAGGAGCATGTCCCTTTGCACCTGCTACCAGAGCTCCCCTCTGCGTGATGGGGGGAAAACTTTTCTGCCTACACAGCCACGTCATTCATTCACAGGAACCTATAAATAAACTACAAGTCCTATCTTCCACCATGGCAGATGGAGTTGTAGTATCAATGAACTGTGAGGGCGCTGATCAGCAAGCTTGTAGTTTATTCATGGTGCCTACAGCTCAAGAACTGTCTTGCCCATAGAGGGGAAGGCACAGAGCTCTAGGCATTGTGTGCAGGAGTCTGGCATTGCACCAGCTATCTACTGATTGGATTGGATGACAGGCAACCAATATGCAAAAGGTACATTTACTACACTAACAAAAAGACATTAAATGTATTTAGTGGTGAATTGCCAAGTATCACTATCCTTTCAGCTCTATAAGCCAAACACTGCAGAGCTTAAGAAGCTGCATTACAATCAGGAATATCTGTGTCTTAGGTTTCATTATTACATAATAAGCTTGGCTTTTGTAGCCGCTGTTAATTTACAGAGCCGGCAAAAGCAGAATGCAAATCCTTTCATTAGTAGGAGGTTTATCCTATTCCAAGATAAGATAAGCAGAAAACATTTCACTTGATGACTGCTGGTTGCCTAATTAACAGGTTTCATTTTGGGCCTATTATGATATGGATATATCTGTTTACAGAAGTGTGTAAACGTCAGGACTTTTATCCGCTACACTAAAATCTAAAACACATTTTACACTCAAGGATCTACAAACTTATATTTATAATGTCTTTAACTGGCTATTGCACAAAAAGTAAATCAATGTATAATCAAAAAAAAAAAAAATATATATATATATATATATATATATATATATATATATATATATATATATACACATACACACACACACACACATATTTATTAAAAATTCTGGACCAAAACCGAAAATTCAGGGTGTGTGTGCGTGTGTGCGCGCACAAGAGTACATCCCTCACATTTTTGTAAATATTTTATTCTATCTTTTCATGTGACAACACTGAAGAAATGACACTTTGCTACAATGTAAAGTAGTGAGTGTATAGCTTGTATAACAGTGTCAATTTGCTGTCCCCTTAAAACAACTCAACATACAGCCATTAATGTCTAAACCGCTGGTAACAAAAGTGAGTACACCCCTAAGTGAAAATGTCCAAATTGGGCCCAAAGTGTCAATATTTTGTGTGGCCACCATTCCCCCCCAAGCACTGCCTTAACCCTCTTGGGCATGGAGTTCACCAGAGCTTCACAGGTTGCCACTGGAGTCCTTCCACTACTCCATGATGACATCACAGAGCTGGGGGATGTTAGAGACCTTGCGCTCCTCCACCTTCCCTTTGAGGATGCCCCACAGATGCTCAATAGGGTTTAGGTCTGGAGACCTAGATCTGGATGGGGAGGGGGAGTCCAGTGACGTTGAAGTTCTGATTGAACATAACACGTACGGGGGAGGAGCTACGCATGACATCACCCGCTGCTGTCCTATGGAACTAACCCGATTGTCGGCTTTACATGCTGTGTTTTTATCATCTTTATGTGAGTAGTTTGTGTTTGAACACAAAAATGTAATCTTATACTTAAGCGGTGAGCACTTAGATCTTTTCTTTCTACCCATGACCTGGCATCCCTGCTGAGAACTAAGGAGACGTGAGAATGAATGAATGAATAAATAATTTGTATAGCGCTAACAATGCGAACTGAATCGCCTCCTCAAGGCGCTGTATTGGCGTTTGGTTGTCGAGCTTCTAGAAGAGGTAGGTCTTGAGAGAAGTTTATGGTCCGTCTTAACCCTTTTGATACCCGCTTGCATGACCACCTGTTTGCACAGGGGTCCATGCCATAAGGTGAGAGTGATTAGTTAGACCGGAGGTGGAGGGATTGTCACGCTACTGTGGAAAAAAAAATAATGTAAAATGTATTTGTGTGAACTGTGAAGTTAAGTCATGGATTGTGGAAACTAACTAGTGTCGGGTGATTGTATATCACATTTACCACTGACTAATGCAGAGTTGCAATGCAAGGAGATCAGCTAAAAGTAGTTGTATCTGTATGTGCGTTATAATTAATTAAAATTAGTCGATTAATAAAAGTTAAATAAAAATCGATTAATCGAACACGAATTTTACACCCCAGCCTGACTAATAAAAAAAAATAAAAAAAAACACCACACAAAACTTATGCATATATGGCCAGCTTTAACCAAGTCTAAATGGACCAGATAGGAAGTTATGGCTATGCGATTGCAGTTTTGATCAAATTGCACACAGACTGACCATATAAAAGCGCGCACACAGGGGGTTATTTACTAAAGACAAATCCACTGTGCACTACAACTGCAAACTACAAGTGCAAAGTGCACTTGAAATTGCACTGAAAGTGCAGTCGCTGTAGATCTGAGGGGGACATGCAAGGAAAATTAAAAACAGCATTTTTAGCTTGCACATGATTGGATGATAAAATCAGCAGAGCTTCCACTCAGATTTACAGCGACTGCACTTCCAAGTGCAATTTCAAGTGCACTTTGCACTTGTAGTTTGCAGTTAGTAAAATAACCCCCATAACACAATAAAATGATATAAGAAGGGACGCATTTCTGTATACTATAAGCACAAGTTGTAAAGCCCTCACAGATATGACACAGAGGGAGACCTGAGCAGGTCCTCTGCTGGGAAGGCATTCCTGGCTCCATGACTTGTATAGAAGACTCGGCTCTCCCCTCACCACACCGGCCTCCCATACACAGACGAGGAGAGCAATGTCCTGTGCTGTGTGAGGGAGAGGTGAAGGTGGATACATCTCTGTAGGACTCAGGAATGTCCTCCGTCTCCACTGATAAGGACTGCTCAGTCGTACATTGTTGTCATACAAAGAGCCGTGTAATGTCCCCAGACACACATCCCAGCCGCCCTCCTCCTGTGTTGATCTTACCAGAGGATGGGTTCCCTCCCGCCTTCACAGCGCTCCTCTCTACTGCTCGGAGCTCTTCTCTGTACTCAGCCGGCGCTTCTCTCTGTACGGCTCGGAGCTCCTGGGCTCTATGGCGTGTGGAGGAGAAGAGGAAGGAGGAGCAGGCACATCCCAGCCCCCAGAACACTCACAAAAACTTTTTCCACAGCACCTCCCTCCTAGTTTCCATCCCCAAACACGGACTGCTGCTTTTCCTCCTCCTCATACATGTCTCCACAGCTAGCACGGACTTTGTATGGCACCATTTCCACACACAACTCCATTCACAAAGCTTTATTCTCTCCAATGTGACTAGAAGGGTCACTTCTTTTTGGAAGCTGAACACAGCTGCCATTTCTGAAAATAAGGATCCTGAGGCCTCATTTGTACCAGCATCTGTATTCATTTTAGCAAAAGGCAGCAGATAATGAGGCGAGTCAATCGCGCCCCCCATTCACCGCAGCGCATATCTGCTAGAGTTGAACGCTGTACAGAGTGATACATGCGTTTAGCGCCGTATGTGCTCATATCGTCTGTGTTCTTGGAATTTATTCCTGGACACATAAGACCTTAAAGAGGAAGTAAACCCTGATGGGTTTTACTTCCTCTTTGTTTCCCTGTGTAGCGCCGACACTTTACTAAAGTGTGCGCTATGCATGTGTAAATTTAGTTTTTCAGAACAGTAACAAAGTCCTGGGGGTTAATTGTACAGGTATTTACTTTGGCATCAGTTTGGCTGTGCTGTACTGAAGTTCCGCCTGGTCATAGGTGCAGTGAGACACCTGTGACAGGCTGAGAACCAAGCCTGGTTGGACGTGTGAGGTACCAATCTTTCCCGGAGCCAATCAGTGGGCGCGTCTGGCCCCGCTGCGTAGTCTGGGAAGGGGTATTTAAGGTGCTGAAGTCACGTGTTCAGGGTTCGGCTGCTGCTTTGATTCCTGGTTCTGGTCTGGGTCAGCCCCGTGAGGGGTCCCGGAACCAGGAGTGTCTGCCGTCCCCGCAAGCATGGTCACCCTGACCAACCTTAGAGGCCCTCATGCTCTGGGGTGGGGATCCGCCCGTTCCCAAGCCTCGGAACTGGGTAGTTTGAGGCCCAGTAACTGAAGGAGGATTCGGAGGTGTCTCGGTGTGCTCTCGGTATTGGAGGGACACGGCAACTCGTACAATCGACCAGGGGAGGACTCTTCGGAGGAGGGCCAAGAAGCTGGCTGCTTGGTAAGAGCCTGGGAGCTGAGTTGTATGGACACTAGAGAATCCACACTTCTCACAGTATTGCCAAGAAGGCTAAGGCCCCTTTCACACTGGGGCATTTTTCAGGCGGTACAGCGCTAAAAATAGCGCCTGTACAGCGCCTGAAAAAATCCGGCCCGATTCACTCCAGTGTGAAAGCCGGCGGGCTTTCACACTGGAGCGGTGCGCTAGCAGGGCAGTCAAAAAAGTCCTGATAGCAGCATCTTTGGAGCGGTATAGGAGCGGTGTATTCACCGCTCCTACCCATTGATTTCAATGGGACACCGCGGCAATACCGCCGCAAAGCTAGCAGGGGTTAAAACCGCACCGCTAGCGGCCGAATACCGCGGCTAAAACGACGGTAAAGCAGTGCTAAATATAGCGCTGCTTTACCGTCGCCGCGGCTCCCGCCCCAGTGTGAAAGGGGCCTAAGAGATCCAGGTACTGTGGGAAAGGTTCCTACTTATCTTTAGTTACAATCTAGTCTGTGGCAGAGACTTTGCTAAGTTTTTGGATCACATGTTGGCTGCTAAATCTGTGGTTAGAGGTTTATCCAGCAGTGAAGAGTGGCTATTCTCTGGGCTAACTAGAGACATTCAGTGGATGTCAGCAGTTCAAAGTGCCTGAGTTTTATCACCCATGCCCTATTCCCACCTGTGAATGTGTTACTGTTGGATGTTACCCCTGCAAAATAAAAATCCTCAAAAGGACTTTTGTGTGTCAGCTTCTGTTACTGGGTACTAACCCTGGGAACCCATAGACAACAAAAGACGAGCTACGAGGAGGTAATTGGTAAGCCCAGAAAAGTCAAGGCCGCCCTTAAGGGTTATGGCCGCTACACGCGGGGGCTCGCAGTCCGGGATTTACAGTTACCTCACAACTTAATGGAATAGAGGGTGAAGTGTTTTTGAACTGCGCCATCAGCGCCATCTTTACTTAGGCAGAGACTTTCACTGAGGTGCGTAAGCGTGGGAGAAGCCCTTGCCGAAAAGCCCACAAAGTTACGCAGCCCAACCAGGAGTTTGCGCTGTTCTTTTCCTGCATGAGAGTGTTTCCTTCCGCATGAGAGTGTGTTGCGGAAGGAGAAGAAGTTGGTTTAGTTTCTCGCAGTGTTGGAGAAAAGTCAAAACTTCCCAGAGAATCGGGAGAAGTGGTATGCGGAAGATGCCTGGGACTACCTAAAAGTCCCAAAGCCACTTTGGGAAAAGGCATTTTCCCATGAGATGTATGATCGTTTTCAAGGATGTCGGTTGCACTGGAGTTATGGTCAGCACATCTATTGTGACAAAGTTGTGATTTGCAGACCGGATAAAGACAGTGCTGTGTACTACATCACCACTGTGGATGTCCAGGCAGGTAAAGACTTAGTTCTGCCTGATCCCCGTTTCTACTGGGGAACTGTTCCTGAGTCAAGCCTTTGAATTTGCAAGGACACCTTCTCCAGGTCTTCATCTCTTTGCATTTTCTTCTGAAACTACAGAACTGTGGGGTAGATAGACAGGTAGTTGCTGGAAAAGCTATGCGTCAAGTCTACTAGTTGTCATCACAGTACTTAGCTTTCAACAAGGACTTGCAGTTACAGTGGCTCTGACCACTAGGTGGCATGAGTCGGCAGAATGGAACAGGAATAGATTATTTTTTTTCTATTTTAGTTAGTCAATCTTAGAAAAAAAAAAAATATAAGAGAGTTTGAAATTTTTAGAAAAGAAAGTTTCATTGAGACTGGGATGAAGCTTTGCTTTCTAAAGCAATAACGTACAGTATGTTATATTGCACTTGTCTATTTTTCTATTTTACAGGATGCACAGAGATCGTCTGTCAAGCTCACCGGAGATTGGGTGGTGTAGACAGTTAGATTGGGTGGTATATGTGTACAGTATGTGAAATGTTTTTTACTGTGAGGAATGTTAAACATTTAAACTGTGTTTTCCCTCCTTTCCCTGTCCCAACACCCAAACAAAAAAACTCAGGCACCACGCATTTTTGTAAAATATGTTAAGAGTTTTTCTTCATTTCTTTAGCTAGACGATGAGGACATTGTCTAAACAACTACACTTTACTGAAGTTACATAGTTAGTTAGGTTGAAAAAAGACACAAGTCCATCCAGTTCAACCACAAATAAAAAAAAAAAAAAAAATATATATATATATATATATATATATATATATATATATATATATATACATACACATATATATATCATACAATCCCATATACCCCATTCTATACCCACAGTTGATCCAGAGGAAGGCAAAAAAAACCCCAGCAGAGCATTCTCCAATTTGCTAAAGCAAGGGAAAAAAATTCCTTCCTGATCCCCGAGAGGCAATCGGATTTTCCCTGGATCAACTTTGCCTATAAATGTCAGTACCCAGTTATATTATGTACATTTAGGAAAGTATCCAGGCCTTTCTTAAAGCAATCTACTGAGCTGGCCAGAACCACCTCTGCAGGGAGTCTATTCCACATTTTCACAGCTCTTACTGTGAAGAAACCTTTCCTTATTTGGAGATGAAATCTCTTCTCCTCTAGACGTAAAGAGTGCCCCCTTGTCCTCTTTGTTGACCGTAAAGTGAATAACTCAACACCAAGTTCACTATATGGACCCCTTATATATTTATACATGTTGATCATATCCCCCCTTAATCTCCTCTTATCAAGGGTGAATAAATTCAGTTCCTCTAATCTTTCCTCATAGCTGAGCTCCTCCATGCCTCTTATCAGTTTGGTTGCCCTTCTCTGCACTTTCTCCAGTTCCCCAATATCCTTTTTGAGAACTGGTGCCCAAAACTGAACTGCATATTCCAGATGAGGTCTTACTAATGATTTGAACAGGGGCAAAATGATATCTCTCTCTCTGGAGTCCATACCTCTCTTAATACAAGAAAGGACTTTGCTCGCTTTGGAAACCGCAGCTTGGCATTGCATGCTATTATTGAGTTTATGATCTACCAAAACCCCCAGATCCTTCTCCACTACGGATTCCCCCAGTTGTACTCCCCCTAGCATGTATGATGCATGCATATTCTTAGCCCCCAAGTGCATAACTTTACATTTATCAACATTAAACCTCATCTGCCACATAGTCGCCCAATTAGACAGTGCATTGAGGTCAGCTTGTAAATTGGAGACCTCCTGTAAGGACGTTATTCCACTGCATAGCTTGGTGTCATCTGCAAAGACAGAAATGTTACTTTTGATCCCAGACCCAATATCATTTATAAAGATATTAAAAAGTAAGGGTCCCAGCACTGAACCTTGGGGTACACCACTGATAACCTTAGCCCATTCAGAGTAAGAATCATTAACCACGACTCTCTGAATTCTGTCTTTTAGCCAGTTTTCTATCCATTTACAAACCGATATTTCCAAACCTGTAGACCTTACCTTACACATGAGCCGTGTGTGGGGAACTGTATCGAACGCTTTTGCAAAATCCAAGTATACCACGTCCACAGCCACGCCTCTGTCCAAGGTTTTACTTACCACCTCATAAAAAGAAATGAGGTTTGTCTGACAACTTCTGTCTTCTGAAGTGTGCGCTATGCATGTGTAAATTTAGTTTTCCAGAACTTTAACAGAGTTCTGGGGGTTAATTGGACAGGTATTTACTTTGGCATCAGTTTGGCTGGGCTGTTGGAAGCCAAGCCTGGTTGGACGTATTTGGTACCAATCTTTCCCGGAACCAATCAGTGGGCGCGTCTGGCCCCGCTGCGTAGTCTGGGAAGGGGTATTTAAGGTGCTGAAGTCACGTGTTCAGGGTTCAGCTGCTGCTTTGATTCCTGGTTCCGGTCCGGGTCAGCCTCGTGAGGGGTCCTGGACCCAGGAGTGTCTGTTGTCCCCGCAAGCATGGTCACCCTGACCAGCCCCAGAGGCCCTCATGGTCTGGGGTGGGGATTCGTCCGTTCCTGAGCCTCGGAGTAAGTAACTGCCCAGTAACTGAAGGAGGATTCGTAGGTGTCTCGGCGTCTCGGTGTGCTCTCGGTATTGGAGGGACACGGCAACTCGTACAAGTGACTAGGGGAGGACTCTTCGGAGGAGGGCCAAGAAGCTGGCTGCTCGGTAAGAGCCTGGGAGCTGAGTTGTATGGACACTAGAGAATCCACACTTCTCACAGTATCACCAAGAAGGCTGAGAGATCCAGGTTACTACTTATCTTCAGTTACAATCTAGTCTGTGGCAGAGACTTTGCTAAGTTTCCGGATCACATGTTGGCTGCTAAATCTGTGGTTAGAGGTTTATCCAGCAGTGAAGCACCCAGTTGCGAGTGGCTACTCTCTGGGCTAACTAGAGACATTCAGTGGATGTCAGCAGTTCAAAGTGTCTGAGTTTTATCACCCATGCCTTCTATTCCCACCTGAGACTGTGTTACTGTTGGATGTTACCCCTGCAAAACAAAAATCCTCAAAAGGACTTTTGTGTGTCAGCTTCTGAAGTTACTGGGTACTAACCCTGGGAACCCCTATACAACGAAAGACGAGCTACGAGGAGGTAATTGGTAAGCCCAGGAAAGTCAAGGCCGCCCTTAGGGGTTATGGCCGCTACACCTGTAAAGGTAAAGCATAATGAGCCCATTATGTGTCACTTACCTGAAACCGAAGCCTGCGATGTCCCCGATTTCCTCACCACTCTTTGACTGGCTGGAGTCGCGTGATGCCACATGCGCGCGGGAGCCGCCAGTCACAGCATAACCCCAGTTTGAAACGGCACTGCGTGCCCTTTTAAGACTGCGCAAGCACCGAATACATCGGCGCATGAGCAGAAGACGGCATCGTTCGGTGACATAGTAAATATCTCCTAAACCGTGTAGGTTTAGGAGATATTTCCAGCACCTACAGATAAGCCTTAATCTAGGCTTACCTGTAGGTGAAAGTGGTCTGTAAGGGTTTAAAGCAGAGTTCCACCCAAAAGTGGAAGCTCCGCTTACCTGCCTCCCCCCCCCCGGTACGATATTTGGCCCTTTCAGGGGGAGCGGGTATCTGTTTTTGACAGGTACCCGTCACCCATTTCTGGGAGATCATGCCGCGCGACCTCAGCCTTCCTCCGCTGCCAAGCCAGTTAGAAAAGAGCAGCGCACACGCACGGTAGGGAACTGGCTATGAAGCCTTACTACGAATGGCAGCGGCAGCACCCAAGAGCTAATCGGGAAATCAGCTGGGGTGCCAACATTCCAGGATCGATGGACAGGTATGTGTCCTAATATTAAAAGTCAGCAGCTACAGTATTTCTAGATACTGACATTTATTTTATTTTTTTGGGGGGGTGTGGAACTCCTCTTTAAAGTGATTGTAAACGATCACCTTGTAAAACAATCCATTCTGTTTAAAATAGAAATGAAAGGCAAAACATTTTGGTATAGATATAAAAAAATATATTATAGAGCTGGGGGAGGAGAAGCAGCAGCAGGACACTGAGCTCCAAAGTGAAGGGTAGGGCAGGGGAGGAGTGTCCGGGCAAGCCTAATCATTGGAGGAAAGTACACTGAGTTCCCAGCATAGCTAGAGAACTGCCCTATGGTGTGTTCTCCTGCTTAGTGTGGTCAGTTTTTAATAGTAAAGAAGAGGGATTGGCAGGAAAACCCAGGGATTTCACACAAAGGAAGAAATACAAAGAGAAAAGGATACAGCAGGCACATATCAGCAATATGAAATGTTGGGATAACAAACACTTTAAACACGAGTAACAGTTATGTTCAGCCCCGTCCAGCCACAGCCTGCCATAGATTTTGACAGACAGCAGGCTGTCCCAGGCACACTAAAATTCCAGTGGAATGCACAATAGCTAGATGCCCCTGTATGCAAAGGGTTTAACGCATCTACAACACTTTTCTGGTGTTATGGTCCCTTTAAAAAGTTCTATGCCTGATTCATGAAAGCCTTGCGACAGTTTCGTTAAGAGTTTCAACATGCAACAGATTCAGCCAATTCTTACTTGCCCCACTTTTACACCAAGTGGCTATTGCCCCCCTCCCCCCTCAACACACCTACCTGTCCCTGGTTGCTAGGATGCAGTTAACTACACAGCATTACTGGTTGCTAAGATGCTGTCAGCTACACATCATCACTGACTGCAAGGATGCTGTTAGTAACGCAGTATCATTGGTTGCTAGGATGCAGTTGTCTACACAACATCACCGGTTTGCTAGGGCACATTTGGCTACACGGTATCACTGGTTGCTAAAAAGCTGGCAACTACACAGTGTCCCTGGTTACCAGGAAGCTATCAGGTACACAGCATCAATGGTTGCAAGAATGTTGTCAGCTACACAGCATCACTGGTTGCTAGGCTGCAGTTGACTACACAACATAATTTGTATGCTATTAAGCTGTCAACTAACATAGCATCACTAATGCTAGGACGCTGTTGGCTACACAGTGTCACTGGTTGGTAGGAAGCAGTTGTTTACACAACATAACTTTTTGCTAGGGCATGGTTGGCTACACAGCATCACTGGTTGCTAAGACGTGGTCAGCTACACTGTGTCACTGATTGCTAAGATGCTGTTGGCTACACAGCATCACTGGTTGCTAGGGCGCTGTTGGTTACACAGCTGACAGCTTCCTAGCAATGAATGACATGTGTAGGCAACAGCGTCCTAGCAACCAGTGGTGCTGTGTGCCCTGGGGGCTAAACATGCACTGAGAATGGACACTCTGGCTTCAGAACAGGACACATAAGTCGGTCCATCGGTAGTATATTGAAGTTTCAATATTAAGATTCCAGCTGTACCCATGATTTTTCATCTCGCACTGGTCTCCCCTAAATTCCCCTGTATATTCACTCGTGAGCAAAATCCTGTATATATATATATATATATATATATACAGGATTTTTGTCATCTTGTTTTTTCAGGGCATGGGGGGGGGGGGTTTTCTGACATCAACTTTGCTTTTCCATTTCATGTATGTTACTATCTCTGATATGTCTGTTTTTATATTTTAGAGCGATAATTGTATCATTCCTCTACTTACTCTCTACCCCTGATGAAAATTCTCTCACCAAAGGAACTGGAAACGGGTCGGGTCTTGGGGCAATCTAACCCCCATGAGAGCTTAAGTGCTACCCATTTTTTTATGTTTGTTATGTTCAGTTTGTTTCATCATTTTGTATTTTGTATATTGCATTGCGTATTGTGCCTTTGACGCTAGACGTCCATTTTTAGCATTTACAATAAAAAATACTTCTTTTTATATTTGTGGTTATGGTGGCGGTCTGACTAAAGTCCCAATCTAAGGGGTCTTTTTTGGTCTACACATTAATGAAAGGGGCCACCACAACCTGCTCTTCATCACAGTGGGAGTTTGCCTTTTTTGTATTCATATATCGGTTAGCAAATCCCCCCCCCCCCCCCCCCCCCCCCCGCTATTGTAACTTCCCCTGTGTTTTTTCTTTTCTTCTTAGTCTCTCAATATTTTACGACTCTGTTGGATGTTTTGAGCTTGATCTATATATTTTCCCACCAGCAGGATACGCAATACAATTTTTAAGATCACTTATATTTACTGTTTTGTATGTACATCAGTCTTATTGTCACATATAGTTTTTGTCACTCCTATAAATTTCAGACATACGGGGAAAATCCATACATGAAATTTTTACCATCAGATTTGATAGCTTCATTGACATGTTTAGGGGAAAAGAATTTGATGCCCTTATGGGCCAATATAGGGAACATGAACAGAAAGACTCAAAAGGCTCAGAAATTAACTCACTTTTCTTCCAACTCAAAACATTAGTAGAAAGCAGGGTATCTCTTTTCAAGCACTATATACAGGACGACATCAATCCTTTGGGACTAAGGGTCCAGATTTTTCCCACTTTAGACAACTTGGACAATATGTTCAAAAAAAGATGGGAAAATAATCTTCAACAATGTACTAAAACAATGATGCGCCTGCTCATTGAAGACTACCAGAAGAGAATACTCTGCTTGGAAAAGGAAATTGAAGGAATTTATGTTAAATTAGAACCTTTTAAAGAAACACCTACTTTTGGGGAACAGGAGGAACGGATTAAAGATCATATTGATTCCACAGTTAAAGAATCCATCACTCTCAAAGAAAAAAAGTTCTGGAGAGATAAGATGGCATTCAGCGAGGGCAAAGCCTATCGCTGGCAAGTACGTAATCCCCAAGGGCGCCTACAAGGCGCCAAAAAAAGGTGTCTTCATATCACAGAGACAATCACATCAACACAAGCGTCGACTGCGACGCCGGGTAATGAGCGTACGTTGAGGTCAGGTAATCCACGAAGCATACCTGTGCAGGGACGGTCCACACTGGACCCTCCCCCTACAGGGTCAAGGAATGACCCGGTTGAGGGAAAATGACACACAGAACAGGAAGGATCTCTGGAAGATGCTTTCAATATAATAAACCTATCTGACTATGTGTTATCATATGACGAGAAAATTCTTTTGAGTAAGGGCTTGTCCTTCTGCCCTTCCTCCAATATTGACACCTTTGACACTATCAAAGACCTACACCTTTTTGCAAGGAAATTAATTCTCAAAAGTATGTATACTAAGCCCACTCACGTTGTGGCCCCTTGCAATAGGGAAAAACAAGCCGTGGATGATTTGGTGTCACTACTGGAGGAACAAGAGCAGAAGGAATTAATAGATACAATAGACCTGGATTCACTCCTGGCAGCGCATGTTTCTCCCACCACAGGGGAGGATTCAGGGGAAATCCATACTCCAAAAAGAAGTCCAATAAGTTTCCATCACTAAGGCCCCTTTCACAGTGACGGTAAAGCAGCGCTATATTTAGCGCTGCTTTACCGTTGTTTTAACTGTGGTATTCGGCCGCTCGCGGTGCGGTTTTACCCTCCACGAGCGGCCGAAAAAGGGGTTAAACACCCCCGCAGAGCGCCGCCGTAGCGGCGCTTTGCGGCGGTATTGCCGCGGTTTTACCGCGGTTTACCATTCAAATCAATGGGAAGGAGCGGTATAGGAGCGGTGAACACACCGCTCCTATACCGCTCCAAAGATGCTGCTAGCAGGACTTTTTTTGCCGTCCTGCTAGCGCACCGCTCCAGTGTGAAAGCCCGCCGGCTTTCACACTGGAGTTAAAGGGGCCGGATTTTTTCAGGCGGTGAACAGGAGCTATTTTTAGTGCTGTACCGCCTGAAAAACGCCCCAGTGTGAAAGGGGCCTAACCCAAAATGCTAATCTTAAGGCCTTTATATATCGATGGCTACTGATGACATTAATGGATTGACTAAGTCAATCCCTTTAAACAATCTCTCGATTGCCGAGCAACAATCATTGAAAACACTGAGCAATCAGCACCAGTTAACTATCAAACCATCAGATAAGGGTGGAAACATTGTCATTATGAACAATTCCCTTTATCTTTCAATGTGCCAAAAGATTCTGTCAAATAAGGAATGGTATCAATCCATCTCCCGTCACACAAAAGAAAGATTCGATAGTGAATTTTTCACACTAGTCGACCAGGCTTATTTAGATAACACTCTTACCCAACAAACTTGGGAATTTATACGGATGAAACATTCCAGGATCCCGACCTTCTATAGTTTACCTAAGGTCCACAAAGACATGACCAACCCTCCAGGTAGACCTATCGTTTCGGGCACTGGTAGCATCTCTGAGAACTTGAGTAGGTACATTGACGAACAACTACGTCCCCTTGTCACTAATTTACCATCATATATCAGGGACACCACTCAGCTACTGCAGTATCTTGATGGCCTCTGCATTCCCACCGATTCAATTTTAGTAACGGTGGATGTTGAGGCACTGTACTGCTCCATCCCCCATAAGAAGGGTTTGGAAGTGATGGGTCACTATCTATCCCAATCATCCAAGGATGATAAACCACTGCATCGCTTCATATTGCGTGCATTGGAATATATCCTCCTCCACAAAGCCTTCGCATTTCATGGCTCCCATTTCCTCCAGATACAGGGGGTGGCTATGGGGACGTGCTGTGCACCATCATATGCCAACCTGTATCTGGGGGAATGGGAGAATGCCTTTCTGTCGATGTATCCTCAATTTTCTGACCAGATATTACTCTGGTATCGATATATCGATGATATTTTCTTGATATGGCAAGGCAACAGGGAGAGCCTCGATCAAAGTGTATCAGCCATGAGTATTAACGATTTTAACCTAAAATTTACCATGATGTGTGACATTACAAGAGTTCATTTCTTGGATGTCACTATGCAGAAAAATGACAATGGCCAGCTTTCAAGTACCCTATATGGTAAGGAAACAGCAGGTAACACCATCCTGCATGCCTCAAGTTTCCATCCCATATCCCTGGTTAAGTCCATTCCCTATTCCCAATATGTACGCATTCGTAGAAACTGTACCGAAGATTCAAACTTCTTGATTGAGGCTAAAAAATTACAAATTAGACTACTTCAACGGGGCTATTCCCCCACAGGCCTGAAGAAAGCCTTCAAAAGAGCGTTAGCGCAGACCAGACAGAGCCTCATTTTCAATTCCCCCCAAAAAACGAAAACAAAGACGCAAATTAGATTCTTGATCAAACTAGAATAGTGATGACCTAAAATAAACAACACCAGCATATTAGGGACATCCTTAAGTAACACTGGCATATACTCCAAATTGACCCCATGTTAAATCCATTTATCTAAAGAACCCCTAATTACCTTTAGACGTACAAGGTCTTTGAAAGACAAACTGGTCACGAGTGAATATACAGGGGAATTTAGGGGAGACCCCTGTAAACGACGGGGCACCTTCAGATGTGGGGGTTGCCCCCAATGCCAGTTTATGAATACTGATAGCGAGGTGTTTTTACCAAATGGGAAGAAGTTTAGACCTGCCCACTTCGCAAATTGTCGCACCTTTGGTGTTGTGTACCTGTTGACTTGTTCCTGCGGCTCTTTCTATGTGGGCAAAACTAAACAAGAACTTTGCAAGCGAACTAGTAGACACATACACAGTGTACGTGTTTGTGATCCTGACTTGCCCTTAGGAGACGGGATATTCATATATATGGAGAACTTTCCGAAAATAAGGTTTTTGGTACTGGATCGAGTACACCCCAATGCCAATACCCAATTAGGTAAACTATAGAAGGTCGGGATCCTGGAATGTTTTATCCATATAAATTCCCAAGTTTGTTGTCAGTCATTTGCAGCCTTCCATTGCAGCCTTGTCAGTCATTTGCAGCCTTCCATTGCAGCCTTGTCAGTCATTTGCAGCATTGTCAGTCATTTGCAGCCTTCTGTGTCATTTGCAGCCTTGTCAGTGTCTTTTTTATTTAAAAAATGGCGCCGCCGAGATACATAGCGGATGTCCTGTGTATCTCGGCGGTGCTCGGTAGTTCTCGGCCAGCTTTCGGGTATTTTCGGCCGCACTCGGTCGTTTCCGGCTATCTTCGGCCGTTCTCGGCTATCTTCGGCCGTTCTCGGCTATTTTCGGCTTTCCGAAAGCCACAGAGGACGGCCGAGTGAGGCCGAAAATAGCCGGGAGCGGCCGAAGATAGCCGAGAATGGCCGAAGATACCCGATCGCCGCAGAGAACGGCAGAAAAGCTTCCAAACGGCGGGGGATCAGCGTATAACACGCACCCCCGATTTTCCGGGGAAAAAAGTGCGTGTTATACGCCAATAAATACGGTAAGTCATCTCATACTCTATTTAACCACACCCCCTTTAAACCATGCCCATTATTTAGTGTATTTGAAACCACGCCCATTTTCAGCACGGCGCGGCACATTTTTTGCTCCCACTAGACCAGGGGTGTCCAAACTTTTTTCAAAGAGGGCCAGACTTGATGAAGTGAACATGCGTGAGGGCCGACCATTTTGCCTGACATTCTTTGAACCATTAAAATTCGGTCTAAGTGTGTTAGTTCGAGCACTAATACACTGCTCAACAAGAATTCTCTGGCCTTTGACGCGCTCGTTCCCAACACACAGACGAATGCTCTGCTCTTTAGGGGTACTGTTAATTCTTAATGGTACCCCACACATTGGAAAACGTGGGGTGCTTTTGGTGCAGTGCAATTTAAAAAAAAAAAGCTCCGGGACTTCTTTCCCTGCATTTTTGTGGGTAGGGAAGCCCATTGAAATGAATGGGCTGCCCTACACGCAGCACGCAGCCACACAGATGTGAACCAAGGACTTGTTCACATGTCAGGGTGGAGAGGCAGTAAAACCACATGGTTAAGCTGTTTTTACCACCCCCAACTTCTCCCCCTTTAGCTGCAGAGGGAGCAGCTGGGGGTGTACACATGCTGTGGCTGCAGCTGGAGGTATACCCAGGGTGAATGGGCCTGCACTGCAACTACCCCGCGACTGTGTGGATTGCACAGTTGCGGTATAGCGATGCTGCATTTACAGGCTTAAAACAGGTGATGAGGAGGCAACATAATGCCTCTTTACCGCCTTTCAAATGCCTCTGAAAAGCGATCTGTGCATGGATTGCTTTTCAGAGGAGCAGCAGTCCTGGGGGGGGGTCCGGATTAAAAGTAACATACACACATGCACACACACACATACAGACAAATGCACGCACACACATACAGACACATGCATACACATACATACAGACACATGCACACACATACAGACACATGCGTACACATACATACAGACACATGCACACACATACAGACACATGCACACACATACAGACACATGCATACACATACATACAGACACATGCACACACATACAGACACATGCACACACATACAGACACATGCATACACATACATACAGACATACATACAGACACATGAACACACATACAGACACATGCATACACATACATACAGACAGACACATGCACACACATACAGACACACACACACACACATGCATACACATACATACATACAGACACATGCACACACATACAGACACATGCACACACACACATACAGACACATGTACACACATACAGACACACGCACACACACACAGACACATGCATACACATACATACAGACACATGCATACACATACATACATACATACAGACACATGCATACACATACATACATACATACAGACACATACACACACATGCACTCGCACACACATGCACACACATACAGACACACATACATACAGACATACATACAGACACATGCACACACATACATACAGACACATGCATACAGACACATGCACACACATACAGACACATGCATACACATACATACAGACATACATACAGACACATGCATACAGACACATGCACACACATACAGACACATGCATACACATACATACAGACACATGCATACACATACAGACACATGCACACACACACATACAGACACACATGGACAGACACATGAATAAAGCCCTTTTAAAACTAATATAGCTTCTAGCACAGACAGTACTGTACCTTTCCAGCTTCCTCATTCAGCCGGGTACTGCACTGTAGGGGGAAGCAGAGAGCACACACACTCCCCTGCACTTTACTTTCACTTTTGAGGCTGACGTAGCTTCTCACAGTGCCGATGTACAGTTCGGCAGGGGATCGGGCTCATCTGACAGACACAAAACTGGGCCGCGGGCCGCGATTGGCCTGGGGCCGGACTTTGGACATGCCTGATCTACTAGGACACCCACGTCCTTTTCCATCCTAGATTCCCTCAGAGGTTCTCCCCCCAGTGTATAGATTGCATTCATATTTTTGCCACCCAAATGCATTATTTTAAATTTTTCTACATTAAAGCTAATTTGCCCCATTAATTTGTTCAGATCTTTTTGTAAGGTTTCGACATCCTGCGGAGAAGTTATTGCCCTGCTTAGCTTAGTATCGTCTGCAAATATAGAGATTGAACTATTTATCCCATCCTCCAGGTAATTTATGAACAAAATAAATAGGATTGGTCCCAGCACAGAACCCTAGGGGACCCCACTACCCACCTCTGACCATTCTGAGTACTCCCCATTTATCACCACCCTCTGAACTCGCCCTTGTAGCCAGTTTTCAATCCATGTACTCGCCCTTTATCTAGATGGCAACTCACCTCCTCATAGAAGGTTAATAGATTGGTTTGGCAAGAACGATTCATCATGAATCCATGCTGATTATTACTAATGATACCACTCTCGCTACTAAAATCTTGTATATAATCCCTTATCATCCCCTCCAAGAGCTTGCATGCTATTGATGTTAGGCTAACTGGTCTGTAATTCCCAGGGATGTATTTTGGGCCCTTTTAAAATATTGGTGCTAGATTGGCTTTTCTCCAATCACCTGGTACCATTCCAGTCAGTAAAAATTAGGAACAATGGTCTGGCAATTACTTGACTGAGTTCCTTAAAGAGGAAGTAAACCCTCTCTTAAAAAAAAAACACCCTGCAAGACAAAGGCATAATAAGCTAGTATGCCTTTGCATAGCATACTAGCTCATTACTAGCTCATTATGAATTCCTAACTGAGATCGAAGCTCCCGCAGCGGTCCTCCGTCACCTCCTCCGTCGCCGCCATGATACCCGGAGTGACTTGCGTGTATCGTGGCTCCGGCGCTGTGACTGCCCGGAGCCGCGATGACGTCACTCCCGCATGCGCGCGGGAGCCGTCAGTGATGGCATGATCCCATTCAATAAATGGCACGCTCAGTGTGCCTGCGCCATTGTCTACGGCACGCATGCGCCATAGACATTGGTGCTGTCTTTCTTGCAAATATCTCCTTAACCGTGTAGGTTCTGATGGATGGAAAAGTAGGGTTTTCCTCCGTCATACTTTTTCGGATCGGAGGTCTATGGAGTGCCCGTTCAGGTCCGCCTAAAAAAACTGACAAGCGGACCTGAATGGATCATCCGTGTGAAAGAGGTCTAAGGAATTTTTATAGGGAGACAGGAAATGTTTGTAAGGAAAGGGCAGCATCTCTTAATCCTTATAGGGAAAAAAAAGGGAATAAAGCTTTTTTTTCAGTAGGGATGTCCCGATATTGCCTTAAGGAGGGACACCTATGTTAGAATATGTTGTTGTTAGAGATAATTTTGTTGCCAGACAAGTTGCCTGGAAATCAATGGTTTGGTTTAAATAATAGAGCTTATGGTTATAAAACAGGCTTGTAAAATAGGGAAATGTTGTACAGTATGTGTTACATGTTTATTTTTTTGGTTTGGTTATTGAGAGATTTCAACAACTATTGGTAAGTTTATGGAATGTGTTGGGCACATATTATTTAGCCCATGCCAAATGCCCTGTTTAATTGGAGTCATATGTGGGAAACATGACATCACTACTAAATTACATGTATTTAATGGTACCAACATTTCCTCTCCTGAGGAATCTGATCAGATAGTCAAGTAAATTTAAAAGGTTAAGAAATTTGCAATTACAAATCTTGCAATGGAGACCAGGGTGGGAAATCCTCAGCTGACATGAGGAGAATTTGGGAAAGGAAAATGAAGAAGGTAAGTATGAAAACAATTTCCTTATTCCTGGACCTCCTAATGTCAGCCTACTATGGGATGTAACAAGCAATACCATTTAAGGAGGGGAGGGGAAACAAACCCTCACAAAATACCTCAAACCTGCTGTCTAAACCTATTTACACAAGAGACAGCTGCAGAAAAAACAAAGAAGTGCCTCAGAAGGTAGTCAGGTCAGGCCACTCTGTAGTGGCCAATGAAAGTGTTAGCTTGATGCTTACACACCACTTCTGCAAACCCCTTGGCCTATATGCAAAAGGGATTCGCCTAGTTTTTGTGGAATGTGCTGTACACTGCGAAGGCGGAGAAAGTCACAGAGAGCTAGGAAAACTGAATCAAATTGACCGTTCGGGGAGAATTAACCCTTGCCAATACAGTGAAACTTTCCTTGACCCACTTAGAACACAAAGTGGTTATCTTCCTCTTAAAAGCCCAAATTCATCCAAGGTAGGACGAAATGGAAGAACCAGATTGAATTCCTTCTATACTTCCCTTCCTTCATCATCTGGAAAGGCAGGAAGAGTGGTTTCCCAGTTAATTTGGAATGTAGATGAGACTTGGGAAAAAAGAGGGGGGGGGGGCTCCTGCTGAAAAATGTACCTGGGAATGACGCCTAGAGGGGGAGCCATGATGCAAACCCAAGGCCTGAGAGTTGAAGTGAACACTGCGAGAGAGGGATCTGAGGTGCCTGACTGAAGACCCAAGCCTAGTCCAAACTCATCAGTTCCAGTCTGTCTGTGGATGTCAAGTTTTGTTCTTACAAAATGGCAATTTTTTTGGGGTGGAGAATCTTCTGATTGCATGGATGAGTACAGAATCAAATCCTTGGAGATATTTTAAAAGTTTAGGAAATTAAATTAAGGAGTGAAATAATGTGGACTCTTTGTATACTGGAAATTTACATTTACAAGCTCATCCTATGTACTTAAGATGAGTATCTGCTCTTCAGTTCAGTGTGTGTCTCTGATTGGGCAGGACTTCCAGGGCTCTGAGTCAAAGCAAGGTAAGAGGGAGACCAATGGTAGAATTTAACCCCTACAGACCCTGAGACAGTGGGTCTGGCCAGTCTGTAAGTGCCCACGGAGTGTCTCCCAGGAGTTGAAGAATGTCCAAGTACCAAACCCCTCTGGCCCAATTTGGTGACACCAAGATCACTAAAATGCTCTAAAATGCGAAACTGATCTCATGGGGTCACCAGCCACAAACCTTGTGATTGAATCAGGATGCCAACAGATCTACATATGGCAACCCACAGTGGTGACAGATGTCTTGCAGCACTTTGGGGTGAAGACACTTTTCCCACACATCCAGACACTGATGATTTAGGAAGTCCGGCTGACAATTGTCTGTTTCCAGAATGTGGACTTTGGACAAGGCTAAAACATGCTTTTGGCTCAAATCATAATTAAGTCCACTCATGTTGCCACCCTTGTGTTGATATAGGCCATGGCTGTGGCTTTGTCCGACTAAACCCCTTGTCAGTTGTCCCTGAAGCTGGCTGGTCCAACCAGCAGTGAACAACCCTCAGTATGAGAATGTTAATGAAGCCTGCACTGTATTGACAAATTTGTCCCTTGAAATATTTCCATCCCTAGGACACCTCCACAACAGGCTGGCATCTGTCGTGAGGACTACCCAGGTCAATGGGAGAAACTGGTTTTCCAATTTCAGCACAGGGCTGGTCAGCCACCAGGCCAGAGATATCCTGATCTTGGGATAGAGGTGCATGGGCTTGTCCGGAGATTGAAGGAGCTTGTTCCATGCAGTCAGCACATTGAGCTGCAGAGGCCTGCAGTGAAACTGGGCAAACATCACCACCTCGCATGAGGCCACCATGAGGCCCAGAACCCTCATGCAAATGGGGTCTGTAGGGAGTTTTTTGAGTAAAAGATCCAGACATGAGCTCGGAGAGTCAGCACCCATAACTTGGACTCAGACTTGGACTGTGTCCAAGACTAGGCCCTGGTACTCCGAGCAGAGGATTGGATCCAATGCAGACTCCTATAGGTTGAAAATCCACTTGAAGCGTTGAAGTGTCTTGCACTGTCATTGACCACCAATCCAGGGGGAAAGGGAATACTCATTACTGCTACTGCCCACCAGTGTGCGTAGGGTTATTTATATATTCTCCCCCACCAATGCGGGGGGGGGGGGGAGAATAAATAACACTGTCACTGACCATCAGTGTGGGTAGCGAGTTAAATAACAATGTCACTGATCAGCAATGTGGGGAGGGGGGTTAAATAACAATGTCACTGATCACAAATGTGGGAAGGGGGGTTAAATACTAATGACTCTGACCACCAATGCAGGATGAAAGGGGTAAAATAAAACTGCCATGATTTTTCTGTTAGACTCTCCCTTGTGGCACAGTAATTAAAGCATATTTAGCGGTGCAATGACTGTTCAACACAAGCTACTTATACTAGTATGAGAGATTGTTCTCTAATTACTAAGAGTTTTGAAGTACTCCAAGTCCATGTTCCCTTTTCCCTGTTGGAGTTCTTCAAGCAATAAACTTTAAAAAGCTTTCCCCTAGACTGTTTATTGGAGCCAGTGTGAATGGACTGTTGCTTGTGTGGATGGGCAGTCTCTGTGCTTATTGCGGAAAAACTGCTTAAAATCAGCGGCCCCTATGGGGGTAACACCACACTTTTTTCTGTTTTTTGAATCCGTGTATTTAGATATTTAATTTAGGTATATTTGTAACAGATACTATTTTGTGCATTGTTATATTTGTACTATTATAGGTTGATAGCATTTATAATACCATTAGCATACTTTTTCCTATACATTTGCACCTAAGATTTGATATATCTGCTGGCAGGACCGGCCCTACCATGGGTGACGGTGGGTCCATGGGACCCAGGCTGCAGTTTGAGTAGGGAGGGGTCACCCGGTTATCCCTCTCCCCGGATAAGGCAAGGTATGCAGTGGATAGCTCATTGAGGTAGGCATCAGTATACACAAAATAATTCCACGGCCTCCATGTTTCCGTACACATCTGTAGCGGCCATAACCCTCGATGGGGCGGCTTTGACTTTTGGGCTTACCGGTTACCTCCGCCTGGCTTGTTCCTCCAGGTCTAGGGGTTCCCAGAGTTAGTACCCAATGACTTTGCATGCTGACACCATAAAAGTCCTTTTGAAAGGTTTTTATTTGCAGGGGTAACATCCAACAGACACAGTCTCATGTGGGAACAGAGGGTAAGGGTGAAGAAAACTCAGGCACCTTGAACTTCTAAATATACGGAAGTCTCTATTCGCCGACCCAGAGAGTAGCCACTCGCAGCTGGGCGCTTCAAAGCTGAACAAATCTCTAGCCAGAGATTATGGCAGTCAGCACTTTTCTTACGGAATTACAGAATTTGCAAAGTTTCTGACCTTGAATAAAAGTAGCACTCAGAAACAAAACAGGAACCTTTCCTAAGTACCTGGAACTTCATCCGTCTACTTGGCAGTATTGGGGAAGCGTGGATTCTCTAGTGTCCTTGACAACCCAGCAACTTCTCAGGATGCCAGCTTGTTGGCCCTCCTCCGAAGAGTCCTCCCCCGGTCGCTTACACGAGCTGCGGTGCCCCTCCAAGTTGAGAGCGCACCCGGACGCCTTGAATCCTCCCTCAGTTACTGCGCCTCGGACCAGCCGGTTCCGAGACTCGGGAACAGATGGATCCTTGCCCCAGACCAAGCTGGTCTATGGGGCTTGTCAACCCAACCATGTTGCGGGGTGGCACATGCTACCGTGACCCCTAGCGGGGCTACCCCGGTCCAGCTCCAGGAACAGGCAGCTATGGCCTCACCACAGAACCCCGAACACGTGACTCCAGCATCTTAAGTACCCTTCCCCAGACTCCTCAGCGGGGCCAAACGCACCCACTGATTGGCTCCGGGGAATGCTGGTACCCAAACGTCCAACCAAGCCTGGTTCTGGGCCTGTCATGTGCACCTACTGTACACAGCTCAGCTTCCCTATCCAATTAGCTCTCAGAACCCCTTTACTGTTCTGAGAGACAAAAATAACTAAATTTACAACATAGCGAACACCTTGAAAAGGTGTCACCGCTACACATCTCTTCTGTGTTACACAGTGTGGCTGTGAGTTCTTCCGTGTCTTGTATGTTGTCGACTTTGGCGAACCACAGAGCCTTCGTAGGGGGGTCAGCATCTTTTCAGCAAAGCGGAATGCAGGCCTTTGCTGTGTTTAGGAGTTGCATTGTGAGAGAAGATTTGTATTTTTTAATAGGTCGTTTCGTCAAATGCAATAGACAGGCTGCCGAGTTAGCATGCAGATCGACAGCTGTAAGCTGTTTAATGATAGCGGTGACATTGTGCCAAAACTGTTGAATTTTGGGCCATTTCAAAAAAATGTGGAGCATAGTCCCACCCACCGAGCCACTGCGCCAGTCCGGGACCTGGGGTAACACACGATGAAGTTGGGTGGGGACTATATACCATCGAGTAAGGATCTTATAACTAGTGTCCTGTACCCACGTGGCAATAGACGACTTTTGAGCAAAATGGAGTATCTTTAGTCTTTGGGTAGGAGTAAAACTCAGCGACAGATCGGTTTCCCATTTAGTGAGAAAAGGAGGGACATGTTCTTCTCCAGGGTGGATCAGGGAGGAATATATTAAGGAGAGGCAATGGCGTATCAGTTCCCCACTGTGACAAAGTGATTCAAAACAAGTGAGTGGGCGTAGGATACCAGGGGTAGGGACACAACGTCGGAGAAAGAAGCGCAGTTGAAGGCCATTCCAAAAGTCCAGAGGGGGGTCAATAAGATGGACTAGGTCAGAGGAGATTAAAGTCCCTGTGAATGTGAGAAAGTCTGTCAGGTGAGTATAGCCCTGAGCTTTAAGATGAGGACTGGACTCCTGTGGACCGGGAGTGAATTCGGGATTACCTGAGATGGGAGTCATGGGTGAGGGGCGTGGAGAAATTTAAGAGTTTCGAAAAGTTTCCCGAGCAATCTGCAGAGTACTGCCCAAGGTAGGGTGTACGCAAAACTTCCTATGTATGGGGGATGATATCCAACGGAATGGAAAAAACTGCGCTAGCGGAAATAAAAGTGCTTGTGCTTTGACGTGCTAATCAAATAACACCATAATAATCCAAATATTTGTGCTTGAACGTGCTAATCGAATAACACCATAATACATCAGGTAACAACCTAAAATTTATTGGAATAATAAATCAGGTAACAACCTAAAATTAATTGGAAGATGTTTTTCAGAAATGTTGAAAAGAAAGATCCTCAGGGTGGTGGTCCCCTCACTCACCAGAGTTGTTGGACCCTCAGCTTTTCAGTCCAGGGGTCAGATAAAGCTTTAAATTATTAAGTGGAGGTGATATGCGGTGGCTTCATCCATAAGGTTCTCAAAATGATCCAGAGGGAAAATACCGAGATAAAAAGAGAGAAAAGACATCCATGTGAAGTACTGCTAGAGTGTATACAAACTGCGCTTGTTATCATGAGTCACTCACGAGACATTTGCATAACACAGACATCAGCGTGTTTCCGGGTCCGCACGTTCGGCGCGCATTCCACGGCAACCGGAAGCAGCGTCACTGGTTCTCAATACCGGAAATACGTTGACGCGTTTCGCCCCTCCTCCAGGGCGTCATCAAAGACATTACTTCCGGTATTGTATAGTCGGTTTATATATACTAAGAGGCCACCGCCAATCAGCAAATACACCAATGAGAAAACAATGAACCTTCTAGTGTGCTCCACACTCACTTCACTTCCATGCTACATCACTTCCTGTCTTATGTTGAATTGTAAACACTTTCATAACATATTACATATTCATAGGCATGACGGAATATAATAAAAATTTAAATATATGGATAAAAATAAATTTAAACTAAAATATTCATATACTCAAATTTCTTAAAAAACATTAGTTATTTATATTGGTGAGAAAAATATAAAATAAAATAAATAAATAAAATAAATGAAATAAAATAAAATAATAATAAAGAAAAAATAAAATAAAAATAAAATAAACATAAAAAAAAAATAAAAATAGAAATAAATCTAAAAAATAAATGTAAAAATAAAATATAAAAATAAAATAAAATAAAAATAAAAATAAAAATAAAATAAAAAATAATAATAAAATAAAAATAAAAAATAATACTTAAAAATAAAATAATAAAATAAAAATAAATAAAATGGAAAAAAGGAAAATGGAAAAATATATAAATCACCAATTAGATAAAAAACTATTCAAATCAAGTTCAATGTTGAGGCCATGTGGACTAAGGGTACCCAACCTATGTATCCACTGGGTTTCGTTCTGCGAGATGGCTTTTTTGAGATTAGAACCACTCCAATGTGATTTAACTCTATCAATACCACTGAACTTCAAACCCCTAGGGTCACTGTTGTGGAAAATTCTAAAATTATTGGAAAGACTATGGTGTTTGAAACCTTTCTTAATTCTGTTCACATGTTCTCTTAATCTGATACATAATTTTCTAGTGGTCCTCCCCACGTATTGAAGCCCGCAAGGGCAGGCTAGAAGGTAAGTTACGTGGGTAGTTCCACAAGTGATAAATGTATTTATTTCATAGGTTTTACCCTGAAAAAAGGGTGTAAAATGTGTTGTTTTCCTAATTCTGTGTCGAGAAGTACGGCAAACAACACATTTTCCACAACTAAAAAAGCCTGTCTGATCCAAAAAAGTACAGGATTTCCTAGGTGGGTTACCAACATTATGTGCCAATCTCAATCTAAGAGTGGGGGGTTTGGTGTAAATAAACTGCGGCAAAGAGGTTAGGACCTTAACAAGATCTCTATCCTTCAGCAGCAAAGGCCAGTGTTCTTTGATTATTCTTTAAATTTTTTTGTGCTGTCTGGTGAAATCTGTTAGAAAAGCAACCCCATATTCCTTTTTCTCTCGAGTCTT
The DNA here is from genome assembly GCA_028564925.1 of Lithobates sylvaticus. NCBI lineage: Eukaryota > Metazoa > Chordata > Amphibia > Anura > Ranidae > Lithobates > Lithobates sylvaticus. The sequence continues at coordinate 165,408,785 of CM053030.1, read as the reverse complement.
CATTTTAAGAAGAGATTCCCTATCAATACTCCATATAATTTCTTTAGTTTTGTTTAACTCATTAGTCTTATGCCCTTTCTCTTGGAACCTATCACAAATAACTTGTGATTGAATATCATAGTCCTCAATTCTCTTACAATTTCTTCTGACTCTTAATAGTTGACTTTTTGGTACACCACTTAGGCCCCTTTCACACTGGGGCCTTTTTCAGGCGGTACAGCGCTAAAAATAGCGCCTGTACACCGCCTGAAAAAAACGGCCCCATTCACTCCAGTGTGAAAGCCGGCGGGCTTTCACACTGGAGCGGTGCGCTAGCAGGACGGTAAAAAAAAGTCCTGCTAGCAGCATCTTCGGAGCGGTATAGGAGCGATGTATTCACCGCTCCTATACCGCTCCTACCCATTGATTTCAATGGGACACCGCAGTAATACCACGGCAATACCGACGCAAAGCGCCACTACGGCGGCGCTTTGTGGGGGATTTTAACCCTTTTTCGGGCGCTCGCGGGGGTAAAACCGCCCCGCGAGCGGCCGAATACCGCGGCTAAAACTACGGTAAAGCAGCGCTAAATCTAGCGCTGCTTTACCGTCGCCGTGGCTCCCGCCCCAGTGTGAAAGGGGCCTTAGCCATCTGGGATGATGGCAGCTGCCATGTGGTGCCAATTTGATCCAAAAATTTGCAAAAAGATTGTTTTGATCCTGCCCAAATGATGAATATATCATATATATACTGCTTATAAAAGCTTAGATGAGGTATATTTTTCCCATAAATTGCTTGAGACTCCCACCGACTCATGAAAAGGTTGGCCACTGAAGCCCCCATGGCTACACCCCTTTTCTGTCTGTAATATTTCTTCTCATGCCAGAAAAAATGATGGCTCATTGCCATTTCCAGAGATTCCAGCAGAAAATCTTTCTGCTTGGACTTGATCTCAGTATTTTACAGAGCCCACTTTACTGCTTGCAGTGCGTGTGGCTGCTGTATGTTAGTATACAGTGAATTGACATCCACACTCACAAGAATGCAATTGTCATCCACCATTAAAGGTTCAATTAACGAGATCAGATCTTTGCTATGCTTAAGGTATGCTGGACATTTTTGGACTAATGGCTGTAAAAAATGGTCCAGATATTCTCCCAACCTGGAAAAAAGGGAATCTACCCCACTGACTATGGGTCTCCCCGGGGGTTTACAAGGGTCCTTGTGGACCATGGGCAACTGATATATCACAGGGACCCTGGGTGCATCTGGAACCAAATATCTTGTTTCTTTTTTGTTAATTATCCCTACTTGACTGGCAGCTTTGATCAACAATTTTAATTTAGATTTGTATGTATTTCTTGGGTTTCCCCTTAGTTCCTCATATGTGGCCGTATCAGAAACCAATCTGTTTAGTTCATTCAAATAATCAATTTTATTTAAGATCACTAGCCCCCCCCCCCCCCCCTTTATCAGCTTGCCTGATAACAATATTTTTCTCTAATAACCCTAAACCTCTTTCCACATCTTTTTTTCTCCTACTAGGGCGTACCTTTAACTTGGTCAGATCCTGTTCAACAATAGATTTAAAAACCTACACAAAGTGATTGTTAGTCACCTTGGGATTGAAAATGAATTGAATTGTTCCTTAAACTGGTGTGGACAAATTCCTCAGCTGATTGATTATTTACCAATTGGTTTTTGGCATAAAACTTTTTAATATTAATTTTTCTAATACATTTTTGAAAATCAATAAAAACATTAAATTTGTTGAAATCTTTGTCAACAGCAAACTTGAGTCCTAGCTGTAAAACTTTATTCTCATCCTCTGAGAAAACAGCATCACTCAGATTGAAAATGAACAAGTCATCCATTTCCATGGAAATCCAGAGCTTGGCCTCCCCATGGCAATGCCAATCAACAATCCTGTTGAGATGTGCGGCCCTATAATATGGCCGGACATCTGGAAGAGCGAGGCCCCCTGAGACCTTCAGTATCGATAATCTCTGCAGCGTCTGACGTGGTCTCTGATGTGACCAGACAAATTTCCGGAACTGAGAGCCAATAGCGCAAAAGAAAAGCGGCGGAAGCCGAAAAGGAAGGGCTTGCAGTAGAAGCAGGATCTGAGGTAGCACTGTCATTTTGAGGGCATTGCAACGGCCGAACCACGTCAGGGTTAAAGAATGCCAGTATACCAGGTCCGCCTTCAATTTGATAAGAAGTGGCTCAAAGTTGGATTCATAAAGTTTGGACGGGTCAGAAGTGATGTTGGTGCCCAAGTATTTAATCACTGTTGATGCCCACTGGAAAGGAAAAGAGGGCCAAAGGTTTTGGATCACACCAGAGTCTACAGTGATGTTAAGGGCAGAGGATTTCCCGAAGTTAATTTTAAAGTAGGACAAAGTCCCAAACACCTGCAAGGCCTATAGGAGGTTCGGTAGGTCAGTGGGTCTGTAAGAAAAAAGATCAGGTCATCAGCGAACGCCGCCAACTTATGGTCCCCTGAGGATTTACGGTAACCGGTTATGTAGGGATCATCACTGACTGTGCAGAGGAAGGGTTCCAAAGTCAGTATAAATATCAGGGGTGAGAGGGGGCAGCCCTGTCGTGTCCTGTTCGATATGTCAAAGAAATCAGACCTGGTCTCGTTAACTTTTACAGCTGCAGAAGATCGTGAGTAGAGAGCAGAGATCCAGCTAAGCATGGAGGTCCCTAGGCCGATATGTTCCATTGTCGCTCGTATGAAGGACCAGTGGCAGTGAACCCTGTCAAAAGCTTTATCTGCATCCGATGAGAGCAGCATAAGCGGTTTCTTGGAAGTTCTGGCTGCATGAATCAGATTAAGGACACGAATGGTATTGTCCCGCGGCTCTCGGCGTGGGACTAACCCCCGTCTGGTCTTTGTGTATCAGGCTCGGGAGATGGGGCAGTAATCTATTGGCAAGGATCTTTGCAAAGAGTTTCAGATTGGTATTTAAAAGTGCAATGGGACGGTAACTGCCGCATTGGGCCGGATCTTTGCCTTCCTTGGGGATCAGGGAAATAAATGCTCTAAGTGCGTCTACCATCATAGACTTCCCTTCCACCAGAGAGTTGAGGGCTGTTACCAAGCGTGGCGTGAGTAAAGTATAGAACGTCTTGTAGTAGGCGGCAGTCAGACCGTCAGGCTCTGGTGCCTTTTTGGGTTTGGACTAAGCGAGAGCCTTACATAGTTCCTCCTCTGTGATAGGAGACTCTAATTGTTCTTGTACAGAGGAGGATAGAGAGGGCATGCCAGAAGATGCAATGTAAGTGCGAATGTTTGCGGAAAGAGCTGAAGAGGCTTCTGGGGAGGGTGTTGGGTCTAGGTTGTATAGACCACGGAAGAAGGATTGAAATTCAGCGGCCATGGCATCTGATGTAGAGAGTTTTTGCCCCGAAGATGAGGTGATATGTGGGATATAGGTCCGGGTACGATGTCCATGGAGCGCCCTCTCTAGGAGGGTGCCAGGTTTGTTTGAGAATTCGTACATAGTACGATGGGACCATGGCAGTTTCTGTTTTGTTTTATGAAACAGGAGGAGTTCTTCACAGGTTTTAAGTAGCTTGCATTGTAACGAACAGGCAATACTGGCTTTGTGAGCGCTTTCAAGACGACGAAGATGGGCAAGTAGGGTGTAAACCTGGACAGTCCTTTCCCGCTTCAAACGTGCTCCTATCTTGATCAGGGCACCCCTAATTACTCGCTTGTGGGCTTCCCAAACCACAAATGGGTTATCCACTGTTGAGTTCTATTTTTAAAGTAAGTCTAGGTAATGTGAGTCGCAGGCTGGCTTAATTGGTTACTTGCTCTATGTTTACTCGGGGCAAGTCCCTCCCACTTGCCGTCCGCCACTGCGCTATAGCCAATTGACGGCTACAGCGCGGCTGGCTAGTTCTGGGAGGCCGTCATATGACAGCCTCCCAGTCTCGCTCTTCTCGGATCGGGGGAAAAGGGCCAATGACAGCGGCCCTTTACCACTTGATCACTCCACTCAATGACGGATCGATCACTTGTCATCAAACTATCGCTGCTACGGTGTGAGGAGAGGAGAGAAACACTGCAGCAGCATGAGCTGGCATGATCCTATGTGCCATCAGTGCCCCATCAGTAAAATTGATAAAGGATACTCAAGCGCTAATATGATCAAACCTAATTAGAAACAATCAAAAGCTGCTACCAAATAAAAAGTTATCACTCACTGTGCATATGTATCAAAAATTAAAAGATTTTGGTGCGCTAGTGACACTCGCAATATTGTGTAAAACAATAAAATTCAGATCAAGTTTACAGTGCTGCTATTATAATAAAAAGCTTCTGTGTAAAACAATAAGAACTGCTTTGAGATGTTTCCAGTGATAAATTAATTAATAAATTAGATACTTCCGATGTTGCTTAAATAATTCAAATATATGCTATATGTGATAAAACCATAAAGTGCTAAAGGTGCTTTTATAAACCAAATATAAAACAATATTGTATCTGTGCCAAAATAAATATTTGAGTGAGATCCGTGTTCTGAGTGCTGTGTTCCAGCTGTGTAACAGAAAAAAACTTTTACTATTAATCAATGTGATCCGTTGCAGCCTCTTGCAGATCAGGTTCATCAATTAAAAGGCTATCATATGCTTAGGAAGGCTATAATAAGCTTAAAAAGAAATATAGGAAACAAAAGATCACAATAGGAAGAAAACCCTTTTGTGCACCCTCCAACTGCTACATGTGCATTGACATCTAGTCCATTTCATGTGCAGATGCTTCTAGGAGATGCCGTGCTGATCACCAGGTGTTTTTTCCTTCCTATATACGCTTTTCCACTTATATTCCACTTATATTCTCAGCATATTTGCCATAAACCGAGGAAAAAGAAAACATAATAGTGTGATTCTATTACAGTACAGGGACCAACAATCGGTTCACCCCAGTAATGTACTCGCAAACCGCCACTTGTTAGAGCGCAAAACAGCAGGGGAAAGCCAGTCAGGTAGAGAAGTTTCTCTTCACAGTCCCGATGTGCAAGCGAGCTGCTGTGGGTGACGTCACTTAGGCTCCTCCTCCCTACGCGTTACGTAACTGTCTACGTTACTTAATCATGGGAATGAGCCATGTGACGCTCATGCAGGGATTTATACTCGTCCCAATAGCGTGGGGGTTGCCATAGTGATCAGAGCAGTTGAAGTTTCACATCATTCTGTTTTCACCATGCTGTTTGCTACAATGTATTTGTTACAAAGTGTTACACATATTTACTTTAACACTTAAAAAGTTGTTTAAAAAAGGTTTTTGATTTCTTGTTAAAAAAAAAAAAAAAAGGTTTTTGACAGAAGGATTTAAAGGACACAGTGCTATCAAATTAATATCTTGATTCCACAATCCTGTTTACCATCATATATCCTCATTTGCATATTTCAGTAATGGTTGAATACTGCACTATTACATGCCGCTGCTGTATCTACCACTGAAGTACTCTATATTGATTGATTGTATTTCTTGTGCTCCTGTGTGTCAGTGTATATAAACCGCATTATATAATACTAGTCTATATCTTCCCAATCAGTCCATAGACAAGAACTCACTAAATATATGAGTAACCCTAAAATTATTAAAAATATTTATATTAAAATAAATTAAAAAATAAATATATCTAGAATATTTAAAACATACTTTATTTAGGAGGTTCAGGCAGTGTATAATTATTATAGTGAGAATTAAAGGAATTACGTGCTATTATTAAAAATCTGCTATAAAGCAATTGAGATCAAAACTCAATGTTTAAGCCTAGAGGCGCGAAACAATTGATTTCATAAATCCATTTGGATTCCATTTTACTTAATTTGCGTATTTTGTGACTTCCTCTCCAGTGCGGTTTGTACTTCTCATTGGCCCAGAATTTTAGATCAGTGGGGTTTTTGTTATGGACCTCCAAAAAATGTCGGGAGACGTTGTGCTTTTCAAATCCTGCTTTTATGCTCTGAACATGTTTGCGTAACCTTTTCCATAAGGGTCGCTTCGTTCTTCCAATGTATTGCAAAGAACATGAGCATTCCAGCATATAAACGACTCCCTCTGTGCGACACGAGATAAAATCTTTTATTATATACTCTTTTTTTGTTGTATTTGCATTTTTGTCCCTTCTGGTTTGTGTTGCGACATGCTAAACATTTCTTGCATGGGTAAAAACCTTTACCCTGAAACAGTGACAAGTCTTTATTTCTCTTAGGGGGGTCAGGTACATTTTTCACTATCAAGTCTCTCAATGTTGGAGTTTTTCTGTATATGAAACGTGGCCTTTCAGGTAAAATATTCCATAACTGCGTGTCCGCTTTCAAAAGTGCCCAGTGCTTTCTTATTATCTGTTCGAGTTTTTTATGTTGGATGTTGTAATTAGAAATTAATGGTATACTTTCATTGGGGGATCTTTCTTTTTTCTCCTTCATTTTCTCTTCATTTATAAATTCTTTATTATACCCTTTTTCCATAAATTTCTTCCCTATAGCATCAGCTTGTTCCATGTACATATCTTCTTTACTACAATTTCTTCTTATACGAATCATTTGCCCCTTCGGTATGTTGATTAACCATGGCTCGTGGTGACAGCTGTCAGTTGGAATATAACTGTTACTTTCTACCGGCTTCAAAAAGGTTTTTGTGGTAAAACCATCCTTTTCTAGGGAAATTTCCAAGTCCAGGAATTTTACACTTGTATTGCTAATCTCATAAATTAGATTAATATTCTTCTCGTTCATATTTAATTTCTCAAAAAATTCCATAAGACTCTTCTGGTCTCCCTGCCATATAATTATGCAGTCATCTATAAAACGTTTAAATAGAATTAATTCTTCTGTTGGGTTCACGTACAGTACTTCTTCTTCCCATTTTCCCATAAAGATGTTTGCTACACTGGGAGCGTATTTTGCCCCCATCCCTATTCCGTTTAGTTGCCGATAGTAATCCGTGTTGTACCAAAAGTAGTTATGTTGCAACCCATAAGCCAGGCATCTCAACAGGAACCTCTTCTGTTTGGACACAATACTTCCAAACATATCCATAGCCCATTTTGTAGCCTCTTTTGCGTCCGCATGCGCTATACTTGTGTAGAGGGAGGTTACATCTGCAGTGGCAATGAGATACCCTTTGTGGTTCTATTTTTGTCTTATCCAAGATTTGTAGTAAATGTTTCGTATCCCTTAGATACGATTTAGTATATGGAACTAGAGGTTGGATGAAATTATCCACATATTCTCCCAATCTGGAGTTTATTGATTGAATTCCATTAATAATTGGCCTTCCTGGGGGGGCTATTTGGTTTTTGTGAATCTTCAGCACCGTATATATAACAGGTACTCTGCAGGTGTCCGGGACTAGATACAGTTCTTCCTTTGTGTTGAGTATATTTTTCATTTTTCCTTTTTGCACTAATTCCCTTAATTCTGCTTTGTACTCTCTTGTTGGATTACTTTTCAATTTAATATACGTTTTGGTGTCACTGAGCTGCCCCATAAGCTCACCATTGTAGTACTCTTTTGAGAGCACTACAATGGCACCCCCTTTGTCTGCCGGTCGTATTACAACTTTTTTGTTTTCCTCCAACTCTTTAATACCCCTTTTAATTGCCTGGGGATTCTGCACTCGTTTGACTTTTAGGTTTTCTATATCCTGGGCTACCATTTTATTGAACACTTTAATGTGTTCATTATTTATCACCTGTGGGTTAAAAACTGATTTATTTCTTAGTCCAGGTTTTATCACATATAGCATATATTTGAATTATTTAAGCAACATCGGAAGTATCTAATTTATTAATTAATTTATCACTGGAAATATCTCAAAGCAGTTCTTATTGTTTTACACAGAAGCTTTTTATTATAATAGCAGCACTGTAAACTTGATCTGAATTTTATTGTTTTACACAATATTGCGAGTGTCACTAGCGCACCAAAAAGTGCCCCATCGGTGCAATCGCAGTGCCATCGGTGCAATCGCACTTCCATCAGTGCAATCACAGTGCCCCATCAGTGAAATCACAGTGCCATCAGTGTGTACTCCATCAATGCAATCACAGTGCCCCTGCAGTGGCAATACAGTGCCCCATCAGTGCAATCAGTGCGTGCTTCATCAGTGGCAATACAGTGCCCCATCAGTGCAAACACAGTGGCATCGGTGCAATCACAATGCCATAAGTGCAATCACAGTGCCATCAATGCCCCATCATTGCAATCACAGTGCCATCAGTATAATCACAGTGCCATCGGTTCAATCACAGTGCCATCAGAGCTAAGCTATTTATATAAATTAAGCTATATAAAACAAAATAATATTGGAGTTTGTGGTTTGGAATTGAACATACCAGTATGTCATATCATTTTGCATATAGACAAGGTGCTGTTGCATGTAAATCTAACTTTCTGATAAATTAAATTTTAGTTTTATTTATCTTGATATAAAATAATGAATGTGGGGGCCTTTTGGTGGGCACAATTTTTTTTTGTGGCATTTCATTCTTGGACCCAGGCAGCACAATATCTTGGGCCAGCCCTGACTGCTGGTAAAGATTTTAGTAACTCTTGATAGACAGAACAATTAGGAACATGGAACAAAACACAGACTGCAAGTGGGACACTGAAGGAGCACCTGCACAATGATGAGGAAATCTCTCTGCTCTCTTCTGCTGTCAGTTTTTAAGGATTATCATGCCAGCCATCAGGCTAATGCACCTTGTACACACATACATGCAAGCGTGTGGGCAGATACCCCAAATACTGGCACCAATTGGGCTATCTGAACCTAAACTGTGCATAGGATCTTGCTGAATGGTCATTTAGTCTGTACTCTTTTGACTCTTGATCCTGAAACTTATGCTGATCCTGTTATTGACCTGGTTTCCTTCTGACCTGCTTTTGTTTTATGCTTGTCTGCCTGTAATTTCTGCTTATCTTCATTACCAACCTTGGCTTGGACTTCTGACCAAGATTCTGCTTTTTGAATTGGCACTTCACTGCCTGCATATTGTCAGCCTCTGCTTATTCTTGACTCTGATCCTGTATACAATTCAGTGTTTTCTTGCTTGAATCCAGGCTCTGCTCAAAACTGAACTTGGTGTATCCACAGTGTACCACCATATGTACCCCTGCTCATGTGATAAAAGCACTTCCATGTTGCAGTCTTCAGTATCTGCACCCTGGCACTTGTGCCCTTCCATTGCCCTTGCAGATTCTGTTTAAACCTCCAGGGGTTCTCGGACAGAACTGTGCAAGAGGGCACCCTCATATTCATGGGCTCCTAATACTGGTATTTGACACCATGTTTACCATCAGGACATGTTCTCAGCAGAAAACATTGATTGTCCACTAGTGCTGGCCTACTTTCTGCCAGTCAGAGTATTGTACTCTTATTCTTGCAAAACAAATCAGCAAATGGCAGCTCCCATATCTCTAACTTGATAGGTTTCCTTTACAGTGTCTATTAGTATGAAATGCAGAATGATGATTATCAATCTATTTGCCAAAGAATGACCCCCACTTATACATGCATGCTCATATCCTACAAAAGTGCCTTTGAACTACTTTAAAGCGGGAGCTCCCCTGAAATTTTTTTTTTCAAAGTCAGCAGCTACAAATACTGCAGCTGCTGACTTTTAAAATAAGGACACTTACCTGTCCAGCGCGCCCGCGATGTCGGCACTCGAAGCCGAACGGTCGCTCGGCTCCTGAGTGCTGCCGCAGCCATCTTCGGTATGGGAATCAGGAAGTGAAGCCTTGCGGCTTCACTTCCCGGTTCCCGAAAGCGCGAGTCGCACTGCGCAATGCGGATAGTCCCTGCTGTCTCTGGGATCTGTGTGTTTCCCAGCAGACAGCGGGGGGGGGGGGGGCAGGAAGTGGCGTAATAGCCGCAGAATCTGCGGCTATCTATGCCCGGAAGTGGGTGCAAATACCTGTATTATACAGGTATCTGCACCCCCCTGAAAGGTGCCAATTGTGGCATCAGGGGGGGGGGGGGGGGGTTGGTCCCGATGAGCGGAAGTTCCACTTTAGGGTGGAGCTCCGCTTTAACGTTGCCTTAATTTTTTGCACTAAGAGATCAGAACGATGATCTTTGAACCCAACATTTCAAACATAAATATTAAGTTCCATATCTGGGAGAAGTCTGCTCCAGTATCTAGTGTCTTACAGTACAGTACCTTGAAAAAGTATTCATACCCCTTGAAATTTTCCACATTTTGTCATGTTACAACCAAAAACGTAAATGTATTTTATTGGGATTTTATGTGATAGACCAACACAAATTGGCACATAATTGTGAAGTGGAAGGAAAATGATAAATGTTTTTTTCAATTTTTTTACAAATTAATATCTGAAAAGTGTGACATGCATTTGTATTCAGCCCCGTTTACTCTGATACGCCTAACTAAGATCTAGTGGAAGCAATTGTCTTCAGAAGTCACCTAATTAGTAAAAGAGTATACCTGTGTGTAATTTAATCTCAGTGTAATCACAGCTGTTCTGTGAAGCCCTCAGAGGTGTGTTAGAGAACCTTAGTGAACAAACAGTATCATGAAGGCCAAGGAACCCACCACACAGGTCAGGGATAAAGTTGTGGAGAAGATTAAAGCAGTGTTAGGTTATAAATAAAATATCCCAAGCTTTTCACGGAGCACTGTTCAGTCCAGTATCTGAATATGGAAAGAGTATGGCGCAACTGCAAACCTACCAAGACATGGCCATCCACCTAAACTGACAGGCCGGGCAAGGAGAGCATTAATCTGAGAAGCAGCCAAGAGGCCCAGCCACAGCTCAGGTGAGAGAATCTGTCCACAGCACAACTATTAGTAAGAAGAAAGCCATTGTTGAAAGAAAGCCAAAAGAAGTCCCATTTGCAGTTTGCAAGAAGCTATGTGGGGGGGGGGGGGGGGGTCACAGCAAATGTGAAAGAAAGTGCTCTGGTCAGATGAGACCAAAATTTAACTTTTTGGCCTAAAAGCAAAACGCTATGTGTGGCAGAAAACGAACTCTGCACATCACCCTGAACGCACCATCCCCACCATGAAACATGCTGGTGGCAGCAGCATGTTGTGGGTATGATTTTCTTCAGCAGGATGTCATGGTTATGCAGTAATCTTACCTCTCCTCCATGTGTTCACCTTTAGAGGCCAGCCACCCTCACCTGACTGCTTATATAATCTTCCCTCAGAATAGCTCCACCTCAGCCTCTAATTGGGAACACTATATTAACCTGTGCAATGCAAGCCAACCTTGCTGATCAACCATTGTGTGTTTAGCTTTTGTGTGCATCTTGCTGTGTTTCCTACATCTAATTCCAGTTACCGATCTTGGCCTGTTCTCGACTATCCCTGTCTGCTTGTGACCCTGACCTTTGGCTTATCCCTTTACTATCCTTGTTCCAGCCTGCTGCTTCCTTCCTCTTTCTCCTGCAAGTTTACAGTGAGTGTGAGCTGTGAGACCCTGGTGGCCGCCACCTGAAGCCAGACTGCAGCGCAGTTCATCCTCACCATTAGAGGCTCTGGTGAACATCTGCTGGCTCTTAGACTCCACGCCCCAGGGAATGTATGCCAGGGAATGTATGCTCTAGCTCCCAGTGAGATCTGTGTTGGTGCTTCAGTGGACATGCTTCCTGAACCTCCCAGAGTTCAATCCGCAGCAGTCAGTCCTAGGATCCACTACCTTAGCGGTGCACTCCTGACTCCTATGGAGTGCACCTGTCACCTGGACTCAGGTGACCTGACACAGGGACAGGGAAGCTGGTCAGAGTTGATGGGAAGATGAATAGAGCCAAATACAGGGCAATCTTAGAAGAAAACCTGTCAAGAGTCTGCAAAAGACTTGAGACTGGGGCGAAAGGTTCAACTTCCAGCAGGACACCGACCATAAACATACATCCAGAGCTACAATGGAATGATTTGAATCAAAGCATAGTCATGTGTTAGAATGGCCCAGTCAAAGTCCAGACCTAAATCCAATTGAGAATCTGTGGCAAGACTTGAAAATTGCTGTTCACAGACACTCTCCATCCAATCTGACAGAGCTTGAGCTATTTTGCAAAGAAGAATGGGCAAAAATGTCACTCTCTAGATGTGCAAAGCTAGTAGAGACATATCCAAAAAGACTTGCAGCTGTAATTGCAGCGAAAGGTGGTTCTACAAAGTATTTACTCTTGGGGGCTGAATACAAATGCACGCCACACTTTTCAGGTATCTATTTGTAAAAAAAACATTTATCATTTTCCTTCCACTTCACAATTATGTGCCACTTTGTGTTGGTCTATGTGTTGGTTGACAAAATGTGGAAAATTTCAAGGGATATGAATACTTTTCCAAGTCACTGTATATAAAACCTATTATCATAGCTGGACATAACCACAGGTGTAGAACATTTTGGGGGATTTACTAAAGGTGATGCACACAGAATCTTGCACAGCTGTGCAGCTTCTTGGTTTCATTGTCAAAACGTAATTGAACAAGCTGAAGTTAGCCGATTGGTTACTATGTACATTTGCACCAGATTCTGTGTGCACCAGTTTTAGTAAATCTCCCCCAAAGTCTATTTAGTGACTGTAAATAATTTGGCTGTGTCCTTTACCTTTGTGGAGTGTAACCATGACTATTTTTGTTTATCCCAAATGTATTATACTGCATTCTAAGGCTCAATTCACACCAATGCCTTTTTTGAAGCATTTTGCAGAAGTGCAGGGACATTTTTTAACATGGGTTCCTATCAATGCATTTTTGTGCCTCTGCGTTTTTGGAAATGGTCTGGGACTTTTTTTTCCCGCAAAATGCAGCGTTTTGCATGTAATAGAATTCAATGGACCCTTATCAAAAATGCAAGTACCGCGTTTGTACCGCGTTTTTGGCACAATTTGAGTTTTTTTTATTTATTTTGCTTACACTGTATATAGCTGGTTGCTAAGGAGGGGGCTGGGAAGCTGGCTGCCACGTCCTTAACAACCGATGAGTCATCAGCTGTCAACTGGCTTCCCGCTGAATGTTAAAAAAAAAATCATGGAAAAAAAAAAATCGTGGAAAAAAAAAATCATGGAAAAAAAAAAAAATCATGGAAAAAAACAAAAAATCATGCAAAAAAAAAAAAATCATGGAAAAAAAAAAAATCATGGAAAAAAAAAAACTGCCAGGTCCATGGGTCTAGTATGGATTTGGAAAAATAAATAAATAATAAAAATGGCGTGTGGGTCCCCCCAAAATCCATACCATACCCTTATCCAAGCATGCAGCCCTGCAGGCCAGAAAAGGGAGGGGACGAGCGAGCGCCCCCCCCCTCCTGAACCATGCCAGGACGCATGCCCTCAACATAGGGGGGATAGGTACTGTGGGGCAGGGGGCGGCTCTGCGCCCCCCCACCCCAAAGCACCTTGCACCCATGTTGATGGGGACAAGGGCCTCTTCCCGACAACCCTTGCCTGGTGGTTGTCGGGGTCTGCAGGTGGGGGGCTTATCAAAATCTGGAAGCCCCCTTCAACAAAGGGGCCCCCAGATCCCACCCCCCCTATGTGAATGAGTATGGGGTACATTGTACCCCTACCCATTCACTAAAAAAAAAAGTAGTGTAGTGTTAACAGATACAGTAGACAATTTTTTACAAGTCTTTTATTAAAAATCTTCTTCTCCGCTTCTTTCTCCATCTTCATCCTCCGGTCTTCTCCTTCTTCCCCTGCTTCTTCTTCCCCTCTTCTTCTGTCTTATTTGTCCGGTGTTGTTCTTCCTCTGCCGCTGCTCCCGCAAACTACCCTCCTCCGCTGCTGCGTCCCACTGATCTGTCGGCGCCGATGTCCTGCATGTCTTAAATAACGATGGGGGCGTGGCAATTGGATTACGTCATCAGGAGGCCACGCCCCTGTGACATCACTGCAGTGGGCGTGGCCTCCGAATGACGTAATCTGATTGCAACGCCCCCACAGATCAGCGAGACGCAGCATCGGAGGAGGGTCGTCGGCGGGAGCAGCGGTGGCAGAGAAAAGTGAAAGAAGAAGCAGGGGAAGAAGGAGAAGACCGGAGGATGAAGATGGGGGGGAGATGGAGGAAGAAGCGGAGAAGATTTTTAATAAAAGACTTGTCAAAAACTGTCTACTGTATTTAACACTACACTACTTTTTTTTTTTAGTGAATGGGTACCCCATACCCATTCACATGGGGGGGGGCCGGGATCTGGGGCCCCCTTGTAAAAAGGGGCTTCCAGCTTCCGATAAGCCCCCGCCCGCAAACCCTGACAACCACCGGGCAAGGGTTGTCGGGAAGAGGCCCTTGTCCCCATCAATATGGGGCCAGGGTGCTTTGGGGTGGGGGGCGCAGAGCCCCCCTGCCCCAAAACACCCATCCCCTCCATGTTGAGGGCATGCAGCCTGGTATGGTTCGGGGGGCTGCTCGCTCGTCCCCTCCCTTTCATGCCGGGCTGCATGCTCGTATAAGGGTCTGGTATGGATTTTGGGGGGACCCCCACGCCATTTTTTTTTATTTTGGCGTGGGGGTTCGCTCCGAATCCATACTAGAGCCAAGGGCCTGGTATAGACCTGGGGGGAACCAAGCTGTTTTTTTTTTGCGATTTTCTTTTAGCCAGCATTTTTTTGAGCTTTATGTTTCAGACCTTAGACCTGAATGACCAATTGACGGACCCAATTGGCAATGGAAGCTTTGGAAGCTGCCTGCCCCTTCTTGGGTCCTTTTGGTAAAACAAAAAAAAAACAAAAAAAGTCTGATCCGCAGATCTAGACAAATAAACCTTGACTGCCCGGACAACGTCCAAAGAATGCAGTCATCTCTCTTCCGCCGAACGAGGCCGAGAAGAAAAAAAGAAGGCAAAATAATGTCCTGAATTAAATGAAAGGCCGACACCACTTTTGGCAAAAAGGATGGAACAGGTCGTAACACAACTCTGTCATGGTGAAGGATCAAGTATGGTTCCCTGCATGAAAGGGCCGCCAAATCCGACACCCTTCTAGCCGAGGTGATAGCCATCAGGAAGGCTAGCTTGCGTGACAGCAAGTCTAATGGAATTTCCTTAATAGGTTCAAATGGTTGTTTCTTCAACACAGACAGCACCAAGGACACATAGGTGACCTAATGGGGGGGGGGGGGGGGGGGGGAAGCAAGCAAGTTGCCCCTTGCATAAAAGGTTCAGATCAGTGAATGGGAGGCTAAAGGCATTTGGAAGAATACTGATAGGGCCGAAACTTGACCTCTGATTGTACTCAAAGCCAAACTTGATTTCCACAGCTGACTGTAGAAAAGAGAATTCTCCCAATCGCATATTTGCAAGGATGCCAATTTCTGGCTTCACACCAAGCAATAATACCGCGTACACACGAGCGGACTTTGACAGCAAAGGTCCAACGGAACAAATCCGGACATATTGATCGTGTGTGGGCTCCATCGGACCTTTGCTGTCTAAAAATCTGACGGACTTTAGAAATGTGTTTCAAATTTTTAAGACTGACTCGAGTCCGGTCGAAAAATCTGCTCATCTGTATGCTAGTCCGGCGGACAAAAACCGATGCTAGGGCAGCTATTGGCTACGAACTTCCTTATTCTAGTCTGGTCGTACGTCATCACACGCAAATCCGTCAGACTTTGGTGTGATTGTGTGTGACCAAGTCCGTTCATTTGGAAAGTCCGTCGGAACTCCGCCGAAAGTCCTTCAGGAAGACCGTCGGACCTAGTCCGTCAAAAAGTCAGCTCGTGTGTACGCGGCATAAAAGTCTTCCAGACCTTATGATAAATCTTCCTAGTGATAGCTTTTTTAGCATTCACTAAAGTAGACACCACTGGTCCAGAGATGCCATGGTCCTTTACCACCCTGGCTTCATTAGCCATGCTGTCAAATTTAGATTGTAAATTGGGGTAGACCTTGAGACAGTAAATCGGGGCGATGTGGAAGCGTCCATAGCCCGTCTATTGTCAGTCTCACAATCTTTGGGAACCAGGGCCTTCTGGGCCAGGCTGGTGCCACCAGAATGACTGGAATCCCCTCTCTCTAAATCCTGTGCAAAAAATGTGCAAGGAGAAGGATCGGAGGGAAAGCATAAACCAGGGAGAACTGGCTCCATGGAACTATCAGAGCATCTGCTCCAATTGCCAGAGGATCTCTTGTTCGAGACACAAACTTCTGTAGCTTGTTGTTGAACCTGGATGCCAGCAGGTTGACCTATGGCCACCCCCAACATTGGCAAATTTCCTGAAACACCTCTGGGTGTAGGGACCATTCCAGATCTGCTGGCAGCTGAGATAATCTGCCTTCCAGTTCTCTACTCCCAGGATATGGACTGCTGATATTATTGGCACATGTCCCTCTGCCCAGGCTAGTATGAAGTTCACCTCCTTCAGAGCTGAACGACTCCTGGTACCAGCCTTGGTGGTTTACATAGACCACTGCCATGGCATTGTCGGACTGAACCCCGATGGGGCAGTCCTGAAGCTCCAAAGTCCAGGATCGTAGGGCCAGACGTACTGTCCGTAATTCTAGGACGTTGATGGGCCCTGTCCATTTCCCCTGGGCTGTGAGCCAGTCTAGGGTCGCTCGCCAGCCTGAGAGACTGGCATCTGTAGTCAGTACTCTCCAAGTTACTGGGAGAAAGGTTTTTCCCATTTTACAGGTTCTGATCCTGCAACCACCAGTTTAGGCTTAAGCATGCCTTCCTCTGTTCCAATCCAACAAGATGTCTTGTTGTAAAGGCCTGGAATGGAACTTGGCATAGGGCACTGCCTCGAAGGAGG
Organism: Lithobates sylvaticus; assembly: GCA_028564925.1. Lineage (NCBI taxonomy): Eukaryota > Metazoa > Chordata > Amphibia > Anura > Ranidae > Lithobates > Lithobates sylvaticus. The sequence goes on along the minus strand of CM053030.1, from coordinate 165,392,049 downwards.
ATACCATCCTCCCTAGAAGACTCATACAGAGCCGAATGGAGGGTTGTCTGGTGCCACTTATCTGACGCAACCTGATCCTTCAGGGAACAGAGCCTTACAGACTTTGAGCTGGTCTCAAGGCTGACTTTTTTGTATTTTTAAACCAGCCTAAGCTTTTCAAATACCTCAATGTGTATATTATGCTCTGTTCCAGAGCCTGTACTGAGTGATCTCTGAGCAGGAGGTCATTCAGATACTCGAGCACGAGGATCCCTTGGGCCCTTAAAAGACCCAGTACTGGTGCTAGGACCTTTAAGAACCCCCGGGGAGCTGTAGCAAGCCCGAAGGGTAGAGCCACAAACTGAAAATGACGTTCCTCTACTGCAAAACGTAGGAACCTCTGATGAGCTTGAAAGATAGATATGTGCAAGTATGCGTCCTTTATATAGATGGAGACACCATCAGAAAGGATTGTATCAATGGATACTTGTTCAGGGACCTTAGGTCCAAAATGGGCCTTGTGTCCCTGTTTGATTTCTGAACCGTAAACAGGTTTATGTAAAACCCTGTGCCCCTTTCGGATACCGGAACATCTACAATCACTCCTTGATGCACTAGATGATGTAGTGCCTGAAGCAATACGTTTCTTTTTGGAGGATTCGAGGGAATGCTGGATTTTAAAAACCTCTGAGGGGGCATCCCCCTTAACTCCAGCTTGTAACCGCGAGATATAATTGAGGTGACCCACTCGTCCTGAATACCGTATATACTCGAGTATAGGCCGTCCCGAATATAAGCCGAGGCCCCTAATTCACCACAAAAAAATGGGAAAAACGCATTGACCCGTGTATAAGCCGAGGGTAAAAAATGCAGCAGCTACTCTAAGTGGAAAAGAGGGTCAGCAATGCCCATCTGCAGCTGCATGTCCCCTGTACAGACCCCCCCTGTGTCCCCATTGCAGCCTACCTGTGCCGATCTGCGGGTCCTGTGTCATCTGTCATCTGTCTTCTGTCTTCCACCGATGCAGTCTCGCTCTGTCCCCCCACAGCGTGTAAGGCACCATTCTAAAATTACAAAAGCCGCGCCTCCTCCTCCTCCTCGTCCGTGATAGGAGGAACACTGTTTTCCCAGTAGTCAGTGTGCAGTGTTCTGCCTATCACGGACGTCCTCTCATCCTCATCCATGAGATGAGAATGACAGGACGTCCGTGATAGGCGGAACACTGCACACTGACTTACTGCTGGGAAAATGAGTGTCCGCCTATCACGGACGGGCGGGAGGAGGAGGCACGGCTTTTGAAAACTGACGTCTGTCTGCATGACACGCTGTTCATGTAGGCAGACGGCGGTGACTCGAATATAAGCCGGGGGGGGGGACTTTCAGCCCTAAAAAAAGAGCTGAAAATCTTGGCTTATATTCGAGTATATACGGTAGTTGTTTTCCAAATGTCCGCAAAGTGCAGCAGCCTGGGGGTGTCCCCTCAAAAGGAGGGCTTGGTGCTGGGTTTAGAAGAATTTTGGACCCAGGGCCTTTTCTGGTCCTGGCCTTGCGGCTTGCCCCTGGCCCTAGGGCCTCGTTGGTGGTGGAACCGCCCTGACACAGTCATTTGAGGAAGCAGTCCCTGGGTTTTTAAACGAGGGACGTTTGGTGATTTTCTTTACAGGAAGTAGAGAACTCTACCCTCCGGAAATCTTTTGGATAGATTTGTCCAAGTGATCACCGAATAAACGTTCCTCATGAAACGGGAAACCTGCCAATAACTTTTTACAAGGAAGCTCGGCTGACCATTTCTCAAGCCATAAAAGTCTGCGCATATGTACAGACAAGAGAGTCAGACCAGAAACCTGCTGTATTGACTCCTTTAAAGCATCAACAGCAAAACACAGCGCTCAAGAAATATCTTTCTTTTTTCAAATTCTTTATTTGTGAAATAACAAGGTGATAACATTAAATCATACTTTGCCCGTCCTCCAAACCCTCCATCTGTGTTTCCACAACCGACTAAGGGGTACCTGATCCGCCTTTATTTATGTTGTCAACCTTGCATACTCCTCAGAGTAAAAAAATTTGAGCCAATAGTACCATTTCTTGAGGTACTGCTCCCTGAGGCCCCTATTAGTGGCCACAAGGTCCTCCATTCTATATATTTCCGCTACCCGCATCAACCACTCCCGGAGGCTCCGTCTGCTTCCAAAATAGGGGGATACAACTTTTTGCTGACGTGACCAGTGCGGGAAGGATGGATTTCCTGTATGTTTTGCTCGGTATGTTGTGGTGATGGATTAGAAAGAGCTAAGGGGTCTTGGGTAGTTTCCTCTCTGAGAACTTCTGTAAAATGCGGTGGACCGCTGTCCAGTATGGGGTCAGGAGCCTGCAGGACCAGAAGATGTGAAGAAGACTGCCTGCTTCCTCTCCACACCTCCAACAACGGTCCGAACTCTGGGGGAACATCCTATGTATCCTGACTGGAGTATAATACCAGTGTGATAGAACTTTGTATCCCGATTCCTGTTGGTTTGCACATAACGTTTTGTACATGAAGAGAAGTATTCTCTCCACTTGTCTCTGAAATATCTTTAATTTCAAAACAGATCATCCTCCTGGTTAGGCCTATATGGCCGTTTGACGGGATCCTTTATGGACTGGCAAATACCAATTGCTGCAATAGCTGGCTGAATGGCTGCACTGGCCAAAGAAAAGGAAGCCTTTAATAATAATTCCAATTTCTTGTCAACAGGGTCTTTCAAGCCCTGTGCGTTATCTACCGGACAAGTTAAGTTCTTGTTTAAGGAAGAGACTGCTGCATCTACGGCTGGCATGCTCCATTTTTTAACGAACTTTTCTTCCATGGGATATAAAAGGGAAAACCTTTTAGGAGGCAAAAAAAGTCCTATCAGGATGTTCCCAGCATACACCGCCTGATCCAAAAGGGGGTGTAGTGGGAAAGTTTATGCAACCTGAAAAGATCTCAGAGATCCCAAAGAGGACCAGGGGGGCTCAGTCACCTCTGCAAGAGGCAACTTAAAGGCAGAACGAACTATTTCGGTCAGAGTCAGAATCAAAAACCTCTGCGACTGAGAGGCAGACATCGTGTGGCTATCTTCTTGTCCAGATTGCTCGGAAGCAGACTCATCTGCCGGACACTCCACTGAACCCTGAGCTTTAAGCTCTTCTCCATCCTCAACCCATTTGTGCTGCCCCAACGGGGCATAGAATTTATATAGATCGTTCTTAACCATTTTCTATGGACGTTTTATATTTAGTTCACATGCTGCCATCTAGTGACCTTTGGGGTAATGCACTTGTTTTCTCATTTTTCCTTTCCCTGATGTTATGACACACTTCCTTTATATGTAATGCTCCACCCTTCTTCCTGAGTTTGTACTGCCTGCGTCATGGATGCAGCAACAAGCCACATGTAGCAGGGCACATGTATTCTGCATTGTAAGCTACAGACAATAATATCTTTTGACTGCATAAATACTACAACCTATTCATCTGTTTGTATCCTGTCATCTGCTGTAGCCTGATGTTCAGAATAAAAGCATCTTGTGGATGGAATCAGTATTTGGTGAGTTCAAACTATCTGATGATAGGGCATCATGCCAGGCATAGAGGTCTCACTAGGGATAAATTGCTTCACAACAATCGGAGTCAGAATACCATTTCTGCGGTAGCACGGGGGCGTGGTCTAGGAAGATGGAGTAGGAAGACACACTCTAGCTAGCTCCCTCCACCCTCCAGGCGTGCAGACGTGGTCGGGGTGTTTTACACCCGGCGTTCTGACTGAGAGATCGCTCCGGATGATTCATATGCCGGAATGAGAAAGGAGAACAGAGAAAGACCAGAAAAAACCTACCCAGCCGGGAATTCCACAATACTTTCTCCGCACACGAGCGGGGTCCGGGCTATCCGAACTAGGCAGCCGACAAGCCGGAGAGCCGCGTCATCCAGAGGACGTAGTCAGCCCCTCCCACACGCTTTCGACGCTGCACTTGGAGACATCTGACATGCAGAGAGAGGAGGCGGGAGTGGAGGGGGGAAGAGAGGAGACGCTCCGGCAGCTACCGAAGGGAAGAGATGAATGCCATATACAGGGAGAAGAGGCGGACCTCAGAGCGCTCCTGCGAGCCCTTCCAACGCGAGCAGCTATACAGCTACTCCCCACAAGAGCAGACCTAGAGGGGTGGATGTCCCGAATATAGGAGATCCATCGCAGGGACTTGGAGGAGGTCCGGATAGAGGTACAGCAGCTCTCGGAGAGATTGACAGCCAGAGAGGACGAGCAGGTATCGCTGATAGAACGTGTTACACGGCTGGAGCAGGTACAGTCCGCTCATGATCTTTACAGCTCAATACAGCTCCGTTTAGAAGAATTAGAGGACCGCAGCAGAAGGAAAAATTTAAGGTTCAGGGGGGTCCCCGAGACAGTAGGGAGCGATGCATTACTGTTAACTATACAGAAAATATGCCAGAAACTTGACACTCAAATCCCTCTGCAAGACCTAGAATTTGAAAGGCTACACAGAGTGATGGGCCCCCCTCGATTGGCTGTTTTCATAGATATGTTCATAAGGAACTGATAAGTCGGAAGGCATGGGCAGTAGGAGAAGTGTTATATGAAGGTGTGCGGATAAAAATCCTGCCAGATTTATCAAGAGCCACCCTGCAGAGAAGAAACTTGATGCGTCCCTTACTTGACAGTATAAAAAAGGCCGGGGGCTCATATCGGTGGGGTTACCCGTTCTCCCTGAGAGTAAAGAAGGACTCTAGATCATTTTTTCCTACAGCTACCTACTGAACTACCTGAGTTGTTTTCCCTATTGGGAGTGGAGTCAGTTCAGATACCAAACTGGCTACAACACTTGGGCAGGCAAAAGGACCGAGGGGGTCAGGAGAGTTAGATTCTTAACTCTACAGGAAGAGATAAAGAGGACTCCATCTTAATACTTGCGGAACCCTCCCCCCCTTTTTTTTTTTTTTTTGGGGGGTCGCCAGGAAGAATGTTTTTTTTTTTTTTTCTCTTCTTTTTTCCTTTCTTTTTGGATGAGGGGGACTCTCTTCAAATTATGGACTAAGGGTACGCGGGGGGACTATTAAAGCCTCGGGCTCTGTGGCCCGCTGACCCTTCCTGCCCCCCCCCGTTTCCCCCCTTTTTTGGGGGTCTCTCCCCCCTCTCCCTCCCCCTTGCCCCCCCCTTTTTTTTGGTTGTTTTGTTTTGTTTCTATTTTGGAAGAGGGGATGTATATGATTGTGATACAGATGTAGTTATATAAATATACGACTGGGGCCCCCATGATTTACTGAAATGTATTTTCCTCCTTCGGCTGGTTTTTGGTTTCCCCGGGGGGGTCTACATATGTTTTTTTCCCTTTTCCCTCCTTAGGTAGAGCCAGATAGCCGGGGGTCCCTCTAGTCCCCCACCCATTTAATTACGAGCACATTGGGATGAAGAGGAAGGAGGGGAGGAGAATAGTAGCCCCCCCGTCTTTTCCTCTTTGTCACTACTTTTTTCCTTTTTTTTTTTTTTTCTCTCTTCATTTTTTGAACACTTTTTGATGATGGAAATTGAGGAAAGGTTTTTCTTCACTCTTAAACAGTGAGTTTTTTTTGTGGTATTTAAGCGGACACACTAACAGGTCCGGTGGTGTGGGGGTACATATGTATATAAATAGGGGTGAGTGGTGTGTTTTTTTTTTATAATTTTTCATAATTTTTTTTTTTCCAAACACGGGATATATAAGATACATAAAGTCACAGAATTTATATTATTGCACATGAGGGGTTGAGGGAGGAGAGGAGAGGGGGAGGTAGTTCATCTCGCTCTCCCTCTCTCTTTCCCTACCCCTCTCTAGGGGTGGGGGACTGGGGGATCCCATAATATATGATTTAGAACTGAGGAGGTTTATTTTTCTTCTTTTTTTTCCAAGACCCCTGTTGGGGGGGGGGGGGGTGGGGAGCTGGGGTGTGATTGATTGGAGCGGGTGGCTGGATTGGGGGGGGGGGGGGCGGTGGGTGGGGGTTTTGGCAGGAGAAATAAGAAAGTAGAAATAGTAATAAGAAGAGAGGATATAGGAAGAGATGACAGGATACATAGGAGTAGGAGGGGAGAGGGGTAAGGGGAATTTGGAATAGAGGATACAAAAAATAATATTATTTAGTAACCCTCCAGGTCCCTCTCTCTCGCTGGCCCAGGGCCACGGTACGGATGGAGCAGAGTGGGACTGCTGGGCCCTGCGCTTGGTTTTCTTTCTTTTATTTGCATACCCTAAATGTAAGTCCATCTTATGAGCTGTACAACTAATGTATTTATAGATTAAGGGAGAATGAACTCAGTTACTTATACATGCACGTCGGGGGGGGGGAGGAGGGAGTAGGGCTTTTTTAGTCATCCTGGGCCAAACCCCCAGATAGGAGCGCACCTACTGAATCAGAGGTGGGGGGGTTTGGGTTGGGTGCTTACCTTAGAGGTTAGAGAAAAGGGAGGGAAGGAAGTAGGTAGGGGGGAGGGTAGGTAGAGAGAGGGGAGGGTTTTCTTCCCTTTTTTTTTTTTTTTGGTGTTTTGTGTTGTTGCTATATTCCCTGCGAGATGGAGGAAATAAGGGTGACCTCTATGAACGCCAAAGGACTCAATGTCCCAGAAAAAAGAAGAATCCTTCTTAACGATCTGAGACGAATGCGTACAGATGTGGCCTTCATACAGGAAACCCATTTTAAAGCAAGCAGACTCCCGGTTCTCCAGAACAGATTCTTCCCAATGCGTATATCATGCCTCAAATCAGGAGGCAAAATCAAAAGGGGTGTCAATCATGATTGCAAATAGGGTTAATTGGTCCTCGATAGATAAACGGGTAGACACAAAGGGACGTTTCCTTTTTTTGAAAGGAAATATGAGAGGGGTAAAGGTGACCTTGGCAACCTTATATGCACCAAATGCACTACAAGATTCTTTTTTAAAAAGGATACTCACAAAACTATCAGAATTCTCGGAAAGCAAGCTAATCTTAGGAGGCGACTTCAACATCGCCTTAGACCCTAAAATGGATACATCTATAGGGGTATCTTCGGTCTCACGTGGTATCAGGAAGGGAATACTGAGAAAGGTACACGAACTACAACTGGTGGATGTATGGCGGACAATGCACGCCGGAGAGAGGGATTACACTTTTTTCTCTAATCCCCACCAGACTTATTCTCGCATTGATCTCTTCCTGATCCCACATTATTTACTGTCTATGGTAACGGAGACCACCATAGGAAGTATAACATGGTCAGACCATGCCCCGATAACACTGGGCTTAGTACTTTCAGGGACAGGGTGTGACCCGGACAGAAGATGGCATCTGAATGAAAGCCTGCTACAGAACCCTAAAATTCAGGAGGAAGTTGCAAAAGAAATTGAGGCCTATTTTCAAATAAATGATACCCCTGGTATTGACCCTGGGATAGTGTGGGAAGCCCACAAAACAATAATCAGGGGCATCCTGATCAAATATGGGGCTAAAATAAAGAGAGAAAGAGAAAAACAAGTCAAGAAACTCTTACAGGAGATACAGGAATTAGAATTGCAGCATAAAAAGAGGCAGATTACCTCTGTGGGTAGACACCTAGAGCATTTGAGGCGTCAGCTTACGGACATTATGCGATATAAAGCTAAAGCAATAATACAGAGAGGTAGGAAGGTATCTTACGAACTGGGAGACAAATGTACTAAACTATTAGCAGGCAAACTCAAAGAGAAAAGTATATCAACATATATATCTCAAATAAAAGGAAAGAACGGGCAGTTAATCCCTCAGCCAAGGGATAGCACAGAGATTTGGAAAATATTACTCCTCGTTATATAATCTGGAGTCAACTCCTATGCCTATACAGGCCCTGGAGGAATATTTATCTTCTGCAAAACTCTCAAGACTATCATCTATAAAACGCAGTAAATTGGAAGCTCCTATTTCGGTTGAGGAATTGAATGCAGTGTTAAAAAAGGCAAAGGGCCCGGATGGCTTTACTTTACAGTACTATAGAAGATTCGCACTACAACTAAATAGCCGTCTGGTCGGGGTGTTCAACTCCCTGGGCCAAACTGCCGCATTCCCTCCGGATTCTTTGCTGGCGTATATTACGGTGATTCCGAAGGAGGGGAAGGACCCGTCGGAGTGCAGCAGTTATAGGCCGATTTCACTGTTAAATGTGGACCTGAAGCTCTTCACTAAAATTTTGGCATCACGAATTCAACCCTTGCTTAATCAGTTGGTGGATCGGGATCAAGTAGGGTTCATTCCCTCGCGAGGGATAATACGATCAAAGTGTTGAATTTGGTCCACCATGCCCACAAGACAAGTACCCCCTGTGTTTTCCTGAGCACTGATGCGGAGAAGGCATTTGATAGGGTGAATTGGTCCTTCCTGTTTGAAGTTTTGAGATTTGCAGGCATGGGTGATCAAATGATCAAATGGATCAGGAGTGTGTATACCATCCCAAAAGCAGAGGTAAAAGTGAATGGAATTTTTTCCAAGTCTTTTAAAATTTGTAATGGTACACGACAGGGATGCCCTCTTTCTCCCTTGTTATTCTCCCTGACAATAGAACCTTTATTAAATAAAATAAGACAGAATCAGGACATTCAAGGCCTAAAAATAGGGGACCGGAACTATAAAATCTCGGCGTATGCTGATGACCTGCTCTTCTCCATGTCTGCTCCACATATTTCAACCCCGAACCTTATGAAAGAAATTGAAACCTATGGCAGCCTATCTAACTTTAAAATAAATTATACCAAATCAGAGGCAATGGGAGTGGCGCTGCCAGTCACGACACGTACTTTGATTCAACCAAATTTTAGTTTTAAATGGGTGACGGGGGCATTAAGTTACCTGGGCACACAGATTACACCAGATCTAGGAAAGACTTTTAAAGCAAACTTCCCAACTTTATACAACTCAGTAAGGTTGTTACTGGAGAAATGGCACCAGGGTATCCATTCATGGTTTGGCAGATGCAATATTATTAAGATGTGCATCTTACCTAAATTTCTGTATTTATTTCAAGCCCTCCCAATTGCCGTCCCACGGCTTTTTCTCTGCCAAATTGGCTCACTTTTTACAAAATTTATTTGGGCAAAGAAAAAGCCCAGGATAGCAAGAGGTATCATGTCACTGCCTAGGCGTTCAGGGAGCATAGCTTTCCCAGACTTAGGGAAATATTATCAGGCAGTGCATCTTGGGAGAGTGGTGGACTGGAGCAGGCATGGAGAATTTAAGACATGGGTGGAACTGGAACAGCAGTTTAGTACAACTCCCTTAAGCAGGGCACCCTGGTGCTATGAAGTACTACCGGCCCTGATTAGAGAACATCCTACAATAGGAACGACATTACGGATCAGTGCAAGTCTCTTACGAGACCCTAAAATCTCCTCGAAAAACTCCCCCTTGACACCGGTGCTGGGAAACCCGGGGTTCCCACCAGGTACAGAAACGGGGGCCTTCAAAAAACTAGAGGAGAATGGAATCTCTCAAGTTTTACATTTTATTCAAAACGGAGCTTGGCCTACAATAACGACTCTGACATGCCCGGGGGGACTCTATGAAATAGACACATGGCGAGCATTGCAGCTACGACATTTTTTGAGATCTATGGGGCCGGCGGTAAACTATGACCGACATTTAACTAGGTATGAACAATACTGTAACGAGAAAGAACCCCTTTCCCGGTTGATCTCAAAGATGTACGGGCTGTTAATTGCCCCCCCGCAGGACTTCGTTCTACCGAGTATATCTAAATGGGAAAAAGACCTAAATAGGACATTCTCCGCAGATGAATACAGAAAGATTATTTACTTAGCCTTGCATTCATCAAGGTGCACACGAATTCAAGAATTACATTTTAAAATACTGACACAATGGTACTATACGCCGGTGAAACTCCGGAGAATCTATGGGGATGCCTCGGACCTTTGCTGGCGTTGTGGAGAGGAACAAGGAACCCTAATACATATATTCTGGTCTTGTACCAGAATTAAGCAGTACTGGGAGGAGGTACAGAGAGTTGCACAGAGATTTGTGGAATTCTCAATACCAGACGACCCGGCATTTTTTCTGCTCCACTGCTCACAAATACCAACACAAAAATACAGTCCATAGTGTGCCATTTGGTGAACGCTGCAAAGGCGACGATTACAATGCACTGGAAAGACAGGGCCCCCCCATCAGTAACAAGGTGGCTTAATAGGGTAAGACAGATTGGAGCTATGGAAGACCTAGTGCTCTCAGGGCAGAATAAGAGAGAGAAGTACAACGAAACCTGGGCAGCGTGGAATGAATTTATGCAAACGGAGGAAGCGAAGAATCTGTTGGGAGATAACGGAGGAGAAGGTAGATGAACAGCTATACTTGCAACCAGTGGAGCTTGGGAATATCTCCATCTCGCAGGGATGAGTAAGGAGGGAGGGAGGGGGTAAGTTAAGGGGAGAGGGGGAGGGGGAGAGGGCAGTAGAACAGGGGCGTTCTGGGTTCTTTTTTCTTTTATTTTTAATTTTTTTTTTTTTGGGGGGGGGGGGGGGGGGGGGGATAGTTTAGGAGGAGGGAAGAGGATAGTCTTAAAGGGGATTAAGAGGAGTGGGTAGGAATGCAAGGGGGAACAGAGAGCACAGAGGAAATGTGCACTTATAGACCCCGAATAGAATTGAGAAGAGAGGTTAAAGACAAGGAGGGGGGCAACTAGGGTATGCTTACCTCCTAAATTGAAGGGTCGGAATTCTCTCATTATTATTTAATTTATGTATGTAACATATATGAAGTCTTATTGGTTTATGCATTCTGTACCACCCTCAATTAAAATAAAATTTAAATATGAAAAAAAAAAAAAAAGAATACCATTTCTGCTCCAGACTCCGGGGAGGGGGATCTGTTACACTTCCTTCCACCCTGCAGAATGGAGGCAATCATGCCGGCAATCCTGTGCTCTAACCCGGCTAGGGCTGAAGACAGTTCATCCTTAATGATGAAGGGTGAAGCAGCAGCGTTGACTGTAGGCACAATACCAGATAGGCCCAGGGGCTCAGACTGCCCGGGAGCCTCTGGTCTTTCAGGGGATACGACTAGGTTTATCAGGAACTACTGATGACGTAGGTGTGCCCTTCCCTGTGGTGTTAGTCCCACTCCTTTTTTTGGAAGACATTCAATGCCGCAAAGAGTACTTGTGTGTAGTTAAAACACCTCAAAAGGGAGACCCACATGCTTGGCATACACAGGTTAAATAAGCTGGGTGTGTGCTGGAACGTTCTATGAGTGCGTGCGCACGCATGTGCCTGGTCCCGGCGAGTAGGCATGACTGTGTTTGCGTACGACAAATCTTTGTGCGCTCAGATAAAGGCTACGGAGCATGTGCAGCGAATCCGCGTGGCTTGTGGTTTCTGACATGCCCTCTAGGGGGTGAACTCCCTGTCCCATGCCCTCCCCAACAGGCAGCTCAAGAAAAATGGCATCTTTTAAGTTGCTTTTCCAAATGTTTACTACATACTTTGCGGTTATTATAATGTAGGAGATTTGGTAATTTTTTTGTATCGTTTAAAAATAATATGGTACAAGCTAGAAGTAACCTTAATTAAGCCAAAATGTCACTACTTGACATTGCATATCAGAACTGATTGACTAAATAAAGATTCAGATTGACTTCTAACTAATTTGTGAACATAAGCAAGGTTATTTGTTTCAAGTACACCTACCCCCTACTGCTTTTGCACATTTATTTCAAGAGATACTTAAACCTGCATTTTAGTGTAGTTGTGCTGCCCAATCATACTATGCTAGGGGGGAGCCATTAATCTTTTAAGACTAATTACATAAAATCTCATAATTACAGTTTAGCTTTTCAATTACACACATAACTGATTGAAATGCTAGGAGGAAAACATCACTGAACCAGGTGCTATATTGGGTATCATGCTTCCTGTGCGATAAGATTGATCCTGTATTGTCTCTGCTATACTGCTAAACACAATAGATAACATAAGGATCTGCTTATAAATGTTTTCATCCTAGATTCACACATTCTAAAGCCATACATGGAACAAATTCAGTGGGCTCAGCAGGGACTGGCTGAATTTCAGTCCATGTGTGGGCAGGAAGGTTGTACAGAAGTCGATGTTCCTGGTGTCACAATACAATAGCTCAGCGGGGAGTATTTCCCCATTCACCTCGAATGTGTGGATGGGGGAATCAGGTCAGTTTTTTTTTCTTTCAACCTGCTGGTATGAAAATAAAAAAATTAAAAACTGAACCATATTTGAGCTAAGTGGATTAAATGGGAAAAATGTGTGAATCATGGGTAAAAGTGTAAAAACAATCCATAAAATAGAACCCATAGTGTCCTTTAGATATCTTTACATTTATTATGCAATAGAAGCTCAGTTCTCATACATGCAACTTATAGATTGACAAAATGCTGCTCCTAGATATGAGAAGATAGTGGTCTGGCCTGAACAGAACATGTTCATGTGCTCACCTATTGTCAGAGGGTCATCAGATAACGTATGCTTACCTGAATCTTAATACATTTTTGTGACCCGCTGGAAGAGGACCGCGATTATCGCTATAGCAGCCGCTGATAATTGCGAGAATACGGCAGGCTGGTTGTACCCAAGCCGATCGACTGATTAACGTGGTACATTAAGCCTATTCATTAACGGGTTGAATCTCTGAATATTTAAACCATGTATGGTCAGCCTTAGAGTGATATTAAAGTCAAATTTTATTAAAACAAAAAACATGATATATAGTATTTTCCTTACCTCCTCTTCTGAGTCCCCCCCCCCCCACCAGTGCTGTACACTGCTGCTTCTTTTGAGTGCGCCCATAGCAAGCTGTGTGTTCCCAAGCTGGGCTGTGTGCATTCATAGACACACACAGCATGCTTGGCCATGCCCCCTGATACCTCCCCAGAGGATTTGACTGACATCAGCAGGAGCTTATGGCTCCCGCTGCTTTCAGAGTTGCCTCTGAATCTAGGAAGAGAGGAGAGTGTAAGTGGGATCAAATCAAGGTTTGTTTTCTACCACAATCATGAGAAAATTCAAAGCAGCAGGATAAAAACATTTTCTTGAATTCATTTTTGGACAGTGTTTTCGTTTGGGAAGTTCATTAATTTTAAAAGTCAAATGTTAAAAGCAAGGGAAATTTTCAAATAACATTTGTCCATTCATCAATATACAAATAATTTTTGTACTAATGCTCGTATGAATATTCTCATCCAAACGCATAACTGAAGGAGAACTTCCTATACTTTTTAAATTTAGGAGCATATCTCAGTGAAACATTCACATATATAGCTCAAAGTAAAAAGAAAAACAAATGATGCCAGTTGTCAAATAAATTTACTTACAAATAAGTTCATATGCAATCGGAACATGACCAATAAAATTTATTAAACAATATATTTACATAGCTATGTACAAATTTTACGTAAATATTAAAATAGAACATTTACAATTTTAGAATTTGTTTCGTTCAAAGTCATTTTTTTCCTTTAAAAATAGGCTCATTTGAGTCTGATGTCTAACAAGAATTATTTTTTTTGTTGGTTTTTAAGATTTAAACAAAAAAATAATCTGAGTAAGATAAAGGTTATCTTCAGCAGGCTAACATGAATTCTGTTAAAGTGTTAAATAGCAATGAGTCTAGTGCTGTAGACGTGTTGAAGTGTGACGCATGCAATACCTTTTATCCATAAACCTGTACAAGGCCATGATCATGCCTTACAGAACACTGACAAATACAACACATTACAGTAGAAAAAAAAAAAAAAAAAAGACAACTTTGGTCCATTAAAAACGGCAGACATAGGTTTACACATAAAATATCTATTTTATACAGGCTTTGTTCATTAATTACAATACTATATACAAATGCACAAATATATATAGAAAATAAGTTATTTAAAATAAGACAATATTATATCTGTTCGAATTTCACACGTCTCCTTAGATCTGATCCATTCAGAGCGTTTCTAATTTTTTTTTATTTTTTTATTTTTTTTTTAGATGCATTACACTTCATCATTTTTCTTGTTATGTAACGGAACATAAACCCTTTAACCACTTCCCGCCCAACAACGTCATATGACGTCCTCGACTTTGAGTGGGGATATCTGAATGATGCCTACGGCTACAGGTATCATTAAGATATCTTCTTTTAAAACCGGTGATTCCCTTCACCATAAGAACAATCATATCGGTTGTTCAGCTGCTTGATCATTCATAACCCCCCCCCCCCCCCGCCGGCGTCTCCATGATTGTTTGGAGGCCGGATGCGATGTTAGGACGTCATGCCCGGCCTCTGAAAGAAGCCAGGATCGTTTTTTTTTCCAGGCTAGAGGCGAGATCTGGGAACCTATTGACCCCAGATCTCGTTGTAAAGCGGACCGGTCACACACTATTCATATTACAAGGGATGTCTACATTCCTTGTAAAAGGAATAAGAGTGATAAGGAAAAATAAAAAGGAAAAATTGTCAAAATAGAAAAATAAAAGTAAAATAATCAATAAAAAAATAAAATAATTTAAAGCATGCTCGCACACAGAAGTGAACGTATACGTAGGTCGCGCCCACATATGTAAACAGCGTTCAAACCACACGTGGGGTATCGCCGCGAACGTTAGAGTGAGAGCAATAATTATAACACTAGATCTCCTCTAACTCTAAACAGGTAACCTGGAAAAAATGTTAAAGTGTCGCCTATGGGGATTTTGGAGTACCGAAGTTTGGTGCCATTCCACGAGTGTGCGCAATTTCAAAGCGTGACATGTTAGGTATTTATATACTCAGCGTAACATCAGCTTTCACATTATGCATAAATTTACTGTTTTTTTTTTAAATTCATAAAACTTTTTTCCCAAATTAAAAAAAAAAACAAAACGCGTTTTAAAAATTACTGCGCAAATACCGTGCGATATAAAAAGTTGCAATGACAACCATTTTATTCCCTAGGGTCTCTGCTAAAAAAAAAAAATACATATATAATGTTTGAGGGTTCTAAGTAATTGTCTGGCAAAAAAATTATGATTTTTTACATGTAGGAGAGAAGTGTCAGAATTGGTCTGGGTAGCAAGTTGTTAAACTTGGTGTAAGGTTGTGCTGTGTTCCTGCATTACACTTTTAGATAGCTATCCCTATGGCACTCAGTGATTAGCTCTGAAGTGGGACTATAATGCATTGATGTTCAAAAGTCCGGTACCAAAAGCATCATACAGAGGTGATGGACAATTCTCAATTATGTGATCTAGAGCTGCTTAACGTTAAGCAGCTTCCTGAGCTGCCAGTTTAAAGTGGAACTCTGATCCCACTAAAAGTGAAATTATATTAGTAGAAGTTGAATAAGCTTTTCCATAGTTAAATATTGTATTAATAAATCCTATATGCACATCCTAGACTGCACGATCCTGAAAGGCCTGAAGGCTATGTGCACTTTGTATTTCTTCGAGTTCCTCATCCTTTTAGAAACTTTGTTCAAGAAGCAGTGCCTCTCATAACTGTGATCAAGTGAAGGTGACTATAAAATGTAGCCTATAGTGGCAGCTGTGGAGTTTCACAGCATCATATAGGTGTCAGTTCAAAGTCGTCATTGACCTCCACAAGTGGAACATAGAATTCTTGGATCTCGTAGATACTGACGGATTTGTATGTAGCTGGATCAAGTTCTTGTAGTTTGAGCTGCCACTCTAATCTCTGAACCGCATTCAGAGCTGCTGCTTCATGCTGCTGCCTCATGAGTAAACATGTCTACAGAAAAAGAATAAAGGTGATATAGTAAACCTTGTAACACACAGAGTAACTAGTAATATTTAGTGCAAAACCAGTGTACAAAAAAAAATACCACAAGAATGCGTCGAAACAATTTGCAAACTGTCCAACTTTCCATATTACCTGCCTCCTTTGCACAATTCTAGGTGTCCTAATACAGTGTTAGGTATACAATTATCCAAATAATGAAAATGTACACAATTTACTATATGCATAGAAGAGTTTCTTTGCCATATCTAAATTTAAGTAAAAATCTGTAAGGCCCCTTTCACATGGGCGTACCAAATAATTTTTTGGTTAGGAGAACCCGATCGCACCACCCAGTGCCCTCTATGGAGCGGCAGAGACACATGTCTGTTGACATCCACGACGTCCGATCCGATACAGAGAGATGCGTTCCCCATCCATCTGATGGATCGGATGACCGTCGGATGTATACGGACAGTAGGTCCATTTACATTTGACCGCCCCTAGCGGACAGTGGGCTGTGTCTGTGTCCACTCTGCAAAAGCGGAGCAGAAACAGACAAACCATCTGCCTGCTCAGTGGGCATGCTAAACTAGTGGAGTCCACTCCATCTGAAAGGAGCCTAAGAGCTAGTTCATTTAATGACATAAGTTCATATCTTTCAAGCACTCTGGAAACACTTGGGTCTAGTTCTCAAACTCATCTTCAAACAGGATACAGCAAAAAAAATTTAATGAAATAATTTTGACTATATCATCATATGTGTTTTTGCGTGAGTTTACAAAATGAGCTAAAAACACAAGTCACAGTTACGGTGCCGTTCATTATTAATGACACCCGCAATAAGACATGCAAGGCTCAATGTAGCAAAAATTTACATGAGCTACTTTGTACCATTTGTGGCGTGTAGGGCAGCCCATTGAAATGCATGGGCTTCTCTATACGTGTTGCACGAAAAACACGTGTTTAAAAACATCTAGGTGTGAATGCAGGCTTAAGCCTAAAGTATATGTGAACAAAAATCTTGTAAAGCAACTCACTAAGATTAAACTAGAAACGTAAGGCAAAACATTTGTGTGTATACACACACACACACTATAATAAAAACGTAAACGTATATTTTTTTTAAAAATGATCACATAATCTCTGTTCTCAGCTACAAAAAGGGCTTGGAAAGCTAGTGGTGGAGAAATATCAGCACACTAGTCTTCATTGGAGCACAGGCAGAAAACAGACTACAATGGGATTCATGTGCTCTCATTCTTAGCATGGTCAGTTTGAAATAGGAAAGTAGGGGGATTGGCATTTCACACAAAGGAAGAAATACAAAGAGAACAGGGTACTTTTTACATGGTACCACAGACACATCAGTAATATGAAATGTTGGGAGTAACATATTCTTAAACATACAGGCACAAGTGTACAAGGTATTCACAGATGCTGACAAAAGACGGAGTGATCAGAAACAAGCATGCTCACTTGGGTGTGCTACATTTTATACACTATAAAAAAATATACAGCGAGAATAGAAAAGAATCACCCCCCCCCCCCCTTTAAAATTATCACATTTTGTTGCTTTGAAGCCTGAAATAAAGACAGATCCAGTTTTTGTTTTATCCAGCTGTATTTAGTATTGCAACTTACAACATCCAAGTGAAAGATATAATACCAACATGTCAGAAAAAATAAATAGGAATATAGGCAATTGAAGGCTGCGCTAGCAAATGTGACTCACCACTGTGAGTATAGATAAACCATACACAAAAAACAAAATTAGAGACTAAATTAGCAAATGTGACTCACCACTGTGAGTGTATGTAAAACAAATAGAAACACATATATTGATATAACAATCAAATTGTGCAACAATGGCTACAAAAATAGAATAGTGTCAAAGGTGACTTATTGTATTAATCAAAAATTAAATCATGGGTGATGGACAGAACTAATTAGACTATTAAAATGATTGAAGTCATAAATTGCAGGTGGTCATTTGGACGATGGTCCCCTTTTGAAACCCCACTCACCAAAACGAAATGACCCACGGCTTTGCAGTCCTAGGGTCTTAAAAAGTATTTTCAGGACGGTGAAGTGGATGATGTAAAAGATCCTATTGAAACTCGGGGTGGATCAGCAGGGACTCCAGATAAATATCAAAGCCGTGGAAAGGAAAGAAATAAAACAACATGTGTAGTATCGCCGAGATCGACCTGTGGAACACTGTACAATAGTAACTCACTATTGAGCAGACAGGGATCAGCGAGTTCCGGGTGCGCGCTTGGCGTGCGCTCCAAAACAGAACAGGAAGCAGCGTCACTGGCTTACTGACCGGAAATTGCGTTGACGCGTTTCGCCCCTCCTTCAGGGCGTCATCAAGGACATCACTTCCGGCCAGAATTAGAGAGCTTAAATACCCTGGGCGGCTGACGCCTCCCAGTTAAACAGCCAATCAGAGATGGACTGAATTAAACTTTGCTTCCGGATTACATCATTTCCTCTAGTCAGTTGCTCATTGAAAACTTTATTAGCAAATGAACAACATGACGGAACATGATAAGCAAAATACAAAGTATAACAGAATAAAATATTTTTGTATATAAACAGTAATTTCAGATACCATTAATAAAAGACAATTGATAAGGAAATGGTAAATAAAGACCAATAAAAATAATAAACTTAAAATAAAATGTGAATAAGTGTGGTAGAAATAAAAATAAAAATAAAATTTAAATAAATATAAATGAAAATAAAATAAAATAAAATAAAAAGAAATAAAATAAAAAATAAATTTATGAAAAGAAAATGAAAATAAAAATAAAAATATAAAAATAAAATTAAAAGAAAATAAAAATTAAAAAATTAAAAATTAATAAATAAAAAATATAAATAAAAATAAAATAAAAATAAGAAAAGTGTGTGAAAATGAGATCTAAATTAATATAAAAATTCATAGTTTACCAATTAGACAAAAAACAATTCAAATCTAGATCAATATTGAGGCCATGCGGATGGAGAGTACCTAATCTATGGATCCATTGGGTTTCATTCCTGGATATCGCCTGTTTAAGATTAGAGCCCCTCCAATGGGGTTCTACCCTATCTATACCACAAAACCTCAGACCTCTAGGGTCACGGTTGTGGAAAAGTCTGAAATGGTTGGATAGACTATGTTGTTTGAAACCCTTTTTAATTCTATTTACGTGTTCCCTCAGTCTGATGCCTAATTTACGAGTGGTCCTACCCACGTACTGAAGGCCACACGGACAAGCCAGAAGGCAAGTAACATGGGTGGTCGCACAAGTGATACATTTTTTGATTTCGTAAGTTTTGCCTTGGGTCTGAGATGTAAATTGTGTGGTTTTTCTTATCCTATGTTTCGAGGTACGGCAAACCACGCATCTACCACAGCTGAAAAAGCCAGTTTGATCTAAAAAAGTATGTTGCTTCTTAGGGGGATTGACGACATTATGTGCTAGCTGAAGTCGTAACGTGTCAGTAAGCCAGTCCTGAAGTCGTAACCGGTCAGTAAGCCAGTCCTTGATGACGCCCTGGAGGAGGGGCGAAACGCGTCGACGCAATTTCCGGTCAGTAAGCCAGTGACGCTGTTTCCTGTTCTGTTTTGGAGCGCACGCCAAGCGCGCACCCGGAACTCGCTGATCCCTGTCTGCTTAATAGTGAGTTACTATTGTACAGTGTTCCACGGGTCTATCTCGGCGATACTACACATGTTGTTTTATTTCTTTCCTTTCCACGGCTTTGATATTTATCTGGAGTCCCTGCTGATCCACCCCGAGTTTCAATAGGATCTTTTACATCATCCACTTCACCGTCCTGAAAATACTTTTTAAGACCCTAGGACTGCAAAGCCGTGGGTCATTTCGTTTTGGTGAGTGGGGTTTCAAAAGGGGACCATCGTCCAAATGACCACCTGCAATTTATGCAGACTTCAATAATTTTAATAGTCTAATTAGTTCTGTCCATCACCCATGATTTAATTTTTGATTAATACAATAAGTCACCTTTGACACTATTCTATTTTTGTAGCCATTGTTGCACAATTTGATTGTTATATCACTATATATATTTCTATTTGTTTTACATACACTCACAGTGGTGAGTCACATTTGCTAATTTAGTCTCTAATTTTGTTTTTTGTGTATGGTTTATCTATACTCACAGTGGTGAGTCACATTTGCTAGCGCAGCCTTCAATTGCCTATATTCCAGTCTTCAAGGTTCATTTAACCTTTCCAGGCAGCAGCAGCAGTAGTTTGTATCACGTGATTATTTTATCGCATAGTGATTGCAATGCGATTTTCACAATTTATGTTTGTTTAAATTCATTCCATTTGGCGCAGGCTATTAAGTTTTGTTTTATAGAAAAAATAAATAAAAAACAGAATCACGGAGTTGGAGAAAGGATCACCCCCTTGTGTCAGTATTTTGTTGAACCACCTTTTGCTTTAATTACAGCCTTTAGTCTGTTGGGATATAGCTGTACTAACTTTGTACATCTAGACTTTGCAATATTTGCCCACTGTACTTTGCAGAACTGCTCAAGTTCCGTTAAATTTGATGGTGACCGTTTGTGGACTGCAGTCTTCAGGTCATTCCATAGATTTTCAATGGGGGTTAAAGTCTGGGCTCTGACTGGGTCAAGGACATTCACCTTTTCTCCTTCAACCACTGTGTGGTAATTTTTGCTCTGTGATCATTGTCATGTTTGAAGGTAAACCTTCTTCCCATTGACAACTTTCTGGCAGAGAGCAGATTTTCCTCAAGGATTTGACGGTATTTTGCCCATCCATTTTTCCTTCTATCCTGACAAGTGCTCCAGTCCCTGATGCAAAGAAACAGTTAGAAAAAGGATCACGCCCCTCCTAAAAATGACTTGCAAACAATTATTGTAGCTAATCACCTTCTCAATGACACACAAAGCCACTTGACTTTCAACTGTGATCAGCTGTGGCCATTTTGATTAGCTCAGCGTGAAAAAAGCTTTCCTAGAGCATTTCAGTCCCTGATAGTGTAACTGAAGCAAACAATCAACTATGGGTGGCAAGGCACTGTCAAAACATATCCAGGATAAATTTGTGGACAAGCATAAGTCAGAAGATGGATACAATTTTTTTTCTAAGGCTTTATTAAATGCCTAGAAGCACAATGACGTCTATTATCATTAAGTGGAAGGTATTCGCACAGACCCTCCCTGGATCAAGACATCACTCCAAACTGGATGAAAGAGCCAGGAGGAAACTGGTCAGAGAGGCTACCAAGAGGCCTACAGCAACTCTGAAGCAGTTGCAGGAATTAATGACAGAGTGGTCATTGTGTGAATGTGACAATATCACAAATTCTGAGCTTTGCCAAAACGTACCATGAAGCCACATGGAAAAAGGTGTGGTCAGATGAGACTAAAATTTAATTATTTGGGCTCAACTCCAAACAATATGTCTGGCGGAAATCCAATACAGCTCACCATTCAAATAACACCATTCTTACAATAAAGCATAGAGGTGGTAATATCCTGTTATGGGGGTGTTTCTCTGCAGCAGGGACTGGAGCACTTGTCAGGATAGAAGGGAAATTGATGGGTAAAAAAACAAATTCTTGAGGAAAATCTGTTTTTTGCCAGGAAGTTTTCAATGGGAAGAAGGTTTACCTTCAAACATGACAATGACCCAAAGCACACAGCAAAAATGATCACACAGTGGTTAAAGGAGAAAGAAGGTGAATATCCTTGCATGACCCAGACAGAGTCCAGACTTAAAAACCCACTGAAAATCTATGGAATGACTTGAAGACTGCAGTCCACATATGGTCACCATCAAATTCGTGTTAGTAGAGAAATATCCCAACAGACTAAAGGCTGTAATTAAGGCAAAAGGTGGTTCAACAAAATATTGACACAAGGGGGTGATCCTTTTTCCAACTCCGCAATTGTGTTTTTGATGTTTTTTTTTTGTTTTTTTCTGACATGTTGGTGTTATATCTTTCACTGTTAGAAAAGAAAAAAAACCTGACCATTGTAAGCACCGCTGGTAAGGTTAAGGAAAGTTGAAAAATAAGACTTTCTGGCAAGATCATTGGGTGAAAATAATGCAGTCACCCCATCTAAGAATTGGAAGTTGCAATATAATACACTTTTGCTTTTGGGTTTATTACCACAATTCCCCAACGCTAACAATGTTTGTCTCATCCTGTCTCAATAGCTAAACACTGGTACAAAAAGTTGTTCACCACAGACACAATGTATATAATGCAAGACTATTTACTTTCCAAATAGGGAAAACATACACAATTGTTCAAAAATAGATTATAAAAAATGCACATGTATCAAAATTGATGTCCAAATAAAGCATCTGTTATGCAGTCTCCAACGCATGTAACCAAATAGATGATTATGGCATAGAACTGGAAATATAACACACAGCAAAGGAACAGTTACCCTATCCTAAATTAAATAGGGTACATAAACAACGAAATTGCTGGCATTAGAACAAAATGGCCCTTTGTCACACCAACATAACCAAATATTACAAATACGTATGTCAGAGCTTAAAAGATAAAAATAAAAGAAGAATTACAAAAATTATTATTCTATATGTGCCAAAGGGTATCAGGGGGAGGGAAAAAAGAAAAAACAAAAAAGACAAATTTGTTTCCCTATGCCAGGGGTAGGCAAACTTTTGAGCACAGTATGCCGAAAAATGTTTTCAAAGAAATTGAGCGTGCCGATTTTATAACAAAAAAATGTCAACTCCACACTCTCAATTGCGAAAAGGATTTTTTATGAAGTAAATGCTGTAAACTACTTTAGTAGTGAGAAATTAACATTCTGCACTCTCACGCCTCAGATCAGCCCCAATTCCTACAACTCCACACCTCAGATGAGCCCCAATTTATTCACCTCAGATCACTGTCCCCCCCTGCAAATCAGTTTTCACCACTGTACCCCCCTGCTCATCTGCCCCACCACTGTAACCCCCTGCTCATCTGCCCCACCACTGTAACCCCCTGCTCATCTGCCCCACCACTGTAACCACCTGCTCATCTGCCCCACCACTGTAACCACCTGCTCATCTGCCCCACCCTGCACATCTGCCCCACCAATGTAACCCCCTGCACATCTGCCTCAGCACTGTTATCAGTAATAGCATTGTGTAGCTAGACACTGATCACTCACCCACATCCTCTGCTTCCAACCTGCCACGCTGTGACCTGTGCAATGTGACGGGGGTGGAACATTCCAGGGAGCTTGGGTTATAGGAGGTAGAGCTGAACTGAACGCTGGTATCATATCATCCTGTCCTGAAAGTTGCAGATAACCGAAAGGGACTGTTTACTGTGCCATGTAATGGGCGGGCTGAGTGTGTGCAGAGCACAGTGTGCAGAGCAGTTAGTGGGGTGGATGTGCTGCAATGTAAAGGCTCGGGGGTCAGTGGTGTGTAATAGGGCAGCATTTACAAGTACCGGTCTCTGTATTTTCCTCCACTGGTGTCTCCCTATACACGGGACATCATCAGTGTGTGTGTGTGTGTGTGTGTCAGTGCCCAGGATGAGTGTCAGGAGCTGGGGGGAAGACACTTCCAGGCTTCATTATGTATGGCTCCCAGGAGGGGAGCGCAGTTCGCTCCCATACACATGTACTGCAGAGCGTCTCTGCCAAACATCTTCTGCTTTCCCAGTGACTGAGCAGCGCTGTCTCCAATGCTGGCAGCACTCATACGTCCATCTCCCAAAGACAACCTCTGTATAGGACGCTGAGCACGTGCACTCAACTTCTTTGGTCGACCATGGCGAGGCCTGTTCTGAGTGTAACATGTCCTGTTAAACTGCTGTATGGTCTTGGCCACAGTGCTGCAGCTCAGTTTCAGGGTCTTGGCAATCTTCTTATAGCTTAGGCCTTCTTTATGTAGAGCAACAATTCTTTTTTTCAGATCCTCAGCGGGTTCTTTGCCATGAGGTGCCATGTTGAACTTCCAGTGACCAGTATGAGTGAGAGCGATAATACCAAATTTAACACACCTGCTCCCCATTCACACCTGAGACTTTGTAACACTAACGAGTGACATGACACCAGGGAGAGAAAATGGCTATTTGGGCCCAATTTGGAAATTTTCACTTATAGCACTTTTGTTGCTAGTGGTTTAGACATTAATGGCTGTGTGTTGAGTTATTTTGCGGGGACAGCAAATTTACACTGTTATACAAGCTGTACACTCACTACTTTGTAGCAAAGTGTCACTTCTTCAGTGCTGTCACATGAAAAGGTATAATAAAATATTTACAAAAACGTGAGGGGTGTACTCACTTTTGCGAGATATCTATCTATCTATCTATCTATCTATCTATCTATCTATCTATCTATCTATATATATATATATATATATATATATATATATACACATATATACACACACACACACATACCATAGTTTGTGGACTCTATAAAACTTTCCTACAGACTAAATAATATACACAGATTTTGGCTATTTCACCAAAGAAAATGTAGCAGAATACAGTTTGGCCTAAATTAACGAAGAAAGATTTTTTTTATTTGCAAAATTTGATAACAGAAACAAAAAGAAAAAAAACTATTTTTTTACCACCAAAAAGAAAGCTCTATTTGTGTGAAAAAAAAAAAAATATAAAAATGTCATACGAGTACAATGTAGCATAACTGCGCAATTGCCATTCAAAGCGCAACGGCGATGAAAGCTGAAAATTGGCCTGGGCAGGAAGGGGGTGAAAGTGCCCTGTATTGAAGTGGCTAAGACATATCCCAGTAGATTACAATCTTATCAGGAATATGAAATGTTGGGTTTACATATTCTTTATGTGTCTGCTGTACCATGTACTTGTAGGAAGGAATCTCCTGTTCTCTTTGTATTGCATCCTTTATGCAAAATCCCTGGTGTTCCTGCTTTCCGATTAAAAACTGACCACAGCAAGCAGGAGAACACACCATGGTCAGTTCTCTAGCTGTGCTGGGTACTCAACCTGCCCTCCTCCAATGATCAGACTTGTCCTGACACCCCTGTACAGCTTTTCATTGGGAAACTCAGTCATGCTGTTATTTCTCCCCCAGCTCTTATGCAGATGAGAACAGAGGGAATGTGATCACTTATAAAAAGGGGGAATAAAAAGGTATTTAAGGGGATGTCCTCCCCCTTCGAACGCTCCCCGCACAAATCACAGAGTCAATGAGACTCGGGTGATCACAGATCCGAGTAAGGGGGTCGATCCCGGCCCCTTACTACGTGATCAGCTGTCAGCCAATGACAGCTGATCACATGATGTAAACAGAAGATCGGTAATCGTTTTTTTTTTTAGCGTGAGGAGAAAAAAAAGGCGATCACCAGGTTCCGTGCAAGGGACATCAGTCCAGAAGAGGAAGAGGCAAAGCTGCCTCATCTGTGCCAACCAGTACGGCCTGCCAGTGCCCACAGTGCCACAAATCAGTGCCCACCAGTGCATAAGTGTCAACAATCAGTGCCACCTATCAATGCCCACGAGTGCCACCTTTCAATGCCCACCAATGGTGCCAATGAGTGCCACCTATCAGTGTCGCCTACCAGTGCCCATCAGTGTCGCCTACCAGTGCCCATCAGTGTCGCCTACCAGTGCCCATCAGTGCAGCCTACCAGTGCCCATCAGTGCAGCCTACCAGTGCCCATCAGTGCAGCCTACCAGTGCCCATCAGTGCAGCCTACCAGTGCC
Organism: Lithobates sylvaticus; assembly: GCA_028564925.1. Classification (NCBI taxonomy): domain Eukaryota; kingdom Metazoa; phylum Chordata; class Amphibia; order Anura; family Ranidae; genus Lithobates; species Lithobates sylvaticus. The sequence continues at coordinate 165,366,587 of CM053030.1, read as the reverse complement.
CATCAGTGCAGCTTACCAGTGCCCATCAGTGCAGCCTACCAGTGCCCATCAGTGCAGCCTACCAGTGCCCATCAGTGCAGCCTACCAGCGTACATCAATGAAGGAGAAAAATTACCTGTTTGCTAAATGTATTAACAAAAAATAAAACGGTTTTGTATTTTTTGTTTTTAATTCAGTCTTTAATTTGATTTGGGTACCACGTTGTATAACCGCACAATTGTCGTTCAAAGAGTGACATCGCTAAAAGCTGAAAATTGGACTGAGCGGGGGGGGGGGGGGGATTAGGTGCCCAGTAAGCAAGTGGTTAAACTGTATGGGTTGTTTTACAAGGTGATCAATTACAATAATTTTAAACATACAATCATTTGACATATGAGGAAGCTTGCAAATTTCATGAATTCCTATTAATATATTGAATTACAACACACAAATTATGAAATATTTTTGATGCATATATAATGGAACTGTGCAATATTTGAAAAGATGCAATGGAGACTGCATAACTGATGCTCTGTTTGGAACTTGGTACTGACAAATATGAAGTTTTTATAAATACTTTTATGTCTTATATTTGTACAATTTTGTATGTTTTCTATAGTTGGAAAGAAATTTTTTTGCCATATGATACATTGTGTGTGGTGAGTGTATATAGAATATACTGTATATAAAATGTAGTCCACCTTTTGTTGTTATTACATTTTTTTTAAATAAATGCACCAACACTAATCAAACAATCAATTTGCATTTACCAATGTTTTGCAATGCCTGGGCTCTTGCAATGTTTTGCTGGAGGAAGTATGGCTTAATTTACAGAGCATAGAGAGGCAGAAGGGATTGCCAGCACTCTCTGCACATTCCCTCTGGATGAAAAACGTCTAAAAGAAGAAGCACGGCAGGAATGCTGTATGCCAGTAGTTCTCAACCTCAGTCCTCAAGTACCCCCAACAGACCATGTTTGCAGGTTTTTCTTCATCTTGCACAGGTGCTTTAAATCAGTCAATGGCTTGGTATTTTGGACAGCTATTTTATCTAAGAGAAATTCACAAAACATGGCCTGTTGGGGGTACTTGAGGACTGAGGTTGAGAACCACTGCTGTATGCTACTATGCTTCCCATTACACCCTAAATATGGGTGTTCCATGAAACATGGTCTAAAAAGTGGACATTCATGTTAAGAAAAACTGTGCATTAAAGGTAAATCTGTGTACTTTGAACTAGTATTTAGAACTGATGAAAGAAATACAAAAATAACAAACAAACACACACATGCCAAAACATACCTTCAGTTTATCAAATTTGTCATCAACATCATGCAGCCAAGACATAAACTGCCGTGCATTAAATCTGTCTCTCACGGATGCCTTGCCATCTTCACTCTGAAATTAAAAGATAAAAAAAAAAAAAAAAGTCAGAATCTATTTTTATATTTGTTCCAGGTAATAGATTGTGAAAGTATTGAAGCCAAAGCATAACAGCATTAAAACCCTACATCTCACTTCCTTTAAAACAGCGAGCACCAATGACACATATCCAGAATGTTTCGGGTTTTCTGAAGCGAGAGCTCTTTTGTGACTGCCGATCTAAAATGTGGCTATAAAGGTAAAAAAAAAAAAACACTTGTGCGCAGCAGTCCCCCCTATCCCCCCCTCAATGCTTACCTGAGCTCCCACTCGATCCAACAATGTCCACAAGAGCATCGGCTCTCTATGGTCTCCCCCCCTCCTCATTGTCTGAGACAGTAGCAGGAGCCATTGGCTCCCGCTGCTGTCAATCACAGCCAGACAGCCAATGAGGAGAGAAGGGGTGGAGCAGAGCCACAGCTCAGTGTCTGAATGGAAACAGTGTCTTGCAATGGTGCCCCCATTGCAAGCTGCTTGCTCTGGGGGCACTCGACAGGAGGGAGGGACCATTAAAACTGCCAGGGATCTCAGAAGAGGGGGCTGCTCTGTGCAAAACCGCTGCACAGAGCAGGTAAGTATGACATGTTAGTTTTTTTTTTTGCCTTTAATATTTTAAATTTGAGATGCTCAGCTCTGTTCACTATTTTTTAGAGAAGCATTTAAGGTAGTCTTGGCAAATATCAAAAGGAGCCCCATCTTCTGGCTTGAAACTGGTAAATATGAAATATTCATATACAAATGCATATCATACTTGCCTAGGAAACTAATGTTGTATAATTTTATTTAATCCTGAACATATACACTTCTCTTTGTGATTCGTTCACATTCTTGCATAAGCCCCGTCATTACTAATTTTCTTTATACTTTGCAGCTAAACAGCAAAGTGACATTGTAATTGTGTATGCACACAAAAGAATTTAGAATACATTTTTGTTGGCCTGATTTATAATGGGGGGTAGATATTGTTCTCTGCAGAATATTGCAGTAATTACTCCACACTATGCCTGGAAATTATATTGGTAAGGAACAACAAAACTTTGTCTGCAAAAAGGCACATTTTATGCTGGTATCCAGCAACATTTTGTGATTGCAACAAATTTCAGACAGTGTGTAAATGCCTTTTTTTGCAGACGTTTTGTTCCTTACAAACCCCTTGGTTTTCATCCCCAATTTAACAACCGTTCAATAAAAAAAAACAAATTTATTGCAATGTAAAATAATTTTGAAAATGCTATGCATGTGAATTATATAATTTAGTGTAATGGTAAACACGGCAAACCACTAAATAAAGTTATATTTTTAATTTATAGTAAAACTATATATTTTTTAAACCAATACTGAACAAAGTACAAAAAAAGTTGGACTGCATAACAAATAAAATAATGTTTGCAAAACAATATCACCAAAATAAATCCTTGCTCGTCTTCTAAAAAAAAAAAAAACCCAATTTTTTATGTTACCATAAATAATGACAAAATATTGCTGAATAAATAGGCCCATAGCAGAAATGTAAAAATTGCTTTGGACCATAGAGAGTATATCAGTCATGAAAGCGGAAGTGGATTATCAGAACAAATGCAACAAGATGTATGTACAAAATAACATTTTATAATCACAGTGAAAATACATAGAAAGTAAGAGTGTTTGATATTGCTAACTGAAGAAAACACCAATTTATATTACTACAATGGTAAATCTAGGCTAAAATGGTTTGGCCTCTAGGTGGCAGCGTTCTTTAGAATGTCAGCCGTTTTAGTTTCCACCCTATGGCCATCTTCCAAATAATAACACAGAACTGTAACAAAGGTAAACCTTGTTTTTATTTTATGCTGCTAACTACATGGAACCCTACGCACAATTTAGGCTGAAGGTTGGAATCAGCTACTAGCTTACTGTCATAATAGAATGAAAAGCATCTCATTGGCCATTAATAAAATCATCCAGAAATCCTGTACACAAGGTTTCAGAAAGGTCTTGCTTGCTAAGGCTCTCCCATCAAAAGATCAGAAGGACACAGCAGGCCAAGATTGATTCATTAGTGTGAAGGACAAAACTAAATCAGCAGCCTGTCATGTTATATTTTTTTACACCATTTTCTTTAACCACTTGACCACTGGACACTTAAACCCCTTTCCTAACCAGACCAGTTTTCAGCTTTCGGTGCTCTCACATTTTGAATGACTATTACTCAGTCATGCAACACTGTACCCATATTAATTTTTTCCCCCCGACAAATAGAGATTTCTTTTGGTGGTATTCAATAAACTCTACGATTTTTTTTTTTGCTCTATAAAAGAAAAAAAGACTGAAAATTCTGTAAAAAAAAAATGGATTTTCTTCGTTTGTTATAAAATTTAGCAAATTAGTAATTTTTCTTCATTTTGACCAAAATTTATACTGCTACAAATGAAATACCCCCCAAATGACCCCTTTTTGGAAAGTAGGCATTCCAAGGTATTTAGTAAGAGGCATGGTGAGTTTTTTGAAGTTGTCATTTTTTTCCCACAATTCTTTGAAAATCAAGATTTTTTTTTTTCCCCACAAAATTATAATATCCGGTTATTTCTCACACAGCATATGCATACCACAAATTACACCCCAAAACACATTCTACTATTACTCCTGAGTATGGCGATACCACTTGTGACACTTATACACAGCGTGGCCACATACAGAGGCCCAACATGCAGGGAGCACCTTGAGGTGTTCTGGAGCATAAATTACACATCTAATTTCCTGATTACCTCTTACACTTTTGAAGACCCTGGAGTACCAGTACAAGGGAAACGCCCCAAAAATTACCCCATTTTGGAAAGAAAAACACCCCAACGTATAATCTATGAGGCATAATGAGTCTTTTGAACATGTCATTTTTTTCTACAAATTTTTGGAAAATGTGTAAAGAAAATTAAAACGCTTTTTTTTAACACAAAGTTGTCCATTCATACAATATTTCTAACGTATAGCATGTACATACCAAAAATGACACCCCAAAAAAGATTTTCCTACTATTGAGTACGGAGATACCACATGTGTGAGACTTTTCCACAGCCTGGCCACATACAGAGGGTGAGTACGGCTGAGTATGGCTGGGGGTGGATGGGATGGCTGAGCATGGATGAATGAGTATTGCAGAGTATGGATGGGTGGATAAGTATGACAGAGGGATGGCCGAGCATGGATGGCCGAGCATGGATGGCGGAATGGCCGAGCATGGATGGCGGAATGGCCGAGCATGGATGGTCGAGCATGGATGGCGGGATGGCAGAGTATGGATGGCGGGATGGCAGAGCATGGATGGCGGGATGGCAGAGCATGGATGGCGGGATGGCAGAGCATGGATGGCGGGATGGCAGAGTATGGATGGCAGAGTATGGATGGAGGGATGGCAGAGTATGGATGGAGGGATGGCAGAGTATGGATGGAGGGATGGCAGAGTATGGATGGAGGGATGGCAGAGTATGGATGGAGGGATGGCAGAGTATGGATGGAGGGATGGAGGGATGGCAGAGTATGGATGGAGGGATGGCAGAGTATGGATGGAGGGATGGCAGAGTATGGATGGAGGGATGGCAGAGTATGGATGGAGGGATGGCAGAGTATGGATGAGGGATGGCAGAGTATGGATGGAGGGATGGCAGAGTATGGATGGAGGGATGGCAGAGTATGGATGGAGGGATGGCAGAGTATGGATGGAGGGATGGCCGAGTATGGATGGAGGGATGGCCGAGTATGGATGGAGGGATGGCCGAGTGTGGATGGAGGGATGGCCGAGTATGGATGGAGGGATGGCCGAGTATGGATGGAGGGATGGCCGAGTGTGGATACAGGGATGGCCGAGTGTGGATACAGGGATGGCCGAGTGTGGATACAGGGATGGCCGAGTGTGGATACAGGGATGGCCGAGTGTGGATACAGGGATGGCCGAGTGTGGATACAGGGATGGCCGAGTGTGGATACAGGGATGGCCGAGTGTGGATACAGGGATGGCCGAGTGTGGATACAGGGATGGCCGAGTGTGGATAGAGGGATGGCCGAGTGTGGATAGAGGGATGGCCGAGTATGAATGGAGGGATGGCCGAGTATGGATGGAAGGATGAATGAGTATGGCTGGAGGGATGAATGAGTATTGATGGCTGAGCATGGATGGATGCGTATTGATGGCTGAGTAATCGAGGGGTGGCTGAGCATGGATGGATGAGTATTGATGGCTAAGTCATAGAGGGATGGCTGAGCATGGATGGGTGGGATGAGTGCTGAAATTGTAACAGAGCAGCGCTGTGGGCACTACACATCCAGAACACAGCGCTGCTGCATCCGATCTCTGCCCTCTCCGCTCCTACTTGACGGAGACGGGGGAGAGGAACCAGATATCACGCCAGTTTGTTTACATGTGATCGCTCCGTCATTTGAGGGAGCGATCACATGGCAAACGTCCGCCGTCAGCAGCCATTTACCGTGATGCGCCGGTCCTCTGATGCTCCTGTGTGCGTGCCCCAGGGGATGATTGCGATTCTGGGAGGACATCAATGTATCGAACCGCCCTGTAGCTGTCATTTGGCTATGGGCCGGTTGTTAAGTGGTTTAAGCATCACCCCAAGCATCAAAAAAATTACAGCTGAAGATGGGCTTTACAGCAAGGGTAAAATGCTTGCCAAATCTGGCAACCGAGGAATAAGCTGTAAGCTCCTCACTTCAGTCAGCTTCCACCACACTGTGCAACTGATTCCCTGAAGCCTCTTTTCTTCGGCGCTCAGGTTGACAGTTGCACTCTGATGTCCTGCATTGCACGGGAGGTTGGTGAGAGCCGCACACAAACCAGAGCGATGAGAAGAGGGAGAGAGAAAGTATTCCAGCTTATTACTTTAAAACAAGAATTTATCCCTTGCAATGCAGGAGAGGACCCACTGCAAAGATATTTTTAGAAAAATCCCAGAAAGCTTTACAGGGATATTGAACACGGAACCACATATTTAAACCATGTATCTTTGTACACACGCCCTTGAAAAAAGGAAAACGGTGGCATTCATTAAAAAAATACTTTAGATCAGCAAGCAAGTAATGTGACAAGGTTATTGCCCAGTATGGCAATGCGACAGCTTATTTACAGCATCAGTACATCTAGGTTTATTTTCTTCTGAGTTACCTTTACTTTTCTTTTTTCATCCACATCACGTACACCAAATTGTCCTGGCGTTATCTATTTTGGAAAAAAGAAAAAGATTGATTGAAAGTAATTTGTGGGCCCAACACAACATCGGTATTCATGACAATCATTTCAAATGGCCATGTAAAGCATGGACGGAAAAAAAAAAGATGACGCTACACAGGTTGAGTTCCTAACTCACCTCAACTTCTGTCAATTTACACCTTGTTTTTTTTATTAAACATCTTAAAAAAAACTTTAGGGCCAGTTCACACCACATGCAGTCCATTGCTTTTTATTTTTCTGCATCATAAACACATGAAAAGTAGGTTATATGGTTTTTAATGGCATAGCTCACACCAATGCTTGCAGTTCCTGTGGGTTCTAGTTAAAAAAAAAAAAAAAGTAGAACATGCTGCATTTTTCCTACACTCGACTGTACAGGAACGCTCTAAAAAGCACCAAAAACCCACTGGAACGCACCAAAAATGCACTGGAACACACATGTCATTATTTAAGGTTAAGAAACAAAAAAGGAGGGGGAAAAAAATGCACTCGTTTTATGTTGCGTTCTTTTACGATAAAAAATATTTAAAAAAAATAAGTTTTAATATTACTCAGATAGGTACATTATCTATATCAGTGATTGTTAATTTGTTATCTACTCAACTTTTTCTGCTCATCAGCTATTTTAATTGTTAGTGTATTTTATGTGTGACCCAAGACAATTCCTCTTCTTTCAGTGTGATCCAGGAAGGTTAAGAAAGTTGGACACCCCTAGTTTAGTGCAACATTCTATGGATCCTTCCACTCACTCATTTACTGATAACCCAGTTATCCACTTGTAACCCTCGTGTACATATCATTAGGCAAAAATTAACACTGCATGGTGTTTCCATGTCTAAATTTGAATGCGGTTACCATTTTGTTAAACAAAACGGAGGCATTATCCAAAGTAACAAATTTTAGCCTTCACTTCATTTTCTTACCTGCACTGTAAAAATTACATTTGGAACCTGACTGGTTTGCGATTGACATACCCTTTTGGAAAGGGTTTAGAAACCAGCAACACAAAATTTTCAAAAGAGAAGTTGGGGATGTAAGAAAAATAAAAATATAAATAAATAAACTACACTTACCCATTTAGATGCTGCATCTGTCCCCCACCGACTCAGGGTGAGAACTGAGCGATCAAACACCGCTAATTACTCAGTTCTCCCCCTCCGCTCTGAGCAGAGAGTCTGTTTTTCTTAATTTTTTCCTACTTCCTTGCAGGCAGGCCCTTGATGCCCCCCCTTACAATGCAGGACCGTTGGTCAGGCATTGTATCGTGATCAAAGTCAGAAAGATCATTACTGAACAAGCGTCACAGAGCGGCTTTGCAGGTGCCTGCAGGGGTAAAGGAATACACCAAGTATTTCACCATATTTAGACTAAAGAAGTAAAGAAGTATTTAACTCATGCTTTTGGCAGATGGGGGGGTGTTGGGTGTTACTGGAGTTCATCTTAAAATGCAACACCAACATGATTCAACCATGTGACTGAAGTAGGCAAAATAATTTGTTGTTAAAAAATGTTTTAATTTCATCAATATTTTGTACTGGTGCTTTAAATAGTGTCACCAGCAGTGGTGTATCGACAATAACTGCTACATAATTTAAAAGGCAGCTCGTTTTTGTAAACTGGTACATCAGGCTATCATGGTTATGTAAGGTTAACAAAGTAACATACCTGTGACTCCTGTGGAACATTGTACACTTCAGCGTCTAGTAATACTGTGCAGGCACTAAATGGCAGTGACTGATTAGCCAATGTCCTGGCTGCTCTGTAGTGGACACGCAAAACTTCTTGTTCATTGGACACAATCAGCTTTTCCTAAAAAAGAAAAAAAGTTAGAAAAAGTTTAAAGAGAGAAAAAATAATAGTCACCCTAGTCCTACAGAGTATAAAAAAGCATTTAGGTGTTGGTTTATGAAGCCAAGAGAAGCCACAGCCAGTGAGCCAAAGAGGAGAGAGGGGGGAAGGGGCCAAGTGACGGCTCTGTGTATGAATGGACATGCAGAGCAGCAGCTCGGGAGCGGGCCTGCTTGGGGGGCCCCATAGCAAGCCGCTTGCTGTGGGGGCACTAGCAGTGGGGAGGGGCCAGGAGTACTGGCGGGGGACCTGAGATGGAGAAGGATCGGGGGTGCCACTCCACAGCACAGCGCAGGTAAGTATAAAGTTTTTTGGTATTTAAAAAAAAAAAAAAAACACATTGCCTTTAATATCACTTTAAGGCACATTTTACATGTGTTGCATTAAGGCACATTCTTTTTTTAAATGGGCTGCTACCGCACAGGAAACAGAACTTGGCCCTTTTTTTAGAATGCATAGTGCATGATGTTCTGCTACATGGCTATGTTGTTTAGTGTGTTGGAATGCTATTCAGTATCATTGGCACTGCAATGCACTAACAAGTGCACCGCGTGTGCTGTAATAACACATCAAATTTGATCTCTCAAATAAAACAAAAAGCTGGGCGATTACAATGTTTGGCTTTTGCTCTAGTTTTCTTAAAACATCATAAATTGTCCAATTACTAATTATTGAAAGCATGCCGTTGCATTTTATAATTTTTTTACAAACTAACTTAAAATACTTCTGTATATGTATTTACCCACTTGCAGATCGCCCCATGTAGATATACGGCAGGGGGGTGGCCGCTCTGCACTTGATCACGTACATGCACGCAAACCAGCATTTCTGGGTAGGGGGTTCGTGCACCACCCCATCTGTGCTGTAATTCGGTACAATATAAAGTTGGTCATCAAGTCCCGGCCAATGGTTTATGGCCAGGACCTGCTGATCACCTCAGCAAATCAAAGTACAGAGTCCTGTGTTTACTAACACATGGCTCTCTACATGGAGCAGTGATGTGGCTGTTTTTCGTCTCTGCAAGGCAGGGAGAAAAAAAAAAAAAACAATCACATCTCTTAGTAAAAGCAGCACACATTACACATTGTTAGGCACACAGTTAGTCCTTTGATTGCCCCTAGATGTTAAACCCTTCCCAGTCAGTGCCATTAGTACAATGACAGTGTACAGTATTAGCACTATATTAATGTCAATGGTGATGTCAGTTAGTTAGTTAGTTCCCGCCCAGTGTCAGATTGTCCTCCACACTATCACGGTTGCACTAAGTCGCTGATCACCACCATTACTAGTATAAAAAAAATAAAAGTTCCAGTATATATACTAGAATTTGTAGACACTAACTTTCAAGCAAATCAATCAATATACACTTACTGGGATTTCTTTTAGTAGAATACTTTTTTGGCTTGAAATGTCTTTTTTTTTTTTTTTTTACTGAATAGGTTTTATAGCAGAAAGTAAAAAAAAAAGTGGAGATTAAATACCACTAAAAGAAAGCTCTATTTGTGTGAAAGAAATTATATAAAATTTCATTTGTGTAGAGTGTTGCAACTGCAACATAGCAAAAAAATGCCCTGGTTACGAAAGGGGCGAAACCTTCTGGAGCTTAAGTTGTTAAAAAACTCAATAACATTTTTTAATAATTACCATCTGCACTCAAATTAATGTTAACACTTACTCTTTCTATGCTGTGCTGCAAGCGGAGTTTCATCCGTACAACTTCCTGTTGTCGAAAAAGTTCTTTCAAAGGTTCAGAGAGGGACGGAGGTGGTGTAATCTGCAAAGTAACAATGTTATAGCTCCATAAGGATGTATGGTAAAGTACGTAAAACTGACTATAAATAAATCTAAAATGCAGAGGTGTAAATGAAGCCTTAGGATTGGATGGGCCTTTATGTCCAACCCAACCTTTTCATTTAGCAGGACCTAATGTTGCATTTTACCTGATTTGCATGCAATTAATGCAATTAATTTGCGCCTCGATAGAGCCTGCTGTACTAGAAGAAACACAGCAGGAAAACAACACATATACACTAGTTCTGAAATAGACTATTAAAAACAGTGCAGAGCAAAATGACTATCAACTGTACCAGTTAATCCTCTCGAGTCTGAGCCGGCCCCTGCGTTATAGGCTTGTACCTTCAGGGGATTCAACACTTGTAAGCTTTCAAGAATACACCCACTGGATGATTCCTGTATTAGCCTACCCCATTCCGAGTTCTCAGTTTTGTAGCAAGCAATGTAGGGTAACCAAGAAATGGCAGGGAGGGTGTCCTGTACTGTACTCCAAGATATGGAATTTACATGCAGGTCAAAATTCCTCTTATCCTAATCATACATTAAAGGACACTGGCCAAGTATTCATGGTCCCTGGAAAGTTCCCAAATAATGTAAGAGGAGTGGGCAAAAACTAGGCATGAATTGTGCCAAAAGGCCCTACAAAAAGGGTCAATGGATTCAACTTCAGAGCGCGGCTGCAAGAACCTTGCAGCCAAAAGCTGCATCTGAGGACTGAATACCCATCTGGTAAAACTTTGAAAGGGAATGAACAAAGGACCAAGTGACAGAGCTTGGCCTACAGAAGTCTGGTGCCGGAAAGCCTAGGAAACTTCCGCCAATCTGGTGGCATGAGCATGTGAGAGCACAGAAGGATATTTGTCCTTTAGAGTGTAAGCTCTGTTCTTATACATCAAGCAATGGTAGACCTTGAAGCAGGAGGTTCTGAGAAGAGGACAAATAGGAAATTAGTTCTCCTGAAGAAAGCTGTAGCTTTGAGGAAAATTCTCAAGGATCTAATTACATCCTGGCAATGAAGAGGGATTTTTGATAATTTGGAGCAAGGCATAAGGATGGTAAGACTAGGTCTTCTTTGAGGCGGAAGCATGAAATCACCATAGGAAGAAAAGGATGGTCTTCATTGAAAAGGATGAAAAACAGCTCCTTACAAGAGGCTGCCAACAAAGGCAAATCGGAGACGTGATAACAACCAAGGTGGCCACTTTGCAGGAGCGCTCATCTAGGGGGATATCTCAGATGATTTCAAAGTGTGGGCAGAGAGAACCATGTTGAGATCCCAAAAGAACACAGGTGCATGAAGCAAGATACTCATTGAACTAAGGTTTTGGACACAGAAAAGGGAAGCCAGTGGCTTTTGAAAAAATAGACCAGGCTGAGATCTGTACTTTCAGAGTTCTTAAGGCCAAGTTCTGGTCAAAACCTGATCGTAGGAAGGCAAGAATGGGATTGAGGTGCCTGTGTTCACATCAGTAAAATAAGGATCTCCAGGTAACGATAGATCTTTCTGGAAGTGGCTTTTCTTGCTTTTAGCAATGTAGAAATAACAGACTTAAGCCCCATACACACGGTCGGATTTTCCGATGGATTCTGTCCTATCAGACAATGTTGTCGGAAATTCCGACCGTGTGTAGGCACCATCGGACAGTTTCCATCGGATCAAAGTCCTATCTCCTGCTGGATAGATTTTTTAGACGGACAAAGTGCTACGCACGCTCAGATCACATTACAAGACCAAAGCTATTGGCTACTAGCCTCTACGTAGTCTCGTCGTAGGCAACAAACGTCACCACGTTCAGAATGATCGGATTTTCCGACAACTTTGTCCGACCGTGTGTACGCAAAACCAACATCGGACAAAGTACGACGGACATGATCCGACGGACCTGGTCCTCGGATAATCCGAGCGTGTGTATGGGGCTTTAGAAACCCCTCTGTCTACTAATACCTGGGCTTCCACAGCCATGCCATTAAAGCCAGAAAGAGAAGCGGAACGCAATAAAGTCAGCACTAGAGGACCATTTGTCTTGGCCACAAACTGAGGAAGTTTGTTGTGGATTCTTGAGGACGTCTACATCTGAGATCCCCCGTTTGACATATCAGGTTGAATATGTCTGGGTGAAGAGCCCAATACTCCTGATCCAGGCAGTGGTGGCTGAGATAGTCCATTTTCCACTCCTGTGATGTGGACCACAGAGACGGCTGGAAAGGAAGATGACCTGGCTTCTTCTTGCATGAATGAATGATGCAACCATGTGGCTGGAGCCCAGCATGGTCGTGCTGTTTTGAAATTGTGAAAGCGGGTGAGGAGAGAAGAACCCCTGCCCGCTTTCACAGGGATGGGGGGGTCAGGGAAAACGAATCATGCTGCAGATGCTGAGAACGGGTGGAACATGTAACATGTTCCAAAGCTGAACTTTTCAATTGAGCCTGAGATTGCAGGATCAGCTACAGGAATAAACCTTTTAAATGAACTCTTTTTCCACTACAGAGTTCAGCAAAGATTTTGGGAGGAGTTAAAATCCTTTCTGGAGTATTCCAATCATCATAGATTGTATACTCTTTGTTCATGTATTGTAATGTATTTAAGAATTTTGCAGGGTTTTTTTGTACGAAAAAGAGCATGGCAAGACAGAGCACAATGCCAAGGCTTTTGCTGAGGACAGCAGTGAGATTTTCCACGTTAGCAAGCATGTTGCTTGAAGCTTTTGAGTCTGCCCCATCTAGGGCAGGCATATTGGGATCTAACCCAAGTAAAACAATAAAACATGGGAGCAGAAGAGTCCTGGCACAGAGATGACTGCATTAAAGCCATTGCTTTTCAAAAGAATTGCAACACTGAAACAGAGAATTCTGCCTTTGTCAGGTACTCCACTTGTTGCGTACCTGAAACAGCTAAAATCGGATGCAGACACTGCTGTTAAAATTGGGTCCTGCTGCAGTGTAAGTGGCACATTGTCACCCTGAGGTTGATTGTTTTGCGATCACACTTGACAGAGAAAATGTGCAAATGCGATTTTGCCATGGCTCCCTATCTCCTGGTCTCCGCCATAGCAATGGGTGAGGGTATTCCCTTGTGGGGCTCACACAGAGTAAGATGCAAAAAATAAGTTAAGCGTGTCTAGAAGGGGAACACAGCAATCCAGGTGTAGACCATCCTGTAACAAATTCTCATGGTGAAAGGGCAAAATACCCAATAAGGCTTCAGGCAGAAGAATGTGCGACTTGTGGTGTGTATGTAACACCTGGTCATCCACCTGAGACTGAATTATGAGTGGTTGAGCTTTTGCACCAAATTTGAAAAGTTTACATCCTAATGGATACAATTCAAATTTAACCTTGGTCTTTTACAGTAACAACAGGAGATACAGGGTGACCATGTCTTACCTGGCAGAAACCAAGCAGAAAAAACCGAGATGCCGATCACAGATGGGGGGGTTGTTGGCCACCAGTTAGAGCTGCCTATAGGCGGTGCTGCATTTTTTTTCTGCCTAGAGTTCTACTGCTTAAAGGTGGGGATATGACCTTATGGTTAAGAATAATACCAGGTTGTGTCCTTCAATGAATGCAAGACAAAAACTAGTTAGGCTAAGAGTGATTTCTCTGTAAAGGATAAAAGGTCCATCAATTTAGGACACTAGCCAGGTTTCAATTCCTCAGTGATTTTACACTGCTATATACATGATCTGTGCTTAATGTTGTCTAATACACCCTAAATGCCTCAGTAAAAAGAGAACTTTGTCACTTCAGTATGGCCGCCCTCTATGTGACATCAATAGCGAAGTAAAAAAGTCGAAAAAATAAAGCAATAAATTAAAAAAAGTTTACAGTCACTTTCAACACGTTCATGCACAAAAGATCATAAAATGCATGTGGCGGGTGCGCCTATGTACTAAAACAACGCACTACATGTTAAATATCACCATGAATTTCACAGTAATTCTAGGGTCATCATTACATTTAACTCTAAACTAATAACTGGCTTTTAACCACTTAAAGAGGAGGTCCACCTAAAAAAGTTATCTGAAGAGATGTATTCAGTGAATTGTGGTACTTAGAAACTCTTTTGAAACCAGCAGTGTATTTTAAGTAGTTGTGTTGCTCTCAATGTGAATGCAGTGTTATTTCTCAGTGAGCACAAACAATATTCTGTTCTTTATCGTATTAGGTGATAATCTGTGCTATATTATCCACTTATACAGGAGCAGTAATGAGTACAGAAGGGTAACATAGGTTAATGTTTTATGCTGTCCAGCATAATCTGGACTGCAAACAGATGCAACACATAGCACCTGGTTTATGGTCTTTGTATTGTTCATATTTAGATAAAATAAATGGAAAAAAAGGAAGGCAGCAAGCTTAGGGGAAAATATAAAAACAGATTACTGCAGACTGGAGTTCTACGTAAACTTTTTTTTTTTTTTTTACCAAACTCAAATTAACATTTAAAAGGATTGCTGCTGATTTAGTAGCGGACTTACTGTGGGGATGCAAAGCTTGCTGAAGGGATTCCCATCTAGAAGATATGAGCCATTGAAAGTCACATACTCATCATAGTACTGTGGTGCTTGAGGGATAACACTACACAGCATCTTTCGCCTCTCTTCTACTTTTCGTCTAATGTGAAGATATTCAAAATATGGATTTGCCCTCTCAGACTGATATGGTTGGATATCCTCCAGTTTCAAAGAATCCACAACTGCAGCCAAGGACTGTTGTGTTTTTTCTTTTGCTTGCTGTATTGAAGAAGGATTAGCTAAACCAGGTTGAGGCACACGAGGCAGCTTTCTTTTACGTGGATGATGAACTTGTACATCATCCTCTTCAGTTAGTCGTATCCTCCCTCTGAGGGATGTAGTGTTTTCAACAGCTTCCTTTTCTGAAGTGTGGGAGAAGCTTGCTTGCGCCTGCTTATTTTGATTGGCCAACATGTTAGCACGATTTCTTGTAATTCTTTGAGGAATTTCTTGCGGCTCGGTTTTTACTTCAGTATTTTCCTCTACTTCCATCTTAATGGTCTGGCTACATTTCTGCATCTCTTCCTGTACTGAAGGAGTTTGATTCTCAGATGAACAGAAGTCGTATTTTTGCAAAGAAGCATCCTTTGTGTTACCAGAATGGCTGACTTGATGATGTGTATTTTCTTTAAGTGTTTCTGCTGTTCCACTCGTCTTTTCCAAGTCACCATCATCTTTTCCATCACTCTGTGATGCTGTAAGATTTTCTACACCAGATTTGCAGTCTTTAGATGTAGACTGTTCCTCCTCTTGTTTGTCAACCAGAATATTCTCCTTTGTTGGACTTGAGCTTGGTGTGATTTTCTTTGAAAGATTAGGAGCCTGTATATCTGCTGTGTTTTCCATTCTTTCCACAACACAGTCTGAAAGGACAATTTTTAACCTGTCAACAGAGTGAACATTTTCTTGAGGTGTTGCAGTGGATACCTCAGTTTTCTCAGTTTCAGGAAGCTTGGTTTCATCATCTTTTACCTCATTTCCTTTGACGTTACTAGAGTTGGCACTTGCACAAGTTTGCTCTTCTATTCCAGTGCTAGGTGTCAAACTGCAAAGCACAGAAGTTTTTGGTGAACTATGTGGATCCGAAGGTGGTGGAGCTGCAACAGTAGGACATGATATAGGAGAGGAAAGTACACATGGTTCATGTGGGCTTGTTTTGGTATTTTCCTGTCTACATGAAAGCAAATCCTGAGATGTGTTGCCGTCAGCCTCCACAAATGCGGCAGACTCTTGTTCTGAACAAACTGATTTTGCAAGTTCAGAATCCAAAGGTGAAGATATTCCTACATGACAACTGTCTCGGTCAGAGCTATTTATAACAGGTGACCCCTCTGGAATGGTTTGAGTTTCTTGGATTAACATATTTGAATCGCCAGTATGCTTACTAAAAGGTAAGGATTTTTTACTACTTGGATGTAGACTAGAAAAGCTACCTTGGAAATCTTTTTCTTCTATTTTTGGAGACATACAGCTGCTAGGCACTGATGGAGCAGCTGATGTAGTTTCTTGTAAAGTGCTTTCTAAAATTGAAGGGGAGGGCCTAATTTGATCAACAAAAGCAGCTGGCATGCTGCATCTTCTAACTTCTACAACCGGCCTGCATTCACTGGTTGCCAATTTAGTATCCTCTACAGACACTGACCTGAGATAACCTGGGAGAAGTCTGTTTGACAGAGGTTGCTTAATACGATCAGGTAGCTCAGAAAGGCTGTCCAACTCTCTGTCATGAACAGCTGGTGATTTAGCAGTTGATAGAAAAGGGGACTGAGAGAAAGACATCTGAGAATCTGAACCTTCAAGTGCAAAGTCTGAATCATATTCAATAGTAGGCCTTGGTGTGGTCACAGTAGCATGACAAGAGTCTTCAGAACTGGCAACTGATATCATTGATATAGATCGAGAACTTAGACCAGTTTTTTCACTCTCTGACCGAGGAGACCTAGCTAGGCTATTGTTTTCCAATATTAAAAGTGTTTTTCCGGGATGTGCCACATTTTTTCCATCGACTGACTGTGATCTGCAGCTTGTGGCATCCTTTAGCATTTTATCTTTGGGGCCAGAATCTGACAACTCTGAACTTTTCGATCTCATTAACTCTTTGTTTTTAGATGGTGTGAGCGAATGTCTCTGCTTTTCTTTTTCCTTTAGTTTACTCAATTCAGTACTGTTTCGATGTCTCAGCCTTTCTTTTTCTTTTTGTTTGATCTTCTCTTTATGCTTTTTATGCCACTGTTCAATTTCAAGGTCTTTTAAACTAAGCATTCTCTCAAAACTAGTTTGCATTAGATCATCATTCACTAATCTTTTCTCTTTTGGTCGGGTATCTTTGAGTAGTTGTAATTTAGGTTTATTTTTTTCTGGTTCAGTCTCTTTAGGTTTTACTTTCAATATATTTGTTTGTGTTTTGTCTTTATGCTTGTCCCGTTCTTTATATCTATCTATATCCTTTTCCTTGTCTTTGCGGTCTTTTTCTTTATATTCAGCCATTTTTTGTTGCTCCTCTTTTGACTTTTCCCTTACTAATGATAGTCGTTCATGCAATACCTTGTTTTCTGTGCTACTTGGTTTCCGTTCCTCCTGGCTGTGCTTTACACTTGTTCCCGAGAAACAATCTCCATCTTTAGATTTCTCCTTCTTTCGATAATCCCGCTCTTTGCGTTTTCCTTTGTCAGATTTGCTTGATTCCAGATCTTTTTCAATTTGTTTAGTTTTCTTATCAGAAGAAACTTTCTGCTCACCAAGATGCTTATCCTTTTCAATCCTTTCAAGTTTCTTCTCAGATTTGTCTTTGGACTTTTCTTTGCTGGTTGAAACGGTTCTTATTTTATCGTTTTCTTTCTGTACAGACTGTAAATGTGTTTTGCATTTTTCTATGTGGTCGTGTATGTCAATCTTCTCTTTTTCTGCTTTGTGATCTTTTGATTTCTTCTCTTTGTCTGTGCATTTTTTATCCAACTTATCAATGTCCTTTTCTTTAAGTGCTAATCTCTTCTCAGACTTCTCCCTGCTTTCCTTAGCAAGCATTTCAATATCGGATTCCTTGGCAAGGTTTGTTGACTCGTCCTTAACAAGTACATTCCCTAAAAAAATATCACCTTTTTCTGGAAAAATATTAGTATCCCTTTCTTTTTTCATGGTCTCCTCAAGATCTTTAGTGTTTTCTTTGTGGTCATAGTTCTCTTTTGTTTTATCTTCTTTTGCTTGCGGTTTTTCCAACTTGCCTTTTTTATCTGGAGATGGGTTTTTGGATTCCATGCTCAAAAATTCATCATCGTTTTCATCACTTTTAAAAAAGTTCTCCTTCCAGAATTCCCTGTCAAACTCTATATTTCTTGGTGTGTTTTTATTATCTCTGTGTTTGCTTTTATCCTTTTCCACATCTATCTCTTTTTTATTTTTGTCTTTTTCCCTATCCTTATGCTTTACTTTGTGCTTTTTTAGTACTTTGCCTTCCTTGTCTTTCTTTACAACAAACTCCACTGTTTCAAAGGAAGGGCTTTTGTCATCTTCTTTGATTTTAGCTGCAGCCCTGTCACCATATTCATTAAAAAAGTCTTTTACGTGTTTACTTTTTTCCTTGTTTTTGGAAATAGCAGTGCTTGAACTTTCCAGTGCATATTCTGAGTCGGGGCTCTGTTCGAAGTGGAAGTGCTCTGCTTGTAATGATGATTCAGATCCACCAGGTGGTGAAACGCACATTTTAGTGTTGTCTTGTTTTAGTGGTGTCGATTGCTTATCGACAAAAGTGAACGTGTGCTTGGGAGATTTGCCAGGGGTAATCTGAAACAAGTGTAAAGACCCCTCATCTTTTGTACACAGAGATTTCCTAAACACCTCTTCGCCTCTAGATTTTTCCATAGAATCCAAAGCAGAGTTCATCACTATGTTCACTACTTTAACATTTTCTTTCTGATCTTTTTCCTGTTTTAATTCTTTGTTCTCTTTGTTTTTACTTTGATTCTTCACTTTTTTCTTGACTTTGCCCTTCTCCTTTTGCTCGTGTAGAACACTGTACTCTTTTCTGTGTCGGATGTCAGAATTTAGGCTTTCAGAAGCAAGGCTCACTTTTTCAGGAAGCAAATCATCATCTGAGCTGTCGGAGCTTGTGAATAATAAGCGAGATGGTTTTGGTTTTCTGTTTTTGTACAGTTTTGGAAAATCTATTTTGTCTTTCTTTACAAAAAAGTTTTCACTCTCTTCAGAGCACTCTGTGTTAATCTCATTCCTGATCACACGTTTGTCCTCCATCATTTTGCCCATCTCTTCATCATCATCATCATCATCTTCTTCATCATCTTTAAATTCATATTCATCAAGTCCTGAAGTGCAAGGTGTCCCCTTGGCAGTGGCATGCTTGGTTTCATCAATCATGGGCTCCTTTTCGCCCTCCGAATCTAAGTTCTCATCTACACTGGAGAGATTGGTAAACTGGGGCTCCTCAGAGTCTGTAAAATAAAATACAATTAAATTAAAACTGACTGAATCGCATGAATGATAAGGAGCATATATCTACAATTGCTAAATGTCTTTGCATGGAAAAACAAAAACAAAAAAAAAAAAAAAAAACTTTTTGGCAATGAACTAAAACTGAGGCTCAGAGGTTTATTCGTGTCACTTACAGGCCGGTAAAAGATGACATGGAAGCAGAAAACCAGGTGCCTTGTAGGCATTTCATCCCAATAGACACTGCAGTGTGTTTATTGTTTTTAGACAAATCTTACTAGTGAAATAAGTAGGACAAAGGATTTAAAGCAATCAGCAAATATGGATGTCTGACAAACATTTAAAATGATTAACCATCTATAAAACAAGGTTATTGAACAAGAAACTGCTTAATTTAAAGTGTTACTAAACCCACAACAGTAAAATCAGTCTGTATATGAAATAAAGCATGCTGGTTATACTCACTGTTTAATCCTCTGCATTGTGTAAAAAGGCAGTCTGATCCCATCTTCTCTGATCCCCACCTTCCTCCACAGCCCCCAATCCATCTGATGACTGTACAGAGCATTGGAGGCCCTCTGAACATGCTCAGTTTTGTGTGTATTGCTAGAGAGGTTTTTTGGGATGGTGCATGTGATCAGCACAGGGCCAATCAGCACTGTCCAGACAGTGTCAGGGGTCATGCAGCCTCATAGGACTGCCAGGAGATAATGGAAACTCCTCCTATAAGCTTTAAGCAGTGCTAAGCCAGACACTGATAGAAGTCACAAGACTGCTATATACACTACTAATGAGAAAGGGTATTTAGCAGTTTAGATTTACTAAAATAATAGCATTTCCATGTTCTGTGTACAGTGGGATACCAGATATAGTGAATGCAGGGTCCTGGGTTTAGTAACACTTTAAGATAATTTACCTTTTGCCAAGCTTTATTTTATATACAGTGGCAAGA
Organism: Lithobates sylvaticus; assembly: GCA_028564925.1. Taxonomy (NCBI): domain Eukaryota; kingdom Metazoa; phylum Chordata; class Amphibia; order Anura; family Ranidae; genus Lithobates; species Lithobates sylvaticus. Next base: position 165,346,424 of record CM053030.1, on the reverse strand, counting down.
CAAATTATGTAAAAATATATCAACATAAGGAACGTTCTAGTAGAATAATGAAAAATTAGTTTAAAATGAGTTAAAGGTAACAAACTAGAATTGTAGATGAAGGAATCATGTACCAGGAAACAATGTATCAAAAATCCAAATGATAAAAACAAGGGAAAGGAATGTGCCCTGTGAGCGCTGACTCACGGCTTCTGTGGTTTCTCTGTTAAGCCAGAAGGGATGGATGGCTGTCTCAAGCCCTAAGGCTGAGGGAGAGGGACGGTGAGCTCAGTTTGTAAATGCTCAGCTCCCAACTCCCCAGGCAGAGCCAGTTGGAAATTGGCTGTGTTGAATTCTGATGTTCCTGGAAGGAGACATGGGGCTCTGGGAGAGCACATCTCAGTGAGGCAATGTAGAGCTAAACGGTCCGGTTGGTATAAAATGGCAGGAGCAGGCAGAGAAGCTGGGCTGCCAAGTCTGTGCACGAACCGGCAGCTGCAACTGCCGACCAGTCTCAAGCCGTCACTGTTCAACAAGGCAATGGAGGGGAAGTGGAGGAGGGAAGAGGTGCTGGAGCTCAATCACAGACAGACTACATGTTTCAGGAATCGACCTCTTCATCAGGTCACGTCATGTAGTCTGTCTGATTGAGCTCCGGCACCTCAGTTCCCCTCCATTGTGCGCACGAGTGCCTCCATAGAATGCAGCTCTCCGTGGGGGCACTTGCCAAAGAGGAGGGGCAAGGAGCACCACCAGGGGACCCCAGAAAAGGAGGATCGGGAGCGCTTTGTGCAAAACCCTTGCACAGAGCAGGTAAGTATAACATGTTGTAGTTTTCAATTTACAGAGGACTGTGAAGGAGCGACGCGGCCGGGTCTTTTTTTAACTGTGGCATTAGACACAGGGAGAAGATCCACTGTGGCTGGTGCATTCATATCATGTTACACCCTGAATATGAACAAAGCATATACCTCTAGAGTGTGCACTTGTCTCTATCACAGAGCACTGACTGTCACTTTTGTCTGCTGCTTCCTTCTGCTATCTGCATGAATTAATTCTGACAAGTTTTCCTGACACCAAGAGAAAAATGGTGACAGGGGAGGGACCTCCAGCTGAATAACAACCTCAGGTCTGTTCCTGTGTGTTATGTAAAGGGGAGGGTCCCTTCCCTCCAATCAGCTGTCAGAGCATTTCTCACTGTGATCTGCAGAGTGCATCTTCAGCTCTATGCCCCCTATTTCCTGAAAGCTCAGACAAGCTTTATATTTCAGCACTTTGAACGGATTTAGAGAAGACTGTAGATAGACAGGTAAAACCAACGTAGGAGGATTGGTTTCCTCTCTGGTTATCACCTGAGGTCAGTCACTTCCCTTGAATATGTAAGAGTTTACAACCACTTACAGCTGGGTACACACGGGCTGAAAGCGGTTAGGTCAGCAGGAACCAGATGACTTTCGGTTTGCAAGTACAGCTTCCTGTCTGACAGAAGCCAGTCTCATGACCGTGGGGGGAGAAGGGCGTGAGTAAGCCCCTCTGTCAGAACACAATAGCTCAGTGGGGGATATCACTACATTAAATCGCTTGTGTTAGTACAGTGAACCAACTGAAAGTTTTTTTTATCGCTTAGCCCGCTGGGATGAACGAAAAGAAAAATTATAGTGTGTACCAGCCATTAGATGAGGATCAAATCTTATTTTTATGGCAAAATACTGCAGAAAACCGGTTACTATCAAGGGGTTCACAAACTTTTCTTGCCACTGTATATAGCTAAAATAGTTTGAAAAGCTATTAAAAATGGACTGTTTAATCAAGTAAAGGCCAAAGGGTTTTCATTACTGGCAGAAACGTGCATTTTAAAATCATTAATGACTTTAGTGTTTGACATTCATTAGTGATTTTTTTTTTATCCACACCCATCAATCCTTGGGCTCAAATCTTGCTAGCCTTACTAGCGGCAATTTACCACAATCATGAGGGAGAGAAGAGTTGGGAGTCGCAGAAATTGTAGCAGAATCCTGGTTGAGCATCACATGCCAAGAGGAATGTCCATTTTAGGTTTATTCCTTGTAAAAAGCACATTAACAGTACACAACATAAAATATGTAAAAATATATCAAAATTTTCTGCGTCACCCAGAAAACAAAAAAAGACAGGTCAGCTTAGAAGGGAGGCTACATGTAAAAAATAGCGCCTCTCAAACACCTCCCACTCATCCTTCTGGGTGCAGCCCCTTTAGGAACATGTCTCATTCCATGAAACAATAACACTGGCAAAATTAAGGGGCACTCAACCTCATCTGCTGATGAGCTAACCGAGGCTTCAGCTACATAAACTCCTGGGTTATGGGAGGACCTTCAGCATCCTCGTGTTAAATTCAGGACTACTACACCCAAGCTCAGCACCAGTACAGAGAGTGACACTTGCACACCCCCATTCCACCACATTGGAACCCCACGTCCCGCCCCCTGGCAGAGTGTGTGGGTGCTCGGGGAGGCGGAGGGGTGGCGCAACGGGGGGACACACACAAGCGGAAACCCAAGACACCCGGCAACAAACTTATAATATGTAGGGACACCCGAACACAATACTGTTTATCCAGTCCTAAAGATATCTGGTAGACAGAACTTCGACCCCCATGGTCGGAGACCCATACATGACAGCGGCTACTGTAGCCTCACATACACCCACTCACATAAACTAAGGGGAGACCCCCAAGGGCAAGCTGGTAATATATGTGGGGGACAGTGAAACTTGATACATGTTCTATGTTACGTATGTTAATGCCTGAGTTGTAAAGTTTACATGCTCTATTTTTGCGGATTTTATTAGAGCAGATGGTTAATTTCATTTAATGTTATCAAGCTGGGGGGACGGGGCGGACTGGGGGATCTTCCCCGGTCTACTCCAACCTCTTCCCCCAATAGGACGGAGCAGATACCCTAGCAAGCTCTAGGGTGCGCTCCATTGCAAACTGACTTGATTGCACTTAGTTACGCAAACAGATAGTCTACATTATCTGTTACTCGTTCACCTGTAACGAGATACACACCACCTCTCTTTCTATCTCTCTCGCTCTCTCTCTCTCTTACCTCCTCTTTCTCTTTTTTATAGACCTACTTCTCTAATCCCTCCTCCCCTCTTCTCTCCCCCTCCCTCACCCACCCATTAAAAACCCACCCTTACCCAGGGAACAATGGACATGATCAATATCTACTCATTGAACGCTAAAGGGCTAAATATACCCGAAAAGCGTCGAATGTTGCTAAACGACCTTAAAAGAGCACAAACCGACATAGCATTTATTCAAGAGACTCACTTTAGAACAGGCAACCCCATGTGCCTTAAGAACCAGTACTTTCCCCATACATACCACGCCACTGACGCAGAGGCCAAATCAAAGGGGGTCTCCATACTTATTTCAAGGTCAGTCCCATGGACATGCGACACCACCCTATTTGACCCCAGTGGTCGATATCTATTTGCAAAAGGGACGCTCAGAGGCACAAGGGTGACTCTGGCCACCATGTATGCCCCCAACGACCGACAAGATATCTTTCTGCACCGTACGCTGAAACTGCTCACCGACTTTAGGGAGGGTCAGTTGATAGTGGGAGGAGACTTCAACATACCCCTAGTACCAGCAATGGACACATCCTCTAGAACCTCCTCAATACGTATGAGCGTGCACAAACGCATAACACAAGACCTGCATGAGGCCCAACTTATTGACACTTGGAGACTCCACCATTCTGGAGAGAGGGACTATACCTTTTTCTCATCCCTCCATAAGGTATACTCAAGGATAGATTTTTTTTTTATCCCACATAGCCAACTAGAAGCGATACAGAAGGTTGGGATAGGTAATATTACGTGGTCAGATCACGCTCCTATCACCATGTGCTACTGCCTATCATCATCAGACTAAACGAAAGTCTCCTACAAACACCAGACGTCCTGACAGACATACAGAAGGAAATAAAACAGTATTTCCAAACTAACAACATCGAGGACTGCGACCCGGGTATCCTTTGGGAGGCTCACAAGACGGTGATCAGGGGAGTGTTGATCAAACATGGGACGTGCATAAAAAGGAAAAAGGAACAACAACTACTAGACCTCCTACAAAAGATACACGTTACAGAAACACAACATAAGAAAACACCGGGCACCTCGCTAGAAACGGAACTGATGACCCTCAGGAAACAAGTCGTAGACTTGTTGCATTACAGAGCTATGGCAGCCCTACAGATCTGCTGGAAAATGTCATACGAGTCGGAAAAAACAAATGCGGACGACTATTGGCCCGGGCAGTTAAAACCCAAAGACTAATTACATATATCCCACAGATCATTTTTTTTTTTTTTTTTTTTTAATATTTACTTTTTATTGATTTTTCTGGTGAAAGCATTTACAGCCACAAACAACATTTGACATCAAATCTTAAAATAGTTTGGGGATAGCCATCGCCCGGCTTTAATAGCTTATACATTAAGAAAGTTCCAGTGCAGGTATGGTCCCCCTATTTTATCTAACACCCCCTTTTCTCCCACCCCCATCCTCCCCCCTCCCCGCCCCCCCGTCAAGCCCCAGGCTATAATGTCACCTCGCCATACCACACAGAGCTGGAAAGGAGGGTAAGAAGAAAAAAAGAGAAGAAAAAAAAAAAGAGAAAAAAAAAAACAAAAGAAAGAAGAATAAGAGAAGAAACCGGAGCAAATACTGAGCTAAAAATATGCCCGCGCTAAGAGTAAATTCACTCTTCGTCTGTGGGTGCTGTTGTCCAGGGTCCCCATATCGTTTGGAACTTCCTGTGGTTGCCCTGCTTTGTGAAAAAAATTCTCTCATTACCCATTACCGTATTGATATTTCTCTTCCACTCCTCTAGTGTCGGGGGTAGCTGTGCCTGCCAATGCTGGGCAATCAGCTTCCTGGCTTGGAACAAGGCCCTTAAGATAGAGTCCGTGAGAATATTCGGAATCCTCTCTCTCTCCAGAAGACCTAGTAGGCAGGTTTTGGCCGTTGCCTCTAGATTTAGCCTCAGAGTCGTATTAATTACTTCAATAATACTGGTCCAATATCTAAACAATTTTGGACATCTCCAAAACATATGAATGAAGTCTCCGACTCGGCCGCATCTAGGGCATCGGTCATTGTCCCGCCAGCCCAATTTAAACATTTTACTTGGAGTGTAATATACTCTGTATAGAAAGTAAAGTTGTGACATCTTGTGCGCTGGGGAAATTGAGACCCGATTCACTTGCCCAATCACACTATCCCATTCTTCTGCTGACAATGGGCCCATCTCAATCTCCCATGATACCCTGATCTTAGTTGATCCGCTGCCCTCGCGCGTCTTATCCCCAAGTTTGGCATACAGCCCAGAAATTGTCCCCTTAGTTGGTTCCGCGGACACAAGTTGCGCCAGGGTGGGCATCTGAGCCCAACACGGTACTTGCAGTCTAAATTGAGTCTGGGCTGCATGCCTCACCTGGAGATATTTATAAAAAGTGCTGTTAGGAGGGGCAAATTCCTGTTTCAAGGCAGCAAAGGTTTTCAGTTTATCGCCAGAATATATTTGGCTTACTCGCGTAAGGCCCTGCTTTTCCCAGGCGCTAGACTTAGTAATCTTAGCTAGCTCTTCTAAGTTATTGTTGTGCCACAAGGGAGCTAGCTCTGATATGCCCTGATATCCTAGCATAACCTTTGCTGTTTGCCAGAGCTTTGTTATTAAAATTACCGTTGGGCAGCGTATGGAAAGAGACCCAGCCTCAAGGGCTTCCATGAGTGTATTATGTGGGCTGCCTATCAACAGCAAGCTTTTAATGGAATCCCCGGCGGCCCCCACCCCCGCCTAGGTGCTGTAGCTGGGACGCCACAAAATACCGTCTGAGATGCGGGATCGCCAATCCTCCCTCCCCGAGCGGGAGCTGAAGCGTAGAAAGGGCAATTCTAGGTTGTCCTTTCTTCCAAATCAGGTCTCTGAAGAGAGAGTCCATCTTCCTGAACCACTTCTGCCCAATCCATAGGGGGGCATTGTGTAGGAGATATAGGATCTGGGGCAACCAAATCATTTTGATGAGGTTACACCTCCCTGCCACCGAGAGGGGGAGGCGGGCCCACACCTCAGACTTGTGTTTAAATTTTAGTAATAACGGGGCTAGGTTGTATTTAATAAACGCATTTATATCCCTGGTTATCCATATCCCTAGGTACTTCAGTTTATTGAGTGGTTTAAAGGTAAAGTTCTCAATAATTATATCACCTGGGATTGGGTCCATTGGCATGAGGGCCGTCTTATCCCAATTGATTGACAGGCCTGAGATCTTGCCAAAGTCCCCCATCATTTGTATGGCTGCTTTTAGTGAGGAGTAAACGTCTCCTAGATAAAACAGGATATCGTCGGCAAATAGCGCTATCTTCTCTTCCGCTAGGCCGCGCCTAAATCCACATATTTCCCCATTGGCTCTGACAGCAATGGCCAAAGGCTCTATTGCCAGGGCAAAGAGGAGAGGAGACAAGGGGCACCCCTGTCTCGTTCCTCTCTCCAGGCTAAAAAAGTCTGAGTGTTTATTATTGATCTTTATTTTGGCTGTTGGGTTTGTGTACAATAATCTTACCCAGTTTATAAAGTTAGATCCAAAGCCAAATTTGCCCAGTACCTTAAATAAATAGGCCCATTCAAGGCTATCAAATGCCTTAGCGGCATCCAAGGCCATGATAGCCCTTGGGCCCTTATTATCTGCTGGAAGTTGTATGTTCAAGTAGGTTCTGCGTATATTTGTACTGGTTGACCTCTTTGGGATAAACCCAGACTGGTCGGGATGCACTAAATTGTGAACACATGTGTTTAGTCGAGCAGCTAGGACTTTGGCTAGGATTTTTACATCGGTGCATAACAGGGAGATCGGGCGATATGAGGAGGGGTTCATGGGGTCTTTTCCCTCCTTCGGGATAACGACAATAGTCGCCTCCGTCATCGAAGCTGGTAGAGACCCCATGGACTGCACCTGGCCCAGCAACTTAAGTAATTCTGGGAGTAAGATTTCACCATATCTTTTATAGATCTCCGTTGGTAATCCGTCCGGGCCGGGTGACTTGGAATTTGGCATGCCGGCCACAGCGTCAGTTAGCTCTTGTAGGGTGATTGGGGCCTCCATTAGTTGCCGTTCGACCTCTGACAGAGTTGGGAAGTTTATCTTGTCGAGAAAGGGAATATTTTCCCCGCTATCGACATCTATCTGCGATTTATATAGGGAGGAGTAATAATCTCTAAATGTTTTCGTTATAGTTGTCAAGTCCGTAGAAATAGCACCCTGTATGGTCCTCACGGCCAAGACCGTTGATGGAGACGTGTTTGCTTTTACCAGTAATGACAGCATGCGGCCCACCTTTTCGCCCTCGCCGTAGTTTAATTGCCTCTGGAGTATGCGTTTATCCTCACTAATCCTTTTAATGGCTATCTTATAGTCTTGTTGTTTCTCTAACCATTTCTTTTGAGTTTCCGAATTTGGGTTAAGGATGTATTTCTGTTCTGCTAGCATTGCGGCCTTTTTAGCTTCCCCCTCCCTCTCTCGCGTCTTACTTTTAATTCTGGCAACTTGCTGGATAAGGAGGCCTCTAAGATGTGCTTTCAAAGAATCCCAAACCACCCCAATTGGGGCCGTGTTGGTGTTTATGTTGATAAATTCTTTCAGAGCCATTTTTACATCTTCAGGGCTTTCAATTAGCTCGAGCCAGACTGGGTCTATTTTCCACTCCCTATGGTAAAACTTATTTCCCGTCTTCAATGACAAGATCAGGGGCGAGTGGTCCGAAATCCCCCTTGGGCCATAATCTATTGCTGCTATGAGGGGTAGGGCCTCTGTATTAACCAAAGCCATGTCGAGTCTAGACAGGGTCAAAAAAGAGGCTGAAAAGCAAGAGTATTGCTTCTCCTGTGGATGCCGTATTCTCCAGGCTTCGCTAAGCCCAGTTTCTTGTAGGAACCGTGTCAACCTACCCTCTTCCCTCGCCATCGCATGATTCGGGATAGGAAACCCATTAAGTTGTCCAGTACCTGGTTATAGTCCCCCACTGCTAACACCGGGATCCCAGCTTTATCTATAATAAATGTGATTAATTCGTATAGAATCTCCAATTTAAATGGTGGAGGAACGTAAATGTTTGCTAAAACGTACGGTTTATTTTCCCATGAGCAGTGTAGAAAAACATAACGGCCTTTTGGGTCTATTTGTACCTTGTAACATGAAAATAATATTCCCCTACCAATCAGGATACTCACACCTCTTGAGTAGGAGGAGTATACCGAATGGTACTGGGCCTGCCACTTCCGACCGCGGAGCAAGGGCACTGTGTCATGCACGAGATGTGTCTCCTGGAGGCACAAAATACCCGGCCCCCTGCCCTCAAGGAGGGACAGGACCAGAGCTCTCTTAGCCGGGTCTCCTAGGCCCCGAACATTCCAAGAGATCAAATCAAGTTTCTTCGTCTGCATCTAGGCTTGACGAGTGTATGAGCCTTCTCGTGTGGGATAGTTATCAGAAGAAGTGTCAGAGCCACCGGACAATCCCAACCGAAAAGTAGGACTATATAAACATTTCCTAGACAGCACCGAAAGGAAAGAAGAAGAAAAGGGGCAATGAGAGAAGGAAAAAGAAGAAAAAAAGAAAGGAAGAAAAGAAAACCGGAAGGGGAGAAAAATAGCCCCGTAAAGGCTAGCAATCAGGTCCCTCTCCCCTCCGATTCTGGCCATATAATACATAAGTACCATTTCTATTTGGTTCGTACATTACAACATGAGTACATGGTATTCCTATTGTCACAGAGTGCAAGTGGAATTTCGAAAAAATAAAAATAAAAAAACAATAATACACACAGACCCTTAATGCAGCAATCAATCTTAAATAAATCGTTTCCCCTAAATGTGTACATCCCCCGGATCCTTGGAATATTTATAACTTTCTCTCTCCCTCCCCCCCCTCCCCCCTCTTTAGTGACACATATAAAGTGCAAATCTGGACCCTGTGCTTGACTTGTGCCCCCCCTTAATCCCTGGTTACCCTCCCCCCAACTCCCCCCCCCTGCCCCAGCCCCCCACCCATCTCTCCCCTTCCACCCCGGCCCGTCAGGGCGACCCCTTACAGGTGCGATCGTGACCCTACCAACTCCCTCTCTTCTTACCTCAAAAATGCTCTTCGTTACAGTGATTAGTGCCAGTTTGAAAAAAACAATAGGACCAAGGTGTCCCCTCCCACACATACCTACATACATTTGTTCTTCCCCATTACCCACGGACTCTCTCCGCCCCCCCCCTAGCATTAATATATCTCGTAGTTAAACCGTCATTTCATCTCGCCCCCCGTTAACCCTTGTGCAACCATACCTCCCACCGTGTACTCCCTCCCCTCTCTCTCCCCAACCAACAATATGGTCATATCAATTTTTAGGTACATGAAAGCAATGTCTGCCCCTCCCCCCCCCTCCCCCACACACCCCCCGGGGGGGGGGGGGAGAAGACACATAAGTATAAAAAGAGAAAAAAAAAGAAAAGAGAAAAGAAAAAAAAAAAAGAAGAAAAAAAAGACCCCCATCCCCCTCTCCTTAAAAGTCCCTCTTGTTCTCCTCGAGCCATTGCAGTGCTTCAGTAGGGGAATTGAAAAAGAGCGTCTTGCCGAGAGCCGTCACCCTCAGCCGGGCCGGATATAGTAGAGCATAGTCTATTTTGTAGTTGATCATGGTATGCTTAATCGGGATAAATTCCGCTCTACGTTTCTGCAGGTCGGGCGAGAAATCTGGGTAAAATGAGACTCTAGTGCCCTGAAACCTAATGTCTCCCAGTTCTCTGGCCCTCCGCAGCAACGTGACCTTATAGTTATAATTCAAAATTTTGAGCAGTATGGGCCTAGGGCGATCTCCCCCATGCTGGTTTCTTGAAATGGTGCGATGAGCCAGTTCGATAACAAATAGGGGGCTAAAGGAGGACCCCCCAAAGATCTCCCCAAACCAGTCCTCCAGGAACTTTATTAGATTGGGGCCTTCACTCCGTTCTGGTAGACCTATAATTCTAACATTGTTTCTACGGTTCCGGTTTTCCATTTCATCCAATTTGGCAACCTGTGCATTCATAGTTTTTTTAAGCCATTGAATCTCTTGTTTTACTGGGGTCAGTTCATCTTCTATTGCGCTTACTCGCTCTTCCACTTCTACTATTCTTTGTGTTGTTTTATTTAACTCATGTTTTATGGAGGCTAATTCGTCCCTGATGATCTTTAATTGACTGTCAAAATTAGAAATTGCGTTTTTACAATCGTTTATTGCATTTAGTACCTCCCTTAATGTGGGTTCTCTCTCCCTAGCTTCCAGGGTAGTATCAGAGGAAGTATTTGACGTGAGAGTTAGAGAGCAGCTGTCCTCTACATTTGAGTGGGTGGAAGACATTTTGGTCCCTCCTGGTCCCTTACTTGTCGATTTTTTAGTGGCGGAGGGGGTGGATACATTAAGTGCTGTGCCTCCCTGGCTTTTTCTATCTGTCGCAGGGTTTTTATGGTCCTTGCCCTGCAGAGTAAGTTGATTAGTTGATTGCTGCAGCTGCGACCTGGTTGTTTCTGTCCTTTGCCTCTCGTGTATTTTGGGGTGCTTCCAAAGGCGGAAGCTCCTCTGGTGCTCTTTTTCTTGACATGGCGACCTTGCTAAGCAGGAAAGAATTAGCCCCCCCTCTCTTTCCCCCGGTATATAGAATGTAACCGGTTAATAGACGCGGGGCAATTTGGGCTAGTGTTGTTGGTAGTGGCGCCCTTTTTAATGCCTAAAGTCCTCGCTGAAACAGAAGTCCTCCTTGTAAATCCTCACAGGTGAAGGACTTGGCTCTAGATGGTTAAAATAAACAAAGAGAAAAAAAATAAAAAAACCTTTTTCTTTTCCCCTTCTTTTCAAGGGGAAGAGACCAGAACGAGGGGGGGAAAGCGGGGCTCTGCGCAAAATGAGCACAGGCCACTGGCGGGTTAAGGGAAAAAATCGAGCCCGAGTACCAGCAGCTCAATAGTGGTGTTAGAATTAGCCCACAAGGTCCCTGCAAGGTCCCAGCTCCAAGCAGCTGAGCTTTGCGATGCAACTCAGCACTCCCGGTAGAGGAAGAGTATTCTCTAGGGCAGCATAGAGGTGATTATACTGTGTTGCATAGTCTCCAGTGTTTTTTAATCCAGGCCTCTTGAGGGTACCCTGTGTCTGTATTATATCGGGAGTATTCCAGCACGTCTCACAATAGCTTTTCTCTTTTTCTCCTCTTTCCCCCCTCCTCTTCTTCCAGAAAGGTATAAGCACTATTGCCACATAGCCTTGGGGTAGAATCCCAGAGAAAAAGGTTTGCTGCTGGAAAAAGCTAGAGATGAAGATAATCGGTCCCAGATTGTATAAAGGCTTAATATAATATAGTCCTGGATAACCCACAGACCCCGAGTCTTTTACTTTTTGCCCCAGCTACAGTCTGGTACAAGAGCAGGGACACCGTGCGATCTAATAGTCCAGTCCAGACACACAGCGTTAGTAAGATAACCTGGGGCGCCTTTTAGAGCCGGCGTGTTGGGGGGATATTGCAGCGTAATTCATGGGGTTGGTGAGCAGCACACTCAATGGTAAGTAAATAAAACGGGTAACTCACCAGCCCCCTCCTATCCGCTCCACACGCTGGGGCTTGGCGGTGCTGTAGCCTTCCTCCTCGGGCTCCGTGCTGGCGTGTTGGCCGGTCTCGGTACGGGTCTCCCGGCACTCGATGGTCTCGGTGCTCTTACTGCGTCCTGCGCTGTGGCGTCAGCTGGTCGGGCGCCGTGGAGGTTCCAATGGCTCGCGTTGATGAGACTGTAGGTCAGCAGAGCGTAGGATACCAGGTCGTCGCCCCGTCCTCCTCTGTGGAGCTATTCCGGCTGGTGGTCTGCGACTATCCGCCACCCTCCCGCATCGGACCAGGTAGTGGGAGATAGGAGCGCAGGACGGCACAGCACGGGATAAGAAGTATGGAGGGCAGTTGGGGTCAAATGATGTCCGGTTAAAGGGAAAATGCCAAACACAGCAGTCCGACCCGCTTCGCCAGTGCCGAATCAGCAAGGGGCTCCAGGGTATCGAGCTTCAGAGGGGGAAGTTAGAGAGAGCCCAGGGCCATCCTCACACGCTCACCTCTCTCTCCATGCTGCCGAACCTCTCACTTCCGGTCACGCCCCCGTTTCAGCTCCATCCCACAGATCATTGACGCGAAGGGACAAAAAATGACCACACCAATTCAGATAGCAAAGGGATTCAGGGAATACTACGCCAACTTATACAACCTGCCGACTAGAACACAAGACGAAAGGACAATACAAGACTACCTCACAGCTTCACAGATCCCCCAACTCCCCACGGAAGCAAGGACTGAACTGGAAGACCCTATTACGCTAGAGGAACTTCAACGGGCAATAGGAGGGACAAAGCCAGGCAAAGCACCGGGCCTGGATGGGTTTACCCTGCAATATTATCAGACCCTCTTACCATTACTGGGTACACATATGGTGAGGATGTTTAATGGCCTGGGGGAGGGGAAATCACTACCCAAAGACACACTGAGAGCCCATATATCCCTAATAGCGAAGGAAGGCAAAGACCCGTCAGCGTGTGGGAGTTACAGGCCTATATCACTTTTAAATGTAGACCCGAAACTCTTTACAAAAATCATGGCCAACAGACTAACCCAATTTATGCCAGACCTAATTCACCTAGATCAAGTGGGATTCATCCCCGCCCGAGAAGCCAGGGACAATACCACAAAGGTGCTAAACCTTATTCACACGGTTACCAAATCCAACACCCCATGCGTGCTCCTCAGCACGGACGCTGAAAAAGCGTTTGATCGCGTGAATTGGGAGTACATGACATCAGTACTTAAGCATATAGGACTGGGACGCAAAATGCTACATTGGATTCAAAACATCTACTCCATACCCACAGCACAGGTAAAAGCCAATGGAATCTTATCCGACACGTTCCCAATAACAAACGGTACCAGACAGGGATGCCCACTCTCACCTCTCCTATTTGCCCTAGTCCTAGAACCCTTCTTATGTAAAATAAGATTGAACCACGATATCACTGGAGTGACAATAGATAACTCCCAATACAAGATAGCCGCCTACGCAGACGACCTTATGTTTGTCCTTACCAACCCAACGGTCTCTACCAAACCTCCTACGTGAATTTGATAAATATGGAAACATGGCTAATCTTAAAATAAACTTTGATAAATCGGAGGCAATGGGACTCAACATACCACCAAATAGATTGGACTCCCTGAAAGCACAGTTCAGATTCAAATGGTCAGATACCTCCCTTAACCACTTCAATACCAGACACTTAGACACCTTCCCGCCCAAGCCAATTTTCAGCTTTCATCGATGTCGCAATTTGAATGACAATTGCGCGGTCATGCTACTCTGTACCCAAACAAATTTTTTATCATTTTGTTCCAACAAATAGAGCTTTCTTTTGGTGGTATTTGATCACCTCTGCGATTTTTATTTTTTGCGCAACAAACAAAAAAAGACCGAAAATTTTGCAAAAAAACAAGTTTTTCTTTGTCACTGTTAATTTTTTTTGTAAATAAGTGCGTTTTCTTCTTCAATGACGGGCACTGATAAGGCGGCACTAATGGGCACTGATAAGGCGGCACTGATGGGCACCGATGAGGTGGCACCGATGAGGTGGCACTGATGATGGGCACTGATAGGTGGCACTGATGGGCATTGATAGGTGGCACTGGTATGCGGCACTGATGGGCACTCAGGTGGCACTGACGGGTACTCATAGGCGGCACTGATGCACACATATAGGTGGCACTGATAGGTGGCATGGATGGGCACTGATAGGTGGGCACGGATGGGCACTGATAGGTGGCACTGATGGACGCTGATGGGTGGCATTGCTGGGCATCCCTTTTTGCATACCTTTCTTTAACTTTTTTTTTTTTATTAAATATGATGTGCCAATCGGTGCCCATCTGTGGGCACTGATTGGCATATTTTTGGCATTTTTTTTAACATGTGGATGGCCATGGGGGATGTACCTGGCCATCCACATGCTAGGGGCTTCCCTGGTGGTATTGGGGGCTTCCCTGGTGGTCCTGGGGGCTTCCCTGGTGGTCTAGTGTGGGCATCTGAGGGGGGGGGCTGCGCTGATAAACAATCAGTGCATACCCCCCCTGTCAGGAGAGCCGCCGATCGGCTCTCCTCTACTCGCGTCTATCAGACGCGAGTGAGGAAAAGCCGATCAACGGCTCTTCCTGTGTACATCGTGATCAGCCGTGATTGGACACGGCTGATCACGTGGTAAAGAGCCTCCGCCGGAGGCTCTTTACCGAGATCAGTGTAGCGGTGTGTCAGACTGACACACCGCTCCACCGATCGCCGCGATGCGCGCCCCCACGGGCGCGCGGCGGCTGTTATCCTGAAGGACGTCATATGACGCCCAGTCAGGATAACGAAACCACTTCCCGGACGTCAATTTGCTATTGACCGGGCGGGAAGTGGTTAAATACCTGGGAACCCAAATCCCCAAAGATTTGAAACAGGTCTTTAACCTAAATTTCCCACCACTGCTGACCAAAACCCGACTACTTTTAGAGGAATGGACCAAAGGACTACACTCATGGTTCGGCAGATGTAATCTACTCAAAATGTCAATACTACCAAAATTCTTATACCTGTTTCAAGCATTACCGATACAGATCCCACCCCAATACTTTAAACAAATAGACTCCAACTTCACCAAATTTTTATGGACGAACTCAAAACCCAGACTGCGTAGACAATACTTAACATTGCCCAAAAACCATGGAGGCCTAGCCCTCCCAGACCTAAAAAATTATTAAAGAGCAGTGCACCTGGCCAGAATCATAGACTGGAACCGACATGACAAAAACAAGCTATGGATACAGCTAGAACAGGCACAATGCACACCCTCCCTGAAAGGGGCAGTCTGGTGTTATGACAGGCTGCCCCCAACAGTGAAGACACACCCCACTATAGGGACGACCCTGAAGGTAGGGGCATCCATACTATTCTCGACCTCTTTATCCACTGCTAACTCACCGCTCTACCCAATACTAGGGAACCCTGCCTTTCCACCCGGAATGGACAGGGGGGGATATGGGGCTCTGTCCAGAAGTGAAGGGACCGAGCCTCACATTTCCTAATGGACAATGACTGGCCCTCCATTCAATCATTGGTGGCCGAAAGCGGGCCCTTCCAACTACAGTTCTGGAGAGCAATTAGACTACACCACTTATTACACTCAATACCGCAACCAGCACAGTACAGCCGCGACTTGACGACCTTTGAATCATACTGTAGCGACGAAGGACTCTTGCCACGGGTATTGTCTAAGACATACGCCCTACTTAACTCCCCTGAGGAAACTCCCGACCTGGTATTTATCCATAAATGGGAATCTGACCTGGGATGTACATTTACCGAAGCCCAAAAACAAGCGATCATTAGGTTTTCCCTGCAAACATCTGTATGTACGAAAATACAAGAACTTAATTACAAGATATTGACCAGATGGTACTACACCCCTAGCAAACTCCACAAGTACTATCCAGCCACATCCGACAACTGTTGGAGATGCCAGTCAGAAAAGGGGACACTCCTCCATATTTTTTGGTCCTGCCCTCTGCTGCAACACTTCTGGACGTCAGTCCGGAGGATTACACAAAAATTCACGGACTATACGATCAGTGACGATCCAGCCTTTATACTGTTACACGCCACTCCAATTCCGGCAAAAAAATATAAAAAGATGATAGTGTGACATTTATTGAATGCAGCCAAGGCTTGCATCCCACTTCTATGGAAGAAGAGGACGCCCCCAACAATAGGAATATGGTTGCGCAGAGTGGAGGAGATTAAGAAACTGGAGGACTTAATCCTCACGTCACAGAATAAGCAGGAACAACACTCACAGACATGGATGCTGTGGAATATATTTATATTTTCCGATGAGGGAATAACCTTACTCAACACTTAAAGAACGATAAATCAGAATAAAATATAAATACAGTCCACCCTGGGCCCCCCCCTCACTCTTTTCTTTTCCATCTTTCTTCCTTCCTACTTTACTATCCTCTTTATTCTTCTCTCCACACAGGAAGAAACCTTATATATAGGATAAGACAAACAACTGACAGCCTATACTGTACACTCACGACCAGGAGACATGGAGATGAAACCCGGCTACGGGGTACAGGGATGAGCTGATACACACCACTCACAATGGTTACTGGGCTGCACAACGAATCGGTAGGGAGATGATAGACTATTAAGTGAAAAGTGATATAGTACCGAGACTGATAGGATGCATGCCCATATATGTATACGCTGCTAAATTCGTGGAGAATTATTGAACACTCTGTATATGACGTTGTTATTTATGTTCCTTTTCTTCTGTTTTGAAAATAAATAAAAATTATATTTGAAAAAAATAAATAAAAAATTCAGGACTACTGGCCCTGCATTGAAGGTGATGATATCGGAGAGATGCAACGGGACGGGCAGCACAATTAAAGTGGGAGTAAACGCCCATGTATATTGTTTACCTAGAAGTAAGCCCATAATAAGGCTTACCTATAGGTACAGAAAATATCTCCTAAACATGTGCAGTTTAGGAGATATTTACTTTAGATGCAGCCAGTGACATCACTGGCGCATGCACTTTGAAGGAATGGCATACCTGGCATCATTGTCCGCTTGCCCATTCATATCGCTGAAACCCGCAAACCCAGAAGGAAGACTGGGTGAAGATGGAAGTTCCTTCAGCGTTGACAGTGTGCCACTGGAGGGATTTGTTTTCAGGTAAGTCTGTCATAATATTCTAGTATGCGATGCATACTAGCACATTATGACAAACTGCCCGGTGCCAATTTTTTTTTTATAATCCGGTTTAATATGGCTTTAAGCCGTTTTAGGGGTCTGGTTGCATGGAGGAAAGGAAGCAAAGGAATAGGTAAATATTTAGTTTTACTCCTTCACCCCCTAGCCATATGGGCATTTAAAACCTGCAGTATGGGAAAGGTGATGGGATGGCACTGCATGGGTATGTTTAACAGCAGTCTGGGGTGGGGCTTTAATGAGAGTGGGGCTATGATCATTTCATTCATTGACTGCTTTGCAGGCAAAAAGGTTTCCAAAACGGTCCCTGTATGTGAATGCAAAACTTTCATATGTGCTCTTTATCTAGGCACAACAATCTCCATACTAAAAAAATTTAATTATTTTAAAATAAAATAGGAAAAATTTATCCTGGGGTAAACTCCCTAAAAGCCCTTCTGGAAGCTTGAACAGTAGCCCCTCAAAGATTTACTAATGTCCCCAGCAGCTGGGTGCATAAGGGGACGTGCCAGAATAACAATCCCCAAAGACTGCACACACCTCCTGTAAATGCTTTATATTCTCTCTCTACCAATACTATTGCTGACCTATGTTTGCTTGTTCTTCCTCTGTACCAATGTAATGAAAACGTTAATGGGGAAAAAAAAACGTAATGAAAACTATTATGGGGGAAAAAAAAAGTAATGAAAACTATTATGGGGGGGAAAAAAATAAGAAAATGCAAGTATACACAGAGTTAATTACAGCATACCTGTATAACTTTCCTCATCATCAGAAAGGGGAATTTCTTGTTTTAGTAATTGCTCTAGTTCCTCAGAGTCAGCCACATCAATGGGACGTGCTCCATGTTTATTGGCCTGGAAAGCATTCCCGCCATGCCGGAGAAGTAATTTCACAATCTACAATGATAACAAAAAAATAAATAATATGAGGACCCTGCCTAAATAACTAAATAGAAGCAATATGAAGTTTTTCTTCAGTTCATAGAATATATTATTCAAACACTAGAAAAGGGCAAGTTTCTTTTCAAGCTAGTCCATAATATGATGTGTCATATAAGGATCAGCTCATACTACTGCGATGTGCTTTTGATGCAATTTTTGAATCAGATTATGTAGTGCGACTTTGATACAACTTTGGATGTGGTTAGCATATTCTATAGAGCCAAATTGCACTGAAAACACCTAGTAGCACAGGAATCTTTTCCAAAATCGCACGGCACAGAGTCGGATTGATGCGAATGGGCATCACTGAAAATAATGTGATTTTTCTTGTCATGTGGATTCTGTGCGACTTAAGTCGCATCATAAATCACATCAGTGTGACCCAACAATAAGTGTATTGTTAGTTAGGTATGGCCTTATAATACTTAAGTGTAAAGGGTACTTTTATTGAACATTTAGAAACACGAGGGATGACAATATGGCATCAAATGGACTTTATAAAAACATTGAAGATATTTACACATATACAAATAATCAAATGTAGCATTCTGTAGAGCTATATACAAGCTCCAGTTATTTGGCAATATTAGCCCACAGTTCATCAAAGATGGCCGTATAAGTATGCCAGCCAGAGTGCTGTATGGTCTTTCCATATTTACAAAAACAGCCTCAGGCATACCTCAATGCCCATACATACAACACAGCACTATCTTTTTGTAACCCCAGCATTTAAAAGTATGCATGACCTTTATTAACAATCTTTACATTTACAAGGACTGTTGCGTTGGTATTTAAGACCTTTTCCTAAGTTCATACTGTCTGTGAGGGATTAAATCTGCAGGGTTGTCAACGACTTCCCTTTGTAGACATTTACTCCATGCATACTACTTTAATAAAGACCGTAAATATGAGATGGGTTTTCTTGTAGACATACAGCAATTACGTGATTATTGAACTTTCACTTGCCAAAGTGGTTTCCAAAGATTTGCAGTAAAGAATAATTTTCTTCAGCCATCTTTGGCTACTCATCTTGCTCTCACTTCCTGTACTTTAACAAGCACGTTGCACTTGTGCACACCACCCCGCCATATTTTATTACACCCTTATCACTGTTATATTAGCGGTAGCAATAGTAATTCCACCATGCTCATGTAATAATGATGACCAAAACCTTAACAAGTGTTTGTGTGCTTTAACACTACATATGCCATGTCTAGTCTCTAAATGTGTGCAAGAGACTTCCACTACTGCTGATAGCAAAGGAAAGCAGGGGGGAATGCAGCTGTGAGGAAAAACAGAAAGGGAGATGGAGCCTGCTCCCTAGGGCGTAAATGTTTTTGGGTGCAAGAGCTATCCAATGCTGCTCTACAGGAAACGCACAGTGTTCTTTTCTTTTAATACCTTAAAGCACATGCGTCAAACACAAGGCCCATTGGCTAAATCTGGCCCTTAGGCCTGGTCATGTGGCCCTTACATCCAGTTTTACAGCCGCAACGTGGCGGAACGCCATTCCACCACCACCAGCTCTCCAGTTCTCACCCTCTGCTCCCCACTGTCACTTGTAAACACAGAAGCCTTCAGTGTTCACAAGGGACAGCTTTGCTCAGTGCCTTCCGGATCTAAAAGTTCTTTCTCTCGAGATCTCCCTGCAAGACACGCTGCCTACACATGGAGATATTAGGGCCAGGTAGGAGAGAGAGATGCAAGGAAGCTTTGAATAGGGTTGGGGTTGCACCTCATGTACACAGCACACCCCTGAAATCTGCACTTTGTACGTAGCGCACTCCTAAACCCTGCATTGTGTACATAGTGCACCCCTGAACTCTGCACAAAACACACTCCTGAACTCTGCACTGTGTAGGTAGAGTAATGCTGAACCCTGCACTCTATACATGTCGCACTTTAGATACAACCAGCCCTTTGAGGGCAACCATACCATACCATACTGCTGATGTGGTCCGTGATGAAATAGAGTTGGACACCCCTGCTATAAAGGATTAGGCATATGTAGAATGTTGCCCACCCACATAGTTTGGGTAGCACATGGCGGTGCCCAACGTATACAAGAAGGAACAAACCAATCCATAAGGCTTTTCTTGTCCAAGGCTAAAAATACTCTGCTACTTCTTGAACAAGGCAGCCCCACAAACAATATACTATATAATCTGTGAGCCAATTCATCTGTAGCTCTCACTAGAGTAAGCATTTTTAAGCAGTGAATAAAACCCACTAAGCAGAATAGATTTTCCTCTACGGTCAATTCCCCATATTGGTAAGGGCACTCTCAAATTCTGGATATTTCAGGAAACAGAAATAAACCCAAAAGGAAGGTAATCTGCAGAGATCTAGTGATCTGAGTAAGGGGGATTACAGGTACCCTTAAAAAAGCAGTATTATCTCCCAAAATTTTATATATTGCAGCTAACCAATCCGATGGGGTGGCTGCATCAGTTTTCTTTCTAAGACTTTTCCCCCTGCTTTCATCTGATGATCTGGCTGGTAACACACCTCCAGTGCCCCTATTCTGGATGAATGAGCACAGAGGGCACCTTTGGACAGCAGCTTTGTTAGTCTTGTGAGTACACTAACAAATTGAAGCAAAACGACAGATAACACTTTAAAAACAGTTACAGGAAACGTTTTTTTCCTTTTGGGATAAAGGTTTTACATAAATAAAACCTGATCATTGCAAGCACCCCTGTTGGTATTAAATGGTTTGTCTCATCCCCTTAACTGATACATTCAACAGACTTACTGGCTGGATCACCAGATGAAAATAGAAGAAAGCCAGCCTAAAAAAATAAAATATATAATGAATGCAGCCATCACATCTAGAAATGGTAAGCTGCAATATAATAAACATGTGCTTTTGCGTTTAATACCACTTTAACCACTTTCTGACCAGCCGCCGCAGGTTTACTGCGGCAGAATAGCACAGGTGGGCGAAACGACGGAGCTGTACATGGGCTCCTTTTAAGCGGGATAGCAGGGAGGTGCCGATGCTCGTGGCCGCAATGACCACCGGCCACGTGCGATCACGGGCATGAGAGGCAGAATAGGGATGTGTGTGTGTGTGTGTGTGTGTGTGTGTGCAAAAATCCCTGTTCTATAAGCTGAGGAGAGGCAGATCGCGAGTTCCTAATAGCTAGGAATGACGATCTGTCATCTCCTATAGTCAGTCCCCTCCCCCCCACAGTTGGAACACACAGTCAGGGAACAGTTAACCCCTTGATCGCCCCCTGGTGTTAACCTTTTCCCTGCCAGCCACATTTACACAGTAAATCGGTGCATTTTTATAGCACTGATCGCTGTATAATTGTCAATGGTTTCAAAAATGTGTCCGCCATGTCGCAGTCCCAATAAAAAAAAAATTGCAGATCTCCGCCATTACTAGTAAAAAAATAATAATAAAAATGCCATAAATCTATCCCATATTTTGTAAACGCCCAAAACTTTTGCACAAACCAATCAATATACACTTATTGCAATTTTTATTACCAAAAATATGTAGAAGAATACATATCGGCCTAAACTGAGGAACAAAAAAAAAAAAACCAGGGACATTAATTATAGCAAAAAGTACAAAATATTGTGTTTTTTTCTAAAAATAAATACCGCAGAGATGATCAAATACCACCAAAAGAAAGCTCTATTTGTGGGGAAAAGAGGACGTCAATTTTGTTTGGGTACAGCGTCACACAACCGTGCAATTGTCAGTTAAAATTACGCAGTGCCGAATTGCAAAAAATGGCCCGGTCATTGAGCAGCCAAATCTTCCGGGGCTGAAGTGGTTAAACACTTAGCATCTGACCACATTACATTTACCGCAGACAGGAGGCAAAGCCAGGCTAGACAACGTACTGGTACGTCGCGCGTAGCAGATTCGCACTAGCTCGCCCCCCTGGGGCGCACAGCTGCATGACCCTGTGACTGTTGTGTCCACTGGACACAACAGCGCTCGCTGTGAGAGGCTGGGTATCATGTGATCGCTATGATTGGTCATAGCGATCACATGATGAGAATGTCAACAGTCATGAATGGCTTCTATTCATGACTGTATTGTGGTAAGATAAGTGGATAAATTTTCGCGCAAATAATTAATATTAGACAGCAATTAAAAACGTTAAAAAATAGTTATAAAATGCACTAGTGAATAAATAAAATCTAATAGTGACACCAATAAATAAATGGTCTGGGGATGATGATAATAATAACAAATTCTCTAGTTGCAACTTAATATGTGCAAAGAGTGAAGAACACACAGTAAAAAGTGACGTAATGTCTAAATAAAGTGCCTGGTGTTGTACTTATAGTAATTAAATATTAACATAATAGTTAAAATATGAAATATAAATAGATACGGGTGTTAAATAGAATAAATCACATAAGTATCAAAAGTGAATCGCATATGTCATACAGGTGAATAATGATGTAACAAAGTGTCAAAAATAGCTAAAACAAATGTGATGCACGTGAGAGTGCTAAGACATTAAAAAGTGAAACCAAAAAAGATGAATAAACGTGTATCCCACACTCAATAACGAGTGTGTGTGAATGTGAATAGTTCGTGATAATATAATGTCCAATCAAATTCCAGAGTAAAATCAGATATTTCCAAGCTAGTGATATAAATGGTCACTGTAATTTCCTTATCGATCATCTATAGTGGGGTATCCTAGATCGGTCTCTCTATTCGCTCACCTCAGTTAGTATTGGGTATCGCCTTTCTGGGATATCCTATAATTCCCAACTATCGATGTCTCAAGGGTCATAGATGTAGATCTGCGTTTTGTCCCTTGTCTTCCCTGTCTCCTCTGGTTGGTTATTCCGCCCAATCTTTTCTCCTTAGATAATTATCTGAGTGGTGTATCTATGGTGCTAATAGTCATGGGCTCATCATGACATAACACTCAGGGGGATAAGAGGGGACGGGGGACAAACAGGTCTCCACTAGTGTAGTAAGGTTAAAAACCAAAGGTTCAATTTAATGATAAAAGGTGTACTCGTACATTTAAAACATAAAAAACTGGCAAAAAGATAAGGAAACTTCACCGGCGTTCTCAGCGCCTCCTCGCGTCCTATTTTCTTTCCACTGCTTGCCTACGGCCACTCCCTACGCGTTACGACACGTCACGTGTCTTCATCTGGGGAACCGGATTGGTGGGCATTGAGTGTTTAAATATCTATTAAAACCGGAAGTAACGTCGCGGCCATCTTTGTTGTGGTCAACGGTGTATATACCAATATGTGTGTCTACCGTGTTAAGGGCAACTATTTGTATTGGTAGATGGCGGCCATTTTCTTGATTATGTTGCATAGGACTTGGTATTCATATGTGCGCCGCCATTTTGTTGGTTGTTTATGGTGCTAATTTGCGTACTGTCAGCAGTCTATGTCTCCCGTTATCCTCCTCATTGGGGGAGACGGGATGTTTGTTATCCTGCTGTATTGGTTACTGGCCGTTCATGTTGCTTGATATAGTCAGTCGCTGTGTATACTTGTAGAGAGTTAAAAAGCATTTATAATGTAGATTTAAAAAATGTGTAGTTTCATCTTGCCGTAAATGGTCATGATGGAAAACTGACATACTAGGCTGCATACGATTGAGTGATATGATATCGCAGCTATATTAAGGTTTTTTTTTTTTTTTTTTTAAATAATTTAAAATATTAAAAATAGAAATAGAAATACATTGTCCGATGACATTTATGTCTAGAATGAGGGGGGTGGTCATACCTCACTGTCTGGCTTAATAGGGTTGGTGTAAGTTACTTCTATAGTGTTGAATTAATTTGGATACACATAATTATATAGTGGTGGTGGAAGATAATTAAATATTGCATAGGGATTAAAATACTGCCAAATTATCAGCTAATTGTTGGCATCCTAAGTGTATATAAATTCCTATGATTTTTATAGAGCAGGAAAAAGCCTTGAGATCACCGGTGTACAGTTACAGTAGAGTTACATTATGCATGTATAATTCTGTATCTACTATACATCTCTATATTGCGTATATCTGTTGGTTGATCTAAGCTAGTCCAGTTTCTTAAGGGGGTAAAAAAGTATAATAGTTAAGACAACCGAGCATGAATATATTATATATACTAGAGCCTCATGTAGATAAAGTAAAGGGTGTCATGTAATGTAAAGTGGTTAAAAATTACTTAAAAAACAATTAAGATCAAATTCCACATTCATTCCTCCCGGTACAAGGGTCTGTAAGGTATGGATCCATTTGGACTCTTTTTGACTTATATTCCTAATTTTGTGGCTACCTCTCCATGATTTTTTATATTTATCGATTCCCCAAAATTGGAGTGTGGAAGGGTCCTGGTTATGTTTTAGAGCAAAGTGTCTTGAAACACTATGTTTCGGAAATCCATTCTTGATGTTCCGGACATGTTCTTCTAGTCTGTCTTTTAAGGCTCTTTTTGTTCTTCCCACATATTGTAATTTACAGCTGCACTGTAGTACATACACTACTCCTTTGGAGTGGCAGCCAATAAAGTCTTTTATTTTGTGTGTTTGGCCCGTACTTGTGGCAATAAATTCTGTTCTTTTGCCTTGGAATTTCTGTGCGTGTCTGCATACATAGCAGTTGCGACAAGGGAAGAAGCCCTTTCCTGAGAAAAATGAGTAGGTCGGTTTGGTTGGTGGTTCTATTACTGTTTTAACTATGAGATCCCTGATTGTGGGTGCTCTTTTGTAGACGATATTTGGTTTCTGAGGTAGTATGGTTTTGAGATCTTTATCTTTCTTCAAGATGTGCCAATGTTTTCCTATCATTTTGGCTACATCCTTATGTTGAACGTTAAAATCTAGTATTAGGCAAGGTGCTTCATTTTGGTATAGTTTTTTTGGGTTACTTTTGAGCATAGTGTTTCTGTCCATTTGGTTGACTGATTGTATTTGTTGCGTGATCCATTGGTCATCATATCCCTTTGCTATGAACCTTTCTCCGATTTGTTTGGCTTGTACTTGGAAGTCTTCATTTCTTGTGCAGTTCCGCTTAATTCTTATTAATTGTCCCTTTGGGATATTGTAGAGCCACGGTTTGTAGTGGCAACTGTTTATATCCAGGTAACTATTGGTATCTACATTCTTGAAGTATGTTTTTGTTACCACTGTATTGCCTTCAATGCTGATATTTAAATCCAAGAAGTCTACCTTTTTTGCATCGATTTTCCACTCTAGTTTGATGTTGTTATCGTTTTCATTAAGTTTTTTTAGGAAGTTTTCTAGGGAGTTTCTATCTCCGTTCCATACTATTATAACATCATCAATGTAGCGTTTATACAGCGTGAGTTCTGCTGGTATGTCCTTATATACTGCGTTCTCCTCCCATTGGGCCATAAATGCATTGGCTACTCCTGGTGCAAATTTAGGTAGACTTCTTGGATTTAAATATCAGCATTGAAGGCAATACAGTGGTAACAAAAACATACTTCAAGAATGTAGATACCAATAGTTACCTGGATATAAACAGTTGCCACTACAAACCGTGGCTCTACAATATCCCAAAGGGACAATTAATAAGAATTAAGCGGAACTGCACAAGAAATGAAGACTTCCAAGTACAAGCCAAACAAATCGGAGAAAGGTTCATAGCAAAGGGATATGATGACCAATGGATCACGCAACAAATACAATCAGTCAACCAAATGGACAGAAACACTATGCTCAAAAGTAACCCAAAAAAACTATACCAAAATGAAGCACCTTGCCTAATACTAGATTTTAACGTTCAACATAAGGATGTAGCCAAAATGATAGGAAAACATTGGCACATCTTGAAGAAAGATAAAGATCTCAAAACCATACTACCTCAGAAACCAAATATCGTCTACAAAAGAGCACCCACAATCAGGGATCTCATAGTTAAAACAGTAATAGAACCACCAACCAAACCGACCTACTCATTTTTCTCAGGAAAGGGCTTCTTCCCTTGTCGCAACTGCTATGTATGCAGACACGCACAGAAATTCCAAGGCAAAAGAACAGAATTTATTGCCACAAGTACGGGCCAAACACACAAAATAAAAGACTTTATTGGCTGCCACTCCAAAGGAGTAGTGTATGTACTACAGTGCAGCTGTAAATTACAATATGTGGGAAGAACAAAAAGAGCCTTAAAAGACAGACTAGAAGAACATGTCCGGAACATCAAGAATGGATTTCCGAAACATAGTGTTTCAAGACACTTTGCTCTAAAACATAACCAGGACCCTTCCACACTCCAATTTTGGGGAATCGATAAATATAAAAAATCATGGAGAGGTAGCCACAAAATTAGGAATATAAGTCAAAAAGAGTCCAAATGGATCCATACCTTACAGACCCTTGTACCGGGAGGAATGAATGTGGAATTTGATCTTAATTGTTTTTTAAGTAATTTTTAACCACTTTACATTACATGACACCCTTTACTTTATCTACATGAGGCTCTAGTATATATAATATATTCATGCTCGGTTGTCTTAACTATTATACTTTTTTACCCCCTTAAGAAACTGGACTAGCTTAGATCAACCAACAGATATACGCAATATAGAGATGTATAGTAGATACAGAATTATACATGCATAATGTAACTCTACTGTAACTGTACACCGGTGATCTCAAGGCTTTTTCCTGCTCTATAAAAATCATAGGAATTTATATACACTTAGGATGCCAACAATTAGCTGATAATTTGGCAGTATTTTAATCCCTATGCAATATTTAATTATCTTCCACCACCACTATATAATTATGTGTATCCAAATTAATTCAACACTATAGAAGTAACTTACACCAACCCTATTAAGCCAGACAGTGAGGTATGACCACCCCCCTCATTCTAGACATAAATGTCATCGGACAATGTATTTCTATTTCTATTTTTAATATTTTAAATTATTAAAAAAAAAAAAAACAAAACCTTAATATAGCTGCGATATCATATCACTCAATCGTATGCAGCCTAGTATGTCAGTTTTCCATCATGACCATTTACGGCAAGATGAAATTACACATTTTTTAAATCTACATTATAAATGCTTTTTAACTCTCTACAAGTATACACAGCGACTGACTATATCAAGCAACATGAACGGCCAGTAACCAATACAGCAGGATAACAAACATCCCGTCTCCCCCAATGAGGAGGATAACGGGAGACATAGACTGCTGACAGTACGCAAATTAGCACCATAAACAACCAACAAAATGGCGGCGCACATATGAATACCAAGTCCTATGCAACATAATCAAGAAAATGGCCGCCATCTACCAATACAAATAGTTGCCCTTAACACGGTAGACACACATATTGGTATATACACCGTTGACCACAACAAAGATGGCCGCGACGTTACTTCCGGTTTTAATAGATATTTAAACACTCAATGCCCACCAATCCGGTTCCCCAGATGAAGACACGTGACGTGTCGTAACGCGTAGGGAGTGGCCGTAGGCAAGCAGTGGAAAGAAAATAGGACGCGAGGAGGCGCTGAGAACGCCGGTGAAGTTTCCTTATCTTTTTGCCAGTTTTTTATGTTTTAAATGTACGAGTACACCTTTTATCATTAAATTGAACCTTTGGTTTTTAACCTTACTACACTAGTGGAGACCTGTTTGTCCCCCGTCCCCTCTTATCCCCCTGAGTGTTATGTCATGATGAGCCCATGACTATTAGCACCATAGATACACCACTCAGATAATTATCTAAGGAGAAAAGATTGGGCGGAATAACCAACCAGAGGAGACAGGGAAGACAAGGGACAAAACGCAGATCTACATCTATGACCCTTGAGACATCGATAGTTGGGAATTATAGGATATCCCAGAAAGGCGATACCCAATACTAACTGAGGTGAGCGAATAGAGAGACCGATCTAGGATACCCCACTATAGATGATCGATAAGGAAATTACAGTGACCATTTATATCACTAGCTTGGAAATATCTGATTTTACTCTGGAATTTGATTGGACATTATATTATCACGAACTATTCACATTCACACACACTCGTTATTGAGTGTGGGATACACGTTTATTCATCTTTTTTGGTTTCACTTTTTAATGTCTTAGCACTCTCACGTGCATCACATTTGTTTTAGCTATTTTTGACACTTTGTTACATCATTATTCACCTGTATGACATATGCGATTCACTTTTGATACTTATGTGATTTATTCTATTTAACACCCGTATCTATTTATATTTCATATTTTAACTATTATGTTAATATTTAATTACTATAAGTACAACACCAGGCACTTTATTTAGACATTACGTCACTTTTTACTGTGTGTTCTTCACTCTTTGCACATATTAAGTTGCAACTAGAGAATTTGTTATTATTATCATCATCCCCAGACCATTTATTTATTGGTGTCACTATTAGATTTTATTTATTCACTAGTGCATTTTATAACTATTTTTTAACGTTTTTAATTGCTGTCTAATATTAATTATTTGCGCGAAAATTTATCCACTTATCTTATGACTTTTTAGTGTATTTGTGAACACTGCTCATTTTTGCTGCATTTATACGCTCTGTTACTTCTACTGACTTCTATTACTCACAGTAGCGCCAGGGATCATACCCATACATGACTGTATTGTGATGCTGTGATTGGCCTACTGCTATCACATAGTACCTGGGCCAATCACAGCACCCTATGCTATGTGATTAGCTGTAGCCAATCACAGCATGTCAAAAGTAAGCAAGCTGTCATGAATGAAAAGCCATTCATGAAAGTGAACTGTTGCTTATAACATGGATCACTGCTGTTATAAGCAATAACAGTGTAAAAAAAAAAATAATAATAATAAAAATGATATACCGTACATTTTAATTAAAGGACTTTGAAATTAGGCTCACAGATCATCAATGCTGCCTGTTCAGTGCCCATCTGCAGCCTCTAAATTCCCCATTAATACACCCTGTTCAGTGCCCATCTGCAGCCATTAAATTGACCAACAATGCAGCCTGTTCAGTGCCCATCTGCAGCCTATAAATTGACCAACAATGCAGCCTGTTCAGTGCCCATCTGCAGCCTCACCTTTCCCATCATTGCAGCCTCGCCAGTGTTGGATTATCCCTGCTGTCTCCGAGGGAAGAGGAGGAGCAAGCGCCGTTGAATTACACAGAGCTGCGATCTCCTGTGTACCAGGCGCTCCATCACTCACAGCCACGCCTCCTGGCCCTGCACATATGATAGAAAAAACAGTGGCCCACTTCAGGGCCAGGAGGCGTGGCTGTGAGTGACGGAGCGCCGGGTACACAGGAGATCGCGGCTCTATGTAATTCAGCGGCACTCGCTCCTTTTCCCTCAAAGACAGCAGGGATCGGTGTAAAACACGCACCCACGATTTTCTTATTAAGGTTAAGGGTGTGTGTGTGTGTGTGTGTGTGTGTGTGTGTGTGTGTGTGTGTGTGTGTGTGTGTGTGTGTGTGTGTGTGTGTGTGTGTGTGTGTATATATATATATATATATATATATATAAACAATTTTAGAGCTGCGCAATCATTAAAAACATCTTCTCTGCTCACTCAGCTGTCAAAAGAAAAAATCTGGCCAGTCTACCAAGTTTTTAACATTGTCTGTGCTAGTAGATAACTATAAACATTGTGACTCTTCCTTAGATCAAAGGGATAAACTTCTGTGTGTAAGTGCAGGAAGTTTAACCACTTAGGCCTCATTCTCACGAGGCGGATCGGCTTCCACGGAGTCCGCCCCTGTGCGTCAGCTCAGTGGGAGATCTCTCCGTTTGATCTCTGCTGATCCGGCGGATGACAGGTCCCTCTCTGCTCACTGAGCGGGGAGGGGCTTGTCGACCACCGCTGGTTTCTAAGGAGAGATCGGATGAAAACAGACAGGATGTCCGTTTTCATCAGATCTCACCTGATCCGATCAGCGACGGATGCGAACATAGAGCCATCCGTTTGCTTTTAGTGGACATGTCACCGCTAACATCCGTCGCTCCATAGACTAGCATGGAGCGCTCGTTCAGGTCCACCGTCAAAACTGACAGACGGACCGGAATGGTCTGACAGTATGAAAGGGGCCTAATAGTCTAAACCTTTTTCTGACATTCAGTATTTTTTGCTAGAAAATTACTCGGAACCCCAAACATTATATATATATTTAGCAGAGACCCGAAGGAATAAAATGGCAATTGTTGCAATAGTTCATTGTATTTGCACAGTGGTCTTTCAAACGCATTTTTTGTGGAAAAAATACACTTCAATTAAAAAAATAAATAAAAAAAAGAAAAACAGTAAAGTTAGCCCAATTTTTTTTTTTGTTTAATGTGAAAGATGTTACGTTGCGAGAATCGTGAGCTATCGTCCAAGCAAAAAAAAATCTTGATTCCCATTTTAGCCAGAATCCTGCAGCTCTCTAAATAAAAATTATATATATATATATATATATATATATATATATATATATATATATATATATATATATATTTTACCCATTTTTTTTTTCTTACATACTGTCACCAGTCTGTATCCCTGATCATACCAGTTGTATGTGGATGCTGTACTGCACCGGTGACAGTATGTAGGGAAAAGTTTGTAAATGTAGTTTTTTTTTATTTAATTTCTTCATTTTCAAAAAATTGTGGCAAAAAACTCTTACTAAATACCTTTGGACTGTCTACTTTCCATAAAGGGGTAATTTGAAGGGGGATTTCTACTGTCCTGGCATTTTGAGGGTCTCAAAAAATTAGATAGGCCGTCAGTACACCAGGGTTGATCAATTTTCAAATATATATAGCATAGTTTGTAGACTCTAAAAAAAATAAATCTACAGACTAGAGAATATACACAGATTTGGGTTATTTTTACCAAAGAAATGTAGCAGAATACATTTTGGCCTAAAAATTATAAAGAAAGATAATTTGTTTGCAACATTTTTTAACAAAAAAGATACAATTTTTCCTCCAGTTTTTCGGTGTTTTTTTTTGTTTATATAGCAAAAAATAAAAAACCCAGTGGGGATCAAATACCACTAAAAGAAAGCTCCATTTGTGTGAGAAGGTTTTTAAAAAGGTCTGGTCTTTTGTCAATGGTGTATCAAAAAAGGAAATAATGCTACCATGAATGCCAATATTGTTAAAGCTGTATTAAACCCCAAAACAAAAATGTAATATATTGCAGCTTACAAATCATTAGATGCGTTTTTTTTAAAGTTTTTTCTGCCCTCTGCTTTCACCTGGTAATCTGAACAATAACACACCTCTTGTATATAAGGCTGCCTTCACTTTGGATGAAGGAGCACAGGGGTACCTTTGAACAGCATCATTGTCAGTCTGGGGGAAGGGAGTGTTAGGCCTCATGCACAATGCAGCTCTCAAACAACTGTTTTACTGGGCATCTGACGTTTTTTTCCCTTGCCCCTAAAGGCCCCTCTATGTTACCCTATTTGTCCATGCATACACAGGAGTTTACAGGCTGTTCAGCACAGGAGACGTTGGGGAGAAAACCCACCTGACTTGCCTAAACATGTGTAAACAAGTCTAAACACTAGGCGTGTTTAGTGCTTGAGCGTTCATTCACTTGAATGGCCAGAATAAATTAATAATCTGAGCAATGAAATGAATGAACTCCCAAAAACTTGAAAGAAAGAGGACAACGTTCAGAAGAGCTTAGTGTACATGAAGCCTTTGATATACTAGCCAAATTGAAGCCGAACTCTAGATAATACTTCATAAGCAGGTACAGCAATTCCTTTTGGGGTAAAAAAATGTATCCAATTAAAAGCTCATCGTTTTAAAACACCCTTGTCAGTGTTAAATGGTGTGTCTCATCCCTGTTACTGCTACAACTGCAGGAGAGCTTTGTCTTTTCAAAAACATCATACTTACTGGCTGGGTCACCAGGTGAAAATAAGAGAGAGAAAGCCTAAAAAAAAGAAAATGAATGCAACCATCCCGTCTAAGAAGTGGTAAGCTGCATTCTAATAAAGGTTAGCTTTTTGATTTAATACCGCTAAGTCAAGTAATGAAGGCATTGCATGAATAAAAGGAAAACTCCACAAAAAAAATAAAAATAAATCTCAGATTAAAAACCTTTGGAAGCAGGAAATACTTACATCTCTGTGGCCACTGCTGGCTGCATCATGAAGAGGAGTGTCATCGTCCAGTCCCTGGGTATTCACATCAGCTCCTGCTGCTATCAAAACTTTAGCAACTTCATAACTACCCATATTGCAAGCTTCATGCAGCGGTGTCCATCCTGCAAAGCAAGTTAATGAATACAATGGCTAAGTTGTATTGTTTCAAGGACACAAAACTATTATGATAATCAATTTTAAACAAATCATTGGAATGTGACAAACAGCGCTTATTCTCCCAAGAAAGCATATCTGTCTTCAATGTGGGAGCTTAATATTGTACTGTTTTGCAGTGTAATGATACATTTATACAATAGTTATCTAAATTAAAAGATTCTAATTAAGGACATCATCAGTATAAATACTTTCCAGAAAAAAATAATTCTGCATGCTTCTTATTAGTACACTGACTAACTCCTTGTGCTGCTTCTGCTCACACATCAGCTACCTTATACAGAGACTGCTAGAGACTGATACCAGGTCAAATTCAGATACATACAATGCTTGAATTTTAAAAACACATTTAATCCTGTAATAATGATTACAGATCTGCATTAATGTGTCCTCTATATCTGCCTAGAGTTCAACCTTCAGAGACAGAAATTAACCCTGGTTTCAGACTACAGGCAGTCCTCTAGTTGCAAACATCCGACTTACAAACGACTCCTATTTACAAACAGAGGGAGACGACAGGGAGTGAGAGGAAATCTACCCCTAGGAAGGGAAATTCACTCCTGTAAGCGTTATGGGAAAAAGGTATCTCCATCGACGCTTTATCACCAAGGCTTGTTTCCACAACAACCCAAAATTTTATAAATCCAATTGTCATAGGGACAGAAAGTGAGGTGAAATCTTCTGGACAGGGGTACAGGCAGCAAAACAAATGTTACAGGGGTGTTAAACCTTCCCTATGCTATCCAAAAAGATTGAAACATTTTTTTTTTGGGCTGGAGCTACGCCTAAAAAATGTACCTGTTCCGACTTGCAAACAGATTCAACTTAAGAACAAACCTACAGATCCCATCTTGTTTGTAACCCAGGGACCACCTGTATATGAAAATATGTTGTGGAATAATCCGGCAGTGTGCTCAGTACAGGAACAAGGACAAGGACAAGGTCATCCAGTGCCCAGGGAGAGGATGCCAAACGGCTATTTCCATCTCCTATTGTGCAAGCCCAAAATGTCCTATGCAACTGCCTCCCGCTTGTCTCAGCGTCACTGCGCAGGCTCCTGGGTCCATGTCAAACCTGATTGGCAGACCTGAAGTGCGCAGTTTTATTCCTACTGTGTGATCATGGCCTCTGCCAATCTCCTTACACCAACTGTGAATAGCATCAAACCGGCTAGAGGCAAAACAAAGGGAAAAGCATGCATGCCAGTCACAGTGAAGCATGCATTTGCACAGATTATGGAGAAGCAAAGGATGTTTATATCAAAACACTCAACTATGCATTAGGTATTAAATAGTTGATATGTTAGACCCCTTTCACACTGGGGCGCTTTGCAGGCGCTACAGCACTAAAGATAGCTCCTGCAGAGCACCCTGAAACAGCCGCTGCTGTGTCTCCAGTGTGAAAGCCAGAGGGGTTTCACACTGGAGTGGTGCGCTTGCAGGACGTTAAAAAACTCCTGCAAGCAGCATCTTTGGAGCGGTGATGGAGCGGTGTATACACCGCTCCTGCCCATTGAAATCAATGAGGCAGCACGGCTATACCGCGCTGCCCCATTGAAATAGCGCTACTAAAACAACGGTAAAGCGGCGCTAAAAATAATGCCGTTTTACCGCTGGCGACCGCACCGTCCTAGTGGGAAAGGGGCCTTAGGGAAAAAAAAAAAAAAGGAGTCGAACATAAACAACTTCTGCAGTGTTAATACTGGGCACAGGCTTGTGTTGGCCAGTCACCATTGTCCTCACTTCAGCTCATTAATGTGGCCAGGCATGTAAGACGGCAGCAGAACAATGCAGGTGGGGGGAGGGGAGCAAACCCTGCTCAGTCCTAATCTGACAGCACTCCTGTATTACCAAAGTCATTGACTGCGTTTATGTGCATAAAGGAAAGCTGCACTGGCAGGAAGCTGGAAGGGGGAGAAAGAACAGAACTCACGCCTCCTACTGGCTTTCTCCCCCTCTATAGCATTGGCTCCCCACTTCCTGCACCTGACAGGAGTAGTGAAAATGTAGTCATTACTCCAGTCAGCCTGTAACGTTGGCAGATACTTGCCATATGACACCCCATGTGAAACCACCGCTCCCCGCGGCAGTGGCTCCTGCTGCCCAACTTCACCTCCTTGTCTCAAGTCCGAGTGTGCTGCCTGGCTGCAGCAAGAGGGTTTACTGTTGCAACAAAGGTGTCTAAAACATTGCTTATTGAAATTTTTTATTACCTGCAAAATCTTTAACATTTACATTTGCACCAAGACGAATGAGCTCTTTCACTTGACCAAGGTCTCCGCGTATAGCTGCCATATGCAAAGAAGTTTCTCCACGTTCATTTCTTTTATTAACTTTGTCCTTCTGCCTTGTGGAAGATGTGGGAGTTTTCTTTTGAGTTGGTGTTGCTTGCGAAGGATGATTTGGAGTAGAGTCTGTGGATATGAAAACATATGGAAGCAATTTTAATATAAAGCAACTAGCAGGTAAAAATAGAAAAAGTGTTCACTAAAGCAGCAGTTCTCTGCTACTCATCTGCCAAATATGCTGAGCTGGGCCACACTTTGAGTTCCAACCAAAATGCTAAATTTAAGCCACAGAGGATAGTTACATTTTAACTATCCTCTGTGGATAAGTATTGAATAAACTGCTGTCATCAGAGACTGCTGTATCTGCTAAAGGGCCCCGTCCCTCAGTTCACACAGAGTAAAAATTTCCTAAAGTGATTGTTCCTATAAAAATAACACGCATGTTATACTTACCTGCATAGAATGCATAAAGATGAAAAACCTTCTGCATTTACAACCCCTTTAGCAAACAAGAAAGAATGCTTCAAACTATTTGGCTACATTTATTTTTTTCCACATCACAATAAAAATCCACTTTATACCCAACAGTATTTTTGCAAAAACTTCTGGCAGAAGGTGGACAGTCCCTAAATGACCCCTAACTAAGCCGATACAGTGATTTTCACTTTCCATATTTCACTTGTTTGGCATTGCCTTTACTCAGGCAGGCCTTTCTTCTATTTGGTGTGATCAGGGGCTGATAACAAATATATATATATTATTTGTATTAAAAGTATATTTCTCTTTTTAATTGGCAAATAGGAAAAATTTCAGATTTACCTTTTACAGCCAGCAGGTGGAGCTGTATGCAATCTCCATGCTCTTTGAATTAGAAAGTGCATATACATACATATACAAATACATACACAGTTTCAACATAAAGGTAAACTATAATTGTTTGGAGTTAATTTTGGTTTAAAGTTATAAACTACATTTTTAAACTGACTTTTTGTAAAATATATACAAGATCTTTAACACAGGATGCACAAGATGTACAATTCCCAGGGAATTATGGATTGAGCAGAGCAGAAGCTGCTTTCTTTCAGACTTCCAATCTTTTATTAAATCTCTCATACAGAGCGGTCTTAACCACTTGACCACTGGGCACTTAAACACCCTTAATAACCAGACCAATTTTCAGCTTTCGGTGCTCTCACATTTTGAATGACAATTACTCAGTCATACAACACTGTACCCATATGAAATTTTTGTCCTTTTTTTCACACAAATAGAGCTTTCTTTTGGTGGTATTTAATCACCGTTGGGTTTTTTTTTTATTTTTTTTGCGCTATAAAAGAAAAAAGACTGAAAATTCGGTAAAAAAAATAATTTTTCTTCGTTTCTGTTATAAAATTTAGCAAATTTGTAATTTTTCTTGATAAATTTTGGCCAACATTTATACTGCTACATATCCTTGGTAAAAATAAGTACAAATTGGGGTATATTATTTGGTCTTTGTGAAAGTTATAGAGTCCACAATCTATGGTGCCAATATCTGAAAATTGATCATACCTAAAGTACTGACGGCCTATCTCATTTCTTGAGTCCCTAACATGCCAGAAAAGTACAAATACCCCCCAAATGACCCCTTTTTGGAAAGAAGACATTCCAAGGTATTTAGAAAGAGGCATGGTGAGTTTTTTGAAGTTGTAATTTTTTTCCCACAATTCTTTGCAAAATCAAGATTTTTTTATCTTTTTTATTTTTTTCACAAAATTGTCATATTAGCAGGTTATTTCTCAGACACAGCATATGCATACCACAAATAACACCCCAAAACACATTCTGCTATTACTCCCGAGTATGGCGATACCACATGTGTGAGACTTTTACACAGCGTGGCCACATACAGAGGCCCAACATGCAGGGAGCACCATCAGGCGTTCTGGAGCACCCAGGCCAATTCTGACATTTCTCTCCTACATGTAAAAATCATCATTTATTTGCTAAAAAATTACATAGAACCCCAAAACATATATGTTTTTTTGCAAAGACCCTAGAGAATACAATGGCGGTCGTCTTTTTATCTAGCACGGTACTTGCGCAGCAATTTTTTGAATGCGTTTTTTTTGGGAAAAAAAAGTTGTCCTTTACAAAAAACAAAACTGTAAATTTAGCCCAATGTTTTTGCATAATATGAAAGATGAAGTTACGCCGAGTAAATAGATACTCAACATGTCACCCTTCAAAATTGCAGACGCTCGTGGAATGGCGCCAAACTTCGCTACTTAAAAATCCCCATAGGCGGCGTTTTAAAATTTTTTACTGGTTACATATTTTGAGTTACAGAGGAGGTCTAGGGCCAAAATTATTGTTCTCGCTCCAACGTTCGCAGCGATACCTCACATGTGTGGTTTGAACACCGTTTTCATATGTGGGCGGGACTTACGGATGCGTTCGCTTCTGCATGCGAGCACACGGGGACAGGGGCACTTTAAATTTTTTATTGTTCATTTTACTTTATTTATTTTAGTTTGACACTTTTTTTCCCCCCAAAAAATTTTTTGATCACTTTTATTCCTATTACAAGGAATGTAAACATCCCTTGTAATAGGAATATGACATGACAGGTCCTCTTTACAGTGAGATGTGGGGTCAATAAGACCCCACATCTCACCTCTAGGCTGGAAAGCCTGAAATAAAATAAAAAAACGATCCTGGCTTCGATCGCAGCGAGTATTGCATGGTATCGCAGGGAGTCGCATGGTATGGCAGGGTATGGCAGAATATGGCAGGGTATGGCAGAGTATGGCAGGGTATGGCAGGGTATGGCAGGGTATGGCAGAGTATGGCAGGGTATGGCAGGGTATGGCAGGGTATGGCAGGGTATGGCAGGGTATGGCAGGGTATGGCAGAGTATCGCAGGGTATGGCAGAGTATCGCAGGGTATGGCAGAGTATCGCAGGGTATGGCAGAGTATCGCAGGGTATGGCAGAGTATCGCAGGGTATGGCAGAGTATCGCAGGGTATGGCAGAGTATCGCAGGGTATGGCAGAGTATCGCAGGGTATGGCAGAGTATCGCAGGGTATGGCAGAGTATCGCAGGGTATGGCAGAGTATCGCAGGGTATGGCAGAGTATCGCAGGGTATGGCAGAGTATCGCAGGGTATGGCAGAGTATCGCAGGGTATGGCAGAGTATCGCAGGGTATGGCAGGGTATGGCAGGGTATGGCAGGGTATGGCAGGGTATGGCAGGGTATGGCAGAGTATGGCAGAGTATGGCAGGGTATGGCAGAGTATGGCAGGGTATGGCAGAGTATGGCAGGGTATGGCAGAGTATGGCAGGGTATGGCAGAGTATGGCAGGGTATGGCAGAGTATGGCAGGGTATGGCAGAGTATGGCAGGGTATGGCAGAGTATGGCAGGGTATGGCAGAGTATGGCAGGGTATGGCAGAGTATCGCAGGGTATGGCAGAGTATCGCAGGGTATGGCAGAGTATCGCAGGGTATGGCAGAGTATCGCAGGGTATGGCAGAGTATCGCAGGGTATGGCAGAGTATCGCAGGGTATGGCAGAGTATCGCAGGGTATGGCAGAGTATCGCAGGGTATGGCAGAGTATCGCAGGGTATGGCAGGGTATGGCAGGGTATGGCAGAGTATGGCAGGGTATGGCAGAGTATGGCAGGGTATGGCAGAGTATGGCAGGGTATGGCAGAGTATGGCAGGGTATGGCAGGGTATGGCAGGGTATGGCAGGGTATGGCAGGGTATGGCAGGGTATGGCAGGGTATGGCAGGGTATGGCAGGGTATGGCAGGTTATGGCAGGGTATCGCAGAGTATCGCAGGGTATGGCAGAGTATCGCAGGGTATGGCAGAGTATCGCAGGGTATGGCAGAGTATCGCAGGGTATGGC
Organism: Lithobates sylvaticus; assembly: GCA_028564925.1. Taxonomy (NCBI): domain Eukaryota; kingdom Metazoa; phylum Chordata; class Amphibia; order Anura; family Ranidae; genus Lithobates; species Lithobates sylvaticus. The sequence goes on along the minus strand of CM053030.1, from coordinate 165,308,128 downwards.
AGAGTATCGCAGGGTATGGCAGAGTATCGCAGGGTATGGCAGAGTATCGCAGGGTATGGCAGAGTATCGCAGGGTATGGCAGAGTATCGCAGGGTATGGCAGAGTATCGCAGGGTATGGCAGAGTATCGCAGGGTATGGCAGAGTATCGCAGGGTATGGCAGGGTATGGCAGGGTATGGCAGGGTATGGCAGGGTATGGCAGGGTATGGCAGGGTATGGCAGGGTATGGCAGAGTATGGCAGGGTATGGCAGGGTATGGCAGGGTATGGCAGGGTATGGCAGGGTATGGCATGGCAGGGTATGGCAGGGTATGGCAGGGTATGGCAGGGTATCGCAGGGTATCGCAGAGTATCGCAGGGTATGGCAGAGTATCGCAGGGTATGGCAGAGTATCGCAGGGTATGGCAGAGTATCGCAGGGTATGGCAGAGTATCGCAGGGTATGGCAGAGTATCGCAGGGTATGGCAGAGTATCGCAGGGTATGGCAGAGTATCGCAGGGTATGGCAGAGTATCGCAGGGTATGGCAGAGTATCGCAGGGTATGGCAGGGTATCGCAGGGTATGGCAGGGTATCGCAGGGTATGGCAGGGTATCGCAGGGTATGGCAGGGTATCGCAGGGTATGGCAGGGTATGGCAGGGTATGGCAGGGTATGGCAGGGTATGGCAGGGTATGGCAGGGTATGGCAGGGTATGGCAGGGTACGGCAGAGTATCGCAGGGTACGGCAGAGTATCGCAGGGTACGGCAGAGTATCGCAGGGTACGGCAGAGTATCGCAGGGTACGGCAGAGTATCGCAGGGTACGGCAGAGTATCGCAGGGTACGGCAGAGTATCGCAGGGTACGGCAGAGTATCGCAGGGTACGGCAGAGTATCGCAGGGTACGGCAGAGTATCGCAGGGTACGGCAGGGTATGGCAGGGTACGGCAGAGTATGGCAGAGTACGGCAGGGTATCGCAGGGTATCGCAGAGTATCGCAGGGTACGGCAGAGTATCGCAGGGTACGGCAGAGTATCGCAGGGTACGGCAGAGTATCGCAGGGTACGGCAGAGTATCGCAGGGTACGGCAGAGTATCGCAGGGTACGGCAGAGTATCGCAGGGTACGGCAGAGTATCGCAGGGTACGGCAGAGTATCGCAGGGTACGGCAGAGTATCGCAGGGTACGGCAGAGTATCGCAGGGTACGGCAGAGTATCGCAGGGTACGGCAGAGTATCGCAGGGTACGGCAGAGTATCGCAGGGTACGGCAGAGTATCGCAGGGTACGGCAGAGTATCGCAGGGTACGGCAGAGTATCGCAGGGTACGGCAGAGTATCGCAGGGTACGGCAGAGTATCGCAGGGTACGGCAGGGTACGGCAGGGTACCGCAGGGCACGGCAGGGTATCGCAGGGCACGGCAGGGTATCGCAGGGCACGGCAGGGTATCGCAGGGCACGGCAGGGTATCGCAGGGCACGGCAGGGTATCGCAGGGCACGGCAGAGTATCGCAGGGCACGGCAGAGTATCGCAGGGCACGGCAGAGTATCGCAGGGCACGGCAGAGTATCGCAGGGCACGGCAGAGTATCGCAGGGCACGGCAGAGTATCGCAGGGCATGGCAGAGTATGGCAGGGTACACATCCATCCATGCTCAGCCATCCCTTCATACCCTGCAATACCCAGCAATACACTGAAGGCTATTGCTGTGTATTGCAGGGTATGGAGGGATGGCTGAGCAGGGATGGATGGATCGGTGGTGGCAGAGCAGGCTGTGGGCACTACAGATCCCGCCCACAGCACTGCTGCCACCGATCCCTCCCCCTCTCCTCTCACACTGTACCGATCTGTACAGAGAGGGGAGAGGTTTGCTTACATGTGATCGCTCCGTCATTTGACGGAGCGATCACGTGGTAAACGGCCTCTGGACCCGGCGATCACGGATGTTCTCGAGTGCGCGCAAGAGAGGAATTCTGTGAGCACGTCATATGACGCCCTCTCAGAGTTAAGCAACCGGCCTGTAGCCCCCCCCCCCCCCCCCCCCAGCAGAACTGCACCCAATCTCTTCCCCATCACAAAAGCTGACGATCACAGCTACAGCAAAGTTAGAGAACCAAAGTTTCCCATCTTTTACAATGTGTGGGGGCACAGTGCCTCCCCACTCAGTGCAGGTGCGGTGTGGGGAACTCTGAAATTGGAATGCATTAGTGTCTTACTTACACTTCCCTGCGCTGCTCTGCTGATGGGGAGGGAGTCGAGTGACGGCAAAAGAGGCTTTGCGTGCCAGGGGTTGCCTGCCCCTGCTTTAGGATTACCACAACGGATACAATAAAATTAAATGATGCATGTTTAAATGGGGAGTGGGGACTGCTTGATATACCCGAGTCATATCTGCAGAAACATACGGATTCAAAATCTAGGATGAAGAACATTGCCTGCAAGCACTTTAAGATATCAAAGAAGAAAAACAATAAGAGGACGGATTTAAAGACCCTTGGGTTCTCTTCCCTGGGACACACTTCCATTACCAACTATTGCTGGTTACTTGTAAAATAAATGCACATCTATAATAAATGCAGATAAAAAAAATTTGCATTTTTTTTTTTTTTTTTTTACTCTGCAACCTTTTATGCATTGCACCCACAATCCGCAGATCGCGGGTGCAATGCCTTGATCCTGCAGACTCTCAGTACAACATCTGCCCATACCCCTGATATGGGAAGCAGTTACTGAATGGCAGGAAGGTCAATGGACTACGAGAGCACTAACCAGCATCCTCACAGTTCATTTGGAACTACAAGCTGTCAGCTGCAGTGAACAACGGTACTTGTAGTCAAATTCATTCACAGGAAACTGAGAATGAATGACACGGCCGCATTGTTTTCAAATTGCGACAGCGCGCGCAGGGAGAGGATCCCCTGATCGTTGTCACAAAGCAGAGGAGCGCTGGTGGTGGGAGGTTGCTGCACAGGTGCATGTTACACCCTAAATATGGATCTAACATACAGTGAGGGAAAAAAGTATTTGATCACCTGCTGATTTTGTAAATTTTCCCACTGACAAATAAAAGATCATTCTATACCTTTAATGGTAGGTTTATTTTAACAGTGAGACACAGAACAACAAAAATATCCAGAAAAACGCATTTCAAAAAAGTTAAATTGATTTGCATTTTAAAGGAGTGAAATAAGCATTTGATACCCTTTCAGTCAGCAAGATTTCTGGCTCCCAGGTTTCTTCTATACAGGCAACGAGCTGAGATTAGGAGCACTCCCTTAAAGGGAATACTCCTAATCTCAGCTTGTTACCTGTATAAAAAACACCTGTCCACAGAAGCAATCAATCAGATTCCAATCTCTCCACCATGGCCAAGACCAAGGAGCTGTCCAAGGATGTCAGGGACAAGATTGTAGACCCACACAAGGCTGGAATGGGCTACAAGACCATAGCCAAGCAGCTTGGTGAGAGGATGACAGCGGTTGGTGCGATTATTCACAACTGGAAGAAACACAAAATAACTGTCAATTTCCCTCTGTCTGGGGCTCCATGAAAGATCCCACCTTGTGGAGTTTCAATGATCATGAGAACGGTGGGAAATCAGCCCAGAACTACATGGGAGAATCTTGTCAATGACCCCAAGACAGCTGGGACCATAGTAACCAGGAAAACAATAGGTAACACACTACACTATTTTTGTCCTGATACCGATACTAGTATCAGGACCGATACCAAGCATTTGCGAAACCTGTACCACTCTGTGTGATTTGAGGCTAGGACGGAGGTTCACCTTCCAGCAGGACAATGACCCCAAAAACACTGCTACAGCAATACTTGAGTGGTTTAAGGGGAAACATGTAAATGTGTTGGAATGGCCTAGTCAAAGCCCAGACCTCAATCCAATAGAAAATCTGTGGTCAGACTTAAAGATTGCTGTTCACAAGTGCAAACCATCCAACTTGAAGGAGCTGGAGCAGTTTTGCAAAGAGGAATGGGCAAAAATCCCAGTGGTAAGATGTGGCAAGCTCATAGAGACTTATCCAAAGCGACTTGGAGCTGTGATAGCGGCAAAAGGTGGCTCTACAAAGTATTGACTTTAGGGGGTGAATAGTTATGCACTTTTTCTGTTATTTTGCCCTTTTTGTTGTTTGCTTCACAATAAAACAAAACAAAAAAAAAATCTTCAAAGTTGTGGACATGTTCTGTAAATTAAATGATGCAAATCCTCAAAAAATCCACGTTTATTCCAGGCTGTGAGGCAACAAAACATGAAAAATACCAAGGGGGGTGTGTGAATACTTTTGCAAGGCAAGGCATATGTTCAAAAGGAGCTGTACATGCAAGTGAAACAGGCCATTGTAAGGTTTAAGAAACTAAACAAATCTATCAGAGAGATAGCAGCAACATAAGGAGTGGCCAAATCAAAAGTTTGGTACATTTTGGAGGAAAGAAGAAATCAGCAACAAAAAAAAGGCCTGGACGTCCACGCAGAGCCCCCCAAAGCCCCCCCCCCCCCCCCCATGTTGAGGGCATGTGGCCTGACCTGCCACGCTGCATGCTCCGATAAGGGTCTGGTATGGATTTTGAGGGGGACCACAAGCCGTTTTTTTCCCATTTTGGCATGGGGTTTACCCCCAAGATCCATGCCAGACTTAAAGTGATTGTTATTTTTTATAGAAAAAATGAACCTTTGCAAACATGTTAAACTTACCTGCTCTGTGCAGTGGATTTGCACAGAGCAGCCTGGATACTCCTTTGTCAGGTTCCTCCCTCCTGCTCAGTGCCCCCACAGCAAGCAGCTTGCTATAGGGGGCACCCAAGCTGAGTCACAGCTCTGTGTCCATTCAGACACGGAGCCCCGACCCAGCCCCCTCTCTCCCCTGATTGACTAGCTGACTTTGATTGATAGCAGTGGGAGCCAATGGCGCCACTGCTGTGTCTCAGCCAATCGGGAAGGAGAATCTCAGACTGCCGAGGGACTCGTGAACATCGCTGGACAGAGAGGGACTTCAGGTAAGTTTTTTTGGGGGGGCTGCTGCACACAGAAGGCTTTTTATCCTAATGCATAGAATGCATTAAGATAAAAAAAAAAACGTATGCCTTTACAACCCCTTACAGTGCATGGTATGGATCTTGGAGGGGGAGGGGGGGGGGCCCACACTATTTTTATTTTTTTCATTTTGGCGTGGGGTTCCCCTTCAAGATCCCCAGAGCACAAGTTGCATCACAAGTCAGATCATGATGATCTGAATTGGATGCAACTTCTATACAAATCAATGGGCTGAAAGTTGGGTAAGATAAGATGGCTCTTATAGGGAACCATTGATTTTGAATAGAGGAAGAGAAACGCTGCTAAAAGATAACGTGGCTAAATGCACATTAACGCCAAATGCAAAAAGCTACTAAAAGCGTGTTTTTACAGCTGCTTTATCCTGGCATTGGTAGTGGCTTTGAAGCCACAGTTGTACGATTTAGTGGTGAAAAATTATTAGTGCCCCTCCAGTTTTGACTGTGGTATCTCCTGTGCCCCCCTATATATTGTTCCTAGAGTTGCCACTGTTGATTACCGATCTGCATATGATAAATAACTTTTCTGTCTTACAGTTGTTTATATAATAAGAGCACATCCACAAATTGGCAGCTACATCTCAGATACTGCCAAAGGTAATCAGCATCTGAACTGTAAGGCTGCAGATGGCGGGTATACAATTTATATCATATACAAATGTAATGTTCTGTGCATTATGAGGTAAAACGTTTACCATAACAATCTGCTTTCCCTTCTTAAGGCAGCAATAAATCAGGTACCTGGGCTGTTGTCCCTGGCAGTCATTTGCATGAGAAGTGCCATCTGTTTGCGTTCAGATAACGGGTAACCGAAGAGGATGTTAACCGGAGTAGATTTCTTGTTTCCAGACTCTTTCTTTACTTTCTTTTTCTCTGGTCCTTCTTTCTCTGTAATTGCAGAAAGTACAACATGTAAAAAGGAAGGCTCGGCTATAACAAGATCTGTACACTTATATATGCAGTCTAATTGAATTCATACATAAAAATATAATACTCTGTAAATTATTTTTGGTGAGCAAAAACACCTGTCAATTGCACACAGTGAAACTAAAGCAAGGTTAAAAAAAAAAATCACAAGTTAAAAAACACCACATGATAAAGGCAAAGTATTGTAACAGTAGAGTTTAGAGGGTGTCTTCCAGGCTCACACACAGAGCTCTAATCTTAAATGAATGTGTAGCATCAGCCGATTTGTGTTGCTATGGAAACCTCTGTCTGCAGTACTCTCCTTGGGTAATGGTCATCTAGAACCAGTTTCATTTAAAATGTACTGTCCAGTGGGAATGCAAGCTGGCAAGTGCTGCCCAGCCCCCCACAGGTAAAACAGCAGGGGCTTCGCTTGACAGAGAGACCGAGTTTCACATCTGAAGTCTAAATGCTGTTCTTGCATGTATTTTGTGGTGTGCGCCCATTTAATTCAACAGTGCCCCAATGCAAGTCCCCACAGTAAATGGCATACTTGACCCTCAATGCACCACATCACATATCTGAAAAATCATGTAGTAGTGGTGCATTGTCGGGCATGTTTTTTGATGTGTGGAATTAATGGATGCTATAGGAGGAGAGGCATCCCTACGTCACAAGAAACAAAGGACATTTTTAAGATTTTTTTTATTATGATCGCATACAGACACAGTTTGGAGATACGCACGTCCTAAAATGAGCAGAGAAGAGAATGACAACAAATAGCCTCAAGGCCACATAGGGCTGTATTTATGATCCTCACATCACACAGGGGCTCTATGACAAGGATTTTCCTTTTTTTTTTTTTTTTTTTTTTTTAGGTAAAAAAAAATCCTTTAGCCTGGGTTCACACTAGTGCATGCGGAAAACACTGCATGTGATTCACACAGGAATCGCACTGCTCATTTAGCATTTACAAATGCCAATTTGTGCTTTCTCCATCCCTCTTATTGCTTTCTGGGTATTCCCTCACCAGTCATTAGATCACCATCAGAGAAAGGCTTCAACATAAGAAACAAGGCACCACCTCCACACATAGATATAATGCAGAACAAGATGTGAAAAGTCCGTAATGGGAAAGAAATCAGCAGCAGAGGGTGATACAGTAAGTCTTTTACACTCAGCTTGTTTTTTTTTTTAGACAACACAGTTCAATTGAATTATAAAAATAAAAAATAACGTATTTTCACTTATAGTCATTATTTATACCAATATGGGGCAGACATTTTTCTCATAGACACACACACACACACACACACACACACACACACACACACACACACACACAAAAGTGCAAAAGCGAGGACATCCCTCACATTTTTGTAAATATTTTATTCTATCTTTTCATGTGACAACACTGAAGAAATTACACTTTGCTACAATGTAAAGTAGTAAGTTTACAGCTTGTATAACAGTGTAAATTTGCTGTCCCCTCAAACTAACACACACATTAATATCTAAATGTGAGTACACCCCTAATTGAGAATGGCCCAATTAGCCATTTCCCTCCCCGATGTCATGTGACTCATGAGTGTTACAAGGTATCAGGTGTTATTGGGGAGCTGGTGTGTTAAATTTGGTGTTATCACTCTCACTCTCCCATACTGGTCACTGGAAGTTCAACATGGCACCTCATGGCAAAGAACTCTCTGAGGATCTGGAAAAAAGAAATTGTTGATCTACATAAAGATGGCCTAGGCTAGAAGAAGATTGCAAAGACCTTGAAACTGAGCTGCAGCATGGTGGCAAAGACCATACAGCAGTTTAACAGGGCAGGTTCCACTCAGAACAGGCCTCGCCATTGTCGATCAAAGGAGTTGAGTGCACATGCTCAGCATCATAGCCAGATGTTGTCCTTGGGAAATAGATGTACGAGTACTGCCAGCATTGCTGCAGAGGTTGAAGGTCAGCCTGTCAGTGCTCAGACCATACGCAGCACACTGCATCAAATTGGTCTGCATGACTGTCATCCCATAAGGAAGCCTCTTCTAAAGATGATGCACAAGAAAGCCCGCAAACAGTTTTCTGAAGACAAGCAGACTAAGGAGATGGATTACTGGAACCATGTCCTGTGATCTGATGGGACCAAGATAAACTTATTTGGTTCAGATGGTGTCAAGCGTGTGTGGCAGCAACCAGGTGAGGAGTACAAAGACAAGTGTGTCTTGCCTACAGTCAAGCATGATGGTGGGAGTGTCATGGTCTGGGGCTGCACAAGTTCTGCACATGCTATCAATCTATTCTCAGGACACCTGTACCCAAACATAAACCGAGGAAAGAAGCAGTATAAAGAATGCATCTTCAGGGAACAGTCCCTATGAATTCTGCGCGTCAACTGTGCACAAGCTGCGTAGAAGGATGCACAGCTAAAGGTATTCCCAATACTTAATTCCAAAAATAAAAAAATACTGCTTTGACTGCAATATTCTTCTCTTCTCCGGCGCTGTCCCAAAGATCTACAAGCTTTATTGTCAAGTGTTGCTTTTCTTGACTGGAGCACTGGGTAGGGGCTGAGCATCAGAGCACTGGAAATCTGAAGTGCTGTGCTCTGTGTAAACCCTTACATATACCCAATGAAGTGACTGGCCTCAGAGAAGGAAAAAAAAAGGGCGGAGAGCTGAAGTTACACTCTGCAGAGCTCAGAGAGGTGATTGGAGGGAAGGGACACACTCCCCTTCACACAGCACACAGGAAAAAAGCTGTGGCAAATGACACAAAGTATCCCGCTTACAATATGCCAAACAGCACAGAGACAAGCCTCAAACCTTCTGGCACAAAGTCATTTGGAGTGATGAGACCAAAATTTTGCTTTTTGGCCACAACCATAAGCACTACATTTGGAGAGGAGTCAACAATGTCTATGATGAACGGTACAACATTCCTGCTGTAAAACATGGAGGTGGGTCACTGATGTCTTAGGGATGTGTGAGCTGCAAAGGCACAGGAAATGTGGTCAAAATTGATGGCAAGATGAATGCAGTATGTTATCAAAAAATACTGGAGGAACTTTTGTATTCCTTAGCCAGGAAATTGCACATGGGACGTACTTGGACTTTCCAACATGACAATGATCCAAAACACAAGGCCAAGTCATTGGCTACAGAAGAATAAAGTGAAGGTTCTGAAGTGGCCATCTCAGTCTCCTGACCTCAATATCATTGAGCCACTCTGGGGAGATCTTAAATGCGCAGTTCATGCAAGACAGCCCAAGAATTTACAGATGAATGGGCAGCTTTACCATCTGAGAAGATAAAGAGACTCATCCACAAATACCACAAGATTTCAAGCTGTCATTGATGTTAAAGGGGGCAATATACAGTATTAAGGACTGGGGTATGTAAACTTTTGATCAGGATCATTTGGGTCATTTCTGTTGTCATTTTGATTTAAAAATAGTAAACACAGTTGATTGATAATAAATGGCTTCAGCCAAACACTAACCATGAGTGAAAGAAAAGTTTTTGTGTTATCATTCATATTCTCTGAAAAATGGCCAACAAATCATGAATTCTAAACTTATGAGCATAACTGTATATTAGGTGTTCTTCATTTCTACTATTTTAGGGTTATTTTGCAATACAAATGAAGCCAACACAGCATTATAACAAAACCAGTCTAAAGTACTGTGTATGATAGCAATCCTAACCATAGGCAACGATAGCCAGACTCATTCTTTAAACAGATTTATAGGACTTGTCTAGAAACTGATGAAGAGTGATTTCATACTCAAATAGATAAACGTGCCATGTAATATATGTACAGTTCATTTTACCTGCATTTGTGCTGTAAGAGGACGTTATTCGCTCGCCCCAGTTTTCACTTGTGTGTCCTGCTTCAGAATCTACAGGATTAAAAGGCACAGGAAAGAAGGGAAGAAGGAAACAAGTAAAGTAGAGGACAGTTTGATAGCACAAGCATAAAAAAGAGAAGGCAATGGCTACCTTTGCAAGGAAACCCATCCTCCATGGAATTTTACTCTCAATCTTTAGTCAAAAAGCTAAGTACAAAGATGAGTAACTCACAGAAACCAATCAGGAATAATCTTCCAGAGATGTGACTTTAGTCTGATTTATTGATATAAGTTATTGCAGTCTATGCTTTTTTACACTGCTCTTTGCACTAGATTACAGAGGAAGCTTTATGTGTTTTCATGTGCAGGGGTCCCAGTAAGGGCTCTTTCACACGGACGGACCGTATGTCCGTTTTGCAGCCTTCCGTTTTCGTATGCAAAACGGACATACAGGTATCCCTATGGGATAGCGGGTGTCAGCGGATGAGCATCCGCTGACACCCGCTCTCGTCCGTGCCCGCCATGCTCCGTTTCTGCAGACGGAGGAAAACCCAATTTTTTCATCCGTCTGCAGAGCGGATCGGGTGACGACGGACTCTACGGTCCGTCGTCACCCGATCTTCCATAGGGGAGAGCGGCGCTCTGATAGGTCCGTGCAGAGACGGACCTGTCATCTTCCTGCTCAGCGGAGATCGCTTCGGCGATCCCCGCTGAGCAAGCGGCTATCCACGGGGCGGATCTGCACTGATCCGCCCCGTGTGAAAGAGCCCTAAGACTTTAAGCATAATTTTCCCAACTGTGTATATGAAAAACGCCCTAATAATATTAAAGGGTCAGTCCACTCAAAACTAATATTTTAGATGTTAGCAAATTAAACCACTTGAAAATGTCTTATATTTAGAAGGCAGATAATTTTGTCCAGGGACTGCCAATGTGTGCTGTGGCCATTTTAAGAGGGTCCCGTTTTCCCTGTTGGATGTATTTCTGGAATATATAAAGGGAGGCTTAAAGGAGAAGTATGGGAATCCTGTTTTTTGCAGATTAAAACTTACCTAGGTGGATGCAGAATCAGTCCCCCGGTGCCTCTTCATTGAGAGCTGAGCCATCGAACACCGCAGATGGCTCGGTTCTTACTACTCCGAGCGGAGAGCTGATGACTGTCAATCAGCAGCTCTCCTGCTCTGCTCCTCCACACTCATTGGAACGCTGAGCTGTGGAGGGGCGGGGAGTGATCATGTCAGCGGCTCGCTGAGAGGCTGAAACTGCCATCAGTCCAGGTACCTGGCGGATCCAGACTTCTGAGTCGGGATGATGCGGTGCCTGGACTGATCTTGGTGATGTCAGCAGAGACCGGACTACAGACCGCTCTCTGCTGAAAACGGGTCACAGGAGTGCAAAACCAATTTCCCTCCTGTGATCCATAGGAGGAGCCCAGCCGAATGAGCTCAGGCTGGACTTAACATTCAAAAATTTTAAAGGAGAACACTGACAGCTTATTTACTCTGGATACTAATATTCTCTTTGCTCTACACATTTACTGAAACATCAAGTCCTGTTTGGTTTTTCAGTAAGGACGACAGTTTAATTGCAAAGCGAGTGCAGCGGCATAAGGCTGCACTACATACCATGTGCCAGTTTGTTAAAGAAAGAGCATAGACACAGGAGTGACAAGACAGGTTATAAAATGTGTAAAACATTGATCTACTAAGTGAAATATAAAAATACCATGGCTGCAGTGATTAACAGTGGTCCATGTTAACAGTATATATATATATATATATTTATATATATATATATATATATATATATATATATATATATATATATATATATATATATATATATATATATATATATATATAAAAATAAATGATACATGCTTAAACACACAATTTCAGCATATGAAGTTTTTCTGAAAACTTGCAGAATTTTAGCTTGAAACACAATACCCTTATCTGTACAACACTTTTAAACACACACAAAAAAAATCTTGGTATTCCAAATAGGCGAAGCAAGAGTATATGGCTTGTCTTTACTAGTAAACGATTTTTGATGCTGGATTAATCTAGTCACATTACTTGGATGGATGTTATTCCATTCAATCGGACAAGCAACTTGCAACCACTTGATAATAAGTGAAACTCCTTGTCACACCTTGTGGCCGTATGATGTCCAGGAATATTTGCTGCCCCCCGAGTAACACTGCTTTTATACAATATATCATGCACAGAGGAGGATACATGTTTTTACAATGTTAAAATGGTTTTAAAAAGGCAGAAGGGTTTTTACCTTAATGCATTCTCTGCATAAAGGTAAAACACCTTCTGCATAGAGTCCCCTCCCTTATACTTGCCCAAGCCCGATCTCAATCCAGCGTTGTGTAGGAGAACAGAGGCTCTCTCTGCCCTCTCCTTCCTCATTGAGTCAGACACAGCAGCGGGAGCTATTGGCTCACAGTCAGTGAAAAGGGAGCGGGGGCAGGTTTATTTTAGAAAAAAAAAATCTATAAAAATCTATATTTATAATCACTTTAACAGCAACATCTATACCATGTTATGTTATCAGTACATCCTTTATGAACTTAGACTAAAAAAGCAGACAAATAAAGTGCGTGTGGAAAGGGGGTCAATAACATTTTTACAACCTTGTATGAATTTGTACTAAAATAACAGAGGTTATGGCTTTAGATACTAGGGTGATACTTTGTGTTCCTTTACTTCAATCTGTATGTGTTTGAATACTGGGACACAATCAGGTTTTGGCTAGAAATATAAAAATTACATGCCTCTTTTTCACCCTGAAAAGCAGTCCATAAACCAGTTCTGAGGTTTATAATTCTTGATTTTTTAGATTTCCAGTTCTAGAACTTAAAGCATTATTAACACCCCCCCCCCCAAAAAAAATATGTATGTATCTATAGCTATATTATATACATAGATATAAAAACGATATCTATATATATATCTATATCTATCTATCCATCTATCTATCTATATATATATATATATATATATTATTCCAGCCTATCAGTTTGTTTTGTAAAGTGCACCTTTACAAAACAAATAAATGCACTTTTTTGCATGTAAAAAAATATGCATTTATAATTTTTTGTAATGGACCTGTAAAGCATTGCACCCGCTACCAGCAGATCGTGGGTGTAATGCCAGCCAGGTAGTGACACTGAGACAGGAAGCATGAATGAACTACCACAGCGCTCAACAGTGCCGTGGTAGTTCATTGAGAACTACAAACCGACAGCCGCAAAGGCTGTTGGACCTTGTCGTTTTCCCATTCACAGAACACTGTGAATGGATGACACGACCCGGTGGAGCCCTGCACGGCTGCGTTTGTTGCAGACCGTGGCAGCTAGTGACTTTAAATGCTTCTAAAAAGCTGTCTGAAAGCTCTGCAAATGCTTTGTCAAAGCTTGCTGTTCACACTGTTCTTATACAAGCTGAAGTCCGTGTGAAACAGACCTTTAAGACGTGAAAATCTGAGCACCCATTAATGCACCAGATGTGTAATGCTATGCATTACTGTGTGATTTTAGCCCATTCATTTGAAAGTAGTGCATGCACAAAACTTACAACAGCCGGATCGCATGGTACTATTGTACCATGCAATCCAGTGCAGGCAAATGCACTGTGGTGTCATTACATTAACACTGACACCTGCTGCCGATTACAAATGCTTTGGGTTTTGAATGTGGCTTGGGAAACGTGCATGGAACATGGGTTTTCCACATCACATTCTGGTGCGTACTGGCCCTTAGACTAGCAAATATACAGTATCTCACAAAAGTGATTACACCCCTCACATTTTTGTAAATATTTTATTATATCTTTTTATGTGACAACACTGAAGAAATGACACTTTGCTACAATGTAAAGTAGTGAGTGTACAGCTTGTATAACAGTGTAAATTTGCTGTCCCCTCAAAATAACTCAACACACAGCCATTAATATCTAAACCGCTGGCAACAAAAGGGAGTACACCCCTAAGTGAAAAAGTCCAAATTGGGCCCAATTAGCCATTTTCCTCCCAGGTGTCATGTGACTCGTTAGTGTTACAAGGTTCCAGGTGTGAATGGGGAGCAGGTGTGTTAAATTTGGTGTTATTGCTCTCACCCGCTCATACTGGTTACTGGAAGTTTAACATGGCACCTCATGGCAAAGAACTCTGAGGATCTGAAAAAAAGAATTGTTGCTCTACATAAAGATGGCCTAGGCCAGTGACGGTGAACCTTGGCCCCCCCCAGATGTTTTGGAACGACATTTCCCATGATGCTCATGCACTCAGCAGTGTAGTTGAGCATCATGGGAATTGTAGTTCCAAAACATCTGGGGTGCCAAGGTTCACCATCACTGGTCTAGGCTATAAGAAGATTGGCAACCCCCTGAAACTGAGCTGCAGCATGGTGGCCAAGACCATGCAGTGGTTTAACAGGACAGGTTCCACTCGGAACAGGCCCCGCCATGGTTGACCAAAGAAGCTGATTGCACGTGCTCGGCTTCATATCTAGAGGTTGTCTTTGGGAAATAGACATATGAGTGCTGCCAGCATTCCTGCAGAGGTTAAAGGGGGGGGGGGGGGTCAGCCTGTCAGTGCTCAGACCATACGCTGCACACTGCATCAAATTGGTCTGCATGACTGTCATCCCAGAAGGAAGCCTCTACTAAAGATGATGCACAAGAAAGCCAGCAAACAGTTTGCTGAAGACAAGCAGACTAAGGACATGGATTAATGGAACCATGTGCTTTGGTCTGATGAGACCAAGATAAACTTATTTGGTTCAGATGGTGTCAAGCGTGTGTGGCGGCAACCAGGTGAGGAGTACAAAGACAAGTGTGTCTTGCCTACAGTCAAGCATGGTGGTAGAAATGTCATGGTCTGGGGCTGCATGAGTGCTGCCGGCACTGGGGAGCTACAGTTTATTGAGGGAACCATGAATATCAACATGTACTGTGACATACTAAAGCACAGCATGATCCCCTCCCTTCGGAGACTGGCCTGCAGGGCAGTACTCCAACATAACGATGCTAAACACACCTCCAAGACAACCACTGCCTTGCTAAAGAAGCTGAGGGTAAAGGTGATGGACTGGCCAAGCATGTCTCCAGACCTAAACCCTAATGAGCATCCGTGGGGCATCCTCAAACAGAAGGTGGAGGAACGCAAGGTCTCCAACATCCACCAGCTCTGTGATGTCGTCATGGAGGAGTGGAAGAGGACTCCAGTGGCAACCTGTGAAGCTCTGGTGAATTCCATGTCCAAGAGGGTTAAGGCAGTGCTGGAAAATAATGGTGGCCACACAAAATATTGACACTTTGGGCCCAATTTGGACATTTTCACTTAGGGGTGTACTCACTTTTGTTGCCAGCGGTTTAGACATTAATGGCTGTGTTGAGTTATTTTGAGGGGACAGCAAACCTACACTGCCATACAAGTTGTACACTCACTACCTTACATTGTAGCAAAGTGAAATTTTTTCAGTGTTGTCACATGAAAAGATATAACAAAATATTTACAAAAATGTGAGGGGTGTACTCACTTTTGTGAGATGCTGTATATGGACTTGGCCAACAAACTGAAGTTGCACTGCAGATTTTTAAAGTGATTGCCAAGCCTCTTTTTTTTTCCCTATAAAAAAAAAAAAAAAAATTCTATACAGCTCCCGCGGGCACTCTTTGCTCCAGCTCTTTTCTGAGTGCCCCACCAGCTTGCAGTGTGCTGAGAGGATACTCGTGTGGGCACACTCTTAAGCTGGGCCGTGTGTGTCCTACACACAAACACACACAGTGCAGCTCGGCCTGCCCCTACTTCCTCCTCACTGGATTTCAATGACAGCAGCAGGTGCTAATGGCTCCCGCTGCTCTAAGAGCCTCCAGTGAATAGAGGAAGAGAGGAGAAGCAAAGGTGTGATAAATGTTTTACATAAA